>JAJMDS010000003.1:0-1200000 GCA_030573695.1 Meyerozyma carpophila | reverse complement strand
CAACCTACCCCTATGCCGTGCGGTGCCGTGACATTATCCGGGCGTTGACGGAGGAGCTTGTTCCACTCAGCGGTGCTGAGGAGACGCAAGAGACTGAGACTGAAGAGAATGAGACTAAAGAGAATGAGACTAAAGAGACTGAGACTAAAGAGACTGAGACTAAAGAGACTGAGACTAAAGAGGCTGAGGAAATTGAAAAGGCTGAACAGGAAGAGACTGAAAACAACAAGGAGGATAACCTTATAATTGAGGAGGTGGACGTTGCGGGTGTACTGGCCGAGCCGCCGTTAGCATTTGAGAAGAAGGAACATGAGGAGGAGAAGGAGAAAAAAGAGAAGAAGGAAAAGAAGGAGAAGAAGGAGAAGAAGGAGAAGAAGGAGAAGACAGAGAAGAAGGAGAAGAAGGAGAAGAAGGAGAAAGCGAAGGACAAAAGTAAATGAGTCCAAGTCCAGCATAGTCATAATCTAATTCAACGCTACGTACATTTCTTTCCTTGTTTTCTAAATTAGTCGGTAATTGTCGCTAATTTGTCGCTAATTTGGTCGCAGATTCCGTCGCTAATTTGTCGCTAATTTGTCGCTATTTTGTCGCTAATTCTCAGCAACTTCCTGTTGTCGCGGAGTCACACCCACTATGCCTGGCATAACTTCACGTTTAATTCGGTTGGAGTTCCTATATATACCTTCCAAAAACAATCGGTTGCGCCATATCTAGCAGAAAGCACCGTTTTCGTCTACAACTTTTGCTTCATATTTTATATACTCTCCTCTATTGTACGTTTCACTACTATCTCAGAGCAATTTAGTATTTCTGCTGATCGCAATCGACTCGGTAATGCGCTCGCCAAAGGGCGCTCTCACTAATTTCATTGCTAATCGCGCTCGCTATTCACCGCTACCATTCGCACTGTCGCTAGTTGTCTCGCTATTTTCGCACTCCGTATTTTCGCCCTCCCTATTTTCGCCCTCTCTCGTTAGCTCGCACCCTCTATTTTCGCCCGCTCTAGTTCGCACTCTCCCTCTCTCTTCCATCCCCATGCCAGACCTCTTGTCTGTTCTCGCCGACAAGGCCCTCGATGTCGACCCCGACCTCCGGTTCATGGCATTGGAGGACTTGCGCAAACACCTCAACGACCCAAAAGTGGAAATCAGACCCCGCCATGTCGAAAAATTCGTCCCCATTCTCTTCCGACTTTTGCACGATTCCAACCCCAACGTCCAGAGCCAAGCCGTCAAGACTTTTGCGCCGGTAGCACAGTATGTCGACGAGCGGGCGGTGCTCAGCATGCTCACCAAGTTGTACGACGACGTGGAAAAGGAAAATAGTGACGGCCGCATCACCACCTCGATTCCGTCGATGGCTCTCCACAACATTCTCGCCAGCGACCACCGGTTCGAACCGCAGCTCGCCCGCAAAATCATCCACGCCATCGTGCCGGCCATCTTTGCCAAAAGCGCCACCATCGACTCCATGGAGTTGCTCATCGACACCGTTTCGGCCACCGGGTTTGTCATCGAAGACTCGGAGATTTTGGACCTCCTGGTGCAGGTGATCGACATTGTGTTTCGCCACGACGGCATGCTCGGCACCCGGGCCGCGGTGGCGCTCCAGGAGCTCTTGTCGTACCTCAATGGCGGCACCACGGCGCAAATCATCCACCAGTTGACCATGTTGGTGAGCGCTCACGACGGAGACGTCCAGAAAAAATTGGCGCTTTTCTCCACCATCTTGAAACACAGGCCGCCCCACGACGCCGTCCAGGTGGTGCGCCGAGCCATCCAGGCGTGTGTAGCGTTGCCAGACGACGCCGGCCTCGACAACCTCGAGAACATCGACCTCGATGTGGTGGCTCGCGACAACGCCGTTCGTGCTTCTGCGCTCGCTACGATGGCCGACATGGTGGCGTGGGTGGCCGCCGCCGAGGTGCCGGTGGACGAGTGCGTGGCGGCGGTGGACAAATTTGCAAACTACGACCCGCTCTCGCTGGGCGACTCGGACGGCGACGACGGGTTTTCCGACATGTCGGACCTCGAGTTCGAGGACGACGGCGACGGCGACTTCGAGTCCGACGACGGGTCGTGGCGCGTGCGCCTCAAGGCGTGCTCCGTGGCCAAGAACTTGGTTTTGAACGTGCCTTCGTCGGTGCCGACGGTGCTCGCGGTGTGCTTGGACGGGTTGCTTGTGGCGATGGCCGGCGCTAGCGACGCGGTGGCCCACGAGGCCGCGGCGGCAGTTACCGCCGCGCTCGCCGCTAGCGAGGAAATCTCCCCGGCGGACACCGCCAAAATCGAAGAGTGCGCCGTGGCCCTCCTCAGAAACCCCGACCTCACCCACCACATCTTGGAGCTTGTGATTGCGTTGGCGCCGAGAAACCTGTCGCCGCAGTTCTGGGACCGCTTGTTCGCCCAGCTCACCAGCCACGCCAGCACCGAGTACTGGCGGCTCTACCGAGCGGTGCTCGCGGAAACCGCCCCGGACACCTTGTCCACCAATGTGGTGGAAACAATTGCCCGCGACGTCGCCCACACCCTCCAGGCGTCCACCATGCACTATGTGCTCGCCGAGAGCCTCACCATCGCCAGCTTGTTGCTCCGCCGCCCCGAGTCGTCGCCAGAATTGCACCACACCTTCGCGGCCATCTTGGACACCATCATCGCCAAAAGTGGAGATCGCCAGTACCCCAGCGACCTTCGCCAGGCGCTCGTGTCCACGCTTTGCGAGTACTTGGCCACCATCCCCACGACGGAGTCTCAGCAGGAACAGTGCTCGGACGTGCTTCTAGCAGCGTTGGGCTACGAGGCCACCATGCGCACGGTGTTGGCGAGCTCGGGGCCAATTTTCCAAAATGCAAATATCGCCCGGCGCCCGGGCTTGCACCGGTTTGCGCTGTCGTTGGGCGTCCGGCTCCAGGCCGTGCTTGCGTCGCCGGACCAGACGTACCACGGGTTGTCGCTTCAGTTGCTAGCGACTCTCATGGAGGTGTTGGATGCGGCCGAAACCCACCGGGCGGTGTCGGCGGTGGTGGAGTTTGGCTTGCGCACCGAGGACTCGCTGCAGATCGCCGAGTGCTTCGCTATCCTCGAAAGAGCCAATGTGCAACTTGGCGAACAGGAAGTTTTGGTCGTTGCAAAGTTGGCGTTGAAGGTGGACGAGGAGTACAGTGTGGCCTATTTCCGGAAGTTGGCCGGTTCCGCCTCCAGCTTGTTCGCCGTGCTCGCGGCACCGCTCAAACTCCGGCCCCGGCTCTTGGCGGCGGTAGCGGTGCTGGGCCCCAGCGTCGACGTTTTTGAAAAAGTTGGCCAAGTTTGCGACAAAACCGATCCCCACGCCGAGGAGATTTCCCTCAAGTTTTTGGGCTGGGCCGCCTTCTACGGCGCAAATGTGCCCCCGGCAACCTTCTTCAACCACCTAGACAGCCCCTCGGCCACCACCAAGTCCGCAGCGGCGTCGGCTCTCGGATTGGTTATCTCCAAAGAGCTCCAGTCGCACATCGATACCACCCTCACCGGCCTTTTGCAGGCCTACCAAAACCACCCGTCGCTCCACCCGTGGCTTCTCGTGGCATTCAGGCCCAT
This sequence comes from Meyerozyma carpophila, assembly GCA_030573695.1. Taxonomy (NCBI): domain Eukaryota; kingdom Fungi; phylum Ascomycota; class Pichiomycetes; order Serinales; family Debaryomycetaceae; genus Meyerozyma; species Meyerozyma carpophila. The sequence goes on along the minus strand of JAJMDS010000003.1, from coordinate 1,196,425 downwards.
CCCCACAACCCACGACGACTACTTGCAAAATATCTGGACTACAATATGGAACACCATTTGGCTGAGCGTCGCAACCGCGGACCTCGAAAAACAGTTGGGAGAACTCCGCCAAGCGGGAGACATTTTGGCGCTTGCCTGCGAAGCCCACGGTGGTCTACTTGACCGTGAGTGGCTGAATGGCACCGACGCAGAGGTTTACGTTGATATTGCCGTGCTCAAACAGCTGCTAACAAAGCTGCACTCGGCGCACCTTCTTGAGAAAAAACTTGTCCAGATTATGCCGGCGATCCAGCGAATGAACATTGAAATCAAGCAGGCTATGATCGGTACGTTCTTGACCGCCATTCACAGAAGAATTGATGTTGCCGACCGGATTATGGATTCGATTCTTTTGTCAGTTTACGGCGAGTTGGACGCTCGCGACGAATTCAAAAAAACCATTCCCATGGGCCCCTACAAATACGTCATTGACGAAGGTTTGGAAATCCGAAAGCTCTGCTACGAACTACTCTACACGGTGGCAGGCCATGAGAATCATGATCATATTATGATAGCTCACCATGCGATCAATCATGGACTTATAGATAATGAACCCGATGTGGTGATCTTGGCGTGCGGCGTGGTGCGGCGGTGCGTTCCTGCAGGTGGCGGCGATAACCGAACCAGTGACAGTGGATACGAAAAATCATTTGTGACAAAACCCGCGGTGATTTCACAATTGATAACCAATATTCGACTCGTATTTGCCAAGAAGCCCCGTGCCAAAGCTAGCGCTCAGGAAACAGAAACTTTCGAAACAATGATCCGAACTGTGGTGCTCATGGCCAATGACGTAAACACGGCGGTGCAGTCGTCGCTAATACCCCCGGAAGTGCAGCTCGAGTGGAATAGGTTCTTCCACGAGGTCGAGACCCGCATGTGACACACCCATACACCTGCACCCACCCCCGGCCGCCATCACATGTCTCATAAACCCGATGTGACAGTGGTGCGCGCACGTCGGTCTAGAATTGCAGCCGACTACTTAAGCCACTCGGTTGCCATTGAATATCGACGATCGGTGGTACGATAAACGGCTCATCCTTGCAATTAAGACCAGAAAACGAACTACAGTTGAAACTTGAGGAATCAGTAAAATTGCCTGTTTCGTATTCTTGCCCATATTGAAAAAAAAGCGCCATTAGTACTTTCGGTGGTACTCAAGTGACACATCACTTTTTGATTAATCAACTTGTGGGTCCGGTCAAACTTTGATACCCCACAAATCTGTCATAATCTCCGCTCGCTCCGCGTGAGTGACGTATTGTTTACTTTGCTCCCCTCCTAAAGCTTCCCCGCTGGACTTTGCAATCCCCTCCCCCACAAACTGGGCCGCGCACGACCACGATGCTTGTAGATTGGGTTTCTCAGTCGATACATGATTCTACAGAAGCCATGTGGGACAACACGTATTACATTCTAGATACCACGTCGTACTACGCGGTCAACTGCTTGATGCTTACCATGGAATTTGCTGATGACGTTGGCGAAATGGTGGACCAAATGACCTACAATTACATGATCTTGCTGAAGTCGGTCAAACACAAAATGTATAACAATATTAATTAGCATTTATTTACAGGCATTTCTTATTGCAACTGTGCCTTAACCCAGCCTTCTAAACCTCCCTTGACTATAATATCTTGGAGATTGGTGCCTAATTCGCCAACTTTTTGTTGCATGATGACATTGTTATCAGCATCTGTCACCGTGACTTGAGCTTTTGGAACATCCCACTTTAAGAACCACCCGGTTCTAATGGTCAATTCCTTGTCGCCGGCGTATTTTTGTCTTAATTTGTCAATTAAAGCTGGAATTTCCAAAGTTAAAAGAGCATTGTTAATCGAGTTTCTGGAAAAAATGTTGCCAAACGAACCAGCAACCACCAATTGCATTCCTCTAGCAAGAATGGCAGTGGCTGCTTGTTCTCTGGACGATCCAGTGCCAAAATTGTAACCGGAAATAATGATGTCTCCTGGTTTTGTTTTCGAGTAAAAATCTCCGTCGTAATTTTCCATGCAAACTTGGGCCATTTTTTCCTTGGGAACATCATCCTGATAGGTGTATTTACCTGGATAGATACCGTCGGTGTTGATGTTGTCGGCATTACAAAGAATAAGCTCTCCAGTAAGTTCACGAGGGAATCCCGGAATAATATCCACGCCTGCAGCAACACCTGCATCATCAGATTCCGAGGTGGAAGTTGACGTCGACCGCCTCAATGTTGCAGGAGCAGCAAGTTTGTTTCCGGAAATCTCTTCCGGACCTCCAATACGGCCAAGAATAGCCGATGCTGCAACCACTTCCGGAGATGCAAGGTATGCCAATGCATCTTTTGAACCCATTCTTCCTTTGAAATTCCGGTTGGTCGCGGAAATTCCCACCTCGCCGGGCTCCAACAATCCGGTTCCAAGTCCAATGCATGGTCCACATCCAGCAGGCAAAGGTTTGGCTCCGGCGTCAATAATGGTCTGCCAAGCTCCGGCGGCTTCAGCGTCTTGCTGCACTTGCGACGAAGCTGCAGCAACATAAAATTCAACTCCGTCGGCAATAGTGTGGCCACGAACAATATCTGCAGCTGCCTGGATGTCACTTAAGCGGGAATTGGTGCATGAAACCAAATATGCCTTGTTGATCTTGATGTCTTGTTGGGCCAAATCATGCAAAGAAGATGCAACTTTGACGGAATTGGGTCCGGATACACATGGCGAAATGGTGCTGAGATCCACAATCAAATGTTTGGCATAGTTGGCATCGGGGTCCGCTGCCATTTCCTTGGCATTTGCAGCCAAGCTACCAACGGTTTCAGAATTGATCCGTTCATGCGGCTGCTGCAACCTTTGCATACGTCCCTCGTAAAAATCAATCACCGTCTGATCCACTGGGAATAATCCGGATAATGCACCCCATTCGGTGGTCATATTGGCAATTGTGAGCCGGTAATCGATGGGGAGCGACTTGACTCCGTCACCTACAAACTCAATGGCATGGTTCAACACCTCGTCTTGATTAAAAACCCCACAAAGAGCAACAATAACATCTTTACCGGTAACACCCTCGGATAATTCCCCGGTAAATTCCACTTTAGCTACCGGAGGAATCTGCCACCAAGTTTGACCCGTGGCCCAAATTGCAGCCGCATCCGTCCGCACAATCGGGGTTCCAAGACTTCCGACACCTCCATATGTATTGGAATGCAGGTCCGATGCCACCGTCAAATTATGCGGGAATGCATAACCCTCTTCGATCATAATTTGATGCCCGATACCACGACCGGCAGGATAAAAATCGATTCCCTGCTCGGTTGCGAATTTTTCAATGTTGGCGTATTTTTTCATATTCGACTCACTTCGGTTCTGAACATCATGATCCAAAGTACATACAACCTGGCGGTTATCCTTGACCTTTGTAGCACCTAGTCCCATAAATTTGGTGGCTACCGGCCATGAATTATCATGTGACATGCAGTGGGCCGGTTTGATGGTTACATAGTCGCCGCTGACAACCTTCTTTCCGGGGGCTACTCCGACCGCATACTTCTGCACGATCTTCTCGGTTAGATTCTGTCCGCGCAATGCACGCAATCCGGTCGAAAATTGTCGGATGCTCATCAAAAGATGAGTCAGAACCATCGCGAATCATGGTATTGGCGGGGTGCGGGTTTATGTGCAGGCTGATAGCGGTGCCTTCCTGCACATGTCTGCAATAAATCCACTATTTCGGTCGCAGTATGATAGATCACTGTTTATGTATACTGCAAGTCTTGCATGGGTTTTGTCAGTAATTGTTGCGTCATCGTACGTGGTGGCAATTCGATGGCGCGTTCCTGATAGTGTAGGTGTGCTTCCTCGAGATCATTCTTCGGTTATACGATTCCGGTTTTATCGAGTATCGATTTTATGCATGTCTCTCTTAACAGGACTTCCTTGCATTTTGACAGCAGCGGGTGCATACAAGAGTATAAAAGAAGCGTTCGCAGCATTCTACTTCAAACCCAACGACATATTATACGCCCTCACCCTCCTGCTCGTCCTCTACTGTGGTCCAATTGCAAATTACATCTATACTACAAGACTCCAGGAACTAGGTCCAGACACCATATCCACATTTTTCACCCTCGATGGAGCTCGAGATCACGTGTTCGCTCCGGTGACGGAAGAGGTAATATATCGTTCGATGCTTATGGCATGCTTACTTCCCGCGGTGAGCCCGAAATCCAGTATTTTGTTGTCGCCGCTATTGTTTGGCATTGCGCACATTCATCATGCATACGAATTGATACGTGGTGGACTGCTGCCATTGTCCGTTGCAGTGCCAACCGGGTTTCAGATCCTGTATACAACCCTCTTTGGCGTCGCGGCCGCGAAAATGTTTGTGGGGTCGCGAAGCGTGTGGTGTCTGGTTGTGCTCCATACGGTGTGTAATGTGGGAGGAATTCCTGGTGCGCCAGGCGGCGGAAATGCGTGGAAACTTGTGTATGTACTGCTATGCATCGTAGGACTCGGCGTGTTTATTTGCGAAACCGCCAAGTGAAAACCGACAATTTAGTATAGGTGGTGTAGCATTGTAGTGGTGTCTGGGTGCGATCCACTGTGTGCTCGTCGTGAATTTGTAAACGGCAGCATTACCCTATTGCACCTACAAGCACATAGGTAATTTTTGGCCAATCTCAGTGGTGATTTTTGGTGGCCGAGTGATCTGTAGCACCTCCAGCTGTCACCAGAAGCTTTATCAAGCAAAAAAAAAAGGCTGGGCTGATTTTCAATTCCCACCTCGCGTCGTCAGGTTGCCATATCTCGTCGTTCGGCACCACTTTCCACGCTCTTTTCGTGTCCTAGGGTGTTTTCTGCCCACAAATTGGTCCCTTGTGGTGTTTGTGTTGTTCCAAAACTCCCCAAACTCGAGTCGCTGGAGTTTCCTCCGTCTCGTTCGAGAAGCACATTTTCCTTTTTGCATTATTTTTAGCATTTGCCCAGCATACATGTCATGTCTTCGAGTCACTATGAATCCGCAGCCAAAGATTTGGAGCAGGAGAAGAAGATGGTGGCGGCGTTGAAACGTCTTTCCATTGGAAATCGCATGAACTACGACCCCGATCTTCCGCCGGAAGAGTCCGAGTTTTTGCCGCTGTCGGAGTGGGAAAAGTCCCCGTCGCCGCCCAAGACGTCGCCGCAGAAGCTGGTGAGCGAAGACGCTGAAACTGACAAAGTTTCGGACCATATGGATACCCACGAGCTTCTCTGGGTTCCCGCCAAAATGCACCCGGAAGTGGATCCAGAGCTGTTCAAATTGCATGTCAAGAATGCTGTGGAGGAGATCATGGAGCGGAAATTGTCCCGCAAGTTGTCCCGTAGATCGTCGCTTCTGGGCGCTCCAACGACGGAAACTTCAACATCCACAAGTTCTGCTCCGTCCGCACCAGAGTCGTCCCAGCTTCAAGATACCACCCCTTCCCGCTCGGCCACCCATACCGGGCTCCCGTCGGACCCTCGAAAACGATTTTCGAATCCGTCGTTGCACCAGCTTTCGTCGGAACTCGAAAACTTGTCGCGAAGGGCGGGCATGGATGCCAACGACGCCGTCACTTTGGCCCGTACTCTTTCCTCGTCTTCGCTCGGCTACACAGACAGCGAGCGGCTCGCCATCGACGAACTCACGCTGCCTCCCCGGTCGCGGGAGCCGTCTTACCGAGAGACCGAGGCGGAACACGCTGAGGAATTCTCACTCAAACGCAGCCGAAGACTCGATTACCGCAAAAATACCGTGGCTTCAGGAACCAGCCTTCAGAACAACAAGGCCGGCAAGCTCGCCGAGCTCCGTAGCAATCTCAATTCGGCGCTGCAAACCACGGTTCCCAGTCTCCATAGCGACTTCAACGTGCCAAAAGTCCGCTCCAAGCACAGACGTCCACGCAACAACAGAGACTCCCAGACGCTCTTTTCGTACCGCAACCCCAACGAAAAGACTGAAAAACCCCCCGGTGAGCCCCATGCGGCTCTGCGAGTCCCCAGCGACTCGCCGTACATGACGGCTTCTTCGTCCAGTTCCATCGAAAGACACTTTACTCCCACCTACCACCCGCAGTACAGACGACTGATTCTGGGCTCGCTGCCCTTGCCCCACTCGCAGGTTCCCACCCCTCAGCCGCAACAACCTTCCAAGCATAAACTGCACCGTCGGGGCTCGAATCACGAGTACCGTCCTCGCCAGGCTCCTCCTCCGCAGCCCAGGACCCAGCCCGTAGGCCGCCGAATGCCCACGCCTCCCCAGAGCTATCCTTCCGGCTCGTACCAAGGAAAACCAACTCCCCAAGTCACGGTGGTCGATATGGGCTCGCCGGTCAAAGGCGGACTCAACAAGAACCTCGACCTCTTGCGGTCCGAGATAAATGAGTTCAAGGAAAGCCTCAGCACCCGCTCCATTCCTGGAGCCACCGACTCCTCAGACAGCGAGAACAACGAGTCGGATTTCAGCTTCGAGGCGTCGTACCAGGACGTCAGCTACGAGGATTCTCTTGGTATAGAACTGGAGGTTTTGCGCGAGCTCCAAGCCGAGCGCGAGAGCCCCACGAGCCAGCTTTCTACATCCTCCACGAGCCAACCTTCTACCAGCCAACCTTCTACGAGCCAACCTTCTACGAGCCAACCTTCTACCAGCCAACCTTCTACCAGCCAACCGAAACAACCCTCTACGAACCAAGCGGCCAACCCGCCGTCATTCCACGTTCAAGTTCCGGCTTCGGCTGTGACATCGGGACTCAAACAGGCTGGAACCGAGTCGAAAAACCAAGTCATCAACTTGAACCGCCACGATGCCGTCACTCCACTGCGTCTGAAAAATGGCCAGCGGGACAAGACAAGAACAGAGCCTTTCAGTGCTGTAACGAGAGGAACGAGCGAATCCAATCAGCGCACTTTTGATGAAGATCACCCCGGACAAGCAGTTCCGAAAAGTGCCTCGCTGCCAGAAAAGGACAAGTTCAGAACTCAACCTCACCACGAAAACAGAGATCCACACGCCAAAGATCCCGTAGAAGAGCTCGTGAAAATCTCTGAGGCGGCGCCTAAAAAGAGGACTCTCAAAAAGAAGAAATCTTGGCCATGGATGAGAGAGCGGTCTGTTTCGCTTGACGAGAATGCGTCTCCTACCCCCAGTCCCCCTTCTCGCTCTGTATCAACGCCGGAGATCACTGACAAGTCAAGGCCAAACGAAGCGAAAAAGCCCGACCCAAAAGAGCTTAAACCTCACACCAATGGCAATCGTAACATGATTTCCAAATTGTTCAGGAAGAAGAAGACCGTCAAGCAGAGCTACACCACCAATGGAGTCACTGTCGACTACGAATCGGATTCGGATTCTGACGACAAGAAACTGTTGTCGAAAAAGAAGAAGAGTGCAAAGAAAAAGCTCTATAGCAACTTGTTACAGCTGACCTCAAGTACGTTATTGAGCGAGGATGAACAGAGCCAAGGAGTCTTGCAGAAACATACTTCTCGTGGGAGCCAGACCAGCGATAACAGTGAAAACATAGCAACTATCCACGAAGTTCAGCCGGAAACCCCCAAACACAAGCATAGGAAAGCCGAGGTTAAAGAGCCAAAATCCAAGGAACCCGATGAAAACCGGGCCCAATTTGACACTTTGGACGAAGAACCATTGCAGGCGCTGACCCCCACAAAGAAGTCAAAAGATAGGAAGGACGCCAAGAGTGTCAAAGACGTAAAAGAACCGGAAAAAGAAGTATCCAGCAGATCTCAAACTACGTTGGATGTCCAGGAAAAGATCAAAAAATCGATTAAACGAACGTCCAAAGCTAATCAGCCAATTGAGTTCACAGACTCAGCTTTTGGATTTCCCCTTCCTCCGCCTTCGCAATCCACTTTGGTGATGTTGGACTACAGGTTTCCTGTGCATGTTGAACGGGCCATCTACAGGTTGTCGCATCTTAAATTGGCCAACCCCAAGCGGTCGCTTGCGGAGCAAGTTTTGCTTTCTAACTTTATGTATGCGTACCTCAACTTGGTGGATCATACGTTGCATTTGGAAATGGCGGAGGAACTGCAAGGAGAAATTGATTTGGAACTTGGAAAAGAACCAGACAAGCTTGAATCGGACGATGTGGACAATGACACGGTGATGATTGATCTCGATGTTGTGGATGGATGAGGGGAGCATAGACAAGGTGAGGCTGAGACAAAGTGAAGCGACAAAGTGAAGCATACTTGAGTTTGGTTCGTGAATGTTCCAGAGGATAAAGGAGGGAATTCATGGAAGTTACGGTTACTGAGATTGACTGACATTGAATGAAGAAAGACAATTGTGAGACATTCACTGAGGCACTAACTGAGACATAAACTGAGACGTTGGCTGAAGACAGTTGACCAAGAAGACAATTGACAGATTCACTGGATTGTTTAAGACATTGACCCGATTGGCTAAATTGACTGAAAATTCAACCACCTACACAAGTCAGTGACAGGCGAAGGAAAAGTGTTGCGAAAAGATTACAAAGTCATATACACAAAAGACCACAAAATAAAGGTTCTTCCCTCTATTCTGATCTTCCTCGAGTCTCAATCACCCTCCTTTTGTCCCTATTGTCCCTATTTGTTCCCCTATAGTTCCCTACGTTCCGGCCTGTGTGCCGGCTGTGGGCTCCCCACAGCCGAACCGTGTTCGCGTACATGCAGGCGCGCCTACAAAAAGAAACGCATCGGATGATATTTGTTTAGCTATTTCAATAATATACCATGTCTCCTAATTTGCCGTTGGTATCGTCGGTGTCGGTTGCAAAGCACAACAGCGCGTCGGACTGCTGGGTGACTCTTCACCACAGAAAGGTATACAATGTTACGGGTTTTCTTGACGCTCATCCTGGAGGAGGTGATGTGATTTTGCCGTACGCTGGCAAGGATATTACCGAGATTATGGCGGATCTTTCGTCCCACGAGCACAGCGAGAGCGCCTACGAAATGTTGGACGAGGACATGTTGGTTGGGTACCTTGCTACCGAGGAAGAAGAAGAGGAAATGCTCAACAACAGAAACAAAACTCCCGTGGAAGTCAAGCTTGTAGACGGGAGAAGTGGCTTTGACATGTACGAGTTCCACGACAAGCTCCCGGCCATGGAGCAGCTCTCGATCCAGACCGACTATGAAGCCGATGTCAAAAAACACCAGTTTCTCGACTTGAAAAAACCATTATTACCCCAGATGCTCAACGCCAAATTCTCCAAGGAGTTCTATTTGGACCAGGTCCACCGCCCCCGTCACTACGGAAACGGCTCGGCGCCCTTGTTTGGCAACTTCTTGGAGCCGGTGTCGTTGACTCCGTGGTGGTTGGTTCCGTTGGTTTGGCTTCCTCCCAACATGTACATTTTCTACGTGGGGTTCTCCAACCAGCACCCATTAATCTCCCTCAGTTTCTGGGCGTTCGGGTTGTTTGTGTGGACGCTTGTCGAGTACTGTCTTCACCGGTTCTTGTTCCACTTGGACTACTACTTGCCTGACCATCCCTACGCCCTCACCCTCCATTTCTTGCTCCACGGCGTCCACCACTACTTGCCCATGGACGGGTACCGGTTGGTGCTTCCCCCCACGTTGTTTGTGGTGTTGGCGTATCCATTCTACCGTCTCATCTTTGCCATTTTTCCATTCTACATGGCGTGCTCGGGGTTTGCCGGAGGAACCTTGGGCTATATCATGTACGACGTTACCCACTACTTGCTCCACCACACTCGTCTTCCTCGGTACCTCCAGGAGGTGAAGAAGTACCACTTGGAGCACCACTACAAAAACTACGAGTTGGGCTTTGGAGTCACCAGTAAGTTCTGGGATGTGATTTTCAACACCACTATCGACGAGACCTACCATCCAAAAAAGCGTTAATGTATATATGAAGAATCGTGCTAGGTTAATATCTGTGCCATCATGATAATATTGAATGAAAAAGACACAATTTGCTTTGCAGTCACTCCAAGTAGTCGTCGGGGGAGATTCCCACCCCACCGTGCTCTATGGCCAAGCGTCGGGTTTCCTCACTGCTTCCGCCTTCGATGCGGTACTGCAGTTTCTTCTCAACCGCTCGGTCCCACTTTAAACTGGCGTAGGTTTTCTTGATATTCTGGTGGTGTGAGAAGAGCCTCTTTTTGGTCTCGCAGAGTTTTTGCTCCACCTGTCTCTTTTTTTCAATCTTGGCCAACCTTTTGTAGTAAGCCGGGACTGCGTCCAGGTCTCTGAGTCGCTCGAGGTGCTGCTGGTGAAAAGAAGAGGGAGCAGGAGAAGACGAGCTCTCCAAATCCGGAGACGGGGAAGTTGTCTGTGAGTCTGAGCTTGAGTTTGAGCTTGAGTTTGAGTTCAAAGTTGAGTTTGGACTTGAGTTTGAGCTGGAATTTGAGCTGGAACTGTCGCTAATTTCCTGGTCCAGCTCTTCCAGGCCGGGTTCTTGTTCTTCGAAATCAGACTCATACTCATATCTGTAATTGACGTCCTGAAAAAGCAGTTCACATCTGCCATAAAGGTCCGAAGAAGTGTCCCGAGCACCGCCAGCATACAACAAGACGTCCTGCCAGTTCATGGGGCGAGCGGGAGCTCCACTCTTGTCGCTGGAGATGTTTCGGCGCTCCACGATGTCTGCCATCGAATCCAAGACGTCGTCCAAATTATTGGCAATTTCAATGCAAAGTTTGCCCACAACTTCCGGGCTGATTTCTGGAGCCGGTACGCGGCCCTGTTTCTGCGCATGGATCACACTGTGTATTCGGTGGTCCACTAAAGCCTTTATTTCTGCCATCAAGCTGGTGCGAGAATCGCTCCGTTTTTGTGTGGTGGTAAAGCTTCTTATTCGGTACTTTGACACATCCTCGTCTGGCTCGGGCACCTCGCTGGGGCCGGCGTGCCTCAAATGTCGCCGGGTTTGTGCTTCATCATCGTTATAAACTGCAATTGGTTGATCGGAATACATGAACAAGTTGCGAGGGTCGGGAACTTCCGAGTACGGAAGTGGCCAGTTCAGCCAATTTCGGCGTGGAAAATAGGGATTTATAGCATGGAGGAGGTGCGTGGAGTAGAGGTGGACCGCCAAGTCCTGTCTAAATTCGTCCTCAATGGACTCTAGAATCAAGTCCCGTTCCTTCTTAGACATGAGTTGAAGGGCCCAAACACCGCGATGAGAAGGTGGAATGGCTGCGAAAGAAACGAAAACCTCAATGGGCAAGCTTGGGTTGGATTGAAAATTCTGAGCGGTTTGCTCAGGTGGGTGGCTCAATGGGTGGAGGCTGTGGCTACGGGTTGAAAAGTAGTAGGAAAAGTACTGTTTTGGGGAACAGAATTAATATTGCTATTTTTGTTTTTGAACTAATTGCAAAAGAAGCAAATGTTGCAAAAGAAAATATTATGAGTGTATAATATTGCAAGTGACTAGCTACACCCTATAAAAGACAATCGTATTCCCAGTCCTTAGCCATGGTTACTTTCAAACTCGTTTCGTCAGTTGTTGCAAAAATTGCAGCCATCAAGAGACAAGAAGTTGAGAGTTGAAAGTTGAAACTGGTAAAAGTAAAAAGTTGAAGTTCATGTTGATTGAATGCTGTAAAGTCCGTATGGCTAGTAGAACGTCCAGACAAACCAATGGATAATTACTTCCCATACTGACCTCCTTCCTTCTTCTTCATCTCCATCCTTCTTCAGCCCTTCGCATCCCTATGTGCACTCCGCCAATCTTATCAAAATTTTCTCATTCTACAGCTCTTTTTCTTTTTCTTTTTTCTTTTTGTACAGACGGGTTCTACGGGAGTTCCTTTGGCACCTATCTAGACAGAAAGATGAAATCGTACCAACAAAGCTTCTTGGACCTTGCGCTCGAGTCGAACGCCTTAAAGTTTGGAACTTTCACTCTCAAGTCCGGCCGCCAGTCTCCGTATTTTTTCAACTTGGGATTTTTCAATACTGGAAAATTGCTCTCCACGTTGGCTGAGGCGTATGCCCGGGCTATAATTGAGTCCGGCTTGAAGTTTGACATTCTCTTTGGCCCGGCCTACAAGGGTATCCCCTTGGCAGCCATCACGGTTGCCAAATTGGCGGAAATCGATGAATCCTATGCCAATGTAGGATACGCCTTCAACAGAAAAGAGAAGAAGGATCACGGCGAAGGTGGCAGTATTGTCGGCTGTGAATTGAAGAACAAGTCTATCTTGATCATTGACGATGTTATGACCGCTGGAACTGCAATCAATGAAGCTTTTGAGATCATCGGTGCCGAAGGAGGAAAGGTGGTTGGTACTGTGATTGCCTTGGACAGACAAGAAACCACCGGAACCGAAGGCAAATCCGCCACACAGGCGGTGCTGGAGCGCTACGGAATCCCAGTGACTTCCATTGTGACTTTGGGGGACATTATCACCCACTTGAAGGACCGCATTTCTGACGAGGAAATTGCCCAGGTTCAAAAGTACAGGGAACAATATGCCCCAAAAAAGTAGAAAAGTGGAGCGGAAGTAGAGAAGAACCGGGATATGTAGATATGAATGAGAGATCAGTGTTGGAGGAAACTAGGTAATAAGTATGCTCTAACAATGTCGAGAGATAACTAGATGCTATGAACTAATGAAGGATGATATTGTGTCTTCAAGCAGATACTGTAACTAGTAGGTGTTGATTTCGTCGTCTTACGAGATACTATCAGAAGGTTGTTTCTTGTCTTTTTATTGTTAATTCTTTAGGTTGTGTCAGTATCAGTGAGTGCTTATAGAGCATAGCTATAATACAGTCAGAGGAACGAGCTCACAAGTTGAAGGTATTTCTTCCTCTTCCAATTCCTTCTTTTCTCATTCTCATTCTCCTCTCATTCTCCTCTCATTCTCCTCTCATTCTCCTCTCATTCTCCTCTCATTCTCCTGCCATTCTCCTGCCATTCTCCTGCCATTCTCCTCTCTCCTTTCCCCTTCCCCTTCCTCTTCATCCCCGGATCTTCATCACCTTCTTCTTGGGCTGCTTTGGCGCAGCAGGAACCTTGGGCTGTTCCGGTTCCGGGTCGTAGATCGTCTTGGTCATAGGATGCTTCAACGTGACTCTCGAGTGCACCGGCACAATGGTGTTCATCTTGAAACCCTTGACACGAGGAAGCTCTTCCGGCACAAACCCGTCGAATTCCTGCGGCCAAGGCACCCCATTGCTCTTACTGATACTGTCCAAAGTGGTTGGGTGCGCCGCAAGGTAGTCGGCGATGCTGTTGAGCAACCCCCGCTTCGTCTTGTACTTGGAATCGGACAACTGGCCGCCGTTGACGTTGTCCTTGATGAGCACCCGCACCCGGCCCGGGTTGCCAAAATCCTGAGGATGCGACTTGTCCAACTCCAAAATCACCGGCAAGTTGAACGAGCGGCACGCATCGGAAATCGTCTTGGCGAGCGGATTTTCCACCGCCCGCAGCTCGCTAACTCGCCGTCCTTCTTTGTGCGACCGATTCTTGTCGAAATAGCAAGGATACACTATCTGGAACCGCTTCAAATGCTCCCGTTCTTCCTGCGAGAACTTGGCAGGGTCAATCACGTTCTTCTGAGCTTCCGCCTGGGCAAGCGTCTGGGTCCGGGGAGCAGTGGGGGCTCCTGGAAAAAGTGGAGGTTCCTGGTCCTGGGACCGCACCACTGTGGGTGGAGCGCGGGCTGGAGCTAATGGAGTTCTGAGGGAAGGATCGAACTCTGCGATGTCCATATCCATGTTGTCGACGTCGTCGACTTCCTCGAGGACGGGCTTTGACATTTTAATTGGACTTCTCTCAACTAAAACGGCGAGCTAAAATGCTCGAAATCGAGACAAAATGCGAATATCGCGACATCGGTGCACCGGGAAATTTCATGAGCTCCACAGTTCAGACCATCTTCAACCAATTCACCCCAGTTTTCTCATGGAGGACGTTGCTGCCGGAACCCCCCGAGTATTGCGCGAGTGCGCCTCCATGCTCTCCACCCCGACCCACAATACATACATAGATACCCCAGACTACACCAAATACTCCACCCATCCAGACATTCAGTATTTTCGGTCCGTCAAGGCAAAGAACCATTTTCAGTACCACCGGCTCAAACGAGCCTCCAGGCCCATCCGCGACCGAATATACGCCGCCGCCTCGAAGTTCGACCCATACAGCCGGCCCCAGCTTCTACAACGACTAGCCTCCTACACGGCGCTCAACTGGAGCTTGCCGGAGTCCGCTTGGGCGCTGGAAAAGTGGCCTGTGTCTGAGCTCAAGTGTGCCCAGAACGGCTGGCGGTGCGTGTCGATCCGCAACTCCAGTTTGAAGAACCATTTGGTGTGCGACGTGTGCCATCACCAACTTATACTCCGCTACAACGACGCTCACGATTCGGTGTTCAACTTTGACGCCGAAGAAGTGGCCCAGCTCAACGAAAACCTTGCTCGGTCCTACTTGGACCAGGTAACCACCAAGGCCCACGGAACCGCCTGTCCGTGGCTGAGCCTCGAGACCCCGTTGCAAGGCGTATACTACATGCGACCTTTCTTGAAGAACACCAACGAAACTCTTTTAGCAGAGTACCGCAGAGCACTCGGCGGCCTAGTACGCCACTGGCGGGTGCTACAGCCGCAGATATCGCTCCCATTGCTGTCCCAGAACCACATCGACGACTCCGTAGTCCACATCTCTACAGAAATTCTCCTCGCCGGTGAAAACGAAGACAAGGAAAATTTGGCCGCTTTGGCAGCCTCCGCCCCCCATTGGGTGTTCACGGTGGCCCAGCTAGGCTGGGAGCTCCGGAGCCAAAAATTCGCATCGCAAACCGTCTACTTGATGGTTTGCACTGGTTGCAATGCTCGCTGGGTTTTGAACAGTCTCCCCCAAAATCCCACTTCCAACCACGAGCCTCAACTATCACCCTCCAACGTCCTCACGCCGTGCGAGCACAGAGCCATGGTCGAGGAAGACGAGGAATTCGACCCGTGGGACCACAAATCTTGGTGCTGCCGCACCCAGGACTCGGGTCATTTGGCCGACTTGTTGCGCCGGGGCCTCAAGCGCCAGGCTGAAGACTCTGCCGAGCTGCGAAAGACAGCTCGAACAGGACTCTGAAGGTGGTCGAGCCAGCGCCTCTTGCACTATTTAGCTACTATCATTTATACATTATTCACAATACACTGTCGGCCAGCGATGTATCTGGTGGAACACTGAAGTCCAAAATTTCGATGAACGCTTCCTCCAAACCATTGTGTTTGCGCTGCACCGCTGCCACACACCGGTTTTGGTCCAAGCGCACTTGCCAGATTCCTCCACTGATGTCTGGCAACAAGTTTCTCACAAACTCTCCGGTTTGAATGTTCCAAAGCTTGAGCATTTCTATGCTTCCACTAACCACCCGAAGGCGATCATGGTGCATACACGTGATGGCCTGGGTGTGTCCCTTTAGTTTGCTGAGGTTTTCACCGGTTCGAGGATCCCACACCCGGAGGGTCGTGTCAGCAGCTGCCAGCACCAAATACTCATCTGATAACTCGAGGAGCCCCACAAGCATGGTGTGGCCTTGAAGCGTGCGGATTAATTTCCCGTCGTTCAAGTTCCAAACGTTAATGGTCGAGTCCATACTGCCCGAGAAGCATTGCATCGTCGTAACATCCAACGCAGTCGAATAGATACGGTCGCTGTGGTTCAGAAGAACATACTTGCATCGTCCCCCAGCACGAAGGTCCCACACTCGAACCGTGGTATCGTAGGATCCGGAAACAACAAGGTTGCCGTAGCCACACACCGTACGCACCGACTGAGTATGGCCAGCGAGCACCATTAAAAGGTACGGGTTCTCGGCGTCTCCGCAGTCAAAGGTGCCGTCACTTTCACAGCAGTCTTCGACAAGCGGAAGTCGCCAAACACGCAAGTTGTGGTCACGAGAGCCGGTAACAAGAAGCGGGTGCTCGGGAAACACTATATCGTTCCCCTTTTCGTCCTTCCCGATTACTTGAGGATGCAAGATGTGCATACAACGAACCGTCGAAGTATGGCCACGGAACACATGCGTGCACCGTCCGGTACGAAGGTCCCAAACACGGACGGTCTTGTCCGTGGACCCCAGTACCAAAGTGTTGCCAAAGTACTTGAGGGCCCACACTCCGGAAGGTCTTTCGTGGCCCTCGAGTTCTCTGATGAGCTCTCCAGTCTTGGCACTATATATATTGATCCGCAGGTCTTCGACGCCGGCTATGATCTTGTCTTCGTCGTGCTGCAAGCAGGTCACCACGTTTTTGCCCAAGCCGGCCACACTGATACGCCGCGGTTCGTATTTGGGATCCATCCATCGGTTGAGAATAATGCGCCGTTTCTTGTACAACGTCTGCATCTTGCTGCAGCTGCTGTTGTGGCCGCCTACTGCCAGCCACGGGGCGAGGCTTGCGTCGTCCGCCAACTCACGAGCTATCTCGTCGTCGTCTTTGACAAGCTTATCACGCTTCAACAACGTGGCCCAGAGAGCAGCATTGTCCACCATTTTGTGCCACGACCGGGACACTCGCGACACGTTGAGAAGGGCCCGGTACAGGAGGTGCTGGAGGACGTTGTATCCGATCTCAGCGGGAACAGTGGTCAACAAGTCTCGCTTCAAACTGGAGTTTATCAAGTCCCCAAACGTGCTCAACATCACCCGGTCGGTGCGCTGGAGTAGTCGGAACACCAAGTGGTGTCTGTTGGTGGGACTGAGATAGCTGCTCAAGCCAACAATCATGCTGATGAGTTCTTGTTGCGTGGCCGGCACCGTCAGGAGCTGGAGTTCTACAGGATCGAGCGCAGGACTGTGGCGGCCAGCCTGGATGGGAGAGGCGCTGGGCGACGGAAGCGGAAGCTGCTGGGCCTGGTCCTGGTCGTCGTCGGTCATGGGAGAGCCGTGGTCTCGGCCGGGTTCCCGAAGACTATGGCGCACGTCCCGGGCGTCTCGAATGCTGGCCTCTTCCAACGTGGTGAGCCGGCGCTTCTGGCTGTGGATGTGCCCGTCGGAAACCAGGCTCTCCAAGTCGCTGATGCCCGCCATGTCGTCGTCGGTCATGTCTTGTTCTTCACCATCGCGGATCCGCTTTCGGGCGCTCTGAGTCATGAGACTGTGCTGGAGCCACGCGTCCACCAACTTTCCGTTGGGGTTCACCAACTTGCAGTTGTACGCGGCCTTGGCGCCGCGGAGTGGGTATACGGGAGCGGAGTCCATGGTTTTCGTGTTTTGATAAGGAGAAGGCAGAAGCTTGAAAAGGAGACTTCTGAAAACTTGTTTGTTTTTGATGCTCTTTTTGGTTGTTAGCACAGGATATAGGGTCTATTGGCCAGTGCGGTACACCGAAATGTCCTGTGGGTGATAATACGTGATTATTTCGGGCAAAAAACGCCTATCTTTTGGGATTGAAAATGCACTATTTTGGCGCCACGAGGAAAAAAATGGAAATTTTGGTTCTCGAAAAAAGCCGGCGTTTTCCGACTTTGTTTCTGCTCTGTGGCCACGTCTCAGAGTCTCAGGTTCGTTCTAGTATATGTTTAGGAGCCCCCTTGCGAGACCGCCAGTCAACAATGCGAAAACAAACGGTGAGCATTCAGTACGAGCGGTGCGGCTGGCGGTGTCCAGGTGCGAGCAAAAGCTAAGAGAAGCAGAACCAAGTGATAGTAGCTGGTATCTAGAAGTTAGGAGTTAGTAATTAGTAAACAGTAGCTATGTATAGTTGCTAGAAGCTACGTGATAACCGAGAGCTAGCGCAATCCTACCAGTATCCAATCTATTCCTATTCTATGTTGCTGAACAAAATGCCGGGTTCGCCAGGCACCGCAGACTCAATCACTTTTCCAGTCAAGGTGATCTCCACCTCTTCTCCCGTAGACACATTGACACCCTTCTTGGCGCCGTTCTGGAACGAGATGATCTCGATGTCTTTCACCTCAAACGAAATGGGAGCTCTTTTGAGATTATTAATGACAGACTGAATCACCTCGGTTTCCTTGAATGTCAACTTCCGGTTGAAAACAGTGTCGGTGCTCTCGGTCGCCAATCTCTGCTTCAAAAGCGAGATAAATGGCATGGCTCTCTTCATATCTTTGCCCACCTTCTTCTTGATAAGTCCGTTGTCGTCGAGAGAGTGGTTTTCGTACAACTCACGAACAAGCTCGATATAGTTATCTTGCCATTCTGGGAACGTTTCCGATACGAAAAGCGTCAACTTGGCAGGCTTGGACACATCAAGATCCAGTGTGGACTTGCCCTTCTTCTTCTTTAACACATTGGCTTCGGCCTCACGAATAGATCTGGAGATATCTCTAACGTATTCCAACGAATCGGAGATCGACTTCGAGGGCTCCTTCGATGCTCGTGGGAACGCAGCGTTTTGAATCGACTCGGATTTGCCCAACAAGTCTCTGTACAAGTACTCGGCAAAGTGAGGTGCAATAGGCGCCAAGAGTAACGCTTGGGTCTCAATGTACTTCAACACAAGATCTTTGTGCATGCCAATGTTGCCGGAAACCGAGTCTCTGTAGTAGTCTCTGGCGGTCTGGTAGTCGAAAAGACCAAACTTCAATCCCGCCTTGAAGTTGGTCTCGGAAAATTCGCCGTAGGTCTTCTCGATCAAATCGTTCATTTCGTTGTCAAACGCAACGTCGAAGAAACTGTCGGCTGGGCCCGTACGAAGGTCGTTTTGGTTCTTGACCATTTCGTCACACCACTCTTTCAACGTGGTGAGTCTCAAGATGGCAGCATTGGCATTGGACTCGTCGAAGTTTGCGTCTTCCACCGAATCTCCAGCATCAGCCAAAGCAATTCTAGACGCATCGGCTCCAAACTTGTGCACAAGATCGTCCAAAGTCAAAAAGTTTCCGGTGGATTTCGACATCTTGGCGTTGTTCAACATCAAGTGTCCGTTGGATCTAATACCCTTGGGCCACATTTTTCTTGGGAACAAGGCAACGTGACAATAGATGAAGAAAGTCAAGTGGTTAGGAATCAAATCCTTACCAGAAGCCCTGATGTCCAATGGGTAAAAGTACTCAAACTCACGTCTCATGGCCTTCAACTGGTCCACTGGAATATCCGTCTTGATGTCGTCACGACGAGAGAAGATATAGTCAAACACTTCGTCCGTCATTTGGTCTGGAGAAATGGAAAATGCTCCCTTCTCCTTTCCGTAGTAGTCCGAGTGCAAAAATCTAGCAATGGTATAGTAGGCCATGTAGATTTGCGAGTCCGACAAAGACTCCACCAATTGCGACTTGTCCCATGGCAACTTGGTTCCCAAACCGTACGTTCTGGTCAAAGCCCAATTCTTCAACCAGTCCAACACACCTTCAAATCCGTGTCTTGTCTCCTTGGTGAAAGTTTGCATGTGAGCCAAGCAGTCCAAAGCCTGCGACTTCCACGACTCCTCACCGTAATCAAGGTACCATTGGTCCTCAAGAGAGACAATACAGTCATCTCCGGATCTGGAAATGATCAACCCTTCGGGCTCACAGTACACGAAAGCATCGCCAGAAGCCACAAGGTCAGCCTTGACCTTTGGCTTAGCTTCCTCAACTTTCTCGCCAGCATACTTTCCAACAATCATGGTGGCATTGTAGAATCCTTCCTTGTACGCCTGTTCCTTGGCTTCTGCTAACTGCACGGAATCCTTGGGAGACTGAATCTTCATCTTGTTAACCAAAAATTCGGCACACTTGTCACCAAACTTTTCAGTTCTGACCACTGGAACAATTTCAGTCTTGACCCAGTCCTTCTCAATGCCGTAGTACTCAGCCTTGTTAGCCAAGTCTCTGGTGGTGACAAAATCGTCAGGAGAGTCTGATGGAACACAGGTAACCACTCCGGTACCTTTAGAAGCCAAAACGGTTTCCATAGGAAGAACTCTCAACTCGTCGTACACGGCCAATGGGGCAGTGATCTTGGAACCAATTAAAGCAGAACCGTCAATTTGGGCTGCCGATTTGTAGTTGCCTCTTTCTGGAGTCAACTTTTGGTAGCACATGTTCTTGAAAGCACGCTCGGTACAGATGTAGTACTCGTTGTTTCCAGCATGGAAAATGCCGTACTTGATCTTTGGAGAAACAAAACAACAGGTTTGGCCATACATGGTTTCGGGTCTCAAGGTGGCAGCCACCAAGAACACCTTCTTATCAGACAAATCAAACTTTTGCTCGGCAAGGTTTTCTTGCGCCTTAGGAGCAAACTCAGTGACTCTGATCTTGATTCCGGTATACTCTTGAGGATTCAATCCTTCTCCCGACAGTCTATCGTGATCCAAGCAGGGCTGGCCGTCCTTTTCCGAATAGACGGTGTATCTTTCACCAAACTTGATCTTGCCACAGTCCCGCAATCTGTTCATCTCCCATCTCACGAAAGCATCAAAGTAGGGATTGGCGTCGGTGGTGACGAAACTACGTCTCCAGTCGACTCTTCCACCAAACGCAGTAACGTCTCTCTGGACCAACAGCGGGAAAAACTCCAACCAATGGTGGGGGTCGGCAAACTTGGCCACTTCCTCCCGCGACAAACCCAATTGCATCATGATTTCAAACTGGTATTTTCCACGGCCCTGCTTGGCTGCGGCCTTGGACTTCTTGGCCTTGAACTTGGTAACGTCCTCGTTTTTCACCTCCTTCTTCTCCTCTTCTTCCTCGGCCTCGTCAGCAGGCACGCCAGAGAAATCACTGCCAAACTGCTCAAGTTCTCTCTTAATCTTGTCAGCAGCAGCCTTGATGGGCATTCCCGAGCAGTGGAAACCCAAGGGAAAGAGAGCTCTCTTGCCATTCATCCGCTCAAAACCAGTTGCAAACTCAACCTTGGACAACGTGAAACTGTGACCAGCGTGCAACGTTCCGTTCATGTAGGGAAAAGCCATAGTGGAGTAAAACTTGGGGTACTTTTCTCTCAACTTATCAGGGTCGTCAGTGGGGTCTTCTTCAATGGTGGGTGCGTCGACCTCGAACGCTTTCTCGTCGGCCCATATTTTCTGGTACTTCTTCTCTATGGCGACCAACGCATCTCTTCGCTGAGTATTTTCCAACTTAATGGTTGCACTCATGTTCCAGGTTTCTACAACAAATTTTCAGCGAATATATTTGACTCACGTCTATATGCAGTCCGCGATCCACCAGGCCGGAGTTCTACTCGGTACGCTTTCTCTTTCTGGCCACCGCCGTGGGGACCATGAGTTTGCGTTTGGGCTCCGACGTTGTACTCCGGTGCGGGTTTCGGAAACTGGCCTTGGGCCCGACTTTGAGGGTGTTCCCGTCGTAAATTGTAGACTCGATTTGGAGAGCCGACTTGGTGGTTTCGGAGTCTGAAAATTCCACTACGGCGCTGCCGTTTTCGTGGTCTAGGAACGACTTGGTGACGGTCCCAAAGTGCTCCGCCATAAATGCCTGCAATTGTTCTTGGCGCACCGAGTCGGGAAATCCCGTAATGGTAATTGTTCTCTGGTCGTCGTAGTCCGATGGGTTGTAGATGGAGACTTGTGGTTGTGCTCTGTAGACATGGATTTTACGATTCCTGACCAATTCGCCGTCAGCACTGAGGGCATTGAGTGCCGAGGGCTCGTTTTTGAACGTCGCAAAGGCATACCCGCCGTTTGCATGGCCCTTGTCTCTCATGTCTTTTTTGAGCGGAAGCGAGATTTCCTCCAACTCTCCGTGCTTTTCGAAAACCGCCCGAAGCTCCGGCTCCGTGGTAAAGTAGTCGAGGTTCTTCACACACACCTGGCGATGCATCACCTGAGTTCTTGTTTCGTTTTTCTTGGGTGGCCGCGAGATTGCAACCACCAACTTGAACGACCCACCGCCAATTTTGTCATTTAGCTTTGTGCCATTGAGTTTCTTTACTGCTGCTGCTGCTGCCTCTGGCGTGGTGAACTCAAGGTAACAAAAGCGGCGGCCCCGACCACTTTTCAACGAGGGAAAGCGAGCACTTGCAATCGTCCCACACTCTTCAAAAAGCGCCTTGACTTCGCTTTGGCTCATACTAGGCGGAAAGTTGCTGACCCAGACGATGGCCTCGCGAAGCTGGGACACGGCAATGTGCTGGCCGTTTATGGCTTTTTTGTCCTTGGTTAGTGCTGCCATCAACGCTTGCTCGGTCCGAAATTCCACCGTCGCTTCGTATTGCAGCCCAGAGTCAACGAGAACAAAGTCGCCAACTTCTCCACAGTCGGAGAACACCAGCTTAATGTCGTTTTCCGTCGCAGACTTGGGGATATTTTCGACCTTT
This sequence comes from Meyerozyma carpophila, assembly GCA_030573695.1. NCBI lineage: Eukaryota > Fungi > Ascomycota > Pichiomycetes > Serinales > Debaryomycetaceae > Meyerozyma > Meyerozyma carpophila. Next base: position 1,174,164 of record JAJMDS010000003.1, on the reverse strand, counting down.
ATTTTCAAACTCTCTCGATTCCTGACCGGGATTTTGTCTTCGGTCGCTTTTGATTGAGGTTTCTCTTCAGTAGGAGGAACAGCTTCCGGCGATGTCAACACCTTTTTGAGCTCTCTGTTGGCCACAAGCATCATTTCATTATAAGATTCTAGGGTGCCATGAGCAAGCTCAAAGTTAAGAGCTTCTTGAATAATGCGTTCTGGCCAGTCCATTTTCAGGCACTCCATCACGGCGTCTCGGTACAACCGGGCGACCTTCATGTACAGAGAGCCATGGGCCTGCTGGAACTGGCCAGCAAAAAGCCACACCTCACACTGGTCTGGAAAATGACGAACCAAATCCATGGTAACTGCGCTGGCGAGCTTCATATCGTCTTTTTGTACTGCAATCGAAACCGCTAGTTTCTCCACGGCATGGAAAACATCATTGTGCCGAAACGCATGGTCCACATACGCTTTAAGATGGCCAGGAATACCGGGCGATGCCTTGTGCTCGTAGAAAAGCACCGCTAGTGCGACCACCTTCCAGTCATCGTAGCTGGCTGTGTTCATCAAATCTATGTGTTCAATGCGGTCGAGCATCAGACAAAACTTGAGCTCGGGGTCAGCGAAGCCTTGGCAGCTTCTGATGTACTCACCGTAGCTCACGGCAGAATTGGGGAAAGCTCGAACAAAGTTGTATAGGTGTGTCTCGGTGTCCAAGCGAAGCTTATACAAGCCGTAGAGAAACGAAAGCCAAACCGGAATCCACTGAGCTGTGCCAGAGGCCTCGGAGTCTATTCGAGACCTGGCCAAAGTCACAGGAAGTCTGGTTGAAGCATCGTCGGCGTACTTGGCAATATGGTCCAAATAGTCGCACCACGGTTGCGGCAGGTTGGCTACTTTGACGGCATCTTCGAGCTTGATATAGTAGCTGGCCAACTTCTGGGATCGCTGGTATACCTTGTTGGCTTGTAACATGTGCAGTTCGTAGGAATTGGGGTAGTATTTCGACACAAACGACGATGCTTGTGTGAAAGTATTGTCGAGATCGGCATGGCTTACAGAGAGAACCGAGAGCCAGGTTTTCCACAAGTTGTCGATTTTTAACGAGTCTCCAGCTTGCAAATTGTGAGTACTGTACTCGAAATACTGGTTGTAGACCAAATGGGCTTGTTCAAAGTCACAATTGACAACTGGAAGAGCACGAGCAAAGAGCCCAGAAACAGAAACCGACGCCGTTTCATCTCCATTTGCACCATTCGCTCCATGTTCACCCAACCACTCGTGCTCGTTCTCGATCACATACCCAATATATCGGTACCAATTGGCAGCAACGGGGTACTCCCGGACCAAGGACTCATAGAAGTCAATGGTGGCCAGATATCGGGGCCCAAAGCTGGCTAATTTGTTTATGTCTTGCAACCATTCAGCGAAATCGTGGGGAGCCATCAGAAAGTAGCGCAATTTAGATTTGCGAGCAGCAGTCAAGGCGTTGAAATTTTTGTTGGTATCGGTCCGCAACGATGCAATGTACACATCGTGATGCTCCAAGTCGTACAAAGACCTGTTCTGTGCTTCCATTGGCAACCAGTGGTGAGTAGTATCAACTTGCAAACTCCACAATTTCGCGCGAACTCATCTCATCTCATACCTCATCGCATCTCCAACTTACGGCCCGATGGATGCAAAAGGGTACCTACAGTCTTATGGCTGGCAAGAAGGGCAGGCGTTAAAGAAGGGAGGTCTCCAGAAGCCCATTTTGGTGAAACACAAAAAGGATACTAAAGGGTTGGGCCATGGGACAAACGACGGTGATTTGTGGTGGGAACGATTGTTCGACGGTCAATTGAAGAGCTTGGATGTGACGACCACGGGAGGAAATGTCGTTTTCGACCAAAATAAAGAGGACATAGAGGCTTCAGTGAGAAAGAGCAACAGTCCGTTGTACCGAATGTTTGTCAAGGGCCAAGGACTTGAAGGAACAGTGGGCAAAAAGGCGGAGCTCGAAAGAAAGAGAAAGCGAGAGTTTAGTGGAGAGCAGGTGTTGGACGATATGGAGAGGATGGTGAGGCGATGTGGAGGGGAGAAGAAGGAGAAGAAGGAGAAGAAGGAGAAAAAGGAGAAGAAGGAGAAGAAGGAGAAGAGGGAGAAGAAGGAGAAGAAGGAGAAGAAAGAAAAGAAAGAGAAAGACACAGAAGAAAAGAAAGAGAAGAAAGAGAAGAAAGAGAAGAAAGAGAAAAGAGAGAAGAGAGAGAAGAGAGAGAAGAGAGAGAAGAGAGAGAAGAGAGAGAAGAGAGAGAAGAGAGAGAAGAAAGACACAGAAGAGAAGAAAGAGAAGGAAGAGAAGAAAGAGAAAGACACAGAACTAAAGAAAGACAAGAAAGAGAAGAAAGTGAAGGAAATGAAGAATGAGAATATATCGAAGGAAAAGAAAGTGAAAGACAAACTGAAAAAACTGAAAAAACTCAAAACAGACTCCTGAAGCCAAACCGACTCAAACTCACTGTCCCAATTAGCATCTCTTTTCACCCAATCCCGGCCCCATTAATGAACCTCACCTTAATCTTTTATTGGCGATCAGCCGCGCGCATTTTCATAGATTGTTTAGCATGGGCTATGAAGACTATTAAGCCACCACCACCACCGGCCCGTTCGTCTTCCGGCTCCCAATACCATACATCCCGTTTCCAATTGTCCTATATTTCACGAAAATACCTTTTATTGGGGATGGGCATAGCTGTTCCTTTATTTTCATGGACCTTTTTCACCCTGCTTAAAAATTTATTTATCGTCTCTACGATTGCATTTGCGTTCCTGGTGCTTCTTCTTGGAACTATAGCTACCTTCAGCGCTGACAAACCCCGCCATCGACCCAGCGGGCGAAAATTCAAGTTTTTGCTGTCGCCCGATTATCATCAACAGTTTAGCGACCCCCACCAAATACCTCAAAATGACTCCAATTCACCCATCGAGCTTCTTTTGGACAAATTGATCACTTTGATAGTTAGCCAGTTCATCGAGAGCTGGTACGGAAGCATTTCGCCCTCAAAACTGTTTCCCTTGGCCATCAAAAATGAGCTTCATCTGGTGGTGCAACGCTTCCAAGTCCGGATTGCATCTGTAGACCTCTCAGATGTCATTGTAAACCGCATAATTGATATCTTTAGAGAACACTTTACGTACTTTTGCCAGGCAGAGAACTTGGTCGAACTTAAGGGCATTTCTGCTCGAATACCGAAAGATTCAAAGGAGTACCATCTAGCCGTGGCCCAGAACTACAACAGAGGAAAGCTCCATAGAGGAGTGAACATAGCCGTGGACGACCCCAGAAACACAGGCTTGGACTCGCAAAAAGACCACTTGAGAAAAAAAGTAGCAGGTCTACTTCCGGTACTCTTGTCGCAAAATGAAGCTTCCTCTGATCTTGTGGTGAGTTTGGTCCGGGAAATCCTTGCTTGCACGGTACTATCTCTGGCATTTGAGGTTGTGGCCGAGAGTGATTTCTTCAATCTTTTGATTGTCAATTTCATAGGTGCTAATTTGAGACGACGGGACCAAGTCAAGAAGCTTCGTGCGGCACTAGAGGAGCACACAAGAGGTACCAAGAACACAAGCATTAAAAAGCCGACGAAGAGCGATCTGGGCGACCAGAATGAGAAAACCTTGAAGAGTGGTGTGAACGACCAGAATGAAAGAACTTTAAGTGATTTACTGGATAATTCAAACGATTTCTCTCGCGGCTACGGGGTGGAGCTCGAGGACATTCTCGGGTCTCCGAGAGCGCTTCAGGCGTTCAGAAGCTACTTGACTGAGCAGGGCCGCAAAAATCTACTAGACATATGGGAGCAGATCGAGTCCATCAAGTCTCCGCTCGAAGATCAGGACAACGCCGATTTGTCGCTTTCGCTCGAGTTTTCGTCTACTGATGATTTGACAAAAGCCTTCGACATGTTGATCGGCTCTACAGCGGTGGTGAATCCTGAGGAAATCGAACACTTATCCCAGTGTATTCACCAGCGACAGTTCAGCAAAGCTCGCCGAATTTTGTTTCAGATCCAAAGTAATCTTGTGGAAATTTTGGGTGCCGAGCTGAGCAATTTCGTCCACAGCGATTTCTTCCATTCTAGCATGCTCTCGCTGGACCACAATGAGCCCGAGCCCAAAGAAGACGAGCCAATGGCCGCTCTTGATATGAGGGAAGACGTTTCTGAGGAGACCGAAGTCAGCCCGGTGGTATTCCACGCAGTAGAGGACGCCTTCAGCGAGATAATGAAGAGCTCCAAAGCAACCAGCGAGGACCAGTTCTACTCCCAGAAAGAGGGCAGTGCTTCGCTCACCTCGCTTTTGGAATCCGTGGAAGTGGGACCGAATATACCCACGGTTCCTCTGACACTAGCTTTGAAAAAGGGCCTTTTTGGCGACGACAAGGACCTGGCCTACGAGGACTCTTCGTCGGCGCCGACGGCTTCTCGTCTCTTCGAAGATGCCAGCGACACTTCTGACTCCGATAGTGACATGGATCCAATGTCTGATAGAGAAACCGAGTTGGGCGACCTGAAGGTGTTGTTTGCAGCGCCAGGCAACCTCAAGCTTTCGGAGGAGGTGGTGAATCTCGATAAAGATATCGAGCGGCTCTCGCAACAGATCGTGATACTCACGCCTCTTTTGCGGAAAGCGGAGCTCACACACAACGTCACCGAGCTCAAGATCTTGAAGAAAGCCAAGCTCGGGTTGGAGAAGGAGATCGACTCCAAAGAATTGCAAAAACAGCAGTACATGGTGCAAGAGAACGAGAACAGTTTGTATGGGAAATCGCGAGTACAGATCCAGTCGTACATCAGCGGCAGCGAGAACGGAAAAGAATACATTCTCTATATCGTGGAAGTGCAGCGGTTTTTGAGCGACGACCCCACCGTGCCCTCTGCTGGATGGGTGGTTGCACGGCGGTTCTCGCAATTCCACCATCTCCATGTCTATCTACGCAAACGGTATCCGCCCGTGGAAGGGCTCAAGTTCCCCAAAAAGGCGGTGCTGATGCTCAAGTTCCAGCAGCGGCAGCTCGTGGAAATGCGGAAGGCGGCGCTCGAGGAGTACTTGTGCCAGCTCCTCAAGCTCCCCGACGTGTGTGGAGACCGAGTGTTTCGGTCGTTTTTGTCGTCGGAGAACTTTAGTTTCAGTCGGCGCAAACGGCCCAGTTTGCTCAAAAGTCTCAGTTCCACCAAAGGCGCCCGGGTGCCCAAGGACCTGGCCAAGGAGCAGGCCGATACAGACGACGCTGCGGTGGCCGGGCCGGCTGTTTCCAAGCTGATGCAGAACGAACTCAACCAGTACGACAGTCCCAGGGCGTTTGTCAAGCCGATATGCGATTTGCTCATCACCCTCTTCGACCTCAACTCGTCCAAAGGGTGGTTGCGGGGCCGGGCGCTCGTGGTGATTCTCCAGCAGGTGTTTGGAACCACCATTGAAAACATGGTTCGGGACCAGGAACGAGCCCTTCGCAGCGCGGCCCGGGTGCAAGACTTGTTGGAGAATGTCACCAATATGCTATTTCCCAACGGAAAGTTCCGAGACCCGCCGGCAGTTCGAACCCCAGAAGAGAAGGCTACGACAAAAAAAGAAGCACGGGGGCTTTTTCGAGCGTGGATGGACATCACCTGTTCTCGGATTTTTGGCGGAGGAAGCACCAGTTATGCGCACAGGCAGATTTTTGCCATGCTCCAGAACGACTACTTGAATCTCCACTTGCTCCTCGTGGTTTTCGACGAGGTTGCCGAGGCCCTAGCAGACTCGAGAGAGAACTAAAGAAACAGAAAACAGAGATCTAAAGATAGAACACAAGTCGGGAACTAAGGTTGCAGCCGCACTCCTATCGCTGTGTGCCGGACAAATCACTAATTCCAGTTTGCTCTCCTGCCAAGACCCAATTAACATGGCACAAGACAAAAACAAAGCTCCCAAGGTCCCCGACGGCTGGTTGGCCAAGTACGACGACAAGTACAGCACCTGGTTTTACGTAGACTTGGCCACGAAAAAGTCCCAATGGGAACCGCCATCTGGCACCACTTTCGACCCCAGTTCCGGCGACGATGTTCCGCCACCGGCGTATTCTCCGACCGGAGGTGACTCCAAGGACAAAGCCCTGGCTCCGGCAAGCCAACAGGCATCTGGTCAAGCACCCCTGGAGGGCCGAGGACTACTTGGCAGGTTGGGCGGAGGCTCGGGCGGCTACGGAGGAGCCCTGGGACCCGGATATGGTGGCCAAGGCTACGGAGGCCAAGGATACGGCGGCCCAGGATACGCTGGTCCAGGATATGGAGGCGGATATGGAGGCGGATACGGCGGAGGACCGGGATACGGCGGGTACGGAGGCCCAGGGTATGGCGGTCCCGGTTACGGAGGTGGCTATCCTATGCAACAGCAGTACGCCAGACCGCAAAGAAGCGGATTCGGAGCAGGCTCAATGGCCATGGGTGTGGGTGGAGGCTTGCTTGGAGGCATGATGTTGGGGGAAATGATGGACCACAATAGCGACCAGATGGCTTACCAAGACGGGTACCAGGACGGCATGGATAACGACATGGGAGGAGATATGGGAGGAGACATGGGAGGCGACTTCTGAATAACGATGTCATCTATTGGACAAGAGGTGTAGATTCTAGTGGTACCAGTGTAGATTGTAGTCTTGGTGGTATTGGTGTGGTTTTCGTCCTGCACGCAGCCATGTGTTAATTCTCGCCAATGAGATTCTACACAGTAATGAAGTTCACCAGGGTGTTGAAACAGGCAGAAGAAGTGTTGGTCAAGGCCGCTTCCGGGTACCCCACCGGTATTGCCGGCTTGTACCAGCATCCCAACCCAAGACCGGCTCTTATAGCTTTGTATAACCACACTTTGAAGGTTTTGGATTCCAAGTATCCCAAAGATTCCGTCTACAAACAGTCGGTAGAGGCGTTGACGAAAAACAGACTTCAGATTGTGGAGCTGGAGGAGATCACCGAGAAGATCGAGAGCAAAATTGGCGGAGGTTTGATCGAGGAGATTGTCATACAAGCCCATGAAGAGTTGAGTTTGGCCCAGCAGTTGGCGGAAATGAAGTGCTGGGAGGAATTGGAGGAGAAGCCGTTGGACGACCAATGGGTGTACTTCCAACGCAAGACGGCGCAGTAGCAGAAAGAATAGACAAAATGGACAGGCAATGTAGGAGGAGAAAGCGAGTAAGCCAGTAAAATGAGTGAAAATGAAAAGAAGTGAAAAGAGGTGAAAAGAAGTGAAAAAGTTGATGAAAAATTCAGCGAAGAAGAACAAGAGAAGAGTTAGGATGCAGACAAGTGTAAGGAAGCAGAGTTAGGAAGTAAGAGAACAAGAACAATACCTGATACGTAGTTACTGAAGGCTTCTCTGCTCATATGTATAACACTAAACTACACTAACAACAGTTGTTCTTGAACCCGGTATTGCTGCCCTGCGACACATCAATGCCGGCCGGCCCGGTGCCAGCTTCATTGTCTCCGTGCTTCTCCTGAATCAACCCGGCCAACTCGTAGAAAATCGAATCCACATTGTGGTTACTCTTGGCACTGGCCTCCAAGAATGGCACGTTGAGCTTGGCCGCCAACTGCTGGCCCTCCTCGGTACTCACCTGTCTGCTGCTATCGTCGTCACACTTGTTTCCCACGAGGAAAATCTGGGCATCTTCATTGGCATGCTGGGTCACCGTCTGGTACCACGTCTCCACATTCTCAAACGACCGCAGATCGGTCACATCGTAAATCAACACAATGCCCATGGCGCCCCGGTAGTACGCCGTGGTGATGGTCCGGAATCTTTCTTGGCCGGCGGTGTCCCAAACTTGCAACTTGATCTTTTTCCCGTTACTTTCAATCGTCCGGATCTTGAAATCAATTCCAATGGTGGTGATGAACGACGGGTTGAACTTGTCCTCCACAAAACGAAGCAACAAACACGACTTTCCCACCCCGGAATCTCCCACCAACAACAACTTCATGATCATATCATAGGCTCTAGAAGGGGCTCTCGCACTCATTTTGCAACTCAGATCTACGTTTCACAATATCAAACCGTACAATAGTACTCGCTAGGGTCACTGGAGGTCAAGGCAAACGTCCAGAGCTCGGATACGGTGGTTTAGTGCGGAATGAATACGTCACTGGAAGATATTAGGTCCGTGCGGTCGGATTCAAATGTCAGGCCGCACCCCTGGCATGTGCAGGAACGAGAGCCAGCATCGGCACTACCACCACGGTCCTATGTCACTGTCTATTCATCTACTATACATCAAAGAAACACCTCCGCGTTGATCTCCACCGACGACGCAGCGTAGGGAATGTCAAAGTGGCCCATCACCTCCGGATGCAACACCCCGAGAGCTCCCACCGTTTGTACGGGTGCACCGGGTGCGGAACGGAACATCACTTTGGCACCTCTTCCTGGGAAGAAGGTGGGGTTGGTGTCGTCCTGCTCGATCCAGTAGCCCTTGACGTCGTCCTCGGGCTTCTCCAACCACGGCGTGCGCATGGTTTGCATAATCTTGCCCAAAAGGCCCTGGACGTATTCGAAACCAGACGTCTTTCCCGCGTAGACGGCAGCCCAGTTGCGCTGGTTGTAGGCACCTCTCTCCAACAACGGGTTCTTGAACACCACATCGGCCGCCTCGAACACCTTGAGCGGCAACGCATGCTTTCTGTTTTCCTTGATGGTCTTCAAGATGCCCGGAAGTAACGTAGTGCGCACCACCTGGTACTCTATGGTCTTGGGGTTTTCAAGAACAACCGCCGTGGTTCCGTCGTCCTTGGTTCTTAAGAACCGGAAGTTCTCGTCGTGCGAGCACAACGTCAACGGCATCACCTCCAAGTATCCCGCCTGCGACGACGCTATACGGAGAATGTCGGCAATCTTGTTCACCGGCAAGGGCGAGGCCACCACGGAATCACTCTTGGGTTTGGTTTTTTGCAAGTTGTTGAACCCGTAGCCGATGGCCGCGTCCTCCATGATGTCACACTGGTGCAAGATGTCGGGCCGAGTGATGGGGATCTCCACCTCAAGAAGCTTGTCGGACTTGGGGCGGGCGCTCAACGACATCTTTTTCAACAAGTGGGCAATTTGGTCGCCGGTGTAGTCCAAGCCGAGACACGAGTTGATGTAGTCGATCTCGGCCTCGGCCGTCTTGGGCTCGATGCTGGGGCACACCCGCGACTCGTGGTTGTGCTCAGAAATGATCTCCACTGGCTCCACCGTGAACGGCTCGGTACAGTATCTGCTGAACATGGCGACCAATTGATTAATGACGATTTCCGTCTTGGTTTTGTCGGTACCGGTGACATCAAGCATAACATTCTTGGTGTCCAAGGAAATCTTGGAGTGGTTGGAGTTGATGATTGGAGGCATGGAACACACCTGTCCCTTGGAGTCGTAGATGACGGGATACACCGGAGAATCCCTGATGATATGAAGATACTTGCCGAGATTCTTGTCCTTGTCGTAGAACTCCATCATCTCTGCTCCCGTCATCTCCTTGGTTTGGTTCAACGGAGCGAATTTGATCTCCGATGGTGCCAATGCCTTGTACACAAATGGCGGCGTCAAAGTGTCCAAGTCGTGCGTACCCATGGCTACAAGGGTTCTGTTCCTACACAAGTTGGTGTGCAACTTGTCCTGCAATGCAATGAACGAATCGTACCGTCTTTTGTCAAACTTGACCTCTCTCAAAATTGCGCACGCCGCATACGGACGGATCTGCGTGGTCGATTCTTCGATGGTAAAGGTGGTTTGTGGCTTCGCCGGGCTCCACTTGTACTGGGGCGCCTCGCAGTTGCCCAAGAACTCGTTCAATGCCTGGGCAATACCCTCAATACACAACATGTCGTATCTGTTCGCGGGAACCTCAATCTTCAACTGGGGCCGTTCGTCTCCTGTACATTCGTCGGTGGTGTCTTCGTCCAATTCCAATCCGAAGTCGAAACAGAGCTCGTCGAACTCCTCGGTGGTGTACTCCCTGCCCAACAAGTCGTAGAGGTCGGCCTTATCAACTGGAATGGTAGGCATGGTGGATGGTGAGTCGATGAAAAAATTCAGTAATTACCGGTGCGTCACAGCCACACACCAGCACCTGGGCCCGCGGTGGTCGGCGGCCCCCGGTCTACGTTTTACGTCGTCGGTAAATCTCATTATGTTCGTTACGTGCGGAATCCTAACGAGTTCTTGATCTTGGTCAATGTCTCGCCCTGCTTCTGTTGCTGCTGTTCTTCGCTCTCGATGTCCTCGTTCATCACCACCGGTGCCGGCGCACTGTCCACGTCTTTCCGGGCCTGTTCCACCTTGGTGGGGTCTCCGGAAATCGTCTCAATATTGTTCACTTCTTCCATCAAGGCGCCCAAATCAAAGATCGGTTCTGGTGCCGCCGGCTCCTTGTCTGTAGTCTCGTCGTACTCGTATTCCTCCTTGGTGCTGTTTTGCGGCTGCTCTTTGTTGGCCGTGGCAGCAGCGCCGGCTTCTGTCCACCAGTCTTTCTCCTTGGGTTTAAACCAGCTTCTCCAGCCGGTGCCTCCTCGTCCTTCCTTGTGCTTCATTTCTTCTTCCATCTTGGCCTTGGCCTCGTCAAACTCGCTCAAAAGCTTTCTCGTTCTCTCGCCCTGCTCTGGGTCCGGCTCTTCAATCTCAGCAAACTCCTCGCTCAACACCTCCCAGTTCATCTTCTTGAGGATCTTGGGAATGGCAGTTCTGTACGCCATATGGCCATCGACCAACTCGGAGCAGTCGATGTTCTCCACGCCGAAAACATTGTCTATGGGCAGAAGCCCTGCTACACTCAGAAGACCTCCAGAAGTTGCTCGGAACAAGTACCCCAAAATCCAGTCGTTTTTGGAGTACCCGTTGACAAACCGGCCACTGACCACAGACCGAGCAAGCGCCATTTGGTCCACCTTGACGGCTATAGGACTTCCTAGAATAATGACGTTTTCAATCAACCCGAACACTCCTCTTTTCGCCAACTCCATGAGACAGGAGTAGATAAGCCGAGCTCCCAACGAGAACCCCACCAAGGTTATAGGACGAACTCCCATGTTCCCGGAAATCAAAGTATCCGCCATGATTTTTCCACCTTTCCAGGCTCTGTCCAACGACACATTCCACGGATTGTCGAGCAAGTAAGAAAGCTTGGAGATGGCCATGGGAAGCTGAATTGCAGCCATCAACGTGGTGAGAATCGTGGCCCCCAAGATCTGCTGGATAGAAGTACTCAATGCCTCGCTAGCAAGAATGCCTATAGTTTGTCCCATGGACTGCAACATCTCTGGTTCCCAAAGCAACGAGAACATGTCGCCCATTACGGGATCCACCGTGGAAAACGGCAAACGAACATCATCCGCCTTACCGTTCATCCATCCACTAACAGTAATGATAAGATTGGTGCGCCGGTTGTTGTGCAACGGCTTGAGCTCAAACGTTTGGACTTCTCCAAGCCGACGAGAACCAGCCTTGTGGCCAATCCGAGCGCCCGTAATCACACCGCCAGTGGATATAATCACCGAACCTCCGACTCCCGCCAAGAATCCACCGGTACCACTGATTCCCACCGTCGTGAGTCCCGCGGCCACACCGGCGCCAATCACCGGCGCAAGCAAACCAGCAGAAAGACCAATGGCAAGCGACCCTCCGAGCGTTGCGAGACCAATATAGGCCAACCGCTTCTTTCGGTTTTTCTTCATATGGCGCTCGATAAACTGCCGGTCCGCCAACTTCTCGTCGTTGGTTTCGATCGACTTGCCCTGGGTTTCGATCTCGAGACTGTCGATGAGTCTTCGCTCGAACTGGAGCACCTCCAACTCTTCGATGTCCAAGTACTTGGCAAAGCGAATGATGAGCGACCGGGATCTGCTATCGTAGTAGCCGTCACTTATGAGCACCAAAAAGAGATCACAGACGAGCGCCCACCGGAGATCGAAGCCCGGAATCTTGATTTTGGACGACCCGCTAACCTCCTTGTCCAACAAAGACCGCAGCAAGTCTCCCACCTCCAAGCCGTGGATGGCCAAGTTTTCTATCATTTTCCTCTCCTGGGGCAAAAGCTCGATGTGGTCGTAGAGCTTGCCGCTGATGTAAAGCGTCCAGTTGGAGAAGTTTTTCTGGCCGTTGCTCAACTCCTTGCCGATGCTGTTCGATGCCGTCTGCTTGATCTGGGCCAACTCTGTCGCCATGTCCACCATGATAAGTTTGGCGATGCCCAAGTATGCGAATCTCTGCGAGTCCGAAAGCATGTCTTTGGTAGCACGCAACTGGTCTCCCGAGTCTACCATGTCCTCGGCGTCGTACTCCAGGTCCGAGTCAACATCCTCCTTGCGGTACGAGGCAACTTTGGTGGGGTCCTCGTGCTCCAGAGGCCGGAACAAAAAGTCGGTTCTCTTGTCGAGCTCCGCATATTTTGCGACCTGCTCCTCGGTGTCAATCTTGGTGTATCCACGAGAGCCTGCTCCTGGGTTGAACTGATTGAACTTGTCGAGCGACTGGAACTCAAGCTCTCCGCGCTCGTCGTAGTAGTCGATATCGGTAACCGTCTTCATTTGCTTCCATCCAGTGGACGAAAAAAAGTCGTCCGATTGAGACGCCGGTGCCTCAGAAACGGGGTTTTCTGCCTCCCTGGTCTCCAATTCGTCCCCGTGGGTGGCCGCCGGGTGCTCTTCGGGCTCAATTCTGGCCGGTTCGAATGTTCGGTGGACGGCCTGTGGGGACCGAGCTCGCCGATGGTACCTATTTTCCTCGCCCATTCCGCTCATGTCGAACTCCACAAAGTTGTTCGACGCCGCAGACACATCGTGGGTGTCGTCCGCATCGGAATCGTCGTCGTTCCGGCTTGTATCCGGCAAACTGGGAAGCACGGAAACACTGGTTTTGGAGCCGAAATCCGACCCGCCGTCGCCCGAATAGGGAGGCCGCGGCCGCGAGCCCCCGTAGGCGGTATCCATGTGGGGAATCAGACCTTCACTGGAATTATAGGGCAAGTCCATGAAAAAGTGTCTCCGCAAGTTGCAGGATAAGTAAAAATAGCCTACAGCCGATAGCATGCGAAGGCCGGCCGGCGGTGTGTGGGCGCGCTCGCGATGCCATCGCTGCCAACCAAATGCAACCACGTCCCTACAACTACAACTAAATGTCTACAAATGTCCGCAACATGGTTTTACTCAACACGCCATCAGCCAAATGGCCGTCGTAGAGTCCAGGAATATGTTGCTACAGGCAAACGGCCGAGCTCATCGCAGTCTCGCACCACGAAATTCGCACCGCGAAAACCACGAGAGCTCAAGGCCAACCTGCTTACTATACAATCTGTCGATGGAGCTACTCTGTACAACCGCTTGCGCTCGTCCGCCCACACTGCCAACCCGGCAACGCGCAACCACCTCTTCCACAACTCACTACCGCTCAACCCCAAAATTGAGGGACCAGCAGTGAATTGCAGCGTCTACGATGGTTGACGTCATGGAACAGAGTCCCATCAGGGCCAGGTTTGTAGGTGGAAACGGACCATGTACTTGCTTCTCGAGCACCGGGCTGCTGCCATCGCCATCTACAACGGGCCGCGAACAATCCGAGGATTTAGAACGCAGCCCATTGAGCGGTTTCAGACAGCACAGATTGATGGAGAAAAAAGCTGCTAGTCGCACTCTTTTATAGTGCGCGATGGGCGGCCGGGTAACCCGCGCTCGCGGCTGCAAGACCGATGAGATGCCCCACCGGTTTGACTTCCGGTGGCAGTTGGTGCATTGACACATTTGTGCAGCAGACCATTTCCTGATCCGGCACTTCTGTTGCATCAGTTTCTAGCCCTCTGTTGCGCCCCGGCTTTTCCTTCGTTGGCGATCGTGCTCGTGGCTGCAAAATGAGTAGACGTGCCGCCAGGTACCAGGCCAAAAAAACAGCTGAAGAATCGGCAATTGAAGAAGGTAATAACGACCTGCTCGCATTCAAATCACCGCACTGCCTCGAACCAAATACAATTCTTCAACTTTTCACCGCATGTTTTCGTGCAATCCTCGAATCTCCAGATTTGCAACAACATATCCAGATCGTCAAGGAACGCTTATACCATCGTGACTACCTCGCTGCATTTGATAACGACGACAAGCGATTCGCTTATGCTTCCCGATGGTCGCCCGCTCGTGCCTTGGCATATGCTTCCTTGTTTTCTGCAATGGGTCCGGTCCGAGACTTGTTTGCAGACCCAGAAAAGACTTGTCGTGTAGTTTGCGTGGGAGGAGGAGCACTGTCGGAACTCGTTGCATTAGCAGCGTTGTTTGCTCGCTCAAAAGAACATTACTCAACCTCACCTTCTAATCTCGATATGACCATTGTGGACATTGCAGACTGGAATACCGTTGTTTCGAATCTTTCTGCACACATCAAGTCCAAATGGGTATATAAGCCAGAAAGTTTCAATGCCAACTTTTTGCACAAGGACATCCTCAGTTTGGAACTTGACTACTCAAAGATGGACCTTGTCACCCTCTTGTTCACCACCAACGAGCTTTTTTGCGAAAAGCGTTCCGAGACCGTCAAATTTCTCCAGCGCTTAAACTCCCAATGTCATAGTGGTTCATTGCTTCTCATCGCTGAAAGTGCTGGCTCATATTCGCATATAACTATAGGAAGCAAAAAGTTCCCCGTTCAGTTTCTTGTCGACACCATACTTGTGGGGAAACCAGATGCCAACGACGGAGCATGGGAAATAGTGCAGCTGAGTGAGAGCTGCTGGTACAGAGTAGATACTCGGGAAGTTACTTATGATATGAAATTGGAGAATATGCGGTTCTTCTATAGATTGTATAGAAAAAAGTAACTCATATTTTGAGTTTATCAAGATGCGCTTCAAGGTCTTGGGTGTCTTTATCTTGCTTTTTGTCATCTTCTTTCTTGCCTTTAGTTTCTTTACCTTCCTCTTTTCTCTCTCTTTCCTCTTTCTCGATATCATTTGCAATCTTCTTACTTTCGTCCTCAGCAGTGAGCTCTGGCTTCTGGTACTTGAGCATATCTTTTTCAATCAAAGATTCAAGCTCCTTTTCCCACCCAAGTAGTTCACACAAGACCTGCAGCACTTCATCGCAATCTTCTAGCAACACGATATCCTTCGTGCTCTTACTATGCTTGAAGCTACCTACTGGCTCCTTGTTGATTAAAAGTCGATGTGTTTTCCGATGCAATTGTTCAGGTAACCCTGCAAACGGGTGTACTGTCAAAGATGTTCCTGCTACAATAGCCACGTCAATTTCGTCTTCATCTTCGTCCCACTTGTCAAACAACTTTTCTGGCAAAGCTTCGCCGAAAAATACAATATCAGGCTTGATATAACCTTTGCATTTGGCACAGGTGGGAATGCTATCTTTCTCATTGATATGTTTCTTGAGTTCTTCAGTGGACATTTCACTGTGGCACTCAATGCAATGGCAATTGGCAAAAGATCCATGAGCTTCAACTATAAACTCATCGTCGACTCCAGCAAGTCTTTCTAAAGTGTCGATATTCTGAGTGTAAACCCGCTTAAGTAGTTTTTTATCCTGAAACAACTTTAGCATGTAATGGTACTTGGTCGGCATGAATTTGCCCGGAAATAGCTCGCTTGCCAACGTATAGAACGCTTTGGGGTTCTCCCGAAAGTAGTCGATGTCAAAAACTGCCTCGGCATACGGTAAGTTGAGCTTGGCGAGATTCGCATAAAGACCCGTCTTTGGGCTTCGAAAGTCGGGAATCCCAGCATTGGTGGAGATGCCTGCGCCCTGGAAAAACGTCACTTTCTTGCCGCTTTTTATCGCCTCGACAATTGGCTGCAACAGTTGTTCCATCGTTCGGTACCCCGGATTGCTGCGCAGAATCTTGCGCTCGCCGCCACACACCGCATCTGTCAAAAGTCCGACGAGGGTAGATTATTGCGACTTCCGACCATGAAGGTATGTTGAATTTAGGCTCACCAACTTGTGACAATTACTAACTCAGCAACGGATTACAGGACTAGATTTACAGATCCTCACTTCTGAGCTAGAAAAGAATTTGACTGGTTACCGTCTACAAAACATATATAATGTGGCAAGCTCACCGAGACAGTTTCTCTTGAAATTTTCCATTCCCGATTCCAAGAAACTAGTGGTTCTCGATTGTGGAAATAAGATATATTTGACCGACTTTGAGCGCCCTACGACGCAAACTCCTTCCAACTTCGTGACAAAGTTGAGAAAGCATTTGAAAACTCGCCGTCTTTCCCTGATAAAACAAATCAAAAATGATAGAATCTTGGTGTTGGACTTCAGCGATGGCCAATTTTATTTGGTTTTGGAATTTTTCAGTGCTGGAAATATCTTGTTGTTGGACGAAGAGCAGAAGATCTTGTCGCTCCAGCGAATGGTATCTGATAAGGGAGATAACGATCGTTATGCGGTGAATGAGACTTACAAGATGTTTGACAGAACCTTATTCACCGAGCAGCCGGAAGAAGAATTCCATACTTTTTCTGCTGACCAGGTGAGGACGTGGATCCAGCTGCACCGGGAAGCAGTACAGAAGAAAGCCCAGGATCCCTCGCTGTCCAAGAAGAAAAAGCAGGTGTATTCACTTCACAAATTACTTTTCGTCAACTCGAGTCACCTTCCGAGTGAGATGATTCTTAGAAATTTGCATGATGTTGGGGTTGTAGGGAATCAGAGCTGCCTTGAATTCGAAGATAACAATCTCGAATCGGTTGTTCAGGCGTTGAAAAATTCAGACGATGAATATCGCGACTTGATTTCGTCTTTGGGTAACGAGGTAACCGGCATCATAGTTTCCAAGAAAAACCCAGCGTATGAAGCCAGCGACGATAACAGGGACCTCGAGTTCTTGTACGACGAATTCCACCCGTTCAAGCCGTATAAAGAAAACTTGGAATTGTTTAAGTTCACCGAAATCAAAGGTTACAATAAAACGGTGGATACTTTTTTTTCCACCTTGGATTCCAAGAAACATGAACTCCGCATGGAGCAGCAGAAACACAATGCCAAAAAGCGGCTCTTGAATGCCCGTGAGGAAAGAGACAAGCAAATCGACAACTTGCGGGTTCAACAGGAATTAAACTCCAAGAAGGGAGATGCTATAATATACCATGCGGACTTGGTTTCTCAATGCATAGCCTCGATCCAGACTTTGATAGACCAGCAAATGGACTGGGCCAATATCGAGAGCTTGGTTAAGCTTGAGCAGTCTAGAGGCAATTCCGTGGCCCAGACAATCAAACTTCCCTTGAACTTGGCCGAAAATAAAATTGGGCTAAAATTGCCAGACACAGATACAATGTACAATCCTTCGGATATTGAGAGCGAAATGGATTCCGAATCTAGTTCCGAGTCTGAATCTGAGTCTGAGTCTGAATCGGATTCCGATTCTGATTCTGATGAAGAAAAACCTCCAAAACTGTCGTCGAAAAAGGCCAAATCCAAAGAGACACCTACACTTTCAGTATGGATAGACCTTCTGCTCTCACCATTTGCGAATGCCAGAACATACTTCGAGTCCAAGAAGCAAGCGGAAAGCAAGCAGGAAAAAGTCGAGAAGAACACCGACATGGCGCTTCGTAATGCTCAGAAGAAAATCGAGCAAGATCTTGCCAAAAACTTAAAAAGTGAAAACGAGACTTTGCGCCAAGTCCGGCCCAAGTATTGGTTTGAGAAATTTTTCTGGTTTGTTTCCAGCGAGGGATACTTGTGTATTGCCGGCCGAGACGACGCTCAAGTCGACATGATATACTATCGTCATTTCAGCGACAATGATTTTTTCGTGTCTTCTGATATTGAAGGTTCTTTGAAGGTGGTGGTGAAGAACCCCTATCGTGGTGAAGCCTTACCGCCGTATACCTTGATGCAAGCAGGTATGTTTGCCATGTCTGCCTCGGGTGCCTGGAATGGAAAAATTACCACATCGCCATGGTATCTTGCTGGAAACGAGGTCACCAAACTCGATTTTGATGGAAGCCTCGTACCTTCAGGAACCTTCAATTATAAGGGAAAGAAAGAGTTCCTTCCTCCTATACAGCTCGTGATGGGTCTTGGCTTCTACTTCTTGGGAGACGAAGACACCACCAACAAGTATAGGGAAACTCGAACTTCTAAGCAGAATGAAAGCGGACTCAAAATTGTGATGGATAATACGAAGCAAGATCTTGAAAAGTTGGCAGCTTCTTTGGAAAGGAACGACCTGAAGGAGGAGGAGAAGGAGGAAGAGCTGAAAGAAGAAGTGGCGAAGGAGGAAGGGGCAAAGGAGGAAGAAATTTCGCTGGACTCCCAGACCGAAGACGGTTTGCAACTTGCTTCGCTTTCTTTAGACGATCCCAGCAAATTGACCAGAGGAAAACGGTCCAAAATGAAGCGGGCTGCAAAGAAGTACGCTAATCAGGACGACGACGAGCGCAAGCTACGCATGGAAATGCTTGGAACCTTGAAACAGCTTGAACAGATCAAAAAGAAAAAACAAGAGAGTGCCGAGCAAGACAAGCTACAGGCTCAGCAGCAGCAGAGCGAAAAATTGAAGCAAACGAGAAAAGCCAAGCAGGAGCAAAGAGAGTACCTCAAGTATATGAGAGAAGAAGTGAACGAAGACGAATCCAGCGTGGTTAATTATTTGGATATTCTTGACAACTTCATTGCCAAACCTCAGCCCAGCGACAAATTGGTTGCAATAGTTCCCGTTTTCGCTCCATGGTACTCGCTCAACAAGTTCAAGTACAAGGTGAAGGTTCAACCGGGCATGGCGAAGAAGGGCAAGAGCATCAATGAAACGTTGCACTACTTCACCACTCGTAAGTTGGATCAGAGCCGCACCGACATGGACGTCGATTGGCCCGATGAGCGAGCATTGGTTAGTGAAGTGAAGCCCAACGATGTCATGGGATCGTTAACGGTCAACAAGCTTAAGGTGGTGTTACCCACGGAAAAAGGCAAGGATACCAAAGGCAAGGATACGAAAGGCAAACCTGTCAAGAAAAAGGGGAAGAAATAATTAGACATATAGAGTGCATTGACGTCCCAAACGCACCTAATTAAGGCCCGAAATAGTAGTGTGTGCGGCGCAAAAAACAATTGTACCGATGCACGTTGTATACTCCTTTTATACCCCACATGGGCAGCACTATATAAAGCGACATCCCAGCACTACTCCTTTCAAGTGTGGTTGGGAAATTGAATTCAATTGAGTTCCTAGATATTCAACAGGTCTTACTTTCATCAACTGTTCGATTGTTCTTTGTACTCAATGGTCGCTATACAAAAAGCTCTCGTCCCCGGTCTCTACCTCGCATCCAACTATCGTGATGTGGCTGCCCCAGAGCTAGCTGCTAGGGACCAGTACAACATTGTCAAGTACCTCGGAGGCGCTGGGCCGTACATCCAGTTGGAGGGGTTTGGAATTGACACGAAGGTTCCAGACCAATGTACAGTGGAACTGGTGCAATTGTACATGAGACACGGCGAAAGGTTTCCTGGCTTGTCTGCTGGCCAACAGCAACACGCTTTGGTCAAAAAACTTCAAAATTACAACAAAACCATCACCGGGCCCTTGTCGTTTTTGAACGACTATACCTACTACGTTCCAAACGAAGACCTCTACGAATTGGAAACCACTCCGTGGAACACCAATTCTCCTTACACCGGCTACGATACCGCAGTCAAGGCTGGGGCTGCGTTTAGAGCAAAGTACGACCACTTGTACAACGAGAACAAAACCTTGCCAGTTTTCGCAGCCGCTTCTCAAAGAGTGTACGACACGGGAAACTTTTTTGCTCAAGGATTTCTTGGTCCCGATTATCTGAACAAGACTGTTGACCATGTCGTTCTCTCCGAGGATGATTTTCTTGGAATCAATAC
The DNA here is from genome assembly GCA_030573695.1 of Meyerozyma carpophila. NCBI lineage: Eukaryota > Fungi > Ascomycota > Pichiomycetes > Serinales > Debaryomycetaceae > Meyerozyma > Meyerozyma carpophila. The sequence continues at coordinate 1,154,291 of JAJMDS010000003.1, read as the reverse complement.
TCTTGTACCTCGGTGGGGATGTAAGGCATACAACTCTTCGTCCAACGATGAACTCATCGCTCAATTTCCTACGAATTATACCCAGGATATTGTCAATCGGTTGAAACAAGGTAACGATGGCTTGAACCTTACCACCAAGGATGTGTCCAACCTCTTTCAACTTTGTGCTTATGAGCTCAGTGCTACTGGGTACTCTCCGTTCTGCGACATCTTTACCCAAGACGAATTGGTTTTGCACAGCTATTCCAGTGACCTTCAGTACTACTACACCTCTGGGCCCGGCGGAAACCTTACCAGAACTGTAGGAGCCGTTCAATTGAATGCTTCTTTGGCATTATTGAAGCAAGAAGAATCAGACAACAACATCTGGTTGAGTTTCACCCACGATACTGATATTGAAATATTCCATGCTGCTCTCGGTTTGTTCGATACAATTGAGCCTTTACCCGTCAACGAAACCCGGTTCAGAGACATGTACCACCATGTAAATGTTGTGCCCATGGGTTCCAGAACCATCACTGAAAAGTTGAAATGTGGAGACGAAACCTATGTGAGATTCATTATCAACGATGCGGTGGTTCCTGTTCCAAAGTGCCAGGATGGACCAGGATTTTCCTGTAAGCTTTCCGATTTTGAGGACTACGTTGCTGAGCGTGTGGGTGGTATCGACATTGTTAAAGATTGTAAGGTTCCTGACGACGTTCCTCAGGAATTGACCTTTTACTGGGACTACCAGTCTGGGAAGTACAATGCCACTCCCGAGAGAATTGTGCGTTGAGAGAAAAGTATGTGGAAAAATTGAAAACTTGAATCTTAGCTTGAGTGCAATGCTAGACAAATAGAAATCAAAAGTTGAAGTCTTTAGCTTAGAGCAGAGCTTATTAGTGTAGTGAACACGGCAGCAGGGTCCAAGAAGTTTATCCGTTCAGAAGAGCTTACGAAAATTTGTTGCTACATAGTTCTTCATGAAATATCCGCTCGCGGACTCGTAGCCGCAAATTCGTCTAAACCTCTAAAGTTCGTATCAGTATTCAAATATAGACTGTACGTTATGTGTCAATTGAATTTCACAATAGCGAATTTAGTTACTGTGCAGACAAGTCTAACACTTTCCGCCTTCTAGGAGGCGTTTGTAAAAACGGTTTTACTCGCGGTAAGAGATAATAATCCATGTTCACTATTGTTTGGAAAAAAGTGTCCCCATTGGTCAAAGTGACGAGTTGTACCATGTGCTTGTGTAGTTCCTGAAGTTTTTTCCCCAGAGAACAAAGAAAATTGCACCTCCATTGACGGCGAAGCATATCACTGTCAAAAATGCAGTAACTTTCTTAATACCCATCCCGTCGAGCCAGTATTGAAATACCCAACTGAATATGCAAGCCATGATGTTCCGAACAAACAAGATGGCTACCATTGTTCTGACCATTTCTTTGGGATAGCATTCCATGACGTAGGTTAGCACAACCACAACCAAACACAATAATCCAAAGTTGATCATACCGATGCCAACAGCACCCACCACCCAGGACATTTCATATAGTGGACCGTATCCGTACAAGCAGATTCCCAAACAGTTGATAATGATAGGAATCCACATGAGATCCAATCTGAATTCTGGCTCGGAGATTCCATGGTTTCTCTTTGCTCTCCACATATGATACTTGTCACTAAAACAAACATAGCTTGTTGCAACGACGGTCCCCACGACACCAGCGTAGCTCAAGTTACCTATCCCAGTTGTGGAGAAATAGTATGGTGCTGAAGCGAAAAATTGAGCTTGGGTCAAGCCCATGAGTGATAACCAGCAAATCTGAACTCCATACGTAATTGAAGCCCAAAACACAGCCGGATAGCGCAACGTTACGAAGGGTGCAACTCCTATCTCAAACAACACACGCCAAGTCATTTTCCGGGCTGGTGGCAGAAATGCCATTCTCTCAATAAACGATTTTCGAGCAACACTTTCCACTGGTGCTGTCTCTACCGTTACGCATACATCAGTTTTTGTATCGATTTCCCTTGCACCGTGCCCCGCAAGTCCTGTCAGCCTCGAGAATTGAGACTCCTCCAAGAAGAGTAGCTCGGCAACAAAAAGCGATCCGCTAAGAATTATCAAAAGATAATTACACCAACTCCACGGGTGCAAATAACCAGCAAGAATAGGTCCAAAGCTACTACCGAGAGACAAAAACAACGTATACAACGCCATGAGGCGTCCATGTTCGTGCAAAAAGAAAAGATCCCCTATGGTGGATTCCACAACTGAATCCATGGGCGCAATTGCGAAGCCATTGATAATGCTATACGCCATCATTCCCTTGTAAGTTTTCGATCCCACAAACGCAACTGAACCCATAACTACAAGAAAGCTCGAAATGAGGTAGGTTGGGCGCTTACCCCACAAGCTCAAGCACACCTGGGACGCCCAGCATCCTATGGCAAGAAACAAGTACTGCAACGCAGATGCGGTATTGAGCATATTATAAGTGACCGAGAATTCAACGATGAACTCTTCGTAAACCGTTAACGTCCAGGCCAGACCGGCGGCATTGACAATCACATACAACAAAAGAATCGTGATGTGAACCATCTTCCATGTTTTTGACCAGTTCAAAGGATCATTGGGATCGGAACTTGGCTGAGGAACATATATGATTCGGTCTTTTCCCTCGGTTTTACTATGTCTTTCATCCTCATCGACCAAAATCTCCGTTCCCGGAATGTCAAGTTGATCTTTGTACTTGTTGTAAGAAAACATATGAGTATGCCCAATCAGTAGATGGAGAAGACTTCACTTTATATGTTTCTTGACGCTCCCGGTACCATAACCCTTTATCAAGAATCTAAGATAGTATGTCGAGGCGGTGTCTTGATAAGAAACCGGGCGGCCTGAGCGCACAGGTTTTGTTCATTAAATAATTTGCAGCTATCTGACCCTTGCACCGCGCATTTTATCGGAAACGGTGGTCGACACCGCGCATTTCCCGATCGATCTTTATCAGTTTGGCCCGAACCGCGCATTTTGACATTTTGGGCGCGGCAAATGCTGCATACCCCGAGCTGCACAATGAATTTTTTTCCTTATTTAAAGTGTACTCGTCGCAAATCTACTTCAATTCATTCATAATGCATCTCTCCAGCACTCCGGACACATCTTCTTGGCAAATTGCAGCTCAAAAAAAGAAGCAGGAAACACTTTCGAAAATTCCATGCGATTGGGTTCTTGATGCTTCAACCATCAAAAGGTTTCAAAGTGACATTATGGGAGCACCAAAATCCCTTCTTTCGAAAGAAGAGTTTGAGATTACGGAAACCAGTTCGGCTGTAAATCTTGCTGGGGAATTGGCTTCTGGAAAACTTAAGGCAGTTACGGTTGCAAAATCTTTCATGCACCGTGCAGCCATTGCAACTCAGCTTACCAACTGTGCTACCGAGATCTTTTTTGACTATGGTCTTAGACGAGCTCAAGAGCTAGATGAGTATTACGAGAAGAACCGAAAGCCCATTGGTCCGTTCCATGGACTTCCCATTTCGCTTAAAGATTCCTTCAACATCAAAGGAGTGGACTCAACACTTGGGTATATCTGCAAGATTGGGAATGGCAAAACTTTAGAGCAGTCAACCCTCACTAACATGCTCATTGATCTTGGCGCAGTGCTTTATATAAAGTCAAATATTCCACAGACTCTCATGACTGCCGACTCTGAGAACAATATTTTTGGAAGAACGCTCAACCCAAATAACCCCCTTCTTACCGCTGGTGGACTGTCAGGTGGTGAAGGCGCAATGATTCGTCAACATGGCTCCATCATTGGCGTAGGGACAGACATTGCAGGCTCGATACGAATCCCAGCATCGTGTTGCGGAGTATACGGATTCAAGCCTACTTCTAACAGAATCCCCTACGGAAATCAAATGGATACATCTCAGCCAATGTATATGGGAATTGAGCCGGCTGCCGGCCCATTGGCTAACGACTACAAGGATTTGCAATTTTTCGTTGAGAACATTGTCAGAGCATGTCCTTGGCGGTACGATTACACCGCAAAGACGTTTCCTTTTGTGCCGCAACAACTAGACCGAAAACTCATCATAGGTTTCATTTTGGAAGACTCCAGTTTCCCTGTGCATCCTCCAGTCTTGAAAAACATAAAACGTGCAATCGAATTATTGAAGGATGCTGGTCACCAGGTGGTGCAAATTGAAGAGTATCCGAGCTTTGCAGATGCGTGGAAGCTTGCTTGTGCACAGTATTCTATCCAAATCGAGGGTGAAGAGACTGGATTTGATTGGCTCGCAAGCTCAGGTGAACCATTGATCAACTCATTGAAAAAAGCTAATGTTAAAGCAACCAGGTTTGAAACTTTACAAGATGCAGTTTCCTTGTTCCGCCAAGGTGCCGAAGTAGCACGAGAATGGCATGACATATTTTGCTCTCAAGATTTGGATATCATTTTGTCACCAGTGGCTCCGTATACTGCTCCTCCTCATGATACCTATGGTATTGCACCTTACACTTCTATGTGGAATTTGGTTGACTATCCTGCAATAAGTATTCCATATGGTGCTGCTGCTGCTCTGAACTCTCCCTACAATGTGCCTATTGACCTCAGGGGATGTTATGCTGAGTATGAATCGAAAGCGTTCGAGGGAGGTATAGGAAGCATCCAGATAGCCGCTCCAACAAATATGGATGAAAAGCTTCTTGCTGCTGGCGCCATTATCGACAGCGTTCTCAATGCTAGTTAGGACGAGGTTGCTAATAATTATAAAGGTTTGAGGGTTGGAGGCTGTAATCGGTGTAAGTAGTTTAATCATTTTCGAAATTGACAAGCTTCTTCGGTTATTGGTAGAAAACTAGAGTTCTTTTTCAGTGCTTGTATTCTGCAGTAGCAGAACCACTGCATTTTATACGAAGTATGCCAAGTACGTTGGATAATAGCTATCCTGTATGATGACTTCATTGTATGACAACTAACCTACCCACCACAACGCTGCTCATTTCTTGTTCTTTTCGCAGCCATCGTACTGCATACTGATTCGGCATTTATCTCTGATAAGCACAGGTTACGAGCTTCGACTTTTGGTACCGACCCAAAGCTAATCCAAAAAAGCGTGAATGCCGATTACACGTTCCAAACGAGGGTGCTTCACCTGTCGAGCCAGACGCAAAAAGTGCGATGAAAAAAGACCAATGTGTCTGGGATGCCATCGCAACTTTTTGGTGTGTAACTGGCCCAACTATCAGAATCAAACATTGCTGCAATTTCGAAAAAGCGAGGCAGCCGCGAGCGATAACAGAGTGGTTTTGGTCTACAAAGATCTGAGAGGCGGAATTGATGCACAGGACAAGACCAGAAAGTATTTAACCCGGCAATTCCTTGGGACGTTGATCCCCGAGCCCTCGCAATATAAGGCGCAGGAAATCTTGGAACACCAACTAAAAACGAGTCTTCCTTTGCAGTTGGTAGTCGAATGTGTGGAGGCCTTGCTTGTGAGCAACGAGAACACATCGCAAGACCGACTATATGAGGAAACTCTCAATGCTCTCCGAGCGGAATTCAGCAATTCTAGCGCAAAAGGATCAGAAGATTGGGGTTTGAATGCTATCAATCTTTTGATGATTCGAGAGTTTATCTTGCCGGCCCCACGTATTTCGGAGATCCTCAAGCACTTGCAAGCGTCTTTACACATTCTTTGCACGAGAATAACCCTGAACGACGTTTCATTCTGGCTACGTCTTAATGCCGATTCGTATGTGTTCTATTCGGGCATGGCAACCCTCTGCTGTCTGGATTCAGAGATACTAATGATGGCAAATCCATTTGAAACTGAGAAGATTTTCGAACCACTCTTCGAAAGTGCCAAACCTCCTCATGACTTGAATCTGAATCCGATCCTAGGCGATGCCTACGAGGCCCTTATTTTGAGTAACCAGACGTCTTATTTGCTACGGTCAAGCACGCTGCAGACCATTAACCTTGCAACCGTGCTTTTGCGGAAGATAAACAGTCTAATCAGCGTGGCTGCAAATAACCACCTACAACTTTCCATCCATTATTGCACCAAGATTGTGTTGCTAAAAATCATCCACCACACGATTCTGATTGAAGATGGGCAAATTCAGGAGGCCAATAAACAGCTACTTTGCGCTTTACAGAACGCTAAGAGGAGTGAAGTGAAACTATTAGGTCTTTGGCCAAGCATAGTGTGTGCTGCGTGTAGCCTAGCTCCATCGGATACAGACCTAATCTTGGAATTATGTGGTCGGTCAGACGTTGGTGGCGTTACTGCTGAATCCAGTGAAAAACTCCAAAGTTCGTTGAAAAGAATATGGAGCGAAAAAATGGGACTTGGGGTCCTAGATGATTTGGAGTTCCTAAAAACGCTAATCTTGAACCCATGATATGGATCAACCATAAAAACGAATCTGTTACTTTGATTTGAAGACCCATGAAGTGAGCTTGAATGCCTGAGAAAGGTGTCATGGCATTCGATGGCATCTATAACCGTCAATTTTACAATAAAAAGAACATTTCTGGAAAATGTTCAATCCAATCTCGAATTATTTCAGGGCATAACACAAGCTTAGCTTGCGGTGAAGCTTCGAACATCTTTCCGTGTGGTGTTCCTTCTCGACCGGATCCCCACATTGTCGCTCAACATATTTCTGCATCGGAAATGTTCAACCGTCTTTAATATATGGTTTTCATCCTGGCGGTTTAGTCATTTGTTGCGCTTGGCTGTCTTGAATTCGTTCTGCATCAGGTACAGATTACGCTTCATTTGCTTCAGAGCGTCCGAAACTCGCCCAGTCTCGACAATTGGTAATTGGATACTCATGTCCTAATTGAAAATTGAACTACATCTCAATTGCACGCTTGGTGGAATAGCCCTCAATTGACGCCTACATTTTGAGCTAAGCCTGTAAGTGTCCCCCAATTGCACTGCTTGGTTTTATCAAATACCTGCACTGAAGAGAAATAATAAATGACGGGTGCATGAATAGATGTAGTCTATAATCAAAAAAGTGAAACTAGAATGGAATTCATATAGCTTATAGTAGGTAATTGAGCAAGCAAAAAACAAGAATCCAAGTATCGGCCCACTTATCTTACGATAAGCGGGTATCTCGGCGTCAATGGCATCTCGGTACACCTTTCATTTCGGTGCGCGGGTAAAGTTTCCCTTAAAAGTGAGAACTGATATCGCATCAATTAGTCTGAGAATCCGAAATTCCTAGTCTAGTTCAATGGGATGAACTCAGTTGAACACATTCACTTGAACACATTTACTTGATCACACTCACTTGAATAGATTGACTTTGCAGCTGCAAAGTGTCAATTGAGTCTACTTTGGTTTTCGCTTTGACCGTTAGCCCTATTGCAATACGCTTCTTGATCTGATGAATTTAGAATTTGGCTTATTTTACTTTATCGTTTTCCTAAGGTGCACAGCATGTTACGAACTAGACTTGAACATGTTCAATTACTGGGCACAGAGGGTGTGTGACAAAATGTCACCCTGGTGGAGCCATGTGATAATAGGAATGGTAGACGACGAAGTAGTTGTATCTGCTTCAGGCAACACTTTTCAATACCAAGATTTCACAGAATACACTAGCAGAGGTATGAGTAGTCATGGAGTACCGATAGCTGCTAGATACAGTTTTCCTACAAACTTGGCATCAAATATCTCCATGACTGTGATTAGTAGTTGTCCTCAGGGCACATTCACCAACTTGACCCAAGCCCAGTTTGATGGTTTTGGCTTGTCCAAGGCACAAATGCAAGTGCAAGGGGAAAAGAGACTGTAGAAGAAGCAGCTCAGAAGAAAGGAACTTTTTTGATATCAGCAAGAGCGACAATTGAGCATTTCTTATCCAGTCTCGGAACAATGCCGACGCTTAGCGGTAAAAGAAAAATGAAAAATGAAGATGGGATAAGAATGCTGGTCGTAAATCGAAACTATGTCAGATACAGTATAGGAGAGTTAGTTAAGTACAGTAAATCACGAGGTTCCTATTGTTCAGTAGTGGTAAGGGTTGTTATCTCGGTACATGGACGAATGGGGCAATGCGCAACATTACTAAAATATTTTTTTCACGATTTTACATGGTGCCGTTTGTCGAGACAAGGATAGCCGCTCAAAACGCCGTGTCTTCGGGCATTCTTCGACCTTGATTTTCGCAATCAAGCAAGACATGAGTGCCGCAGGAATTGAATAGCCGCGCCGCACCGCCCTATCTCACGCACATATTTTGTGTCCGCCAAGATCGCCAAGATACTAAGCCCTGCGATAACTGAATGGTGCCCCACGTCGACACCACGCACCCACAGTTACGCCAAGAGCATCCACAGATTAACCTCGACAAGTTGCAACCATGATTATGCAATCTGATTCGGCATGCACAGATATGCGAATTGCCGTGCGTCTTGACAGTGACAGGTGGGTGCAAATTGACGAATAACATGAACCCTGACATCCACACCTTGTGCAAGCCGCGACACGCCCACCACAAGCCACATGTTAAAACTCGAACAATACTGAAATATTATCCAGAATTACGGCACGGCAGATTGTGGCATACGGATTGCCGTGCCATGTTGCTGCAGACGCACACAATAATACCCTTCTGACACCCCACACCACTGATAAAGCGGTTGCAATGGCGCTCGCATTTGGTGCCGTGCGATTCATGTACCTTGGTTGCAGGTTTTTGCACCCAAGCGGATCGGCTATATAATTGCTTCCATGGTGCCCATGAAATCCAGCATTCAATGGTCGATTTTTCAGACGAAAAGACCCAAGATATTGCTTCTTCAAACCATGTGCTTGATCTCGACGAGGAATTCAGCAACGAGGACACCCCGGACTACTCCACAGTATACATAGACGAGTACAATCCCAAGGGGCTCCGCAAGCCCACCGCCCAGGAAAAACAGACCTTGAGAAGGGTCATTGTCAATCTTCCCTGGATATGCTACTTGTTGTGTCTTGCTGAGCTCGCCGAGCGGGCTTCCTACTACTCGGTTCAAGGTATCTTGTCCAACTTTATCCAGAGACCTTTACCGGCCGGATCCACCACCGGTAAAGTGATGCCCGGTCCAGGAAGTGCTGATGTTTCGCCCGGAGCCTTGGGAATGGGCTTGCCTGCCACCCAGGCATTGACAAACTTGTTGGCTTTCTTGGCCTACGTTGTGCCGCTTTATGGTGGATATCTTGCCGATACGAAACTTGGAAAATTCAAGGCTATCTGGGTGGGCATTTTAGCTGGTTTGGTGTCCCACATTTTGTTTGTGATTGCTGCAATTCCCCTGGTGATCAAGCAGGGACACGGTATTGTTCCATTGTCTTTTGCAATCATCACTTTGGCATTTGGAACCGGGTTTATCAAGCCCAACTTGTTGCCGCTTTTGTTGGACCAGTATAGGGAAAAGCACGATGTGGTCAAGGTTTTGCCCAGTGGGGAGCTTGTCATTGTCGACCGGGAAAAGACGTTGGAAAGAATCACCTTGTACTACTACTGGTCCATCAATATTGGTGCTTTTTTCCAATTGGCAAGTTCGTACATTGAAAGAAGAATTGGCTTCTGGTTTGCGTTCTTCATTCCTATTATCATCTACCTTATTTTGCCCGTGGTTTTCTGGTACTTGAAGTCTAAGCTTATCGACGCTCCTCCAGCAGGCTCGGTTTTGACCAATGCTTCCAAAATCCTCAGGGTTTCTTACAGAAGAGGCTGGATCAAGAGACTCAAGAACGGCACGTTTTGGGACTACGCTACGCCAACAGAAATGGAAAAGCGTGGTGAAACCTACTACAAGGAGAAGCCCTCGTTCATTTCCAGAGCCTACAACAAGCTCCGGGGCAAGTCGGTGGAATCGCCTATTCCCATTACTTGGAACGACCAGTGGGTGTTGAACGTCAGACAGACCATCGACTCCTGTAAGATTTTCTGCTACTATCCAGTCTACCTTCTCAACGACAGTGGTCTAGGCTCGGTACAGACGTCACAGGCAGGTTCCATGACTCTCAACGGTGTTCCCAACGATTTGTTCAACAACTTCAATCCATTGACAATTATCATCTTGATTCCAATTTTGGACTTGGCGGTGTACCCAGCCATGAGACGGTTCAAGATCAACTTCCGCCCAGTGTACCGTATCACGTTTGGCTTCTTTGTGGCTTCCATGGCCCAGGTTGCCGGAGCTGTTCTCCAGCACAAAATCTACCAAACCTCACCTTGTGGAGACCATGCTACCAACTGTGACTTGGGAGTGTCGCCCATCAGTGCCTGGCAAGAGGTTTCGTTGTACGTTTTGCAAGCTGCTTCTGAGTGTTTTGCCATGACAACTTCGTACGAAATTGCCTATACTAGGGCTCCGCCAAACAGCAAAGGTTTGGTGATGGCGCTCTGCTTGTTCGCCTCGGCCATTTCTTCTGCACTTTCCTTGGCCATTACCCCGGCGTTGTATGATCCTAACATCATCTGGGCGTTCGTGGCCATGGCGTGTGTGGGTTTTCTCTTCACCATCATGTTTTTCATCCACTTTAGAAACTTGCACGTTCAAATGGAAAAAGAACGAATCTGGAGAGAGTCTTTGGACGACCAGGAAAGAGTTGCTTCGTTCAAGGCGGCGGAGACAGGCGAGGTGACCACCAACTTTTCCAACCTCGAAGCCGTAACGTCGTTGAGGGCCCAGGGAAAATAGATATGTACATTAGTCAGTCAAAAGCAACAAGAAAAAAAGCCGTAAATGAATCCATTTTATATAAACCTCAGTCTCCTCGCAACGCCCGGATCACCGCTGGTCGGCGCATCATGTATTTTGTCCATTTGTACACCTCAGGGAACTCCACCTTGAGATTTATGCCAATCCGGTCCACCACGTTATTCCAGGGCACGAACAGCAAGTCGGCCACCGTAGCCCTATCGCCCACCAACCACACGGGGTAGTCAAAGTACCGCAGCTGCGACAAGGGTGTTGTGCCAGCACTATAAGCAGCGGCATTTTCGACGTCCAAGTCCATAATCAATGCCTCCCTTCTCTCCGCCAACGCCATTTCGATCACTCCGTAAACCCGCCGAACCTCGTCCGTGTACCGTTCCACGGCACTGGGCACCGGACACAGGTGGAAGTACCGGAAGTGGAGCGCCTGCCCGATCATGGGGGCGTGGCCGGAAGTTTGAAAGAAGAGCCACGACGAAATCTGCGACTGCTCCACAATGTTGTCCAGCCACAACGCACACTCGCCGTTGTCACGAAGATACTTGGACACGAGGTACAATATGATGGCGCCGGACTCCCAGATACTGGTGTTGTCATTGAAGTGGTCAATCAAAGCGGGAACTCGAGCATTGGGGTTGATGGTGACGAACTCGGGCGCACGTTGCTCGCCATGATTGAAGTCCAAAAAGATGGTGTTGAAGGGAAGGTCGAGCTCGGACAATATTATGGCCACCTTGAACCCGTTGGGAGCCGATCGGTGCGAAAAAAGCGTGTATCCGTCGCTGGGCTGTTGGGCGAAAAACTGGGTGATTCTCAGCTGTTGTGTTTGGCTGGTGGCTTCGTTTTCTAGTTGCTGTTGGAGTAAGTTGAGATTCGCCTCGTTCTGCTGCTGCTCTCCAATATTCACTGACTTGAGTCCCGCCGAAAGGTGCGATATGGTGTGGGCCCCAGACATGTTGTTGGATGAATGTTGAAGTTTCGTGAAGCCTGCACGGCGAGCGTGGTGGGTGTGCGGGTGTGCGGGTGTTACCTATGTACCTATGAATAAAACGGCGTGGTCGATGGCTAGTCGAAAATGGTCTTTTTCGGCGACACGATCGACAACCCCTGGAGCTTGCCGCCCGGGTGCGGGAGGTTCTGCACCAGCGAGTTGTTCGACCCGACCGCAGAGTTCGACTCCATGCGCGACGTGAGCTTGTCGTTGATGAGTGCGATGTCGCGAAGCTTGGCCTCGAGCTTGCGGATCTTGTCGTGGGCATGGTTGATTTCAATCTTGTGCTGCTGCTGCATTTTGCCGATCACCTCGCGAAGATCTTCGCGCTGGCTCTGAAGCCGGGCAATTTCCAGCGCCTGGCTGTATTCGTCTTCCTCGCCAGACGCCAACACCAACCCTCTGTCGGCGGGGACCCGCACTCCTTTGGCTCTGCGTTCGAGCTCGGGCATCACGTTGTACTTGAGCTCGGTGTGTTCCTTCACCAAGTCTTGGTACTTTTCGTACAACAGCAGATAGTCGTCCTTGTCCTGATACTCGGCCAACTTGTCCTGCAACTGATTCACCATATCGTTCTTTATCAACAACTGCTTGTAGAGCTCGGTTTTCTCGTAGTTGAGCTTGAGCGGGCTGGGCGACACTCCGTTCTCGAGGAACAACGCGTGCTCTTCACTTATGAACCGGAGCCTTCTCTCCTTGTTGAGCTTTTCTTGAAGATCGCTGATATCTTTCAGCTTCTGTGTAAGCTCGCACAACAAGTCCGATTCCGCTTGCCCTGACTCTCGGCCCTGAAGACGGTACTCCAACGCCACTTCACGCCGAATGGAGGAAGCAAGCTCGGTGGATACCAACTCCAATTCGTTGAGCAACGCTCCATTTTCCTGCATTATGCCCAACTCCTCCTTGGTGAACTTGACGCCGCTGCCCTCTGGCGCCTTGCCAGAGACACTCGATGGCGCTGCGTTCGAAGGCATGCGGCGTGGAGTACCGGCGGCGGGCTCCTCCGACACGGAGCCGGACCGCTTTCCTGATTTCGATAACCTTTTAAAAATGTTGGAAGTAATGGAAAATGTTCGTGACGACCGTCTGCTCTCCGACCGAACTTCACGAGGGCTTTCTGGCGCTGTGTCTTTCTTCAAGCGAGACTTTTCAACTTCCCTCTTGGAATCCTTGGAAGTACGATCATCAAACCGTTGAGAAGATTTGTCGTCAAACACACTAGTGTGGTCTACGTCGCGAGCGTGCGGATTGTGGTCCTCTGAGCGATGAGAGCCGTGAGACGTACTGGCCGTAGTGGGGGCTGTCTCCTGCTGGGACCAACGGTGGGCTTTTCCGCCATTTCTTTGTTCCTCTTCATCGTGGTCGTCGTGGTCTCCAGAATCGGCAAAACTGCCGCTGACAAAGTCGTCTTTTGGAGTGTTGATATCTGAATAGTTGGAGCTTCCCAATGTGAGGTTGGAATCGTTCGCTGGAGGACGGAAGTTCTGGTACGCTGTGTTGGTGACAAGCAGCCGTATCGATGGCTTGCTGGGAAGTGTATGCGAGGCATGGTCCGCGGGTAAGCCAGGAAGATCCTTGGCTTTTGTAGGGGATACAAGTGGATCATTATACCCATCGCCGCGTTTTGGGGTAATGCCTACCGTGGGCGACGGCATATCTTGCTCGTCCACGTCGGCTCTCGAAGTTTGGGCATCTGTAGTATTCACGTTGAGCTCACCTTCTGTGCTTTCAAACGATCTGGTTTCAAACGACGCATTATCTATGTCAACTGAAGTGTCGATGTCGTCCTGGGCAAACTTGCTGGGTTGTCTGTCGTGGCTAAACAAGTCTAATTTGCGTAGACGCATCGAATTGGATTTCTGGAGCGTCGATTTGCGGGACACCGTTTCGTCCTCTTCGTTAAACTTGTACACCACGTCGTCGTCATCGTCGTCGTTCGAAAGGTGGTTGTCATTATTTTCATGTTCTTCTTCCTCTTCCACCTTCATCAACGAGTCGCTCGACTGCGATATGTCACCCTGTGAGTCTGCGGGCGATGCTCGCTGGTACATTTCCCCATTGGAACCAACGAGATTTCGTGAATAAAGCTGATTCTGGGTGACCCCAACCGGAGGCGCCATGGGGCCAGGAGGACGTAATTGCTGGTTCGGCGGCATCCTATTGGGCGAAACGTTTCCGTTGCTGTTGAGCGACATTGTCCTGGGACCACCACCATTGGGGGCCTGGCGCAAGGGCCGGCCATACTGACCTTGTCCGGGAACAGCTGGCCCAGCTGGCCCTGGCTGGTGGCCGTAACCTGGCTGGGAGTTGTACTGTCCGTAAGGTCCTTGGTTGATTGGCTGGCCTTGGAATTGGCCACCATACTGGGCCATTGGGGGCCTCTGGCCCATGGACATTGTACGGGGACCACCCATGGACATGGCGCGGCCATTGTAATTCATGGTAGGAACACCGTAGGGGCCGTTTGGCACATTTCCATTGGCCATAGTTCCATTTGGCATTCCATTTGGCATTCCGCCCATGGACATCGTACGGGGGTCCATTGGGTTCCCCGTCATGAGAGACATCGAGCGTGGGTCCATAGGGTTGCCGCTCATCAACGACATGGATCGAGGATCGTTCATAGGATTGAAGCCGCCCATGGACATGGCTCGAGGATCGGCCGGTGGGTTCATGGGGTTCTGGCCGCCCATCGACATGGCTCGCACGCTCGACGCCAACGCCATTTTCTTCTGCTGGTTCATTTGTTTTCGGTACTGGATGTTGTTGACCGATTTTCCGCCGCTGGTGCCGGTTCCCAACGTCGGTATGATGGGCGCCGTATCCTGTCTGCCCATGCCCGTTACGTACGGCCCGTGGTCTCGAAGATGGGCAATATCGTCAAACGAAACATTGGCGCCATCGGCGAAGTACAGCACGTCTGCGCCGGACTCGTCGTTGAAGGCACCAGCGGCGGGCCCTTTTCGCCGAAATAACCGGTTCATAGACATGACGGATTGCGACGTTAGCGACGCCTTTCGCAGCCCGGCCGCCTTGCGGGCTTCGATGCCATACGGGTCGTGCTGTGCGCCCTGGTCTCCGTACGTATCAGACGATAAAAGCTGCTGTCTGAGCCTCCCGTTGGAAGTTGCGGCGGCTGTTCCGGCGTCCATACTTGTTTCTTTTGATTAAAATGGGTGGAAAAAATAGAGTTCGAATGAAAGTTACCCTCGGACGGCGTTCCGGTGTCTATAGCCTCGTAGCTAGCTCGTAACTAGCCAAAGTATCGAAAGCAAACGCAAACAATACAATCGATGGAGGATTGGAATGCGGTAAATTCAGATTCCCCGGTGAAACGAAGGATGGGGAACTTATCGTGTAGGTCCAGGAAAGGTGTGGGAATGGTGGCACGGAAGAATATAGAACTTTCTGGCTGTGAAAGCAAGTGAGGGTTTAAGGTTTAAGTGACCACTTGAAGTTTTGTGAGAATCGAAGGTTGTGATGCATAGGTACAAAGTTACACAAAGCCGGCGCTTGGTAAGCGCGTCGTTTCGAAACGGATATAAGCAACAAATATGCAAACCAGGAACACAGGAACGAACCGGGGGAACCGGGGAAACCGGGGGAACAACAACCGGGGGAACCGGGGACCCGGTGGTTCGAACAGAATCCGGCTGCGGAGGCTGCTATAAAAGGACTGCTCGCACTTTTTGTTTGCTTCTACTATTTTTTTTCTCATTGCTCGTATATATTCAGTTTTCGTACCCCAGCCACACAAAATGGTTATTAGCCTATTGACCATTTGTTGGTCTTTCAGCTTCCAGTCCTTCCGCTTCAAGCTGGCCCGCTTCTAGTCAGCTTCTAGTTCTCGTGTGCAACCACCAACCCCACTATCTTGTATCTCTTCTTGAAATAGTCCATCCATTTGTCCACCGCTTCGAGCTGTTTCTCCGTCAACCCTTCGGTGCTCCACGTGTTGCTGTCGGTGATGTCTCCCGTCACCTTGAGTTTGTTGAGCCCGAGCAACCTGGTGGCGTCCTTGCCTACAAACACATTGTAACTTTTGCCTGGTCCATAACTGGCCTTGTTGGGCGTGACATCAAACACGTATCCGCGGATCCCCACGTACACCAATGGCTTTGATTTCCCATCATAGAGCGAGAGCTGCGACCGTGTGAAGATTTCAAGGTCCTCGTCCTTGACGCTTTCGTTGTGCTTGACGATATCTTCTTGGGGCTCCATGCTATTAATCTGCAATGTGCGATTGTCCGTTTGCCTGATCTACATTGCCACGTGCAGGAACAAAAAACCCTACATCACTTTAACCGTTTGCAGTGGTTTCGCCATGCCAGCTCTTGCCACAGACAAGTATCCGCCCACGATAAAAAATCTATTTGCTCCCCGGCCACCGCTCCTTTATGTTCCACCTTTGGACTATCCACCCGAAAAGCGCAGCACAAAACCAGTTTCGCCCGTCAGTAAATGGAAGGAAATATACCAGGAACATGCCCTGCGAATAAGAGAAGAAAATGCCAAAGCGGACACAGCGGTGGAAACCACCCTTCAGAAGCAAGCCAAGGCTCGGGCCGCCAGAGAACGGGCTCAGGCCGAGTCTTTCCGCCGACAAATGGACGAATGGCTCGACCCATTACTAGCAGAAAAGCATGAAAAAGAGGTAATGAAGGACCCGTATTGCACATTGTTCATTGCCAGGCTTGACTACGACGTTACAGAGGTGGAAGTGGCCCAGAGCTTCAGCCGGTTTGGTTCCATTGCGTCGATCCGCATCATCAGGGACAATCACGGCAAGTCAAAAGGGTATGGGTTTGTGGTGTTTGAGCGCGATACCGACGCCGCTACCTGTGTTCGAGAACTAGCCTCAACTGGTATCAAAATCGGGCCCGAAAACAGCGCCAAAACCCCCAGAACCGCTCTCGTGGACATCGAACGAAGCCGTGTGATTCGAAACTGGAAACCCCGAAGATTGGGTGGTGGTCTCGGTGGCCGTGGATACACAAAACCCAGTCAATACCATCTGGCTGTGGCCTCAGCCGCGGCAAGCGGACGCCGATTGCCGCAAAAAAGTCGCCGAGAAAACTCGAAGTTTCCTCCTTCTTACCCGCCAGCTCAAGGTCCACACCACAGCAGCTCTATGGGACCTTCAGCCTACGGACAGCCCGCGGCACCGGCATACGGCCTGACGGTAGCATACGGCCTGTATCGCTCAGCCGCGCCAGAACCATCTGTGCGCGACAAATATGCCAAATACGGCGCCTCTAGCACCACATCTTACCGCCCAGCATCCAGCCTGCGATCCGTTCGCAACATTAGACGTGAGTAACCACTGGAGATTTTGCAGCTGGTATATGTGGTGTTTGGCTTTGTGTGGTGTATGGGTGTGTCCCTACTCCTTCATCTCAAGTTCCAGCAACCACAGCGACAGCATGGGAGATAATCTGCACAAGCGGCCAGCGGGAGAGGAGCAGCCCGAGGCCAAAAAGCTCAAGCTGGAGACGACACAGGATGCCTCCTCTGCCAAGAGTACCACTTTGGAGTCTTCAACGTCCTCGAATGTGAACTCCAGTTCCGGTGCCAGTAAACCGGTTCTCAAGAGAAAGTCGGCCGACGAAACCGATTCGAAACCGGTAATCTCCGGCGCGACTCCTGCCACTCCTGCCCATTCCGAATCTTCAGCTAATAACACCAACGAAACCCCAACCGCACCCAATACCAGATTGAGCTCTCCACAGCATGTTTTTGGGGCCACTAGTTCGTTTGGAAATAGTGCCGGGTCTTTCTCGAAGAACTCGGTGGTGATGGGAAAAAGCACAGAAAGCACTCCTGGCAAACATGTCTTTGGCGCTACGAGTTCGTTCGGGAAGAGTTTCGAAGATATCAAGAAACGTCCTAATGTGTTTGAATCTTTGCCATCTAAGCTCAATGACAAGTCCGAGACGCCCAAAGTCACCTCTTCGTTCGGAGCCAACTCCAAGTTCGGCAATGCGTTCCAGGAGTCTCTCAACAAGAAGTCGTTTCTCGAAGGTGCTTCCAGGGAAAAGTCAGAGGAAAGCGAGAGTGAGAGGGCCGAAACCCCCCAGCAATTCAAACAGGTGGAGTTATCGCCCGTGGACAACAAAACTGGTGAGGAAGACGAGCGGACCATATTCACGTGCACAGCAAAACTATTCGAGTTGGATCTCACCAAAATTAGCGAAGGGTGGAAGGAACGAGGTTTGGGTCCACTTCATCTTAACCAAAGCATTTCCAGCCCCAAGCAGACCAGATTGGTGATGCGGTCCCAGGGCTTGTTGCGGGTGATTCTCAACATGAAAATCAGCGAGAACACCATACTCTTGAAAGGGCTCGAGGCCAGTATGTCGCCAGGCAAGTTTTTGAGGGTCAACTCGGTGAATGCCGAGGGCAAGCCAGTTCAGCATCTCTTGAAGTTTGGCAACGAGGAGCTTCGAAATGGATTATACGACGAGGTGGAGAAGTTGAAGGAAAAGGGGAAGGGGGGGAAGGAAAAGGAGGAGAAGCAGGAGAAGCAGGACAAGGAAAAAGAGAAAAAGCAGGACACGAAATAGACGGGCCATACATAGCATAATAAGGCACTCTGCCCAATATTTATTCGCCTCTCTTGAACGCAACACTACACACCGTGGAGCCCTTGGCGCCGCCAAACTCAAACGACGGAAATTCGATTCGGTCCCATTTCTTCAACAGAGTTCCATTGGTTACAAGATGGACCAATTCTTCTTCGGTAAAGTTACAGGAAGTTATTAAGAAGATCGAGTCGGCATGCATGAGCTTTTCAAGCTGCGACGAGTACACCTCCATTCCTAGGCGTCCGTCGAATTGGGCAAGCGGTTCCTGGTTCAATGCTATAGCATCCAAGGTGCCTTTGTCCAAGAGAATGTCGAATTTGTTTGCCAAAAAAGCATCGTCTGACAAGATATCCACTCGCTGGAAAGCGAACTGGCGCTGAGGGTACTTTTCCTGGGCTATATGGTGGGCAAACTGGACAGAGTCTGCCGAGTAGTCGATTCCGGTGTATTCAGCCTTGACATCGAGCTCGTCTAGCTCATCGCCCAAGGCAAACAAAAGGTGTCCGTTTCCCGTTCCCAAGTCCACTATTCTGAGAGCTTTCTCGCTTGTCGGTATAGCCTGGTCCCCGATTCTGTCGGCGATAAATTGCACCATTCTGTCTTCGGCGCCGGAGTCATCGAACCAGCATTCTCCCGTGTCGTCGTGGTCTCGAAAGTTCTCGTGTTCTGTTTTGTAGAAGTTGTCCCAGCTGGGTTAGAACCGTATTGAGTAGAAGAAATGAGGAACTTACTATTCCTTGGTGCCAAGTTTGGACGAGTTCAACCGGATATCCATCATGGTTCGCGGTGCGATGCCAGGGCGATGCGAACGGTGCGAAACCGGTGCGATGGAAATTTCAACTTCGCAACTGCACCGCGAACAAGACGGTGAAAAGTCGCACCCCACTCGGTTTTCCCGACTTTTCCCTGCTCAATTCTCGACTTCCCGATGGACGTGGAAGCTATTGACGGCCCCGACGAGGCGCACATAGACCAAAAAACCCAGGACAATTACCGCATATGGAAAAAGAACGCGCCGTTCCTCTACGACTATCTCACCACCCATCCGTTGTTATGGCCCTCTTTGAGTGTCCAGTTCTTTCCCGACCTCGAGCGACTCTCTGTGAGCAGCGGCGAGTCGCCGGATCCCGAAACCGTGGCGCAAAGGCTTCTTGTGGGCACCTTCACTCTAGGCAAGCACACCGATTCCATCTCCATTCTTCGCCTTCCATACTATACGAATCTCGCGCGCCACGTCAACATTGACCGGCTCAATTACCACCCCGACAAACAGGAGTTTGAGGTCACCAGCGCTTCGTCCAAGAAAATTTCCACTTTACAAAAAATCAACCATCTTGGCGACGTCAACCGAGCCCGGTACATGCCGCAGAATCCCGACGTGATTGCAAGCTGCAACAACTTTGGCAGTGTCCTGGTGTACGACCGCACCAAGCACGCCAACGTGAAGACGGCTTTGGCCGACACAGACATCAGTGCTCCACAATTGCGTCTCGTGAGTCCCACCAGTTCGCACGCCGATATGTTTGCAATTGACTGGAACCGCCAGCAGGAAGGAACCCTTGCCTCGGGCTCCATGGCCGGCCACATGTGCGTGTACGATATCCAGAAGGTGCAGAAGGAGAGCGACGAGGTGGAGCCGGTGTGGAGTGGTGGAGGTGAGTCTGGAATCAACGACCTCGAGTGGGTTCCCAACCACGATAGTCTATTCTTGGCAGCCAGCGAGAACGGGGTGGTGCAATTGTACGATACCCGCCAGGCCGGGGCAGCACAGCTGACATTTTCCCATTCTTGTGCCGTGAACAGCGTGAGTATCAGCCCTGGTCAAACCACCACTTTTGCTACTGGAGACAGCAATGGCCAAATCGACATCCGAGACCTTCGAGTGGCCAATTCCATCCACCACATCACCAGCCACACCGACTCGATCACACAAATCAAATGGCACCCCAGCTTTCGACGAGTGCTTGGGTCCAGTTCCAGCGACAAGACGATGCGAATATTCGATGTCAACGACAAGCTCCTATTTATCCATGCTGGGCATATGCTAGGAGTGAACGACTTTGACTGGTCATTGCATGACGACTGGCTCGTGGCGACGGTGGGAGACGACAACTCGTTGCACGCATGGAAACCGGTGATTGAAGCCGACGCCTTGGCGGCTGCAACCGAGCGGGCGTAGCGAGAGCAAAAAGCAGAAATACTAGACTAACCGAAACCAGCAGAAACAGCCAACACAATCTAACTGAACTTAGCAGAAATACTAGACTAACAGAAACAGCAGAAATAGCTACGAAGCAAACTATGAATACCTTAATGTAGTACCATTTTCACAAGATGTGCTAAAACTGAGTCTCGGCCTCTACACTCACCCTCCATCCTACACCCCACTCTCTACTCATGTATTGTTCTATTATGCCTTCGCGAACAACTTTTCCACCTCAGCAACAGACTCGGCCAACACCCGGTCCTGGAACTTGGGGTTCTCCAACTCCTTGTTCACCTTTTCTACAACAGACTTGATCAATTGCTCCTGCTCCAATTGTCTTTGCTTCTGCTCGAATCTGACCCACGAGTCCAACGTGGACTTGGCGGCCTGGGCCACAGCAGCCTTTTGCTTCAAATCAAACGACTCGGCCTCCAACTCGGCGGTCTCTTTCGACACGGCAAACAACAGTTTGGTGGTGGAAACCACGTCTTTCAACTGCGACACAGACTCGATTCTGTCCTTGACGGCAGAAACATGCTTATTACGGGACTCGTTCAACAAGTCGTTGACTTTCTTGACTTCTCCGTCGGCCCATTCGGTGTACAATGGAGCGACAAACTTGGCGATCAATGCCGAGAACGTGGCAAAAGTAATGACCAAAATGGTTTCGTCGTGGATGATGAGCAACTCGTTGGAGATACCGTACACAGCAGCAGCGGCAGAAGTGGCCAAAATTCCGGTTTTAGACAAGTAGTTGTTACCGGGCAAAGCATCAACGATGGAGTTGGCTTTTTCTTTTGGTTCAACCGGACCGGTTGCCATGAAACGTACGGCCGCTGGAGCGTTGCGGCCCATGTTGGAGACCACAGGGCGGATACCTACACCTCTCAATGCCAATCTGGAAAACATTGTAGTTGGGTTGAGGAAGCGAGAAATTGATTTTCGGTGTCGGCTCGCGCCATGATTGGGCGATGTCGACTGCCTAAACAGGAAGGAAGTGGGAGAGTGCGCTCTACTGCACATCGATGATATAAAGGGCAAAGTATTCCACTGACCGTTCCACTTGTATTCTTCGTTATTCCACTACTTCAATCATTATTTACTGATTATCCCCTAATCGTCCACTCTTTATCCACTCATTATTTCACTACTTGATCTACATTCTCTCATCGCATCCTCATTACATTCATTCATGTCCGCCAATTAACTTAACAGGTAGTTTCAGTCAGCTCGATTAGCTCAATTGGCTCAGTTGGATCAGTTTGCTTGATTAGCTTCAGCCATATTCTACTGCCCAATCTTTTTCCTCACAATTTCATAGATCGCTCGCTCGGTTCGTTCATGTGCTTGTCGAGTATACGGCTCCATTGTCTTTTTTAAATGCTCGTCGTGAACCACCTTTTGTTTGGCTTCGTCCTCGGGCTCTGCTAGCGCTTCGTAAGCTCGCCTATCAAATTCAGCGAGAATATTCTCTTCGACCTTTTTGCCAAAATCTTCCGCAGTTGCACTCTGAAGCACTTCTGGTCGCAGCGACCCTCTCACGGCTGCCAGCAGCTCTGTGTCATAGTTCCGGTTGCGGCTAGTGGTTCTCCTTTGTTTCAATTCTTGTAGTCTCGCTTTTCGTTCCAGTGCCTGTTGCTCGAGACTCATGAGAGATGAGATGAGAGTTCGCGATGAGATGCCATAAAATCGATAAGAGTATGATGGGGTAATTGGAAATACAAACTACGCCCAATGGACTGATACTGCTAACATTGTCTAAACGCAATAGCTATCCTGACGCCTTGCCTACAAATTTGGCTTTCCAAAGCCTTCCTCTAATGCCCTCCTCGTCAATATCTGCTTATACTCGGGGCCATACACTTTCTTGTAGGTCTTGTCAGGATACCTCCTATCGCCTTCTTTCTCAAAAACTTCAATTCTTTCAGTTATGATCTTCTGGACTATTTCAGTGAAAAGTTGTGGTTGTATCGCATTGAGCAAGTGATACCCTCCAGGCACATCAATGGGATGAACAACACCTGCCAAAGTTTCTCGGATAGCCTCAATGGCTACGTCTGAAGCGGTATCTTTCTCTCCGACAATATGGTAAACCGCCGTCTCAATTTTACTAAACGAAGGAAATGCCCGGCGAATACTGGGACCTGATCCCATGTATGTCAAGTACTCCTGGGATGCTTGGGTGCTAGACAATGCTTTTTTTGACCCTTCGTATTCAAGGTGTTCATCTTCAAGCATGTTGCGAAGGATAGTATCGTCAAATGCCCTGAAAAAAGACTTTGTCTTGTAGAATGAATAAATCGCCTGCTTGTGGTCCTGTCCTTCTTCCACGTCATACTCGTTAGTTATAGAACCCTTGTTGCGCCACATATTCATACCAATCGTCAAGAGCTCAACGCTCAATTCGTCAGAGTAAGCAACGGGGTTTAATGCTATTACCGCATCAAAAAGCGTTGGTTCAAAGTAGGCCGAAGTCAAAGAAACCATGCCACCACAAGAATGCCCCAAGAATATATTCACAGCACCGGGCTTCAAGAATTCTTGCGCTTCGTCGATTTTCACGATCTTGATGACGTCCTTGGCAAAGTCAATCCAGCTGACTTCATGGCCCAATTTCTCCTTGTTTAGAACTGCCGACTGTCCGTGGTTGACACAGTCAACTGCTACGGCAAAATTGACATTTGGGATCAAGCTGAACCACCTATCAATGTGGTAGTGCCATATACCCTTGTTCATTCCAACTCCATGATGGAATACTAGATTCACCCTAGGGCCATTTCCAGCCGGCTGTCTTCTTTTATAGGCTCTGTAGGCGATATCCAATTGGTAATCGTCTGGGTTGGCGGACGGTTCTGACAAAACCACTGAGCCAGGAAACCTTGGCCCGGTAGCTTTTGTGGTCCTGTTCAGGAAAGTGTATACGTCTGATGTGTCTGGTATCATCTGTCGGCTTCAGAGCATACTTTGTTCTCTAGCAATTCGTGATTAGTTGTAGAAGTTCAATTTAACTCAGCTGCGATTTTCATCGGCTGCGAAATTGCGGGGTGCAGAAAAGAAGCCGAGCCCGAGGTAGTATAGTTGCAACAAAACAAAGTGCGATCGAAAGCGGCTGTAATGGCCAATAGCAATACTTTTCTCCAATTGAGAATCCTGGTTCTTTTTGAGCTGCTTTTACCATTTCTTATTTTCCCAAATACTGCTCCACCAACCCGGTGAAAAATTCCTCGGGTATATCCATATGCTCTCCGTCTACTCTCAAAAAACTCAATTTTCCCTCTTGGTTCATCCTCTCGAGTCCGAGGTTGTCCTCCTTGTACAAATTCGTCTGTTCCATGGAAATAACGTTGCCGGACACTGGGTCAATTTCTCCAAACACCGCACTTTCCTTGGGGTTGACAGTAGTATCCTGGCCAAATTCCACCATGACAAACTTTTCTAGCTCCCCAAGCCTCTCCTTATATTCTGGGTGCTTGTTGCTGCTTTCATTGTTGATTGGAGCCAAGAACCTGGAGTGGCAGACGTACTTTTCGTAGTCGTAAGTGTCTCGAAAATACTGCGCCGGGATCACTGTATGCTGGACCAGATCGTGCCACACCTGTCTTTTCAAAAGCTCATTGCGTCGTTTGCAAAGCCAGTCTCGCTCGTTGGCACACTTGGGAAGCTCCAGAACCCCCATATGGGGCGAGCCGAAAGTTATAAGGTTCCTTACCGTAGCATTGGGACAGGTTTGCACGAGGGCTCGAGAAAAAAGTCCTCCCTGGGAGAAGCCGACCATGTCGAAACCATGCTCAAGCTCCGGAATAGCGCCTATCTGCTCGCAAACTGACGCTAACTCGTCCCAAGCGTCGCCTACAATCGACTTTTGTTGGTCCTTCAGCGGATCCGAGTCGAGACTTATGCGATGAACAAAGATTCCAGGGTACTTGCTTTCAATTATTTCACCACTTTTGATCATTCCCGACGAGTTGTAATTGTCTCCGAGCCCGTGCCACACCACGACAGGACGGTAGGTTTGTTTTGGCGGAAACTGGACCGGAAACTGGGGAGGAAACTGTACCGGAACTTGAAACTGAGACTTCACTGGAAATTGGTGGGGAACATGTTCCGCTGGGGATACGGAGAACCGGGGTTCCAGAGCACACCCTAAAGCCAAAACG
Organism: Meyerozyma carpophila; assembly: GCA_030573695.1. Lineage (NCBI taxonomy): Eukaryota > Fungi > Ascomycota > Pichiomycetes > Serinales > Debaryomycetaceae > Meyerozyma > Meyerozyma carpophila. Next base: position 1,129,623 of record JAJMDS010000003.1, on the reverse strand, counting down.
AGGTCTAAGCGCATGGGCGTAAGAAAACGAAGCAAATAAAGGAGGATTTAAACAAGTACAGGGCGTGGCCAGCTTCGTTCACTATTCGCGCTCCCCCGCATTGCCGCAGCTAGAGCTACCTCATCGCATCGCGCGCTCATCGCAGGGCCATCGAATCACTATGGGAAAACAGAACAAGTTCCATCTCGGTTCCGAAGCTGAGGCCGCGGCCCTGAAGTCTATACGGGCTCTCGTGGCGCATTCTCGAAAGCTGGGGAAATCCGAGCCCATCTACCTCATCATCAATACCGAGAAACCCATGGTTCGCAAGAAAGATTACACTCCCCGAATCATCCCAGTATCCAACAAGATTGGCAGATTGCAAGACAAATCTGTGCTTCTTGTGACAAAAGACCCCTCCACTCCGTACCGCCATGCCCTCACCGAAAAAGATAGTGCAACAGAAGACGTCTTTAACCAGATCTATACGTTGACCAAGTTGAAGTCGCTCGCCAAAGATCCCAAGAAACTCAGCTCGATGTTCAAGGAATATGACATTGTGGTGGCCGACAACCGAATCCACAAGTTTCTTCCCGATATCCTCGGCGCACAGTTCTTTTTGAAGAACAAGAAGGTGCCGTTCATGGTTCAAATGGCACGCCCGTCGCCCGAGTCCCAGGCTCAATTGACCAAATCCAAGCTGTCGACAAAGCTCAAAGACGACCGGTGTGAGCCCAAGTACGTGTATTCGCAAATGAGGGCCATAGCCCGCAACACCTACTTTATTCCTCCAGCCAAGGGAACTTGTGTTTCCATCGTCATCGGCCACACTGAGATGGACCCATCAGAGATCGTCGCCAACCTCAACGACGTGATTGGATACTTGGTGGAGGCAAAGAACTTGCCCGTGGGCGGCTTGTTGCGGACGACCGAGAATATAGTGAGTGCCCATGTAAAGACGAGCGAGAGTGTCAGCATGGAGATTGTGAAGAGAAGTGGTAGTGGATAGAGGATAGTGGATAGAATATTACATTAATTGGCACACAAGACTAGTGGGAAATTGAGAAGCTGAGAACTGAACGGTACCGGTGAACAATGGCAACTAGTGAAGTGGTACTAATCTTCAGAATGGACGGAATCGTATAATCTGCAGAATTACTAATCTTGCAACTGGCATTCTGACAATACCAACTACTGAACATCTACTTTCAGATCCTACATTTACCTCCTTCTCTTTTCTTCTTCATATCTTCCTCCCTACTTTCATTTCTTCTGTTCTCATTTCTCACTCTCATTTCCTGCTCTCATTCTGATTTCTCATTACTTTCACTCTCATTCTCACTTCTCGCTCCTGGCATGGCCGAACCATCCGGCGCCAGCCGCCGCTCCTTGCAGATGCCAGACCAGATCCACGTGTGGAGACACAACATAGGAGAGGCTTCTGGGCGAATACTTCACAACATTCTAGGAGACGACGAGATCGAGCAGGTGGAGCACTTTAAATATGAACAAAACTTGCAACGGAAATTGACGGTCACGTCGGTCATTGGCCTTGGGTTTTCCCTCATGGGGGTTCCGTTTGGGCTCTCGTCCACTCTCTGGATCTCGTTGATGGACGGGGGAAACGTTACGTTGCTTTATGGTTGGATAATTGTGGTCTTTTTCTCGCTTTGCGTGGTGCTCAGCTTGAGTGAAATTATCTCCAAATATCCCACCTCGGGAGGTGTGTACCACTTCAGTGCCATCTTGGCCAACGAAAAGCACTCGCTCCGGTCGTCGTGGTTCACGGGTTGGCTCTTGCTTATCGGAACCATGACGTATGCCGTGAGCATCATGTTCTCCGGAGCCCAGTTCATCTTGTCGATTTTGGGACTCAAGGACGCCTACTACAAGGAAAACGTCTTGTATGTGTTGTTGGTGTACATGGGGCTTCTCTTGGTATGCGGGCTCATCAACCGACAGTTTTCGGGCCAGCTCGAAAGAATCAACAAGTTGTGCATTTTATGGTCCATCTACACCGTGCTAGCCATTGACTTCTTGCTCATTTTCTACGCCAAAAGAACCAACTCCATCAAGGAAATCTTGACCAATTTCGACAACTCGAGGTCGGGATGGCCCGATCCAGTGGCTTTCATGGTGGGCTTGCAAAGCTCTTCGTTCACCCTCACCGGCTACGGCATGCTCTTTTCCATGACCGACGAGGTCAAGAATCCTGAGCGAAACATGCCCAAGGGCGCCATAAGCGCCACGTTCTTGGCAGGAGTCATGGGCATCATCTTTATCATTCCAATCCTCACGATTCTTCCGGAGCTCACTCTCCTTCTAGACAAGACTCCCGAGGTGATGCCGGTGGATTTAGTGTTCAAAATCGCCACAGAGTCGTACATCATCTCGTTTCTTCTTGCCTTGTTGCTCGTGGGTACTCTGTTCTTCCAGGCAATCGGCTCCTTGACCACGGCGTCCCGGGCAACATATGCGTTTGCCAGAGACGGCGGCTTGCCATTTAAAAACTTGTGGGTCGAGGTCGATGCCATCGAAGAAAGCATAGTGCCCAAGAACGCCCTTTACCTCTCGATGGTGGTATGTGCTGTTTTGTCACTCTTAGCACTAGTTTCAGCGTCGGCGTTCAATGCCTTCTTGGGTGCGTCGGTCATCTGCTTGGCGCTTGCCAACGGGGTGCCCATATTATTGTCCATGTTGAACGGCAGAACCAGCATCAAGGGGGGAGCGTTTCGGCTCCTGATTTTCGGGTGGGTGATCAACGGGTTGTCGATTTTCTGGATTGTGTTTCTGACAGTGATACTATGCATGCCTCCGGCCATCAAGCATCTTACCTGGTTTTCCATGAACTATGCGCTGGTGGTTATTGTCGCTTTCATGGCCCTAGCTTCCATTGGGTATGCTACGTGGGGATCCAAGAGTTTCACCGGGCCTCTGATCGACACCGATTACTTTGAGCTACACAATCTCAGTGCGAGAAATATGGTGGATAACGAGTTTATTCCGGGCCCCGAAGACAAGGATACATTTGACGAGATCCAAGATGGTGGGCCCAGTGCAGAGAATGGCATGGAGACTTTTCAGATTTTGCCCGACGACGATAACGAAGTACTATTTGACGAAGAATCAGAAAACAGAAAAGAAGAAGAAAGAAAATAAGAAACAGAAAACTGGAAAACATGAAATAACATGAAATTACATGAACTTTACATAGATAGAACACAGAGAAGCATATGCTCTACATTATAGACAATACAGATACGCATCTATGCGCTTACTCAGATTCCTCTCTCTTTCTCACCTCTCTTCTCACTCTCACTCTCACCCACCCACCATATCGCCGACCGCACTCGAAAATTTTATTCACACTAATTCATCATGTCGGCAGATCATGCTAGGGACCCATGTCCAATCGTCATTCTTAACGATTTTGGAGGTGCTTTTGCTATGGGAGTGATTGGAGGTTGCGTATGGCACGGAATCAAGGGATTCAGAAACTCGCCATACGGTGAAAGAATGTACGGTTCGATGGCGGCGGTTAAGGCCCGGGCTCCAGTTGTGGGAGGTAACTTTGGAGTTTGGGGAGGATTGTTTTCTACATTCGACTGTACTGTCAAAGCGGTTAGAAGAAGAGAAGATGCATGGAATGCGGTTATTGCTGGATTTTTCACCGGTGGAGCGTTGGCTTTGAGAGGTGGATGGAAACATACCAGAAACTCGGCCATTACCTGTGCCTGTTTGTTGGGAGTGTTTGAGGGTGTTGGTATGATGATGCAAAGAATTTCGGCACAACCCACCGTGGCTCCCGTGTACCCGGAGGAGCAGCCATTGTCGGCATGAGTAATGAATGTACATAGACAAAGGAGACAAAAGAATGGATCATGGAACCAAGGAAAAAGGAATGATTGGTACCAAGGAACAAAGGAAGAAAGGGAACCAAATGCATTTTGGCTTGCTTATCCTGGAGTATATATAGGTGAATGATCAATGTGATGAATGCGTATTGTTTCGTAGTTTGTGGCTGAATGTGGTACCCCTCGGCTTCAACTGAAGAGATGGAAAGAATGTTGAAGCGTGTATGTAGTGTAGAGAGCGTGTGAAGATATGAAGAGATGAAAGTGTAGAAGAGTGTAGAAGAGTGTGTGATAAGTACATGGATATAGTTGAGATAAGTCGACAAGAATTGTGCTGAAGAAATCCCGAATGAGACCATTAGAGTTGACTTGGATTCTGTCGCAATGATCTAATTCAGATCTTGCATGCTTTAACCAGGAGTTTTTACTTTGCAGTCCTGTAACTGTGCTCAGCGAACCAGCATTGGCTTGTACCTTACAGTTTCGCGGCAGATTGCTGCATGGAGCGCAAGTTAAATTTCGTAACGTCAAAAAATTTCAAACTGTTATACTTCACACTGAGTCAATTCCACACTCAAAATTATTCTACACATAGAGTTGAATTGGTAACCTCTCTCAATCAGAAAGTCTCTCTACCCCTTTTTCTCCTTTCCCTCTTCTCTCTCTCGTCATTTGCACCCATTCACCCCCTTCCCCAGAATCACAAACAACCACCATGCATCGCACCATCCCGCCGCCCATCCACACCTTATCTCATGACTCTTGCTTGCCAATGTTGCGCCAATGTTGCGCCAACGTTGCTGCTCCTGAGTCACCCTCGTAATGCACCCGCTCACGTGCCGCGCCCCGAAGCCACCCCCGGTTGTCCGCCGCCGGCACCACCAGAATCTCTCATGTCACGTGCCCGATTGCCAGGGTCGAACTCAACGCCAACCCTCTTCTCCGCTCTGCAATCCCCAAGTGTCCACCCGCTCCTTCCACCCCGCTGATGGCGTACAACTACAACTCCAACCGCCACAATTCGGTAGGAGGCAGCTGGCAGCTTCCTCCGCCGCCCCCACAACCTCCGCTTTCCTCGGGGGCATACTCCGATTCTCCGGCGATGATGAACCACGATTTCCGGAACCCCTGGTTTTCCGCCGGTCGCCCTGGCGCCCAGCAGTCCGCACCTGGCGCCATGCTGATGTCGAATTCCCCCACGAAGACCCCGCAGCTTCCACTTTTACAATCTCAGGCGGGCCAGCAACCCAAACGGCTCTCGCTCGTGAATCACTTGCCCACCACCTACGAAGACGAAACTCAGAATTCCGGTCCATTTATACACCCGCCGACCAGGGTGGACAACCCGTTCAACCAGTACTACACAAACCAGGACGTTACCTTGGACGACCGGCGAATGTCGGTTGCCGATGGGCCGTATCTCAAGTCGGGCTACAATGGATTTGCAGAACTGGGTGCCGCTGGTGGAGTTGCCGGGGCACCTATGGCTCCGCCGTACGGCCAGCCGTCGTTCAATAACCTCCGGCGGTCGTCGTTGGCCGTGGGTCCGTTTGCAGATGGAGGCCTTGGGTACCGCAAGCCTGGCCGGTCGGCGTCGGTGGTCCAGTACCAGCAGTACCAGCAAAGCGTGCTGGAAAAACAGCACAGCTACTTCCGGTTGCCGGCGCCGCGTGCCAAACGAGTCCATTCGAAACTAGATTTGCATCCCAAGATCCATCACATACCAAAGTACCGCCGGGCCTCGGTCAACTCCGTGCACATCTCCCCGGTCAATGCGCTCTCCATCTACTTGACCGAGACCTACCGCATCTGCCAGCCCAAGAAGTTCCAGTACTCCAAGCTGACCAACCCGAAAAGAGTGCTCACCAAACCGCTGGAGCCAAAGTACAATAACGGCTACGACAACGAAGACAGCGACTACATTCTCTACGTCAACGACGTGTTGGGCACCGAGGAGGGCCGCAAGTACATTGTGTTGGACCTCTTGGGCTCGGGCACGTTTGGCCAGGTGGTCAAGTGCCAGAACTTGTCCAACCAGTCGGTGTGCGCCATCAAGGTGATCAAGTCGAAACCGGCATACATGAACCAGTCGCTCACTGAGGTCCGGCTCCTCGAGTTTCTCAATACCAACAGCAACGGCAACCACTTTATCCGCTTGTTCGACACCTTCATGCACAAAGAACATCTTTGTCTCGTGTTCGAGTTGCTAGCATCTAATCTCTACGAGCTCATCAAACAGAACCAGTTCCAGGGCCTTAATATGCGGCTAGTAAAACTCTTGACCAAGCAGCTCTTGGAAGCGATGGCCCAGCTCAAGAGCTTCCAGATTATCCATTGCGATCTAAAACCGGAGAATATCCTCTTGTGCCAGCCAGACAAACCCGATATCAAAATCATCGATTTCGGGTCGGCCTGCTTCACCCACCAAACCATCTACTCCTACATCCAGTCGCGATTTTATCGATCGCCCGAGGTCATCTTGGGCCTCCCGTACACGGAGTCTATAGACATGTGGTCGTTGGGTTGCATAGTGGGCGAGTTGTTTCTCGGGCTTCCAATGTTCCCCGGCACTTCTGAGTACAACCAGATATGGAAAATCGTCGACATGCTTGGCTATCCTCCACGGCACATGATCGACGTGGGACGCAATTCTACAAACTTTTTCCACAAGGTCCCTGCTTCCACCCCAGAAGGAAAGCATTCTTACACCATCAAATCCTACGACGAATACGTCCAGTACTTGGCGTCGACTAAGGGCAAGGAAGACCAGAGCCAGAAGGAGCAGAAGAACAAGAACTATTTCAAACATCGTCTGATGAAAGACATAATATTGAACTACAAATTCTCCTCCAAGATGACGAACACCATGATTGAAAAGGAATGTCAAGAACGGTTGTTATTGGTGGACTTCCTCACCAAATGCCTTAATATGAACCCTCTTGAAAGGCTAACCCCACAGGAAGCATTGAAGCATCCATTTGTCAACGACGTGATGCAGCCGTTGACTCCAACTCCACAGCCAGAGCCTCAGAACCACTATGCACCTCGCCGTGCAAGCACCCTCGATAACCGCACACAGTACTCACGTACGTAGTAATGCATGCCACGAAGAGTAGAAGAAGAATTGAGCGTAGTAGCACTAATAGGACTAATAGAACCAGGAGTAACAGTTGTGGTTCACTTTGGTCTCACCTATGTGTGTATTGTTGGTGTCTGGGCGTGCTCCATCTTCAACGAAAAATCTCGCTGTGATCGTGTGGTTCGTCGTCAGTATTGGATCTTGTTTCGGAGATCCTTAGGCCATGAACGTGAGTACCAGTGCCCTCGGTGTGCGAAGAAGAAAGCCCGCGTCTCAGAACATCGACGATGAAGAAAACGCAGCCACCTTAAAATTGGGTCCCGAATTCCAACTCACACAAATCACCCATTCGGGAGAACCCGAGCAATTGATAGCACTAAACTTGTCGGAGGCGAGGTTGCTCGTCCGTGCTGCGTTGAAAGAGCGGAAAAACAAGGGGAGGCCCAGCGATGACGACAATGAAGAAGATGAAAAGGAAGATGAGATTGCCAATATGGAGCTAGCAGGGCCAGAATCCAACGAGGTGATCCACAAGACTTTGAATTACTTGTCTGCGTTTGCACGTTTCCAGAACTCGTCGTCCACCGAAACCGTAGAGAAATTATTGAACGATTTCAGCGCTCTGATAGCGGAACCATTGCACCCATTTGAATTTGCCCAGCTTGGCAATTTGGAATTTGAAGACGCCGAGGAGGCCAAGTCGTTGATTCCCAGCTTGGCCAACAAGGTTTCCGATGTGCAGTTGCAGACGTTGCTCAGTGAGTTGAGAAAGTACCAGACTTTGTCGTAAAATGTATAATATAGACAGTGATGTAGGCAAATGAAAAAAAATTAAAATTAAACAGAAAGAATGGCAATTACAAAGACTAGGAGTGTTTGCACGTAGAGTATTGGCAAGATTAGAGGAGCACCTGACCTTTTTCAGCATCTAACCTCCAAAGCTTGTATTCTCATTTTCTCTATCTCTTCGCATTTATCGCATCTCAACTAACATGGATGATGACGAGTACGACGAGTTTGGCAACTTGATAGGCGACCCCCTCGATTCCGATGCAGATTCAAGCTCGGACGCCGAAAGCTTATCCCCGGTGGACTCGGGCGACCATGCTGGTGAAAATTCATCGAATTCTATGCCAATTGACAGAGATGCCAAAACAGCTTCTCTGCGAGATAATGACAATTCTATGGCTTTGACACATAACGAGAGCAAGCAGGTGGGTCTCAGGGCCACTTTCGGGCCAGAAGTCGAAACAATTGTTGTCAAACCTTCAACGGAACAGAAAGCCGAACCGGTGATTCTTCCAGATATACAGAAAAAATTGCGTCTTGTGCTGGACGAATCTCTACCTGAGGTCGTTTACTCGAGAGAGTATATGCTCCAGACTATGTCTTTGCTTCCCGAAAGAATAAGAAATGTTGCCGTGGTTGGTAATTTTCACTCTGGTAAAACCAGCCTCATCGACCTATTTATCCACCAGACCCATCCCACCGTTAAACCTTCAACCACCCTCAAATCTTTCAACCCGCTTCGCTACCTCGATAATCACTTCCTCGAGCTCCATCGAGGGATGAGCATCAAACTGAGTCCTGTTACGCTTCTTCTTCCTGATCTGAACGACAAATCCTACATTCTCAATTTAGTAGATACTCCCGGGCATTACGACTTTGCGGACGAAACCATAGCTGCTCTAGAGGCTACAGATGGTGCTGTTGTCGTCTTGGATGCTGTGGAAGGGTTGACTCCCAGAGACAAGGCACTCATCTCACAAGTCATGAAGCGAGATATGCCGATGACTTTTGTGCTCAATAAAATCGACCGCTTGATCCTCGAGCTCCGCTTGCCGCCGCTAGACACCTACTTGAAGCTACAGTACATCGTGGACGATGTGCTCTCGTTCGTAGAGGAGAACGAGTTCCATTCGGCATACTCGCATAAGCTGGAAATGAGCCCTGTTTCCGGCCATTTTTTGTTCGCCTCAGCAACCTACTGTTTCTGCTTCTCTTTGGAAACGTTTGGGCTTCTCTATGCCAGAAATCACGAGAATCTCGATACCGCTGAGTTTTCTGGAAAGTTGTGGGGCGACTGGTACTACGATCCTACCACGAACAGTCTCACGTCAAAACCACACCAAAAATTCGAACGAACTTTTGTCAAGTTGGTATTGGGACCAGTGTACAAATTGTTCACTGCTGGACTAACTTCGAACTCGGCTGGTGAAAGCATTGCGTCTCTCCTTTGGCTGGACTTTGGTGTTCAACTCGACAAGTCAAAGTACAAGCAGGATGTGCAAATCCTACTCAAGGATGTCTTTCGTTCCACCATTGGCACGACGTCCTTTGTAGATCTGGTGTCCATTAGCATCGTCTCGCCTGAGAAAGTACCCACTCCCCAGTCCAACAGTCCTGTTTTAGCACATATTGTCAAACTAATTGAACATGCTGATGGGCTGGGTTTTGACTCCTTGGTCAGAGTACACAAGGGCACCTTGACCAAGGGCCAGAAAGTGACCGTGTATGGAGATAATTATGTGGAAGACGATGAAAATTATAGAAGTGAAATCATAGATGCCTTAGTTATTCCAGGAGGAAGGTACAGCTTTGAGGTGGACGAAGCAGGCGAAGGGTCTATTGTTCTAGTCAAAGGAATCGACTCTATCGTTACCAAGTCAGGAACGTTGGCTGTTTCAGATGACTACATTTTTCCTAGCCAGAGCTACTCGGCGAATTCTGTGTTTAAGGTGGCTATCGAGCCGTTTGTTCCCAACGATTTGCCAAAGATGTTGGACGGGCTCAGAAAGGTCAGCAAGTCGTATCTCGCTTGCTCGGTCAAGGTGGAAGACAGCGGAGAACACTTGGTATTTGGAAGTGGAGAGCTTTACTTGGACTGTGTTTTGCATGATCTTCGAAACTTTTTCACCGACGACTTGGAGATTAAAGTCAGCGACCCGATGCCCAAATTCAGTGAAACCTGTAGTGAAACTTCATTCACGGTAATACCGACCCAATCTGGGGACAACTCCATTTCCATCATTGCTGAACCGGTAAATGATACAAAGTTGAGTCTTGCAATCGAAAATGGTAAGATTAACTTGAACGAAGACATAAAGTCACTTTCGAAAAAGTTAAGGCTCGAGTACGGCTGGGATGCGCTTGCTTCGCGATCGGTATGGTGCTTCGGTCCCGACGATATTCAGAGCCCAAGTATATTATTAGACGACACCTTGGAATCTGAAACCGATAAGAAGTTGCTCTACTCGGCGAAACCCCATATTAATCTCGGCTTCAAATGGTCGGTGAATGAGGGCCCATTATGTGACGAACCTATACGAAATACCAAGTTCAAGATTCTCGATGCTGCAGTCAGTGGAGTAGAAATCAGCCGTGGAGGTGCTCGTTTGATTCCTCTCAGTCGCAAAGCGTGCTATACTGGGTTTCTAACCGCTTCTCCACGACTCATGGAACCTTACTATCGTGTTCATGGAACATGTCCTCACCGAGCAATATCTGTGTTCACGGCACTTTTGAGCAAAAGAAGAGGATACTTGGAAAGCGAGACGCCGGTTCCAGGTACTGGTTTATTTCAAGTTGAAGGACTTGTTCCAGTCATTGAAGCGGTTGGTCTTGAAACCGAAATCAGACTCAACACCCAGGGCCAAGCCATGTGCTTTTTGGTATTTGACCTGTGGAACATTGTACCTGGAGACCCCTTGGATGACACGGTTCCATTGCCTACCATGAAACCGGTTCCCGATGAATCGTTGGCGAGAGACTTTGTGCTCAAGACAAGAAGAAGAAAAGGATTGAGTGGAGAGCCCAGTCTTCAAAAATATGTTGACCAGGAGCTCTACCAAAGTCTTAAAGACAACGGTTTGGTACCTTAAGCCTAATGCATGTATTTACTATATACTAATCTATAGATAGCCTTTGGCGTTTCTTAGCGCTGGTAGGGGATTCTGTTGAGCGTTTTGTAGAAGTAGACCCATGAACGGCAATCGATTCGAAGCCTTTTTGCTCTCGTATAAGTTCTGCAAGTCCATTGAACTTGGTGATGAATCTGGTTTGCGAAGTCAACGCACATGCCATGGACAACGGTTTTTCTGAGGTGGTATTTTCAGCTAGTCTTTCAAATGTCGATACAAAATCGTTGAAAGTTACTTCTCTTGAATACACATTATCTTCCGTCAAGTGAAGTCCATCGAACTGGGGAAACAGTAGCACAAGTTCTTCATCGACAGAAAACTTGTAGATCTCATTCAAGTCCTCGTTGTGTCTCATTAGTCCAAAAAACTCTTCAATAGGTAGATCCAACACACTGTCAGTATCGAATAATGGTACAAGAAGAGATACGTCTATGGACGAATTTTCTGCCTTGAATGGTACCAAAAGAAACTCGGTATCCGCAACATCGATTATTATAGGCAACTTTTGTTCATCGTTTTTGGTTGAATGGTTGGCTTCGTTTTCATTTGTGGCATACTCTTCGTTCAGTGGTGAAGGTGAATTGGAAATGGAGGGTTCGTTAATCTCGTTGTAGTCGTGCTCGTACTCCTCATGCAAATCTTCATTGAATTCGGGATCATTTTCTTCTCTTTCTTCTTCTTCTACTTCTGATTCTGCTTTTGCATCTCCCTCTTCTCTGACTTCTTCTCCCCCTTCTCCCCCTTCTCTTTCCACTGAGTCATGCTCTTCCACATCTGAATTTGCTTCTTCAATTGGTCCCGATGCATCCACCTCTTCCACTTCATCTTCGCTATAAGTCTTCTCTTTCTCTTCCTGTTCAGCAACCAGTTCCTCGTCTTCTTCTTCTTCTTCTTCTTCTTCTTCTTCTCCATCATCATGTGCTACTTCTTCTTCTTCTGGCTCTTCATCATAAAAATCTCTCGTCTTCGTGCTTTCCTCGAGCTCTGGAGACAGTTCAATTGAAACCGGCGACGGCTTATCTTCTTCTCCATTTTCTATCTCTTCTTCTTCCATATCACTTTCGATGTGCTCAACATTGTCAGACAAAACTTCGTCTCCTTCATCATTATAGTCAGTTTTTGCTTCCGCTGTGTCATTTTCCTCGTTAGAGGCACCTATTCGGGGTTCTTCCTCCGCTATATCTTCTTCTATTTCTCGCTCTTCTACAAACTCAACGTCGTCATCGAGCTCCAGATGTATTTCTCGGGCAAAACTTTCATGAGAGTCTAGTTCCTGATCACTTACCTGTTCGTTAATATCTATGTCATTGTCAAGTTCTATATCCACCGGACTTGGTGAATCGTCCATTATCACTGTACAAGCGTCTGAAGTTGCCTCAGCTGCGAAACTTGGATGGCGTGTGCAGGAATCTACATTGGACAGGCTAAAATACTGTACATTTGAAATTAGGGCACCCACACCTTGAAGGACTGTGGCGCTTCTAGAGACAACGGCTTCTCGCTGTCGTCTCCCTTGGCATCGGACCCATTGCTATCCCCGTTTTCTTTTGTGGAAGCGACCGCACTCAGTACCACCGAGTGTTTGGTGGGCTTATACAATTGTGACTCCACTTCGGAAAGAAGAACCTTGACTTTCTCATCCACTTCCTGTTGCTTCAAAGTATCCAATACTTCGGCAAGCTTGGTGGTTACAGTGGTTGTCGACCGCGTGAATGCCAATCTGTCGAGGAACACTTCCTGCTGTTGCTTCGCCAAAAGCTTGCGTTCCTTTTCATATATCTTTTCCAATTCGGCAAGTTTTTGAAGTTTCAAGTCGACCTTGGTTAACTGTTGATTAATGATGGAATGCGCCAACTTGTGCATTTCTCGATCCTCATAGGTAGCAAACAAATGACTGCGAGCACCAGCAATGCCAAACGCGGCTGCGGCAGCATCACGAACCACATCAGTGGATTCTTCTGCTGTGATGGCCCCGTTCTCCTTGCCTTCTTCATTCTTGTCCTCTTCCTTGACATTTTTAACTGCTGCTTCTGCGGTTTCGGCACTTGCCTTCTCGATCTTTTCCTGGATTTTAGAATCCATTTCCTTGATGGCACGCCCACTTGCAGCCTTGGCAACGTCGCTATCCACCAATTGAGCCATGAAAGCCAAGTTGTTTATCACAGGATGATCGACACCATTGACGGGAAAATTCGAGGCATATTTCATCACACCAACATTACCCAACTTGTCGTAGCTATCTTCAATTGGAACCTGGAGAAATTTGAGTACACACTCCTGCGGAGTTTTGGTACCGACTTTTTTGGAAATCTTGTACCAATCATTCTTGAATTCTTTGATTCCCGCCAACAAGTTTGAAGTCTCTTCTTGTGTCCAGGGGTCGGTCTTTTGCTTCTTTTGGGGAGGGGCGTCGTCTTTGGAGTCCAAGTTGCTCTCTTTGAAGTCAGTGTGGAGTTCTCCATTGCCGGAGCCAGTACCGACTAGCTCCCGCAATTTTGACACATCAACCTTATTGGAAGCTGCATTATGAGTAGTGAACGGAAAAAGGCCCCTGGGGCTATCATAGGTCACATGGTAGTCCCCCGTGTAAGGAAGTCCAGCTGTGGTTCCATTATTGAGTTTTTCAATCGAATATCCAGGCTTAAAGTGAGGATTCACCTGATAATTTATTAAGCCCCATTTATTGAGAAAACGATGCACTCTCATCAAGGTGCCAACATCGCCCACCAAGTTACGCCGACAGGAAGTCAACGTTAAGTATTCGTTTGGATTGAGTCTATAAGAATTGATCATGAAGTTTCTGTAGTTGAGGTAGATCGTGGGTGACTTTGACGGGTGTTTTGACTTGAAGAACTCGGGGAGACTCTCTTTTTCTATAGGGTGAATCGACTTCATTTTGAACCACCGCGAGTACGATGGCATTATGATGGTATGGGTTTGTTTTACATTTGACAGATGGTCCACGTCGGCCTCGTCACCCAACTTTCGACTTTCCGGCGTCTCGTAGTCGCTGGAGTCATCCTTCGAGTCGGGTGCATTGGGCATGGTCGAATCGTCTTCGATTTTGAGGCCCTTTTTGGCATGGGGCCGATGGGCTACGATATCGTCGTCGTCGTCGGGGACGGTGGTGCCATCCTTTGCGTCTTTTGCGGCCTTGTCGATGCCGTTTTCGTCGTCTGCATTAGCGGTGGTGGCATCAGCGCTAGCCTCGGCGTTCGTGTTGGCGTTCGAGTCGGCGTTCGAGTCGGTGTTGGTCTTCGGTTTGTCTTCGTCATCTGGGTGCGGAAACTCGTTAAAGTCCTTCAAGTCGGCCGGAGTTTCGGTACCGTGATAGTTATCTCGCGTAGGTTCCATGTCTATGTTCATATCGATGTCCAAGTCGGGATTATCTTGGGGTGATGTTCCGCTCAAGTACGAGCCATCGTTGTCGTTCAACAGCACCTCTGAGTTGATGGGGTCGAATTCAGACGATGCTGGTTTGTCCTGCGGTGACGGAGAGTCTGACAGGCTCATTGCACCAGTAGGTAGCACCGGGTGCGCAATGGAGACGCGGCCGGGATTACGTTGTGGCAGCTAACACCGTCTGGGGTACGTCCGGTGCCGGGGTTCAATGCAGTCGTTTGTTCGGGCCGACAAGCAATTGGAGACGGGCCAGAACGTTCGGAATGGATTCAACTGAAACAATGGAACAAACCGGTTTTACCAAAGTCGGGACTCGCAAAACTTGGGTGTGCAGTTCGGCTTGACACGCGTATAATGACTCGCGTTAATCGTCTACCTTGGCAAGGCTGGTGTGTTTTTTGGTCAAATTCGGGAGCGGGTGAGGGGCGTGCAAAGTCCATGCTCCCGCCCTGTATATAGGCCAAGGGCGGTGTTCCTGCCTCGGTTGACCCTAGAGAGTGAGCAATAACTAATGGATGAGGAACATGAGTGAATAGTAAGAAGAAAAAAAATCGGGTGCAGAAGCGCTATTTAAACCGATGTGCAATCAGCCGCTCGCAAATAGGGTATCTGTGACCACAAGGACCGGAAACCCATATTCCGGCCTGGGGCATGCGTCTGCAAGGTTGCGCGCCACCGGCGGTGCGGCGCTGGCGGGAACAATTGCAGGAGGGGATCGATCGCCGGCGGCGATAGTGGGGGCGGCGGGTGGAGGTGAAGGGAGACGTGGTGGAGGCGGTTTGCAATAGCATGGCGACGGCGACGCAAGCGGTAGATGCGGTGGATGGGAAATTCTGACGTGGTGTACTGGGTGTGTTTTATTTGTGCTGGTGTACGGGATGTGTTTGCATCTGTGTTCACGTGCGCGCGGCCAGGGCGCGGCCCCCGGTGCAGCCCAGAGTTCGCACCAAAAACAAAATTTTTCAAACCTCAATCTTCATCATAATGGTTAGATACGGTGTCAACTCAGCTAATCCAGCCAAGTCTGCTTCCGCTCGCGGCTCCTACTTGAGGGTGTCGTTCAAGAACACCCGTGAGACCGCCCAGGCCATCAACGGATGGAACTTGGAGAAGGCCCAAAAGTACTTGGACCAAGTTCTCGACCACCAAAGAGCCATTCCTTTCCGTCGTTACAACTCGTCGATCGGCCGTACTGCTCAAGGTAAAGAATTCGGTGTGACCAAGGCCAGATGGCCCGTCAAGTCCGTCAACTTCATCAAGGACTTGTTGGTGAACGCCCAAGCCAATGCTGAGGCCAAAGGATTGGAAGTTTCCAAATTGAAGGTTTCTCACATCCAGGTGAACCAGGCTCCTAAGCAAAGAAGAAGAACTTACAGAGCCCACGGTAGAATCAACGCCTACCAGTCATCTCCTTGTCACATAGAATTGATCTTGACCGAAGAGCAAGACAATGTTGAGAAGGCTGAGGAGTCCAAGAAGCTCAGATTGAACTCGAGACAAAGAGGAAGATTGGCTACCCAAAAGCGTTTGACTGTTTAGTAGGGGATAATACAAACTGAGAAACATAGTGTAAGATGTAGGCGAAAGTGAAATGTGAAGACAGGTGAGAAGAAGCGAAAAGTGAAAGAAGTGAGAAAGGCCAGATCTGGTCCTGTCTAGACTGGTGATCCAGAATACTCGTAGAACAATTCTCAACGACAGCCAAATCTAACCCCCATACTTCACGACTCGTTTTTCTTTTTCCCATTTCTCATTTCCCAATTCTCACCCATTTCTGTCTCTGTTCGCTCCTGCACACACCCCATTGCTCCTCCAATAATCGCGCTTCATTTCTTTCATCACCAACATATCATCATGGGAGGAGCTTCTGGACCAAAAACGTATATGGGATGGTGGGGATCCATGGGTGGACCCAAGCAAAAGTACATCTCTCAGTACACCGTCTCCCCATTTGCCACCAGACCTATGAAAGGTGCTGCTTATAACGCAGTTTTCAACACCTTCAGAAGAACGAAAAATCAGGCCCTTTATGTCATCATTCCCGCCGTGATTGTGTGGAACGTGTGGGCTCGTGCCAGAGACTACAACGAGTACTTGTACACAAAGGAGGGTAGAGAGGATTTGGAGAAGGCCAATGCATAGTGAATAAACGAGTAGAAAATTAAGTGTAGAAACTAAGAAACTAAACCACAACCCTATTTATGTCTCTTGTACACCTTGTTCAAGAACACAGTGAGTACGTCCTTCTTCAACCCCCGGGACTCATCAATGGCGGCAATTTTTTGCGACAACTTTTGGTACTGCTCCTCTTCGTATTTCTCGTACACCTTGTCAATGGCCAAGTCATGGTAGATTTTCTTGACTCTAGACTCGCACTCCGCATCGTGCTGCCCGTAGCTTTCATTCAAAACTTTTCTCTGTTCTGGCGAAGCAATCTTCAACGCTTCGAGAATGAGCCACGAATTCTTGTTGTCCAAGATGTCTGTTCCGATCTTGCCCAAAACTTCTGGAGGTGCGTACACGTCCAAGAAGTCGTCCTGGTTCTGGAAGTACAAGCCAAGAGGAATCAACACATCGTGGGCCTGCTTCATGTCTTCCTCGGAGTCGATTCCAGCAACGTACATGGCCAATGCAACAGGCAACAAAAACGAGTAGTATGCGGTTTTGTACACACAAACAAAGTCGTGCTTGTCCATGGAGAACTGGTCGAGCTTCTGGTGCTCGGCCTCCACAATCAAATCGAGGAATTGGCCAAGTTCGGTCTTGAATGTGACATCATGGAACAACTCCAACAACTCAACGTAGTAAGGTTCCTTCTTGAAGTATTTCTTCAACACCACGTAGATCGCTCCCTCCAACACGAACGCATCGTTAATGGCAATGAGCCCCACTCCGTTCTTTTTGTACCAGCATGGCTGTCCACGTCTGGTTTCAGCCTTGTCCATGATATCATCGGCCACCAAGAAAAATGCTTGCAATATCTCCACACACCAGCCCAAGATGGTCACCTTCTTCAATTCGTCGGTTTCCAACTCATTGACCTTCTTACCCTTCAAAATCGCATACGAGTCCACCACTGACAATCCTCTGTTCAATTTTCCACCGGGCACATTGTATGAAAAACTGTCACTAAACCACTTGAGGGCCTCCTCGGGCATGTTGTACAGCTTGATGACACTCAAGAGCTCGTCGCGAAGAGGCTCAAACTCATTGAGGAATACTTTTCTTGTGGCGTCTTTGTCCATTGGCAGAAGGAGAAGTGGTGAAGTTTCGTCGTTTCGCGCCGTATAATCGGTGGTGCAGCGGTGGACTGTGCAGAATAGCTAAAGTATATTAATGTACATGCAGATTACTTTCTTCTGGACCGCTTGCTCTTGCCCGGTCTGAACGTCTTGCCCTTCTTGTTGGAGAACCCAGAAACGTCGGCCGACGACGTGGCGTCGTTTTTTCTCATCCCACGTTTCTTTCCGCCCTGGCCAAACTTGGCATCCTTGGCCAATCTTTTGCCATTGGGCTTGGCCCGCTTGTTCTCCCGCTGGTGCTCGTTGGTGGCCTCCTCGAGCGCAACCTGGAACTCGTCGTCGTTGGTCAATCCGCTTCCACGCTTTCTTTTCAACGACTTGATTTTGTCAAGAGTCTCCCGTTTCTGCTTGGCTCTCTCTTGTAACGTGGCTACTTGCACCTGCTTGCCGAACTTCTTCAACAGTCTCTGCCTCTTGGCCTCTTCCGAAGCCTTCTTGTTGGCGGCCTCTTCTAATAACTTGGCCTTGAGTTTATCCATATGCTCATCGGTCTTGACCATTTCGGCAAAGTAGTCCATGGGACGAGAAAACGGTACTTTGAGTTTCAAGAGGGTGGCCTTGGCCTGCTTGGCGGCGTCCAAGCCCTGCTTGTAAAATGCTAGTTCACGTTCGGTGTCGTCATATATGTCTTTGATGGAAAGCTCGGTCTTGTCAGCACTGACAATCGACTGGTGTTCCTGGAACGAATGCTTGCTCCAGGGAAGCTCGATTCTCGCAAGAGCGTCCCGCAATGCCGCTTTGTTGTTGATGGTGGTTTTTGTGTGGGGAACAACGTCGGCGTCGGAATCCACATCGACATCGGAAAGGGGAATGTCTTCTTCCTCTTCCTCTTCTTTTTCGTCCTCTTCTTCCTCTTCGGCTTCTTCTTCCTCTTCTTCCTCGTCATCCTCGCTGTCCTCTTCGCTGTCCTCTTCACTGTCAAGGTCGCTCTCGCTTTCGGAGGCCGCCAACTTCTCTAAATCCACCTCGGATTCAACGTCTTCGTCATCAGACTCGTCCTCCTGTTCGGCCTTGGTGATTTGTTCCTGGAGCTTCTTTAACTTGCGCTGGTCCTTTTTGGACAACGACTGGCTCTGGTACTCGTCGGCGTCTACTTTTCCTCTGCTTCCTTTCGCCATTCTGTCGCAGCTCCAAAAAAAAATCGGTGATGAGATGAGGGTCTGGTGCAATGGGTGCCATTGCACTCCCAGGAATATATCAATTTGCAGCCGTATAGTCGATTTCGTTCAAAAACCTCTTTCCCGACCCGTACCGCCACCATCTGCTGAGACAGCTATAGTAATCGACATCAATAGATGTACGGCTCATTTTGTCTTCGATATCTCTTGCCTGGCAGATACACCGCTTGGAAGCCCGAACGTCGACAGATGCAGGACAGGCCATATACGGAGGATGGTAGTAGCCGATATCGTCAAAGTGGTGGATTTCGTTTTTGTCGAGGAGCAACGAGAGGCCGATTGTGTGCACTGGAGCGTCTCCCCATCTTTCATAGTAAAACCCACCGGCTCTGTCCAAATAATTAAAGTAGGCTTCGTAGGCTTCGCTGCGAAAAAAGTCCAAGTTTCCGATTTCAAAGTTGGACCAAAAGTGGCATAGGTTGTACTTCTTCAGACCAATGAGCGGAATGCCGAGGTTTAGCGACGTCTCGTGCGAGGTGAGGAAGTTTAAGGCATTGTTGGGATGGAGGTACTGGGGATACTCTTTCATAAAACCTTCCACAGTCTCCCACAAAGTTGGAATGGTGTTTTCATATTCCTGGATGGTTATGACAAAGCCGTACTTCTTGCCGTTCTTGCGCAACACTGTGAATGGGTCGTACTGGAAATCACACATGTACTCGACATCGGGCTCGACTCGGAAATACCATTCAAACTCGAGCAACTTTTTCTGCTTGTAAAAATGGCCCGAGTTGAAGTGGCACATGTTTCTGTACGACCGCACGCCTCCATATATAACCCCATTGGCCTCTGCCGTCCTCAAGTTCTTCTGCAATTTATTTTCGTCAATGAACTCTGGTGGCTCCCAGTCCTCATTGGGGATCAACTCATAGTATGTTTTTCCACTTGCCATCAACGACGTGTGTTCTATAAAGTCGTCGTCGAACGGAACTTCGTTCATGAACACCCACGGGTACCGATAGTGGCGATTGAACCGATCTTCCAACAGACGCATGGATTTGAGTGCACCTTCAAGATCCAGATTTCTTGCTAGCATCACCAAAGTGGCATTTTCTGTGCCAATCTGATCTCTATTGATCCGGGGAAACCTCACCTCAATGTAGCTGTTCGAGGCTAGTTTGGGACTTCCCTCTAATGCTGCATCGTAGGCTTTTGCCAAAAGTTCCGGGGACTTTTTTGTGGATCCAAAACGGCTCTCATATGAAGAAGTGTTGGGATAAAGGAGATAGAATGCAAATGCTATGGCTGCTATGTAGAAGTTGAATCTCCAGCCTGGCATTGGAAGAATGGGATTGAGGCTGAGTTTGGAGAGCGATGGTAATTTTGCAATAATGCGAATATTTGAAAAATGGTGAGAATGGGTGCAAATGAGAGAAATGAAGAGGAGAGAAAGGAAAGGATCAGAAAAAGAAAAATAGGAAATATAAAAAGGCGTTTGATCTTTGTGCTCTCTTAAATGAGCCTTGTGATCTAGCATCTCAATTTCCACTTTTGTATTGATGCAAGTAGAACAACTGGCCAGCGCTGAAATAGTAGGAACTAAGTACCATTATAGTAGCTCTTGTAACCATCGTATTGATTGGATAGCAATGAAAGGGAACCGTGTCTTGTATCATTGATCTATAGCTCCAATCTGACTGCAATGTTATATTAGTTACTCAATCATCAATTATTAAATTTCAAAATCCTATAATTATACAATTTTACTAATTTTTGTATTTTTGTACTTTTCACATTATACTACTCACTGAAAAAGCCAATGGGACAAGTCCCGACGCTGAGCTCTGAACTCTGAAGTAAACTCTTTTTACCACCTTCCTCAGCTCATTCGCACCTACACTACGTCCGGAACATACACCACACAACTGCCCACCCAGTACCCGAAATCAGCCCCAAATGAGCCAGTGGCTTCTCCATCCTCCCCGGAGCCCACCACAGAGCCATTGACCTCCTCTCTTCCCGGAAAAGGCTTTCGTGGTGCACCCTTGTTCCCCCGGCACCCGTCCTCTATACAGTACATCCAGCCAATCAGATGGCCGTAAATCGCATTACCAAAGAAAATCAAAAGTCGGTTTCAATCTCAACCTAACTGTCGCTCACAACACAACCATGCTTCGTTTGAGCACTTTGAGGAGCCGTGCTCCGATGCTGGGCACCGTACGTGCGTTGGCTACCTCGGCCGACGCAGCAGCTACGCCAAACAGAGTCCACGGTGGATTGAAAGACCAGGACAGAATCTTCCAAAATGTTTACGGAACCTATGGCCACGACTTGAAGTCTGCGCAAAAGATGGGAGACTGGTACAAAACCAAGGAGATTTTGCAAAAAGGAGACAAGTGGATTATCGACGAGGTGAAGAAGAGTGGTTTGAGAGGAAGAGGAGGGGCCGGGTTTCCGTCCGGCCTCAAGTGGTCGTTCATGAATCCTCCAGGATGGGAAAAAAACGTGGGGCCTCGTTACTTGGTGGTCAATGCCGACGAGGGAGAGCCTGGAACCTGTAAGGACCGTGAAATCATCCGTAAAGACCCCCACAAGTTGGTGGAGGGATGCTTGGTCAGTGGAAGAGCCATGAATGCCACTGCGGCCTACATCTATATCCGTGGAGAATTCTACAACGAGGCCAACATCTTGCAAGGAGCCATCAACGAGGCGTACAAGGCGGGATTCTTGGGCAAAAACGCCTGTGGTTCCGGCTACGACTTTGACGTCTACATCCACAGAGGTATGGGTGCGTACGTTTGCGGTGAAGAAACCGCCTTGATCGAGTCGCTCGAAGGCAAGGCCGGCAAGCCCAGATTGAAGCCTCCGTTCCCTGCTGCCGTGGGTTTGTTTGGTAGACCCTCGACCGTGACCAACGTGGAGACGGTGGCCGTGTCCCCCACCATTTGTAGAAGAGGAGGCGAGTGGTTTGCCTCGTTTGGCCGTGAAAGAAACTCGGGAACCAAGTTGTTCTGTATCTCCGGCCACGTAAACGAGCCATGTACCGTCGAAGAAGAGATGTCCATACCTTTGAAAGAGTTGTTGGAGAAGCACTGCGGCGGTGTCAAAGGCGGGTGGGATAACTTGTTGGGTGTTATTCCCGGTGGCTCGTCGGTGCCGGTTATGCCAAAGCATGTGTGCGACAACGTGCTCATGGACTACGACGCTTTGAAGGACGTTGGTTCCGGATTGGGTACCGCCGCCGTCATTGTCATGAACAAGCAAACAGACATGATCAGAGCCATCCAGAGATTTGCTCACTTCTACAAGCACGAGTCGTGTGGCCAGTGTACGCCCTGTCGTGAAGGAACCACCTGGTTGCAGAGAATGATGGACAGATTTGTCACGGGACAAGCCACAGAAAAGGAAATCGACATGATTTTCGAGTTGACGAAGGAGATCGAGGGCCACACCATCTGTGCCTTGGGAGACGCCGCCGCGTGGCCCGTTCAAGGTTTAATCAAATCTTTCAGACCGTTGATGGTGGAGAGAATGCAACAGTTCCACGCTAAGGACAATGATACTGTTCTGTATGGTGGATGGGTTCAAGGCGGCCACGTCGAGGAAGGCGTGGTTGTGGAAAACCCCGTCCCTGGACACCATTAAATAGCATATATTACGAAATAACAAAATTGTTCGGTTGGCCGCTTCCCCACGTCTTATCTGCAGCGTTGCGCTCCGCGTATTTCGGAGTTGAAAATTTATTCGCCGACTCACCCAACCTTGTCCCACATATAATCCGCACGCTTTCCACGTCATGAAGGCCCCCCGGATATTGCTCACATCTCTTCTAGCAGTGTCTGTGCTCGCAGGCTTGGTCCACAATGAACAGGATTCGGAAATTGGTGTCGCCGATCCCGCGGTGGAGTCGCCGAAGGACTCCCACCATCTCAACATCCACCATGTGGAAACAGAGGACAACGTTCCCTCGTCGCAGTTACAGTTGGAACACAACCTGGTGGGCCTGCTGAGCCAAAACCAGGACTCTGACGAGGACAAACCATCATACAACGCATTTCTCATGTCGATCTCGATGATTGTGGTTTCGGAAATCGGGGACAAAACCTTCTTGATCGCGGCGTTGATGGCCATGAAGCACAACCGGGTGCTTGTGTTCACCGCTGCGTTCTCGTCGTTGGCAGTAATGACGGTTTTGTCGGGAATTGTCGGCCATGCGTTGCCCACCTTGATCTCCCAGCGGCTCACCCAGTTTTTGGCGTCGGTGCTTTTCGTGGTTTTCGGGGCCAAGTTGCTCAGAGAGGGCTTGGCGATGTCGAAGGACGTCGGCGTGGACGAGGAGTTGGCCGAGGTGGAGGAGGAAATACAGTCCAGCGACCTCAACAGCCGCCTAGACTCGGCGGAATCCGGCGCCGCTTTCGACCCCAGACCCAACAAGAGAACCTGGTACCACGAGTTTGCCGGCCAGATGAAGGACTTGGCGTCGTTTGTGTTGTCGCCCATCTTCATCCAGGTGTTTGTAATGACATTTTTGGGCGAGTGGGGAGACAGGTCCCAGATAGCCACCATTGCCATGGCTGCTGGATCCGAGTACTGGTACGTCATCATGGGAGCCATAGTGGGCCACGGGCTCTGCACCGCTGCCGCGTGTGTCGGGGGAAAGTTGTTGGCCAAGCGCATATCTATGAGAACCATCACTCTTGGAGGTGCCATTGCATTTTTCGTGTTTGCGATTCTCTACTTTTACGACGCCTACTACAACACCGGCGCTGCCTAGTACACTTGTATTATTAGTTATCGTCCAAAACCCCTTGATACATGAATTTCAATACCTTATTAGGATGGAGCGGCGGCTTCCCTCCAGTAGTTCTCATTTGTTCCTCTTCCTGCTCAAGCTCAAGATCCCGCTTGCGCTGTGCTTCCTTCTTGCCCTCCTCGGTCTCCAAAAACGCCAACTCCTGCTCCGAATGGAACCCGTAAAACTGAAACTCGTCTCGGAGATCCTGGACAGTTTCCGCACACCATTTGACAAACGCTTCGTCTTTTTCAAGGTCGGTTTCCTGCAACGCCCCACGTCCTATGGCATCTTTCATCCACTCGTCCACCTCGGGAAGCGGCTTCTTCCGCAATAAAGTCGTCACCAAAGCTTCTTGTTCGGTGGTGGGAAAATTGGGCAATGGATACGCATTGGTCCGCTTGAGTATGTCGTCGTCGTTGGTCAATATCGATGCAATTGATTGGAGCTGCGTGATAAGAACGTGGAATTGGTTCTGGAACTGAGCATAGTTGGGAAGCTTGGCCTTGCTGGGGTTCCGAAGGTTGTGGTTCACTTGATCTGCTAGTTTTCGTAACGAGAGATGCACCTGGTTGAGCCGGTTCCTTAGTGACTCTAGGGACTCCACCGGAACTTTGGAGTAGTCAAATGCGTCGCTCATGGGTATTGCAGAGAAATGAGCTATCTGGTTGGATTATTCTTTCTATTAATGAGTGTGTGAGTGAGACTCGAGAACTGGAAAATGAGACTTCTCAAATTGAAAATTCACTTCTCATCACAGTACTAGATGCTCCATGATCCGAAAAAATTATAATTTGAGTGAGGATCTACGAAAACAGGAAAAGCGCAAACAGGGCGCTATTCAGAAGCGCCAGAAACACCAGCTACAGCTTGAGAGAGCTCAAAACACAGATCCTATAAGGCTTTATAGGCGAATCCAACGACTAAAAGACGACAAAAACAGCGATAAAAAGCTAATTGCCCGCCTAGAAGACGACTGGGACTTCATCAAGAAGAATGATATACACAGGGAGAAATTGGAGCCGTTTTTGGCCCGTATAAATGAAAAAAATGAACGTCTTGAACAACAAAAATCAAAATTGTGGGGTATGAAATCTGTGTATTTCAATCCTGAATTGAACCCGTTGGGCAAGGTTCCTCGGATATCTCAACATAAGGAGTTGCCTAATGCCACCGTCCCTTTAAGATCAAAATCGAACCATCCTAAAGACCCACGAATACTCTCCATGGCCATACCATTACCTCCTGGCGAGCCTCCAAAATACTACAAATTAGTGCAGAATATAGGAGATAGTCATAGAAGCGCTATTGAGTCTTCTAGCACAACCTCGGAAATGTTTGTGCCAACCCAAACTCTAAAACGGCGTCGAAAATCCAACGAGTTGGCACCAGAGGAAGAGGAGTACAAACGACAAAAAGACAAAGAAGATTGAACAACCATTTCCAGTTCCATAACTCCCATATTACCATATGCATCTATTTACAAGCTATGTACAATATGTTCAAGATAAGAGCCTGACCACTATTTCCCACGTTCCAAACATGATGATCGAGTTGGGCACAGTACGCAATAAATGAGGCGTTAACCCTCCATACATGCTTACAAGACCCTCCTCCTTGACAACGAGCTTGAAACATTGAACAAGACCAGTATACTTGGGCTTTCCCGTAGACTCCAAAGGCGCCTGTCTCAATCTCGTTCTTACTACTTCATGCGGATAAGTGATAAGAGAAGCCACGAATTTTGCAGCTCCGGCGGCTCCCGACCTAGCAGACCACTCCAAAATGTGGTCCTTGGTAGTCTTAGTAGTGCCATGAGCGCCGTGAGCTTCGATGGATCTTTTGTTAATGAAAGACTTCATTTGCTCGTATAAAACCCACTGTAAAGTAGACTCCACTCCTCCCAAATACGAGGCACTGAGACCCTTGTATAGACTTCGGAACCCTTCGTACTTGATAATATGCTTGAAGCAGTCCCACGAATTTTTGTAGTGTCTGCCCTTAGTTTTGTCCAATTGCAATCTTGTCTTGATAAGCCATATCGGGTTGGTAGCTGTAGATGTCACAAACCCAGCATTGATTCCGGAAACCAAGTGGATCCAGGTAGCTTCCTCTCCGTTGTTGAAGTGAGATGAAACCAATTCTTTCGTAGTTCCATATGTGAAAAAATTGATAGAACGAGCAGGAATCACACCCACCAAATTCGGCCCAAGACCCTTGAATAATGCTCTACTTCCTTCTGTAGCATATAGCTGGTGTATCACAGATCCTGTTTCCTTGAAATGCTGGGCCGCTTTGATCAATGGATTGGCTGATTTTGGGGATTTGTTGTAAAGTGATTGATACGCATCTGACTGAAGTCTTGTCTTCACCACGTCAAGTGGACATGTAATGACGGCACCAACCATTCCACCGATGCCTCCCGCAACGAAGTGAACCCACTTCTTTGTCTGGGGTACTTGTACTTGGGTTTTTGTTTGTGGTTCTTGAAGGGACCCTTCGAGTTCTGTGAGCGATTGAGCATTTCTGTTTGTTGAAGATTGTTCATCCGATGCTAAATACGGGAACGATTGCTCCACTTGTCGTTCTAGCTCCTCGAGCTTATCTGGATTCGCCATCGTTTACGATGGGCCCAAAGATGACGGTATAGTGGTTCTATGTATGTGAAGTTTTCAGTTTCAAATTTCGCACTCATCGCATTTTTCAGATAGCGAGAAGGTCTTACGGTGAAAAATTATGATTACATGGTCATTATGTAGAAGTATATACACGACTATTTCAAGGTTTTTATGAAATTGTCAAGGTTGTACTCATCCTCGTACTGCTGCTCATCCCACAAGTCTCCCAACTCTCCGACGGCACCAGCTTCCTTTCCTGAAAGTCCACTCTTGACGTCGTCAGGCACGTAGTTTTCCCTTTCTGGCACCGAGTTGTCGGTGGTGGACTTCGCAGCAGCCTCGTCAACATCAAACAAGTCCAAGAGTTGGTTTGTGTCCATCGAAGCCAACCCGGAGTTTTGCTGATTGACCACAGTAGATGCAATGTTCATCTTGAATTTTTGTAGACCCATAATCTTCTCTTCCAAAGTATGCTTCGTTATCAAACGATAAACGTTGACAACCTTTTTCTGTCCCAATCTATGGGCACGATCCATGGCCTGGAGGTCGTTCATTGGATTCCAGTCGTGCTCCACAAAGATGACGGTATCCGCGCCGGTCAAGTTTAGCCCCAATCCTCCGACTTTGGTAGTGAGAAGCAACACATCAATAGATGGGTCCTCGTTGAATTTACGTACAATCGATTGTCTGTCTCTGGGATCGGTGCTTCCATCTAGGCGCATGTAGGTCACCGAGGGGAGGTGTTTCTTCAAAAGTTCATTTTCAACTATGTCAAGCATGTCTTTCAATTGACAGAAAATCAATGCTCGATGGTCTGAAATCACTCCTTCTGCTGTAATTTGCTGCTGCAGTTTCTTATTTTTGCCCTTGCCAATGTAGTCACTATCACCAACACCAATGCCACATTCCAAGAGCAACGTTCTCAATGACAACAACTTTGGAGCATGATTTATACTGCGAATGTCACTCTTGTTCATTCGAAGATATTCGCTGACTTCATTGAACTTTGGATGTTCCGGCGACACCACTAAGGCTGGATGGTTGCAAAGCTTTCTCATGTACTGGAGTGCCTGGAACACATGGGTGTTTGATTCTCCGCCTTCTTTCCCATCCAGTCGATGGTTGATCTCCTCTTCCACTGTATTCTTTTGCTTTTGAGCAAAGTCCTTGTACAAGGTCTTCTGAAGCTCACTGAGCTCACAGTAGTAGTCCTGGATGATCTTTGGTGGTAAGTCGGACAACACATCTTCCTTCAATCTACGCAACATAAACGGCAACACTTGTTTGTGGAGAGACTCGAGAGCCAACGCACCAGCTTCTTGTTCTTTCGAGGAGGTCTTGCTATTTCTGCTGGCAGCAATGGGCTTGGCAAACTTTTCATGGAACACTTTCTCGGTACCTAAGAAACCCGGCATCAAGAAGTCGAACAACGACCACAATTCTAGCACGTTATTTTGGATAGGAGTGCCTGATAATATGAGTCTGTGTTCTGCTCTGACTTGTTTGACTGACTTGGTTAATTTGGAAGAAGAATTCTTGATGATGTGACCTTCGTCAAGTACACAATAGTTGAAATCGTGTGCCAAAAGATGGTCGATATCGTTTCTGCAGACGTCATAGGATGTTATAACGATATCTGCAGATGAGATCTGTGAGCGGATCGCTGCTCTCGCCGATGGACCTCCCGCGTAAACCAAGGGTTTCAAAAACGGCGAATATTGAAGAATTTCCTGCTCCCAGTGACCAGTCAACGAGGGAGGGCAGATAATTAACGACGCCAACTTGCGGAATTCGGGTGAGTTCGTCTCTTTGAACCTTTCGGCCCTTAGGTAGTGATCAGACGCAACGATACATAACGTCTGCAAAGTCTTTCCAAGCCCCATATCGTCACATAAGATACCATGCAAGTGATACTTGTTCAAGAATGCTAACCAGTTGACACCCTCTTGCTGATACTTCCTCAACGTCGCTTTGATGGACACAGGCAAATCAAAAGGCTTGATCTTCGAAGGATCCATCATCTGTTGAATGAACTCACGCTCCTTATCTCTGCCCTCGAGTAACTCCTGCGGCATACCCTCTGGATCCGGAATACCAGCTTCAAGAGGAACCAACTTGATAATGGACGCAAACGTCGTCGTTGCGAGTACTCGAACATCATGGTCAGAATCGCTCATTCTTCCGAGCACTGGGACAATCAAAAACACAATATACGGAAGAATATCGGCCCCCATTGTCGCTGATACATGGTAGATACTTTCAATTGCTCCCTGGCGCTCCTCTGTTACACCAGAGCTGTTCACCATCGGGAGCACCGACTTGACCAAAAATGTGAAGGCTTTAGTGGGGCACACCGAGCAAATCGTTGCCAAGGCCTTAGCGGAAGAATATCGAAACACCGAGTAGGGGGAACACAAACCAGGCTTCAAATACGGAACACACTGGAGAACCTGGTCATGAAGAGAGGGATCAAGTTTAGGCAAGAGGGCACGCAAGATACCCAAAGCGTCGATGACAACTTGTCCCTTCTGTAAGTCTTCGATGAGCGCATCTCCAGAAGTGTTCTCAAGGAGAGCAATTGGGTCAAGCATAAGCTCCTTGAGCTTTGGAACATCATCAAAGAGTGCCGAGGAGTACAAATTGATGAGTGCTTCCATCGCCAACATGGCCCCCGTGCGCTTGATTCTGGCTTCATGAACAGCCCGTTCGTGGGCTGCAATATCGACAGGATCAGTCTTAGCTTCCTCCTTCATCAAACTGAGAATATTAGTTTTAAACTTGACATTGTGTTGCACCTCAGGAATTTCCGAAGTATCAACGCATAAGAATGCACACAAATTCTTGACGATCTTGTCGCTGGCATTTTTCTTGCCTCCCTCGTTCAACTGCTTCACCAATACAGAAACTGATGCGGCAGCTCTTCTTTGAAGGGTTTCAGATTCTTCCTGCTTGACACTATCCATCAATGATCTGATGATTGGATTTAACTTTTTGGGAATACCAGTTGCGGCAAGAACCGAAGCAGAATAAGCACTTAAAATGCTTACATTTCTATTGGATCTTGCCGTTTTGGCTTCATCGATAGCCACCTGGACTCTATGTTTGGAATCTTCGAGTGCCAGATTCGCAGCCAATCTGTTGTTAGCCAGCATCGACTTTGTTAATTTCTCGTAAGTTTCATTAATCAACTTTTCAGCATTTTCGATTCCAAAGGCACCAGGACCAGCATCAACTTCTCCTTGCACAAGGACAGGTAGCTGTGGTAATTTTGACTGTGAAACCTTGCCAAGCGTGATAAAGGTGTCGAATAGTTGGAGGCACGAAGTTCGAACCGACTTCAATGTTGGTACTAATTCTCTGAAGTACGGCAATTCCACCAGGCTCGAAAGCATTTCCATGAGGGCAGAACTGTACTGCTGTAAGATTTCATGGGCATCAACGTTTCTTTGCAAAGCAGCGTCGGCATACTCTTGAATAATCATAGCACCTAGAAGACGGGGAGTAGCGTGGGGTGACTTCAAATGACCGCATATTACATTTTTGAGCTCGAGTAAAACATCGTCATCTTCAACGTAGGACATTAGGAGACCAAATGCATTAGAAGCAGCGGCTCTTGTACGAATAAACGTTTCGTATCCTAGAAGCATGACGTCGCCCTTGATGATTGGGGCATCTATATTAACTCGAAGGTCATCGGTAGGAATGTCCAACTTGTTTTCCTCTTGTTTCCTTTTTCGTCCCCGCTTGGAATCGACATCGATAATTTCGCTAGCATCGAGGGTATGTCCAGAGGGACGCATTATAAGGTCAGTGTTCATATTGTAGTTGTGACGAGCTATTCCGATTGGAGTCATTAAGAGGGACAAGAGCGGTTGGTAATGGTCCAGAAAAATGGTGGTAATCTTTGACAGTTGCAGCGAGGAAAGAACATTGAGGGTGGTCTTGAAGACTTTCATGGAGAGATCAAGAACCTCGTGGTTCTGTTCCACCAACAAGTTTTGAAATATCAATCGTAGTGTTTTCGCATCTATCCACACTTTTGGTCCATCTATGTTGAGAAATTCCAAGATGGTCCTCAATACTGCCTTCCTTACATTGGTGATGGAATGGCGAAGGAATGGGAATAGTCTTGGAACAAGGTTCTCAAATGCTTTGTCTTTATCCTGAGCAGCGTCCTTCTGCATTATGTCTATGATTTGTGCGTGGGTGCACAAGCGGGCCAACAAGTCCATGACAGCCCCAATAGAGGCAGACAAGTCGTCGCGTAGATTTGTAAGACAATCCCATATGACCGAAAGCAAGGTATGAACGAGAGCTGACTTTGTCTCGACAAACTCAGACGCAATCGGAGTCAATGTTAATGCTGCAACCGCTTGCACGTCGTCGTCGCTTTCTTTCAATCCAAAGAGAACCATGTCGATGACTTTGTCCAATAGGTCAGGACGGGATAAGAATATTTCTGGCTTGACACTTACAAAGTATCGCAATCCCAACATTCCTCCATGCTTTGCTTCCCAGCATTTTGGGAGATTGAGGCTGTCAGCAAACGGCTGAAGCACCAAATCGTAGAGCGAGTCGAAAGTCTTTAACACAATCGGTTCTTCGAGATGAATCAAAAGCGCTGCCAACGTCTGAGCAGCCGATTCTCTTACGGGTGCTATTACCGTGTCCGAAACATAATCGCCAAACCGGTCGAGTGCAAAAAGCGTACAGAGCCGTACCGCCAAGTCCTCGAGGGTGGCCGAGTTATTGCGATCATTGTCTGCCCTCAGCTTCTTGGCAAGACGTCCCGCATCCTTTCCGTGCTTCTTCATGAGCTCACGCAACCCCAAGGCTGCGCCGTGCCGGGACTCCCATTTGGGGTCGAACAAGTCGCCGAGAAGCAACTCGTATACGCCTTGAAACTGCCACACCAAACCAGACACCTTGGCCTGCTGGGAAAGCAACGGCGAGAGTTCCGAGTCCTTGGACTCCATCACCAACTTCAGGCCGCCCTGCTGCGACGTGAGGTCGAACTGGGGCTCGGGCACGGCATCGTCAACGGCATCGGGGTCTTCTGCCAACTTGCGAGACATCGAGCTTTGCGACAAATCGACGGGTTTTATTCGGCCAGACGACGACTTGGCGTTGACTTTGGCTCGCCGTTTCTGCATGGCTTTGAGTCTGGCACTGGCAGCAGCAGACATGGGTGGAGGAGTGGGCGACACAGTTTCCGTTTTCACCGATTCCGTCTCCGACTTGATATTATCCACGGTGTAACCGAGCGACGCCGGGGCCACCAACAGCGACCTGGAGCCCACCGCCGGCTCGGGCTTGACTCGGGTCCGCTTGATTTTTTTGAGCAACAAGTTGTCGGACTCGGAATCTTCAGACTCGATGTCGACACCCGAGTCGGAAGCACTCAGCGACAAAAGCTTGTGGCCGGACTTGAGGATGGCATGGAGGTCCCACGACCGGAAGTCTACGAGGTTCGACAAGTTGTCGTCGAATTTTTGGAGTTCTTCGTCCTGTTCTTGTTTGATTCGTTCGCTGTCGTCTTCGATTTTCACGGTGGGATCGTTCATTTCCATATCGTGATACTCACTTTCTCGCTTGATGACATCGGAGTTGTTGGGGTCCCAGGTGTCGCAATGGTTGACAATTCCCCCAAACGCCCGGGCAGCGGCTATACGGGTTTCCCATTTTTCCGACTTCAAATATGGAAACACTCGTCCGAGTAAATTTATGGCATCTTCAGGATGGCCCTTTGCGAGATCAGATAGTTGGTCTGCGGCGGTGTTGCGGATGAACACCGTGGAGCCTGTCTCTAGAAGAACAACCAATCGGTCTAGACGAGACATGTACAAGATAGAGCAGCCGGATTTTTCGCGTGGAGCGAGCGGGCCTTTTATAGGCGATGCGCGAACGTGGAGAGAGTGAGAAGACACTAATAGTGAGGTGGTAGACAAGTAATAGAAACGTAGTAGAGAAGTGATGGAAAGAGAGCAGGGAATAGGGAACATGCAATCGAGGGTAGTGAGTAGAGAATAGGATAGAGGATAGAACAGGATAGATAGAGGAACCGAGAGCAATAAATAGGAAGAGTAGGGAGGAGACAAGATAGTATGTCTATCTATAGCTTTCTGGTTGTTTTTTTGCTTGCTTTCTGCTTTGTTCTCCTTCTGCTTTGCTCTCCGATTCTCCCTCTATTTCTGAGTCAGCTCTCGATTGCTCTGTATATCCTATGTAAACTTCTTTTCCCGGCTCTGGCGCACCTCCTGCTTCTTCGATGCGATGGCCTCCTGGCTGGCATTGTAGTCGATGTTGGTTTCTTGGTTCATGGGGTTCATGGGCGACTTCTGGAACTCCTTGTGAATCAAGTTTTTGATTTGCTGGAGCCTCAACCCGGGGTTTTCCTGCTTGAGCTCGGGGATCCGTTGCTCTTCGAACGCTGCGTACGCTGCCTTCATTCTTCTTTCCGGGTGTCTGTCAATATCCTTGGACGAAACTCCGCCGTCCTTGCTTGTGAGCGCCAACGCGTCCAAGGCGTTGTCAATTCCACTGGCACTGACCTCGGGAGTATCTTTGTTAAAGTCCAAAAAGTCATCGATCTTGCCGGCTCTTCTAGCAGCAACTTTGGCGGCTCCACGCTGTTTCGAGCTTTGCGGTTTCGAGGGAAGCGCCTGCTCCTCCGCAGCCAAAAGAGCATCCCGTTCAGCCTTTTTTCTGGCAGCTTCCTCCTTTTTGAACTGAGCATCTTCCTTCTTCTTGCTGCCCTTTTTGGCTCCATCTTCCCATTGAGCGGCCTCGGCAGCCTCCGCGGCCTGGTTTTCGGCCTGCTTCTTCTTGCTGGCGTTCTCTGCCTTCCTGGCGTTGCCAGCAGCCTTCTTGGTGTTTTCACCTTTTTTTGCCATTACTGTTCCGTCGTCGATCGGTGAGGCACATCGGGGTCCTACATCGGCGATGATGTAAGCAGGCTGCGAAATCGGGTACCAGTACAAGCTAGGCTACCAGGGTTACAGTAAGCTAACAGAAGACTACAGCAAGTTATTGAGGTTAACAGTTGATTTGGCGTGCTCAATTGCTAGTAATCCGTACATAGGCGGCTCTCAAACTACAACTTTGACGGCCGGAACACCACACGGCCCTTGACCTCGCCCTTGGCGAGCCGCTTCAAGTACTGAGGAAGCTCCGCAAAATCGCCATTGGTCACCAACGGCTTCACGATGCCCTTGTTCACCCACTGGAGCAGCTGTTCCTGGCTCGAGGCAGAGCCGCCAAACGAAAAGATCACCTGGAGACTGCGGCGGGCCGAGTCGTAGTTGCGCAACATCAACTTGGATCTTCCGAGCCCCACCACCACGATCTTGCCTCCACTCTGAGCATATTTTTGGCACGAGTCGAAGGTTTCCTGGAACCCACAGAAGTCAAAGCACACGTCGAACAGCTCGGGCTGGTGTGGGCTGGCATTGATGTCTGTGTAGAACTCGTCGGCTCCACACTGGCGGGCCAACTCCTCCAACTCTGGCTTGACATCGCACCCCACCACATGGCACCCGTAGTTTTTTATGATTTGCACCGCATTGGAACCGAGCCCGCCGAGCCCCATAACGAGGATCTTGGCCGTGGGCACCAAGTCCGGCTTCACCTTGTGCACGGCGTGGAGCGGAGTCAACACCGAGTCGCTGGCCACCGCAGCCATTTCGTAGCTGAGCCCATCGGGAAGTGGAAGCAAGGTGTTGAGATCTGACACCAACAAGTACTGCTGGAACCCACCGTCACGGTTCAAGCCATAAGCTTCGGGGAACTTGCCGCAACCGGTGCAGCAGTTGTCATGGCCATTTCGACAATTGGCACAGCGGCCGCAGGTGACTCCGATACAAACCGTGAACCGATTTCCGACCTTGTACCGCGGGTCCAGGGCCAATTTCCCGCCCACAGCAGCAATCTGCCCTGCTATCTCGTGCCCCATGACAAATGTTTCCGGAACATGTTTTTCTTGCGCCATGAGGATGTGCACATCCGACATGCAGAGGCCGACGGCTTCCACTTTGAGAAGCACCTGGCTGTCCTGTGGCCGCGGAACGGGCCAGTCGTCCCTTCTGACAATCTCACGGCTGCCGCGCTTGAAGGTGTAGGCGGTTTGAACGGAGGGAAGCATCAATTGTAAAGGTGAAAAAAGTGTGGGGAAATTTCGGGGTAACCTGGGCGACAGGATACGACACTCTAAAACTGAAATTGAGCCAATTCAGACCAATTGAGTAGAACGGGAAAATGTGGTACCTGTCTGACAGGAACAAAACGTGCACAGCTCCGCAATTTCGTGCCTTTATATTTCCTACCCCATACGGCTCCGCGCCGAGGCATTCCCCCGCATTTTCTAAGTGCGAGCTACACAAAAAATAAAAACCAATCAACTACTTTTCTACACTAAGTGCTCTTTTGCTTCTTGGAAATGGGCTCCTCGCTCACGTCTCTGTCGCCAAGCACGGGCTTCAACGCAGGCGTTCTCAACTCGGCATGGAAATCCTTGATGATGGAGTCCACATCGTCAATGTTCAACTGTCTGACATCTCCCAACAACTTGATCTTAGCCGTCACTTCCTTGCACTGTTCGTCGGACAAGTTCAAGTTCAACTGGTCCACTCGCGACTTGATGGCGTTCCATCCGGTCAAACGGTTGGCAAAGTGAATGTAACGAGTCAACCCGAAATCGGACGGATTGAGAATCTCGTATGTAGAAGGATTGGCCAAAATGGCCTTGGCATGAATACCGGCCTTGTGGGTGAAGGCACAGAAGCCGGTGATGGGGTTGTTGAAAGGAATGTTCACCTGAACGGCATCGGCCACCAAGTTTTCCAAATCTCTCAACTTATGCAATTTGTACTTGGACAAGACATAGTCTCTGTCGGCAGTGATCATTCTGGCCATCAAAGCTCCCAACGGAGTGATACCGTTTCTCTCGCCGATTCCCAACACGGAAACATCGATCAACTTGGCCCCGGCCTCTAAGGCAGTGTAGGCATTGGCAATGGCACAGCCAGTATCGTTGTGGAAATGGCACTCGATGTCACATGTGACCACCGACTTCAATGTCTTGACCAACTCGTAAACCTGACGAGGGTTGGCACAGCCCACGGTGTCGGCAATACCCACACGGTTGACACCGATCTTGTCGACAGTACGGTAGATGTTGAGCAAATCAACGATGTCGGATCTGAACGAGTCTTCCGACGAAAATCTGATTTCAATGCCCTTGGACTTGACAAATTCAATCACCTCGATGGCCGACTGGGCAATGTAGTTCATGTCCTTACCGTGGGAGTATTCTCTGAGGAACTGCGACGTTCCAATAACCACATCCACACCATCGACTCCGGTCTCCACTGCGACTCTGGCATCGTCCATGTGGCATCTGATATGGGTCAAGATCTTGGCCTTGAGTCCGAGCTTGCAGATGGCTTCACAGTCCTTTCTGCTCTGCTCACTGGCCACTGGGGACGTCAATTCGATGTAATCGACACCAAAATCGTCCAAAGCCTTGGCTATCTCGATCTTCTTTTCGGTGGAGAAAAAGGCGTTGGCAAACTGTTCTCCTTCTCTCAAAGTGGACTCTATAACTTCAAACTTGCCGACATTCGACAAGAAGTCGGACGGGTTGGGACCATAGGGGTTGGGCATCGACATTATGGCAGCAGAATTTTCAGCTGAATAATATACTTCACTTGCTTGGTGACTCATGCAGAGAATGGTGCAGCGGGTGTGACTGGGGTGAGTCATAGGAAAATCGCATTTCTATACTATACAAGCTACCGTAGTCAATACACCGTAGTCACCATCCGTACGAATCTGTAGAGCTCCAGCTTCATCCGGAGCACCTCTGTGTCCTTGATGGACACTTTGCCGTTCATGCGGGAAATTATCTTTCTTGTCACGGCGCTAATTTCTTGGTTGGAAAGACCGGTGATTTGCGGGAAGTCGCGCACGATGCGGTCTCTGGTCAAGGCAAGCTTGAAGCATCCTACGATGAGCTTCCGCAACGAAAAGTCCATGCCGTTGTAGTTGGCCATGTTGTTGCACTGGTTCAAGTACCGGAGCAAGTAGACAATGTCCATGTAGCGGAAAAGGTAGATTATACTCTTCATGAACTCCACAAGCGACACCTGGAGTCTGCTGGTAAGAATGAGAAGAAACTTGTCCAAGGGCAACGACCCGTCGATCCGTGACGCCTGTTCAGGAGGGAACGAGTTCTTGATCTTGGCAGCGATGTACTTGACGATGACCGTCATCACCTGGTGTCGCTGCTGGTTCATATTTTTCACATTTTTCTTGTCCTTCTCGGCTTCCACGACGCCACTCTTTGCCGCCTCGTTTCCAGCATCATCCTCCGCTTCCTCTTCCGAGTCTGAAACGAGCAACGGAACGTCATCCACCAACTCACTCGTCACCGGGCCCTGCGACTCGGGCGCACACTCGTCACACGAGTCAAAATCCATTTTGCTTACTAGCACGGCATCGGCCGGGGGTTTCACAGCACTGGGGCACACACTGGGGAAGGCGAGACCCGACTCTGGGCGGTAATTTATGATCATTCTTTATGTGGTTTCTCCTGATCAAAAGCTCGAAAATGTTCCGATCCTGTTGTACAAAACTAGACACGGGGATCCAGCTTAGCACTTCATTGTGATGTGAATACGACGGCCTGGAGAAAAAACTAAAAAAATATCTGCGTATCAGTTGATGATAGCACTAAAATCAGTTGATGAACCACAAGAATAAGAAGAGAATCCGCGAAGACTGAGTCATTGGCATGGCCCGCACACCGGGATGGCACCCTAGCACCCGCACACCGCTGCGGTGCGCGCACGCCCCAATGTGCGCGCGCCCCAAAAATTTCCATATCTGCTCAGCTGGTCAGACTGGTGCTCTGGTGTTTCTGCTGAGTGGTCAATTATCTCCCATGGAACCCATGAACAGCCGTGCCCGTGGCTACAAGGACGCTGTCAAGGCGCTCAATTCGTTGCAGTCCAACTTTGCCACCATAGAAGCCACGAAAAAATTGGGGCCCAGCATCAATCGAAATGAGGTTTCTCTCAGGGAGGTTTACGAATACACCCGTCGGTTGGGTTACAAACCGGAGGATTTCAACAGACTCAACTTGATCCATGTGACCGGCACCAAGGGCAAGGGGCTGACGTGTGCGTTCACAGAGTCGATTTTGTCGCAGTACCAGGGAAACAACGGTCCCATTGGGAAGATAGGACTTTTCACTTCGCCCCATTTGAAGTCGGTTCGGGAGCGGATTCGCATCAATGGCCATCCCATCAACGAGCTCAAGTTCGCCAAGTACTTCTTTGACGTGTGGGACAAGCTATCTTCCACCGAGTCGTCGCCGGACGAGTTCCCGCACTTGCAACCCAGCAGCGACGTCAAGCCCATGTACTTCAAGTATTTGACCATCATGTCGTTCCATGTGTTTATGAGCGAGGGCGTAGACACAGCCATCTACGAGGTGGGAATTGGCGGCCACTACGACTCCACAAATATTATAGACACCCCGGTGGTGACGGGCATTTCCAGCTTGGGCATCGACCACACCTTTATGCTTGGAGACACCATCGAGTCCATCACCTGGAACAAGACGGGCATCTTCAAGAAAGGTGTTCCTGCCGTGGTCAGCGAGCAGGTCGAGCACCCCGAGGCGATCAAGTTCATCGAAGAACGAGCAAAAGAGCGCCAGGTTTCGTCGTTGGAAATCGTGTCCCCCGCCATCTTGCCCACCCACCAAAAGTTGGGTTTGGCGGGAGACTTCCAGCGCCAGAACGCAGCGTTGGCGGTGAGATTGGCTGCGATCCGGTTGGAGAAGCTCGGCGTGCCTCTGGACGAGTTGCCCAACTATGACGCTTCTCTTCTTCCCGACAAGTTCATCACCGGGTTGGAGAACACCCAGTGGCCCGGGCGGTGCCAGATCGTCAAGGACAAGCCAGGGTTCGAGAAAATCACCTGGTACATCGACGGCGCCCACACCATTGAGTCGATGGCAGTGGCTTCCAAGTGGTTTGCCCAGCAAATGGAAGCATCCAAACCGGCTGCAAATACCATCAAGGTTCTTCTTTTCAACCAACAGAACAGGGAAAACGCCGGGGACTTGCTTGTCAAGCTCTACGAAGTGATGGCCGCTTCCAAGTTCAAGTTCAACCACGTTATTTTCACCACCAATGTCACCTGGTCTTCCGGCGACTACAACGCCGACCTTGTTTCCATGAACACCTCCAAAGACCTTGTCGACAAGCTCGTGGTGCAGAAAATGCTTGCTGGAATATGGAGCGAGCTAGACCAGAAGAACAACACCACCACCCGCAAACACATTCTCCACGAGATAGAAACCAGCGCCAACTTTATCAAGAGTTTGACCAACGAGGCCGACGTGGACGTGTTCGTGTGTGGCTCCTTGCATTTGGTCGGCGGTGTTCTTGTGGTTCTCGACAACGAACACGATTGAGTTGCGACCATCCTACATAATATTCTATTATACGGTGTATATTAATCCCGTCGTACATCTCCATTAAGCGTTATTGTTGTTGACGATACTCTCTCTCGAAGCGTTAACAATCTCATCTATGTTCTCCAATGCGTTTTTCCACTGGTTCAACACCGTTCTCACGGCATCCCAGTTCTTACTGTTGTCATGGCCAGCCAAGATTAACCGGTTAACTCGAGTCAAGTAAAACTTTTGGTCCGATTGACTCAATCTGCCGTCAATTACGCCTGCTTTGAGCGAGTTCACCACCAACATTTCAAACTGCTCCGGTGACTCGCTCAACGTGGAGGGAAAGTCGCTGTAGTTGAAAACGAGCTTGTCGTCGTTGTCGATCAAAAACTTGGCCAACACCAAGATCTTGGATTTCTGAACGATAGGCTCAAGAGGAAGCCCAGAGGGAACCGTTGTGAGAAGTTTTCCTGAAGTGTAGTCGACGAACAGTTGCACCACACTATCGCTGGAGTTGGCGTGGATGGCCTGAGCCACGTTGTTGTTGACCAAGAACGACACATCGACAACCTCCGAAACCAACGCAAACTTTACCAAAGTCTGCAATTGTTCAAGGTTTAAGGTGTATTGCGACGTGAACTTTTTTATGAGCTGCAAAGACCCCAAACTGGCCTTCTTGTCCAAGGTGATAAACTTCCAGAACAAAGCCTTGATCTCGTCCGACGAGGCTCCAGTCTTGGCGAGCCATTGCACGAGGTTGTCGCCAATCGCCGCTTCCATCAACAGGAAATCCAACGACGAGTTCTCATATATGTATAATATTTTCTCCAAAAGGGTAATTCTGGTTCTGGATGTCTCAGGAATGAAGTTGAAAATGGTGTTCAATACTGAAAGGATGCTGGTGGACTTGATGGACTTACGGTCTCTCAACGATGGCGCCTGTTTGGGGTTACAGTCCAACAAGTTCTGGACTACCTGAGAGTCTCCACCAACCACTTTTTCGATAGAGCCTTCAAGCTGTAACAAAATGTACACGATCAAGTTGAACGCCGGTTCAAACTCCTTGTCCGACAACTTGGCCAAGTTTTGCGGCGACGATGATTCAACAACTTTGGTTTTCAATTCGGACGTGTTGATAATCTCATTAGTGTAGGGTTTAATGAATGTTTGCAAGGACTCAGAAAACCGGGCAGACTCGTTGACAGAGTCGATGATCTGGCCATACTCCTTGAGGCATCCAGCCAAGTCGTTGTCTACAACGATTACTGAAGTCATGGTGTCTAAACTAATGTGCTGAAAAATTTTCGATACGGTGCGACATCCTGGTTTGGGGAGGGGGCGCGCGCCCAGGGCCAGGACCCAATGTCCCGATAACAGAGGGGTATACAGGCCCACGCCGGGCCTAGTCCTCATCCTCCTCGTCAATAATGACGAAGGTGGTCTCGTAGCCCCCCGCGGGGGTTGTGCCTCGGTGCTTCTCCACGTGTGGGGCCTGAGCGTCGGGATTTTTCACGGGCTTGGGTTTGGCAAATGTTCTGGTCGTCAATGGAGGAGACTGAGAACGAGCCACTGCTGGAGCAGACCCGTTGGAATTGATATCCAAAAAGCTGAGCCCGCTGTATGTGTTTCCGTTCAGGCTGAGGTCCGGAGTACCTGGGCGAAAAACGCTGGCCACAGGCACCTGGGGAGTATTGGCAAGACGAGAGAAAGAACCGTTGTCTGACTTCTTCAGTCTCAGGCCCTCGTCTGACGAGTTGCTAGAGAGCCGAGACATTGACGACCGCTTGCGGTGTCCGGAGTGGTGTCGAAGTCTTGGAACCGAGTTCTGAGACGTCAGCTGAGGTCCGGTAGCATTGGTGGAAGTGGACAAAATCGACATGTCTGAAGACAAGTTTCGTCTGTAGCTGGGTCTTCTTTTCTGTGGTGCAAGGGAGCCAGCCAGGCCACGGTTGGGTTGCAATTCGTGCTGCGACGCATTGATGGAAGACTCGTATGCTCCGTCTTCGTCGTACTCGGCGTACTCGTCCATGGAATCACTCATTTCTGTCTCGTCCATGTCCAACTCCGATTCAGTAATCATCGTCAGAAGCTGGCTCAAGTGGCTCAATTGACTCTGCTGAGAGATTACAGATGAGGGTCGAGTCCGGTACGTTCTTGTCCCGCTCAACGAGGTATTGCCGTTCTCGAGATTCTCCACGGGCGGCACTCCGGATCGAGGCGAAGGCGAGTTGACGTCGGCATGGTCGTCGATATAGTTGATGGTGGGGATTTTTCCAGGTGGTGCCGTGATGGCTCCGTCGTCCATGTCGGATTTGTTGCTGAACTGCTCGAGCGCCTGCAGTTCCGGCGACCTTTCGTCGGGGTTCTTGTTCCGCTTCCAGAACTGAAGCTTGTTGAGAATCTTTGAGTTTTTGGGTCTTTTGCCGTTGCTATCTTCAGAATAAACGCTCATTCCCGTTCCTTTGGACGACTGCTTCTCGGCGTCCGGATAAAAAGAGACGGTCCTGTTCAAGCCGTTTCTGGTATCCATTTCCAGCGGTGGTCTATTGGGAGCTTCGCTCAATTTTTCGCTCATAGAGTAGTGGTTTTTCGTCCCGTCTAGTCGGCTGTCAGTAGAGCGTCGCGGAGACGCCATTTTCGAGATGTTTGTTCGGCTGTTGTTGCGGTTGGATCCTATGCTCAACGACGAGATGATGCGCTCCAAAGGCTGGGTTCCACCTTGTTCCGAGAGCGAAAGGGCGCTCCGAAACCTATCGCGGGACCGTCTCAAGGACATTCTTGCGTCGTTGTACTTTTTCTTCTTTTCCTTGTAGTAGCGTTTTTTGACAAACTCGTGCTTGAGAGAGAGCTCGTAGAAGGCGGTCAACGAGTTCATCTGGCGATTTTGCACGCTGGTTTTGAGATGGTCGACGTCGATGTTCAACTTGCGGAACCGCTTCAAAAGCTGCCGCTCCACCTTGGACTCGAACGGCTGGCCGGGGTCGTTGTACCACTGGGAGATGGACACAATCGACCCGGCGTCGGTGTGGATGGAGGACCGCGATCTTCGGTGGTAGCCGTGATCCATGAGAAGAGACGAGTTTTGCACTTCGGTCAACGACGCTCGTTGGCGAGGATCCTTGCAGAGCATGCGCTGAATTAGCAAGTTCACCTCGCTGGGAACCCCGGATTTGTATTCGGGCTCGTCGTGTATGATTTTGAACTTGGTTCGAAGGTCGTCGTCCTCGTCGAACGGCATCACTCCGTAGAACATGGTGTACAAAATCACCCCAAGCGCCCATATGTCGGCGGCAAACCCCGAGTACTTTTCGTTCTTGAGTAATTCCGGCGCCATGTACACGGTGGTGCCGCAAACCGTCGAGAGCAACTTGCGCTGGCGGGGATCATACTCTCTAACAAAGCCAAAATCCGTCAACTTGACCACGGTCTTCTTCTTGTCTGCAAGAAGGATGTTCTCGAGCTTGAGGTCCCGGTGGGAAAGGTTGAGCTTGTGCACATGGGATATCGCCAGCACGATCTGGCTGAAAATTCTCTGGCACTCGTCGTAGGTGAGTCGTCGTTTTTCGTAGATGTAGTAAAAAAGCTCATTGCCTTCGCAGTATTCCATCACAAGCCAAAGATGGTTCTCTGTTTTGATCACCTCGTAGAGCTTGACGATATTTTTGTGCTTGAGCTGCTTGTGGTAGAACACCTCTCGTACGATGTTGGGGTCGTCAATCAACCCACACTTGAGCACAACCTTCACGTTGAGGATTATGTGCATGGCGAGGTACACCTTCCCGAAAGCACCCTCGCCTATCTCATCGATAATACGATAACATCCGATCTGATTGACTGCCGGTGACGTGATGTGGAGGTAGAAATCGTTGAATTGTGCGGCTAGTTGCGCCTTTTGCTGGGCTTGTTTTCGTTCCATACGATACCCCGAGGTCGGAAACCTACTATGTCTGGTTGCAATTGGCCGAAACTACAAATTTGGTCGAGTTTCGGTGCCCTGGAACTGTCGTGTAGTTGTAACGCAACTGGAACTCCAGCTGCAGGATACTTCAAATCGCTTCGCAGCGAAAAATGTCGCTTCGGCATCGGGCTGCATGTATGGAATAACAAGGTTGTGCCGACCGTGGTTGACTCGCGGACACGTGAATGCCTTGCTGGTGTTCCAAAGGCCGGCGGGGCCAGTCTTGAGTCCGATAAAGTTGCCTATTCGTTTGTATCTGTCGAAACCGACCGAATCCCTCCACTCCATAGCATCCCAGCTGATCCAAAATGTGGCCAAAACTTTACAAAATCGGGCCTTTGCGCCTCCTCTCGCATACTTGAACACACTCAACCACGAAGACTCGGACACACTTGTGTCAGAATTCTCCCACAAGGTTACAAAACAGCTTGAAACTTTTCGCAGCAACGACCATCTGCCAGTACCCCCCGTTAGTTTCATCAACCCTCGACTACAGAATGTCGCCAGCATCGTCAAGGACGTTGCCGATGGCAGGGTTCCACACGAGATACTCCAGATCTACAACTTCCAGAATCACCAAGAAACATTGGATTCGATCATGGCGAAGCTCCTCTACAAAGAGTACATTGAACACAACCTCTACACTATCCAGCCTCAGAATTCGCTGGTAGACCTCTCGAGCCCGGCGTCTTGGTTCCCGGAAGCCAGGAAAATGAAGCGGAAGTTGGTTCTTCACGTGGGTCCGACGAACAGTGGTAAGACCTACAACTCGCTCCAGGAGCTCGCCAGGTCAAAGTCAGGTTACTATGCGGGGCCCCTCCGGTTGCTCGCGAGAGAGATCTACGAAAGATTCAACCAGCAGGGGATCCGGTGCAATCTCATCACCGGCGAGGAGGTGGTTCCTTCCATCGACGAGGTGGGTAAAGTCAGTGACATTTCGTCGGGAACCA
This sequence comes from Meyerozyma carpophila, assembly GCA_030573695.1. NCBI lineage: Eukaryota > Fungi > Ascomycota > Pichiomycetes > Serinales > Debaryomycetaceae > Meyerozyma > Meyerozyma carpophila. The sequence continues at coordinate 1,086,182 of JAJMDS010000003.1, read as the reverse complement.
TCGAGATGATTCCTCTTCACAAACCGATGGATATGTGTGTCATAGACGAGATTCAGATGATCGCCGACGACAGACGAGGCTCGGCATGGACAGGGGCCGTTTTGGGAGTCCAGGCCAAAGTAATCCACATGTGTGGAGAGCAGAGCGCCGTTCCCTTGATCAGAAAACTCGCCGATATCACCGGAGACGAACTAGAAATCAAAACCTACGAAAGACTTGGAAAGTTGACCGTGGCTCAAAAGGAGCTTCATCTGTTGAAGAAGTTGGCCAAAGGTGACTGTGTTATTGCATTTTCAAAGCGGAAGATTCTTGAGCTCAAGTGCGAGATTGAGAAAATGACAAAGTTCCGTGTGGGGGTTATTTATGGAGCCCTTCCGCCGGAAATCCGGTCCCAGGAGGCAAACGGGTTTAACAGCGGCCAGTATGATATCCTCGTGGCTTCAGATGCGGTTGGAATGGGTCTTAATTTGAAGATTAAGCGGGTCGTATTTTACACCACGACGAAGTTTAACGGCAGTGAGACGGTGCCGCTTACAGCGTCTGCTACCAAGCAGATTGCCGGTCGAGCTGGGCGGTTCAGTGCCGAGAAAGGTCAACTGGAAGGGTTTGTCACGGCGTTGAAAGCCAAAGACTTGAGGCATGTTCGCAAGATGATGGACGAACCGAACCAGGATCTTGTCAAAGCATGTATCTGGCCCACCAACAAAATATGGATGCTTTATATGAGCAAGTTCCCGCAAGGGACGTCGTTCTTCGAGATTTTGAGCCAGTTTGCACACGAGACCGCCGACGTCAAAATGTCCGATTTCTTCGTTACCGAGCTTGATGAACGATTTGACATCTTGAAACTTTTTTTGAAGAAAGATTTATTCAAGAAAACAATGATAGAGGACCAGCTCACGCTCAGTTTGGCACCCATCAACATCCGCGTGGCTTCCAAATTGATTGTGGATACCGCCTTTGATTTCTTCGAGACCATATCCAAGTGTGAGACGAAGACGATATTTGACTTTCATTTTTTGCACACAAAGTTGCTCGAACAAGAACCACGCAAAAGCACAACCGCAGAGGAAACCGTGGAGCGGCTTCGTCTCCTCGAAGAAAACCACAAATTGGTGCTAATTTTCTTGTGGCTCAGTCAGCGGTGGCCGACGCTCTTCGTGGACAAAGAGAGCGCTACCGACGTTAAAACATTGATTGAAAAGAGAATCAGTGAGGAATTGATCAACCTCCGCCAAACCATGAAGAAGACGCGGCGGAGACGATAGAATGTAAATAGCATGCAGATAGCAAGTAGAATATAGCCAATGGCTGCAACTGTCAGGTTGCAATCCGGTCCCAACACATTTTGTGCGCCCCCACACCCGTTCCCCCACACGTTGTCCCCCACCCTCGCCGACTCTCCGATATCCACATTGGTCCCGCTCCTCGTGCCTGCCATGACCCAAAACACAGTAATAGTCGTCGGAGGCCCTGCCGGGACCGGCAAAACAACCACAGCCGAACTTTTGAGTGCTCAATTTGCGTGTCCGTTTATCGAAGGTGACTCGCTTCATCCTCCGGAAAATATTGAAAAAATGTCCAAAGGCATTCCGCTTACCGACGAAGATCGGTGGGGTTGGCTAAGACAATTGAGTGAAGAGGCGTCGCAGAAGGCCATTTCACCCGAGAACAAATCCAAAATTTGCATCGTGCTGTGTTCTATGTTAAAAAAGGTGTACAGAAGCTATATCAAAAAATCGAGCAGTGAAAAATTTCCCCACAATGAATTAAAATTTCGATTTTTGTTCCTCTACACCACATTCGAGGATCTCATGAAGCGTGTGAGTAGCAGAAAGGGCCACTACATGAAATCAGACATGGTCAAGTCGCAATATGATATCATGGAGATTCCCAATGGGGACGAATTGGTCGCGAATGGTGGAGAGTGTTTGGCCGTGGACACCACGAACAAGACACCAGAGAAGATTTTGCAGGAAATTTTGAACCAAATAAACTAAGTAAGAACTAAAACATGCAATTGAGCCATCCCCATGTAGCACACCAGAATGAACTAGGTTTTAATCAAGATGTAAGAAGACATTTCTTTCAGTTCTGTAGCGTCATTGCAACCTTAATTGAGCATATTCTCGCATCTTCTCGTGTGCAGTTTGACAGTTGTACCATCTTTCGAGACAAGAGACTGTGTTTCTTATAATAGTTTCATGCTATCAGTAGGAGATATGCATTGTTCTGCATCTCGTATATTTATGTCAATATGCATTCAGTCTCACGATAAGGGTGCAAAATGAAAAATTGAAGGAATCGCTTCAATAGCACGCTACATACTCAAGGCAGCCAGTTTGCTACAATCTTGAAACTTACAACCGTTCTCTGTATTAATCTGAACGTCATGATTTAATACTGCCACTGAAGAGTGTCATTGTCCACATCGTAAATCGCTTGCATATCACTGGGCAAACAAGTACCAGCACAGATCGAGTGGGAGCTGATCCTGAGATGGCCGTCATACTTTCCGTTTTGGTTCAACTCAACGCAAAATATATTCCTTAACCATGAACCGTCTTCGAGCTTTAACACTTTATCGATAGCACTTTTGATGGTTTTCAATGTAGCTTGGTGATCACTGTCTATGCCCCAGAACTTGTAGTGAACAGCCCCAATTCTCCCACAGTACTGGTCGTGGTCATTCCACCCAACGTACTGCATCATGCGAGCCATCAGCTCTTTCGTATGATATACAATGCTCGTTTTGAATTCTGCCAACGATCGAAGCTCCTCCTGGGGGTTTGAAGTTTGGAACCTCTCACTTCCCGTAGTATAAAACCTCGCAAAGCTGAAAATTACAAAACAATTCAAACCCAAGACAATCAATGAAATTGTTTTATCCGCATAAGAATTGGACGTACGGCTCTTGAGGAGAGCCCCCATTTGCGATTGTAGCCAGAGAACTGCCAACAAAAATAATACTTCGAAGATCATTGAAAGTCTCGGGTATTTGACCCAATTTAATAGATCCTGATGCAAGACTGCGCCTCGATACGCAATCGCATCGTGCCGCACCAGCCCGAACTACTCCGAGAGATAGGCAATACAACCTTTCACGATTCCGTCTAATTTATATAATTCGTATACGATTGTTGCATTTGATGAAGGAGAGGTGAATCTCTATAATTCATGTTCAGTATTCTATCGTATGGTGCACTTTACCGTAGGTCGAGGTTATGGTGGTGTGATGAATGCGGTCAATAAAGAAATTTCAAAAGTGTTCCGAATGCTTGGGACTATTCACGAGCGTCTCAAGAATGCCTCAAGACTGTTGATCACTGTTTTGACTGTGCAATCTGAACGAGCTGAACGAGCTGAACGAATCATCATGTCTAACTGAGCCATGCGACCCACGCAATGTATCACCCCAGTATGGCAAGCCAATGGCTGCGGCGGTATCCGCATTGGGATGCCAGCTACAACTGCAGATTGCATTGACGAAAACAATTCTTTCTCCAAGAACATCATACGTTATACAGCCCCTCTATATCCTGTCTTAGCCTTCTCTCGGCTTTCTTTTAGCCTTCTCTTGGCTTTGCGTTTCCCTGCTCTCCCTACCCATTGTCAGCTCCTCCATCTCTGCCTATTTAAGCTTTCGCAATCTGCAGTTCTCACATAAAAAGATTGCGTAAATCGTGCAGGTCCTCGAGTCTCCGCCATGTCTCCCCCAGGCTTCGATCCCCTGTCTCTCCCCTACTACGACCCGGAGACCGACAGAAGGGTGGCGTTCGTAACCGGAGGAAACAGCGGCATCGGCTGGTATACCGTTCTTGAGCTATTCCTCCATGGATATGTGGTTTATATTGCGGGCCGAAGTAAGAACCGAGTGTTGAAATCAATAAAAGAAATCAGGGAAAGAGCTGCCGCGATCCGGGAGTCGTACACGGACGAGCAGCGCGACACCCGGTTCTTGGGCGAGGTGTTTTTCTTGGAAGCAGACTTGTTGAATCTCGCCTCGGTGTGTGCGGCCGTGGATACGTTCAAATCGGTGGAAAACTACCTTAATATTCTTGTCAACAACGCCGGGGTCATGGCGCTTCCGTATGCCATGACCGAGGACGGGTTCGAGATCCAGATGCAAACTAACTATGTGGCTCCGTTCTTGCTCACCACGAGACTACTCTCTCACCTCGAAAACACAGCTCGATTATTTCCCCCCACCGATCCGCCCCGCATCGTGTATGTCAGCTCCATCGGCCACCAGTTTGCCTTCTACTACTTCAACATGAACCTGACGTTCAACTACTTCCCCAACATAATTTTCACCTGGTTCCGATACGGCCTCGCCAAGACCGCCGGCATCCACTTTATGAAAATGCTAGCGTTGCGCAATCCGCTGGTGCTCTGTATGTCGGTGCACCCGGGGTTCGTAATGAACACCAACTTGTTCTCATACTGGACCCGTCTCCCCATCATAGGCATCATGTTCTGGTGTTTTTTCCAGGTTTTTGGCTACTTTTTTGGCGTGTCGGTTCCCGATGGTGCCAATGCCACCGTCAAGTGCTGTCTAGATCCCAATATTTCTCTCGAGAAGGACAACGGCAAGTACTATGCCGTGGATGGGGTGGAGTCCACCCCGTCGAGGATCGCGTCGAACATGGACTACGCTGCTCGAACGTGGATTTGGACCGTGCACAGCCTCAGCGAAAGAAACATATCCATCGATTGTTAGCATACCTTCTCCCGCAAACTACATTGTCTCTAGTTTAGCCTAATACTTAATCCGTAGCTGCTCTCTAGTCGGAGTCGCTCCTATAATCGCTGTCGTCGTTGTACTCCCGCTTCTTGCTGTCACTGACAAACGCCTGTATTTGCTCGTCGGACAACTTGAGCTCGTGCTTGCAAAAGTACTCGAAGAAGTCGTCGAGATCCGGCCCGTATGGCTCGTCGTCATGCACTTCGTCTTCACTCAATTCGGTTTCGTTCCATTCGTCTTCGTTCAATTCGTCGTCGCTGTATTCCTTCTCGAGCATTTCCCGTAGATGCGTAGCAATCTCCTCGTGCTCAATTGGTGCCTCGTAGTTTTCGTCATTAAACAGCTCCAATTTTTCAGGCACGATTTCCTTTAGTCGGCCGCTCAGCACCAACTCTTTCTGAGCACATGTTCTACTCAGATCCAAGCCATTGGCCTCTAATTCCCTTGGAGCTTGTTCGTAAACCGCTTCCCTTGGCGTTTGTTCGTCCACCACTCCTTCACTTTTCAAAATCTGATACCCATAAGCGAGCCATCGTGACACCATTTCAGACAAAGACCCAGAATTATGGTACTTTACCAACTCGACTGTTAGCGCCGGCAAGCCCACAGTGTACGACAGCTTCTCCGAGTCGATATCCATAGACTCGACCACACTTTTGGAATCGGAAGCTGCTAAAATGGCTCTGCTTGCTAGGCACGGCTGGTGGTGAATACGGCTAGCCAATTCTTCTGTCAAGCGTACGTGCGGGATATCGTGAACTAACTCGAGATAGTAGGTCGAGACTAGATCCATTTTCTTTATGAAAGCGTCACTGAGCTGGGTTTCCACACCAAAAAGACCAACCCTTATCATCTTGATAGCGTCTTCCAACAGCAACTTGGCCGAGTCCTCTTCGCTCAAATATAGCTTTCCATGGTGCAACCAACACCTGTTTCTCGAGTTGCGAGGCTCAAGCCATTCTGGGGTTGTTTCATAGTGTTCCACTAGCACAAATTCTCCATCGGTGGAGTCCCACAAATAAATATACGAATCCACCGTTTGCAGAAATTCCCAAAGAAGTCTCACTAGAACCCATTCATCGTTAACGTTGGCGTCGTAGACAAGGTTCCCGTACAAGTACTGGATAGAACTGTACGAGTGCAATGCAAAATTGGGCGGCGAGTGAAACCACGGATACCTGGAAAACGGCCCCATGAATTTTTGGAGCTGGTCAAATACGGCCGAAATGTTGTCGTCCACTATCCAGAATGCCATAGTGGCTTGCTCGAACACCCCGGGTTCATCTTCCTCGAGCCATATATGGGCGGAATCGAGACCCTGGGAATGGGTCATAAGACATAGATGAGAGAAGAGAAGTGAGTGAGAAGTGAAAAGTGAGTGAGAAGTGGGAAGTGAGAAGTGAGAATAAGTGAATGTAGAAGTTGGAATGTAGTTAGCAGTATCTATCTAGAGCTTGTAATCCTTGTCGAGCTTCTCCACCACAACGGCAGAAGCCCCACCGCCTCCGTTACACACAGCAGCAACACCGATCTTTCCTCCTTCCTGGTTCAACACCGACAACAAGGTGACGATAATTCTGGCGCCCGAGCATCCCAATGGGTGGCCCAATGCCACGGCACCTCCGTACACATTGATCTTTTCCTCGGGAATGCCACAGATCTTGGCATTGGCAACGCCAACAACAGAGAAAGCCTCGTTCAACTCGAAAAAGTCAATGTCCAGTTGCGACACCTTGGCATGCTTCAACGCCTTGGGAATGGCCAAAGAGGGGGCCACGGTGAAGTCCAAAGGAGCACGGGCGGCCTCGCCCCATCCGGAAACCTTGGCCAACGGAGTCAACTTCAATTCCTTCAACTTGGACTCGGAAACCAAGATCACTGCCGCACCACCGTCGTTCAAACTAGAGGCGTTGGGCGCGGTCACGGTACCGTTTTCCTTCTGGAACACGGTTCTGGCCGACTTGAGTCTGGCCTCGTCGAATTTTTTCACCTCCTCGTCCTCCGACACCACCACGTCTGGTTTTCCACGAACACCCTTGATGGTGACTGGGGCCAATTCCAAGTTGAATTTTCCCAATTCTTGGGCCTTGGCGGCCTTGGAGTAGGACGCGGCGGCAAAGGCATCCTGGTCTTCTCTGGAAACGTCGTAGTCCAGGGCACACTTCTCGGCGGCATTGCCCATCAACTTTTGTGAGTAGACGTCCAACAACCCATCTTTCTGCACTCCGTCCACCATGGTGGAGTCTCCGTACCGGGCGCCGCTTCTGGCCGAGGGCAAGTAGTATGGGGTGTTGGACATGGATTCAGCACCTCCAGCAACAACAATATCAGCAGTTCCGGTCAAAATCGACTGAGCTCCCAAGATGACGGCCTTCATTCCGGAAGCACAAACCTTATTGATGGTGGTAGCAACCACCGACTCGGGCAAACCAGCCTTGAGCGCCACCTGGCGTGCGGGCGCCTGGCCCACATTGGCCTGTAAAGCTCCACCAAACAAAATTTCTTCAACATCTTCTGGCTTGATTTGTGGCACTTTTTCAAGCGCAGCCTTGACGGCGTGGCTTCCCAAGTCGGAGTAAGTCAAGGACGACAAGCCGCCCTGGAACGAGCCAATGGGTGTACGTGCTGAGGAAACAATGTAAACTGACATCTTTGTGGATTGGGACAAATACAGTGGTTTTATAGGTTACGACTGTCGCGCCGAGGTACGACGGAACGACGCCCGGCTACCTGCAGTTTCGCATCCGCACTAGCGATCTTTGGTGGGGAGACGTCTGGTCGGGAGCCTAACTCCATTGATTCTTGAGACACTTAGTTCGTGCCAGCGGCATGCTTGCATGCAGCAGCAATTGGCATTGTAATCTGAGCGGTTGATTTTCTGGCAGGAAGCCTCGAAACTTTGGCAACTTTGGTAACTTTGGTAACCTTGGTAATTTGGCAACTTTGGTGAACCTTTGTTGTTCTGACGAACTTTGGGCTTTGGGCCTGACTCTAGCTAGCTGTGTTTTGTCTTTTTTTTCTTGTTTTGTCTTGTTTTGTCTTTTCTGTCTTGTCTGTCTTATCTGTCTTGTCTGTCTTCTCTTCGCTTCTCTGCAGGATTACTCACTCTGAAAAATACCTGGCTTGCCCTTTCATGTTGATGCTCTCCCCTGCTCGTTTCAGAGGGTTCCCGCCTCGCATGCCGTTGTTTGGCCGTGCTGGCTTGCATTCCTCCTCATTCTTGTCACAAAAATTACCTCCAATTCCTCCAAACACCCCCGCCACGCCTCCGTCCGGGTCCAAGATTCTCGACAAAATTCCAAGATTTCTCCATCCTTGGACAAAACAGTTTGTAAATGCCCCGATTTCCCACGTCACCGCGTTCTTGATCCTCCACGAAATCACCGCCATTGTGCCGCTCGTGGGAATATGGTATTTGTTCCACCATTATAATTGGATGATTCCGATGGATTTACCGCATTGGGCCATCCAGAAGGGAACCGCTGTAATCGACAAATCTATGGCTCGATTCGACTTTGGTGACTACTCCTTGCAAGAAAAGGCCCGCTTCATTATGGAGGGAGCATATTCGTACGTTCTTGTCAAGGCAATGTTTCCGGTGCGACTTTTCTTCAGCTTGACAATGATGCCGTTTTTTGCCAAGTACGTTGTCATCCCATCTACTGGCGTATTCAGACGTTTGTTTAAGAAAAAGCCAACCGCTTCATCGACTCCGGTGCCAGCTGAGCCTCAACTCAAACCCAAAAAGGTAAACAAGCCCCGGTTGTAGTATACCAAATGAATAATGATCATGCAATCTATTTGTATCTCGATACTTAGTGTACATAGTGCTCGTAGCCTCATTACTCAAGAGTCACCGCCAACTGCTCCTCCGTCATTGGCGTGAATCCGTCCAAAGTATGGGCACCACTCAGCAACCTCAACCGCCCATAGGCAAACTCTGGAATCAATTGCCTGTTCAACAGAGGATTCACCGACAACTCTCTATCGTCAAAGTCGAACAATTCCGGCAAGTCCTTGACGTCGGGCTGACTCGAATACAATTGGTAGTTCGCATTGTTTTGATGGCTATGCGAAGACACCGAAGCCGAGCTATGATACTGTTGTGAAAACAATTTTCTATAATTCGGAAGTTTTGTTTGAGGGTTGCGGAGCTCATCAAAGTATGGATCAACCAATGCCTCGATACACGATACACGATCCACTGGTGAATACTGCAACACCTTGGTCAAGAATTGAATACAATCGTTAGACATCTTCTTGAATATCTTCGATAATGGAATGGGTTTTATCTGGGGGAACTTGTGTTCCATGTAATTAGGATTCATGTTGCGAATTTGTTCCTTGGACGGAGTTCCCAAAATCTTGATAATCTCCACCAATTGGTCGATACCAGATTCACCCGGGAACAATGGCTGTCCCAAGATTAACTCGGCCATAACACAGCCGGCAGACCACACATCGATCTTGGTGGTGTAAATTGTAGCGCCAAAAATAAGCTCGGGAGCACGGTAGTACCGAGAGCAAATATACGACACATTAGGTTCGCTAGGGTTCAAGATTTTCGCCGAACCAAAGTCACAAAGTTTAAGTTCGCCGGTGTCAGCATTAACAAGTAGGTTTTGAGGCTTAATGTCTCTATGACAAATACCCTGGGAGTGGATGAAGCTTAGAGCTCTGAGCATTTGGTACGTGTAGAGTTTCACCTCCAAGGGAGGCATGGATAAACGCTTCGACACATAGTAATGCAGGGCACGATAGAGGGTTTCCGGCACAAACTCCAAGATCAAGTTGAGATACAACTCGTTTTTCTCATTGTGTTTGTAAAAAAAATACTTCATGTCAACCACGTTGCGGTGATGTACCAACTTCATAATCTGAAGTTCTCTATTTTTGAACCGCTTATCTTGCAATATGCGCTTGATGGCTGCAATTTCGTTGGTGGGCAAAATTTGCGTCTGGAACACCACTCCAAAAGAGCCGTGTCCCACCATTTGCGATTGAGTATACTGAATATCTCTAATCTCGCCATTGTGGCCGTCTGTTACCCGCTCGGTAATGACTTCTATTTTGGACATGTTAGTACAACAGTATAGGGTTTTTTTGGTTCCTCAGCAACAAATCAGGCAGAGTATGAAAAAAAGATATAAAAGGAATGTGGGGGCTGGATGCCGACCAGAAACAAGGTTGAGGCTTGAAAAAAGAAAATGGTAGTTCAGAGTGGGGTGAGATCAAAAGATGCCTTCAAATTGTCTGGCTTGTAACAATTGCAGGTCCTTCTTCCATCCACCGGTTGCAAAGATCAAATCACCGCCGGCGCGAAATCGAACTTTATAAGTCGAACGCTGGTCACGCACAGTGTTATTGGTGGGGGCACGCGTGCCCCGCACAAGCCATATGCAGGGGACTTCGGTGAAATGCCTGGGGTAATGGAGAAGCACCTATAATTGTCAAGGAACCGCAAAAAAATAAAAAGTAACTTACCAATTTGCTCGCTCATTCTTCTGCGAGGATCGAGTTTGAGTTTCAACAAGTTGGTCTTCTTGCTTCGAGAAGACGTCATATTAGACTTTGTAGCGTCGTAACTGGACGACACATGTAATTCGTTGTCGTCGTTAGAACCGGGGGTTTCCTCACCCGAGCTCAGGTTCCCCATCAAGATGTTGACAAACCTGCTCGCAATCGAGTTGTGTCTCTTGTTGCTAGACTGGGTACTCGAGCGGCGCATCCGGGTCGGAATAACCAGCGTCCGGTTGGTGCCGTGCGGCTCCTTACTCTGAAGCTGAGATTCTTCGAAAGTGGGCGGTTTGGACCCGAAAGGGTTTCTGAACGTGAGCTCGCTGGACTCGTCGATTTTGGGAGCGGTGACGTTGACGTGGATGTGGTTGTGGATATGGACGTCTTTAGGAGTTCCATTGGCATTGGTGCCGGTTGCATTGAAATCAAAGTTGTCGTTGGTGACACGGCGTGGGTACGCCTGCTGCTGCTTCGACCGCACCTGTTGTTCCTGGCGCAATTCCCGCCGTTCCTGCCGTTGTTGCAGGCAAAGGTTGCGTTTTTCCTCGCGATTCTGCTTGCGTTCTTCTTTCTTTTCTTCACGCAACGCCCGCCTTTCGTCCTTGCGTTCCTGTTTTTGTTCGTGGCGCTGTTTCTTCTTGACGTGGCGGTTCGCCTGGGCATAGATTGGTTTGTCGGATATCAAATCCTTGATCATGGGCGTGGGGGCGTCGACATTATGGATGTATTGTGGATAGTATTTGTGGACACAAAACTTGCGCTCGAGCTCTTCGTAGTTGAGATGGTCGATGAGGTCGCGGTCGGACGGGCTCTTGTCGCCTCCGTTGAGCGACAACTTGTTTAGTTTTGTGAGCATGGCTGCAGTCATTATGGAAGTCGGTGAGAATCAGGTCTTTTTGGTGACTTTGTTGGTGGTTGTGTGGGGTATGTGTATGTTGTATTTGTGTTGTATGTGTGTTGTATGTGTGTTATATGGGTGTTTTATGTGGATTTATGTGCTATGCTGTGTGTGTGTTGTGTGTATGTCGAATAGTTTCTCTTCCCTCTTCTGAAATACATGAGGACCCTGGTAAAATAGTGATCGGCTGCGCGGTGCATGCACTACCCGGGGTGTCGAGAAATGAGGGGAAGTCATCCCGCTCCGACCCCTCATTTTATGTCGATTATAGGCAAGCGAACACCGGGGAACAATAGTGGCTAACCGAGTAATTTTTACCGATGATTGGCGACAGGAGACTTGTCGCAGACATGATTTGGGCCGCCGAGAGCCAGTGCCGACGGCGCCTGTCATCCACGAGGCTTGGGGCCATCGGAGCGCAACCGATGGCCGATTACGTCATGGTCTGGGGAAATGCGCGGTGCTGGTGACAGGTGCGGCGACAGGTGCGGCGGCGGGGCTCGCAACGGCAGCCTGTTATCAGGATAATTAGGCATTCAGGTCTGGTTGAGCCATGCGAATAATTTTGCAGCCAGAAGGCGCTTGTACGGCTCGTACACCGCCACCGACTGGAACGCACTGCTTACGATGGGGTCGTTGCACCGCGGCAACAATTGGGCGATGGGCTGCGGATCGTAGTTTTCAAACCGGAACGACTTGAAATGGTACCGGTCGTTGTTCATTACCGGCCAATATCGAGGGCTTTTGGGGTCTAGCGACGGCGTGCCCAACACCCGGAACATGGAATTGATCAAAACAATGTCGGAGTCTCCCAGCTTTATGGGCAGCAGACCATCGGCGGAATAGAGCGTCGTGAACAAGATGCCCAAAGACCACATATCGACTTCGTAGCTGTAGTTCGAGACCCCAAAGCACACCTCGGGCGGCTTGTAGCTCCCAGAGCAAATGTCGAGGTACTTTTCGTTTTCGGGCTCGTCCGAGTATCCGGCCTCGTACGAGATGCCAAAGTCCCCGAGTACAGGTTCACTTTCTGGGGAAGAAAAATAGATGTTGGCCGGTTTCACATCACGGTGGATGATCTGGTTGGCATGAATGTACTCGAGGGCTCTTGTAACACCCAAGATGATTGACTTTGCCAAATCCAATGGGAGTTCATTTTTGTGCACCGTTGACGGACCGGAGTCCAAGTCGAATTTTGTTCGTTTTTTGGCATAGTGGCGGATCAATTGGTCCAAGTCAAGCTGGTACAATGGCGTGACAAGCACACAGTCATCTCCGGCTCGATACAGGTCCAAATACAGAAGCACATTCGGATGGGACAACTTTTTCACAAGGGCAATTTCGTGCTCGATATCATGTGGCTTGAAACAAAGATCAATATCCACAATCTTGAGCGCCACCACTTGCCCGTGTGGGTCCCTGGCCTTCAAAATGTCGCTGTGCGGGCCACGGTAGATGGCTTCTTCACGAACGTAGCTCATGATGGACCGCTGCGAGCTGAGCCAGAAATATAATGAGACTGCACAGAGAAGAGAAAGGTAGATACTTCTTCGTAGGATCTTTATTGCTACTTGGCCCGCTTTCGGCCGGCGCCGTCCTCAAAGTTCAGTCGCTTGGCCGGCGCCAGATTGGACATGATATCGTTATCGTCGGTGTAGATGCGTCTTTTTGGGTAGGTTACGTTTAGACCCTCGAATGCATTTTGCGTCACCTTCGGGGCTTCTAGAAAGAACTCGTGCACGAGAGCGTTGTCGGCACTGAGCCGGGACATCGGCTCGTACTCAAGCAAGCTCAAGAGAAGATTCAAACACCTCTTGTTGGTTCGTCCTATAGCCTTGTACCAGCTCACCAAATTGGGCGGATACTTGTGGGTTATCTGTTGTTGGAACGCAGGGTACTCGGGGTATTTATCTAGTGACGGCCACTGTGCGAGCGTGGGAGTGCCCAAGATCTCGACAATTTTTTGGATTTGGTTTTTCTGGAACGGAACCAGTTTTTTATTGTTCATATCGATCTTGGCCTCTTCCCCCTTAAATATGGGCCGCAAGCTCAAAAGCTCGGCCAAAATGCATCCGATGGCCCAGAGGTCTATGGCGGGCGAGTAATGGCGGGCTCCTAAGAGCAATTCGGGCGCCCTATACCAGATAGTCACCACGACCTTATCGCCCGAGTACAAGCTTTGGAGAGGATTGTTGAACTTTCGGGCAAGCCCCAAGTCGCCGATTTTCACCACGCCGTTGCTCAGCACCATAATGTTGGCCGGCTTCAAGTCGCGGTGAAAAATCCAGTTTTTGTGAAGAAACGTCACTCCGTTCAAGATTTGCCAGGTGAGCGACTTGATGGTGGCTTCCGGGATGGGCTTGATTTCGGGGTGCGAGTGGAAGTGGATGATCTGGAGCAAGTCGTGCTCGCAGAACTCAAATATAAGGTAAATAGACTTGTTTTCCAAAATCACATCCACCACCTTGATGATATTCTTATGGGACAATTCTCGGCAAAGCGACATTTCTCGGATGGCCGATTGCGAGATACCCGTATAGAGCATCACCTCCTTTCCGTTCATGTCGTGGCCGTGGCTTTTGGCCGACAGATGATTGTCACTTTTGAACTTTTTTATTGCAAATAATTGAGGTTCAGCACTGTGGTCATTTTGGTCAGAAAACTGATTCGACTTCGACCGCGCCTTGTAGACCTTACCGTAGGTACCAGCAGCAATGTACCCTATGGTCTGGTACCGAGAAAGTACCGATTCTCGGGTCAAATCTTTGCGGTGCTTATATGGGCCGATGGTGAGGATGGTATTCAGAGCCATCAATGAAGGCTGGGGAACGGTGGGAATGCTATTTCGAGGCCGGGTATTGGAGTAGACGTTGTACCCGTAGCTCATGGTTCAGAATGGAAGTGGGAAGTGGGGAAGTGGGCGTGGTGGAGAGAATGTGGAGTGAGTGAAGTGAGAGTCGCTTGGTGATGTGGAGTGCACAGAGTGCCTTATGAATAGAATGAATATGAATATGAATGGGAATAGAATACGAATAGGAAGATGAATATGAATACGAATAGTGATAGTGATAGTGATTAGGAATACGAATATGAATATGAATAGTGATAGTGATAGTGATTAGGAATACGAATATGAATATGAATAGTGAGAGTGAACATGAATAGAATATGAATACAATACTGAATATCCTTCAATTCCTCATATTCACATTCACTCTTCCTTCATTCTTGCACTCTTTCACTCTTCTCTCATCCTCTAGCATACATTAATCTACATAAACACGATCGTCCTCCTTGCCCTCCAACTCATTGCGAATAATCTCCATGTTCTTCACCTGTTCCTTCCACATCACCTTGTCTTCCTCCTCCTTGGTTTTCTCAAACAACTTGTCGTCGGGCCTTCGGTACGACTTGCCAAGTCTGTCCCACAACGTGGTGAACTGACCATAGTTGTAGTTGAAGTACAAGTGATGGACAGTATGGCAAGCAGTGCCGTTAACCACTGGGTCGTTGGAGAGGTACTGGCCGTCGTGGATCATCACGGTCCAGAAGTTGACAAACGTGAACAAGAGCAAATACAGCACCTTGTGGAGCGGGAAAACCATCGGGTAGAGGTGGTAAGGAAGCGACTGGGCCCAGCCGTCCACAGGGTGGAAAGCATGCGAAGCGAACGGCGTGCACACGATCCACTTGTGGTGGGGTTTGTGGAGCCGCTTGTACACGGCCGGGTAGTGGAGACCTCTGTGGATGAAATAGATACCACAGTCGGTGAACAAGATGAAGGTGATAATCTGCAAGAAAATGGCCTTCCAGCCTCCGGTCAGCTCGTCGATGTCCATGTAGAGCTTGGAGAACCCGTGGATCTCCAACATGAAGAACGGAAGCGTGAGAGCCACCATCACGGGAATGGCGGTGGTGGCTTGGTGGATTTCAAGCGACATTTGGTTCTTCAAGTAACGAGGATGGTTGAAGATTTTCTTGTCAAACACCGTCAAGTACGAGATCCCCGCCACGGAAAAGTACAAGATCAACCCGAAAAGAATGGTGATGAAAAGCATACTGGACGCTTGCCGAAGCAAATTGGCTCTCAATACCGAGGTCTCGTTGGTGAAGGAGTTCAATGGTAAGAACCGTCCGTCGTTTCCATACACCTCGCTAGCGTCCTGGTACTTGCTGATCTGCCCCAAGACAGTGTTCAAGGTGGTTTGGAGCGGTTTGGGCAATTTAAGCGAGCTCATCGAGGTTGAACTCGAGTTGTACTGGGCCCAAGAATTTGCAATATCGGCTCCTATCAGCCCAGCAGCCAGCTCCGGGCCCTTTGGGAATGCCCAGGCATAGAACCGGTCAAACACAAAGTAGTCGGAGATTTCAAGAACGATGTCCATTCTTGTTTACCAGGGAAGTTCGGATCTCTTTTATGATGTGAGAAAAAATATACGACGGAACGAGCTGCAGGAGCCACGAGCGCGGAGGCAGATTGTGAAATCTAGCCATCGACCCCAACACATGATTGCCGCGCCTCGAAAATCTTCTGAAGCTCTTCTGAGTTCTTCTGAGCTGTCCTGAGCTCTTCTGAGTTCATCTGAGTTCTTCTAAAGTACTTCTGAAGTTCCCTTTACTTTTTCATTCTCCAGTTTCTTCTTCTCGCAGTCACGTGACCGATGTCCGACTCGCTCAAGTCAGACCACCAATGGCGCCGGTAATGGCGCCATACGTTTACCTGACTGTTTATTGGCGTAGCTCATACATTATACATACTGTCTTTGGGCGCCACTCGTACGTTCATCTCTCTCCTTTTCTTCGTCGGAAGTGGACACTATGATTTCCGATGGTGCGGGCGATGGAACCACCACCGGTGGTTGGTTGATTCGGTCGAAATTGATGGCCGCCAAGATCTCCTTTGCTCCTCTGGCGATCAACTTGTCGCCCAATTGCTGGCCCAATTCGTCCGCTTCGCTTTTAGTAGTAACCTTCCTTTCTATCTTATCTTCAACCGACTCGGTTCCGTCGGGACTCACAACGATGGCATTGAATTTCAACACTTGTGTAGTTTTGTCGTAGTCGGTGTGCACTCCAATGGGCACAGAACAGCCTCCTTCCAAGTACCGCATGAGCGATCTTTCGGCATGGCAGCAGAGCGACGTGGGAACATCTTCAATGGCTTGCAAAAGTTGTTTGATTTTGTCGTCTCCCTTTCTGATCTCCACTCCCAACGCTCCCTGGCCCACGGCGTAGTACATGTCGGGAGCATCTAAATAGGTGGTGATTCGGTGGTCCAATCCTACTCTCTGCAAGCCGGCAGCCGCCAATAAAAGACACTCGAACGGCGAGTCTTCGGCGTCAAGTTTTTGCACCCTGGTGTTGATATTCCCTCTGGCAGAGTCGAACCGCAAGTGTGGGTAGTTTTTCATAAGCTGCGACGACCTTCTCACCGACGAGGTGCCCACCATGGTTCCCGCCGGCAAATCCGCCAACGACTTGTACTTGGAGCCCTTTCTCATCACAAGCACATCGCGCGGGTCCAGTCTGTCCAAAATACACCCCAATTCGAACTCATCGGGGAGATTTGTGGGGACATCTTTGAGCGAATGGACAATCATGTCGAGCTGCGGGAGTCCGCCGATCGCCTGCATCAAAAGCGTTTCCAATTCCTTGGTCCAGAGCGCCTTGCCGCCAAACAGGTAGAGCGGTTTCGACTGGATCTGGTCGCCCAAAGTGCTCAACGCCAAAATCGAACACTTGATGTGTGGGAACTTCGCAACCAAGTACTTCTTGACAATGTTGGATTGCGCCACCGCTAGCGTCAGTTTTCTTCCGCCAATCTGGATATGCTTGGTTGTGTTCGGATCAGTGTTGGTCATGTTCGTTAATGTGGGAGATGGATCATAAATTTCCCCGGATGGTGTCTAAGATGAGCCGGAAATTCGCTGGAGAAATGGGCCGAAAACTGGAGAAATAATCAAGGTGGAAGGTCTATAGGTGATTCTTGTAGCTAGTCTGGTGCCAGGAATACTATATACAAGTTACTGGGTCGGCCGCACTTCTACTTGTGTCGATAAAAACCACTGAAATGCTTGTGAAAAATGGGTGTCATGAAGTGACACAAAGCGCTGTCGGTGAGCCGCGCTTACCCGAAACCGGCATGGGTTCGCGAGTAATGGCGATTCGCATTTTTGTCATTGGCTGCAAATTGAGCCGAGAAAGACTACCCGAGAAAGCTACATTAAATCCGAGTAAAATGCTGTTTTTTTCGCTAAAACGTGCTGTCGCCGTCGCTGAGCGTATCATCCAGTGACTCGAGCAGGTCCATCAGCGTCTCGGCTATATCGTACATGCCATTACCCTCGGCTAGCGGGTACTCTTCGTCGGCTGCAATCGGCTTGAGTTCTGTAGACGTCATGGAAGCTAGCATCGCTTCCAAGTTTTGTAGCTTGTCAAGGATCTTGGCGTCTTCATCCCGGCGCTTTTTCCGCAGTTTGAACCTCTGGTACGTCTCGAGTGGTCCCGCACTGTTGACACTGGTGGACCGATACCCTGCTTGGTCGCTCGGTTTCGAGTCCACCAAATTATTTCCACCACCATTGGTTGTTCCACTGTTTGCTCCATACTTCTTGTTCAACACCTCGTCGATGAAGAGCGAGTCCGTAGATGCCGTTCTCAACAACCCCAATGTCGCTATGGACTGGACCGGCATGAGCGCATTGGCTGGCGTAGACGGCCCGACACCAGCATTGCTTGCAAAATTCTGGTTGGCGGCGAAATTGTCCACCTGGCTGTACCTGCGGCCTCCGCCTAGTCCAGAATAAAACACCGAATTCTGCCTCGATTTGAGCATCATCAAACTGACGTCGTCATCGTTTTCCTGTAGTCCAACAAGATCACCATCCTGCCAGAAGTCCTTGTCTTTGTCCAAAAAAGTGTAGTTTTTCATGGACGAGGTATCTGCCTGTTTGGACCGGATTATGGCCACCATCTGCTCGTAGACATAGATGAGTATGACAATCGGGAACTTGAAAATGTTGAGGATAAAGTTGTTCATGATGTCCAACTTGTGGAATGCGTTTCCCGCTTTAAAGTACACCACCAAGTTGGTCGCCTTAAAGTAGACAAACTCTTCTCTGTTGCTCTTGGAAACCTTGGCAAAAATCTCGCTTAAAACGATTGCCAAAATCGTCCCCACAATAAATTGGATCAAAAATAAGTACCCCATCTGAATGGCCCGCCCGAGATTGCTGTAGCTGTCCCAGTTGTTCCACACCGCCGGTGTAAATGCAAAGAATATCTTGACCATATCGAACGCAATTTCGGAATTGGTCCGGTCGATCGTCAAAGAAATGAAACTCAAGTAAAACCCACTAATGAGCGATGCAAAGAGGAAGCAAAGTCCTATCATATTCCAAACCATCTTTTTGAGGGAAAGAATAATCATGTTGAAGAACTCATAGTTGTTGAAAACCGACAACATCCGTGGAAGCAACACGATCGAGATAATGCTGAAGCAGTCGTAGTACGTTCCACTTTCGACTTTTCCTAGTGCCATGAGTATTCTCATGACAAACGTCAAGTCGGTCAAGAAGAGCAAAGTGAAGTCCACCCAAGTCCAGATGATTTTTCTGAGAAAGATAAACTCAATGCTTCGGAGTCGAATAATCTGTTCAATATTCAAATTGATTACCGTGCCCCAAAAAAAGAGCTCGGTCAAGAGAAATAGGAACCCTATCTCTGTCTTTTCATGAGACATTCGCTTGTGGTTTATGATAAGGCCAAAGTGAAGGAGCGAGAAAAATGCTAGTTTCAAGTTGATAACCAAAGACTGGTATTTTGGCACAAGAGTAGTCCTGGCATATATCTTGCTGAGTGAGGTGTTTGAGTAACGATAGTTAACCACACTTTTGGACTCTGGAAGCAACGGCTGTTCTTCTAAATGAGACTGGTGGACAACCTCTTCGGACGACGCCTCGTCGTGGCAGTTGTAATTTTTGACAATCAAGTCGCCATTATAAAACTTGTCAAGAATGTCCACTATAACAGGCTGCGAAAGAAACTTTTTGGATTTGGTGAGAATCGCTAGTTCCAAAGTATTAAAATTTTCTGTCTTCAACGCACTGATAAATAGCATCTTCGTCCTCTGGCTCGACTTGTACTCTCTCAACATGCGTATAGCAAGTATCTCACAAATATTGGCTTTTGTCAAAAGCAAGTCCACCTTGATCAAATTGTTCTGCGACTGGATCAAATACTCGTACCGCAACAAGAGCAATATAAACACCAAGCTCCCGCACACTTTTTGCTCTGCCAGCGATACAACGTCATGGGGGCCAAATTTTGGAGTTTGGTTCGGCGATGAGCTTTTTCCTACAACCTTGTGGATGTTGCCCACCGCAGCCAGTTCGATCACTTTGGTCGAAAGCGGCTTCACTATCGTCATATGGATCTCTGGCTCTCTCAACTGCTCATACTTTAAGCTTAAAACCACTCTTTTGTTGAGTAATTTTTGCAACTTGAAATACAAGTATTTGAACTCTAGTTCTTTCGCTCTTATCGGATCTCTATGCTCACGGTCGCGGTCATTGTAACTAGCATAACGACGCAGCATGGGCGTGGACACCGCGTCGGGTGGTCTGGGGTGGTTGGAGAAGACGGGTTGTTCTAATTTTACCTGAAGTTGCTGCATTATCTGGTAGCCCGATTGGGAAATGAGATAAACATCACGTGACCTGTCAACCGGACCCTACCCTATCGAAGCGACCGGTGGATGAACCGGTAGGCTTTGGTGCCATTTTCCTGGCCCAATGTGTCCACCAACTCGTCCTCAGTCAGATTGACCAATGTTTCGATACTTTTGAACCGGTTGATCACACTATAGTAATTCGCATTGTTAATGCCCGGGATGTTCTGGATCAAGTCGATGGCATCTTCGTTAAATACTGGTGGTTCTCCCTTCTCTGTAGTCAAAGATTGGTTCACACCCTTTGAGATAGCGCTGGCTATGTCTGGCTCTTCCTGCTTCGACTTTATTTCCAAAAAAATCTGGGCTGTTTCGTACGGTGAGAACGACCAGATGATTTTAAGCTTGGGAAATGCAAGAAGCAACATCATCAATTTGGACTGGATGTCCTGTTTCAAGAGCTTTGTGGCTATCGCATTTGGCGCATTGCCTTTTTGGGGCCTGATATCCGCAAATGGTTCGAACGAGAATGATTTGGAGCCGTCAAACTCAATCAAGAGAGTCGGCAATTCGTAGTGTCGAAACATGTGCTCACACTGGGTGTACAATCGTCCGCTCTTGAAACTGGAGATGAGATCTGGGATGGCTTTTCTTTCCACACACACCTTTGGCGTGACAATATAGTCTCCAACCGTCAACATACAAGGGACCACCTTTATGCCCGCTCTGTAGAGAATGCCGGGAAGCGACGATGTGAATTCTCTGATATCAACGATAACCCTGAATTCGTCGCTTTCTGTTCTGAAGTCTGCACCGCCTGCTATTCTAGTATTAACCACATCGGATCTCTGTAAACGGAACTTGTTATTGTCCTCGGCAGTTTCGTAGTGACGGCCCAAGTTGGCCTTTTCACGAATAAGTCTGGTAAATGCATCTTTTTCTTTCTTGATTTGCATGAGATGTTTCTGCTCTTCAACCGAGGTTCCGTAGTACATAAAGTATGTCTTGGCTGGAGTGTCTTTATTGACCGCTTGGTATATTTCCACAGCCCTGATAAATGGAAGGTTGGGCTCGTACATGATGATGTGCGAAGGACACAACTCTTGAATAAAGTCGTTGTTGTTTCCATGGTACCTCTCAATGACAATCTGTTCCAGTTGACTTATATGTTCAATTTCTGGTCGCTGAGTGGAAATTTCATCCACATATATTTCGTCGTTCACGTCAAAACCACCAGACTCAAGTCCGTCTTCATCGCCAACTTCTCTCTTCAAGTTGTCCACAATTACCGGATCCAAATCGGGCGCTTCGGAAACTTGGTTCAGCCCAGCGCTAGAATGCAATCTGGTGACCAGCGCTACCGTGCTTGCCCCTCTGGTTCTTCTCCTCTTACTTATGGGTTCACCTCTTCCTCTAGAAAACGTCTTGGAGGTATGAATATCGTCGTCTTCTTTTGAGTCTGCATCGTCCTCCTTCACTTCTAGTTCGCTGTTGATCTGCTTTGTAAGTCGGCTCAATTCTTTCCACGCCAAATAATCATTGAGTCTTCGAATCATATACTTTCGAGCACTGAAAACCTTTCGTCCGCCGTTTTCCTTCACCTCCAAAATGGGCAACAACCGAGCCAATTGTCTTGTGGTTGACAAATCAGAGCACATTATGAGTATCGGCTGCTGAACGTTTCCCAATATGGCCTTTTCGTGCATTATATCATCAAGCAAGAGTCCTAGCTGGCCCCACTTTGGTTGCAGTTCTAGATTGTACTCTTCGTGGGACGAAATGCGTTCGGGTGTGAGTTCTTGTAGCGACTCGTCCTGTTCCTCTAGTGTGGTTTTTGACTGTTCAATACGAAGTTTCCCCAATGCCCGTTCTTTAGCAAACGAAATAATGGTAGTAGCCTCCTCCAAGTTGAGCCAGGGACTAATTGTCATCGTAGAGAGGGCACCAGTGCCAGTCTTTTGCTTGACATTCAGGTCAATGATGTTTTGCACCGTCTGGTAAAATTTGAGAGAATCAGAGCTCAATAAATGTCGGAGAAAATCCTTGAGGGTACCCAAGTCGTACACCAACTGCTTGGATGTGTAGGTAATACGGTGCCATTGGCTGTCCAAGGCCATACGAATTCGAGGGACAAAGTCTCGATCATGGACATTTTCCATGTCCCAATATTCAGTTGCTAGCAGGCCGTTGTGGCGCTTGAGTTCGTTGAGACAGGCCTCTATACATGCAAGAATGGCCGCCTGGATCTTCTTCATCTTGTAGGACATTTTTGTGTTGATTTCAATGACAGAACGACGATCGTCTTTGGACCCTTTCTTGCGAGCCTGAAGCGACGACGAAACATCGACATGAAAACGGGGCCAAAGAAACACATTGGTGAGCCGAAGCACCTTGAGGCTGGTTGCCAACGGGGTGAATCCCGTGAAGCTTTCGGGCTCGTCAGAAATGGCTTTTACAAATCCCCAGTCGTTTTCGTCTCGATACAAGTTGACGATAAACGACTCGTTGGAAGCTTCCCTCATGGTCTCGGCATGGACTATAAGTAGCCCGGTGATTTCGTTGCACTTGATGACTCCAGAGAGCATATCGACCGCCAATACTCGAGAAGTCACCGAAACCACCCCGCCTTTGTCGTAAAGACGTCGTCTCTTATCAGCAGTTGTGGCCTCGCCACGAATCACCGTCAATGCTTCGCTTTCGCTCAGCTCGAGCTTGGAGGCATTATCTATCCACTGGAGCTCGGTGAGCTCTTCTTCAAGCAGCAATATTTCTTCTTCTCTGGCGTTTAAAACCATAATCAAGCTTCGTTTCGGAGCAACTCCGGGCCCTTTTTGTAACAGAATTGGTGAACATAGAGCATGTAACAAGTTGGCGGCGATGGTCTTCCACCCCAAACCACGCCCCAAAATCAACAATCCGTCGCGCAGAAGCATATCTTCTACGATTTCTTGTTGAAATTTCAATGGAAGTGTGCAACAAACCTCGGTGGCTTCTTCGTCAATTTCTTCCGATACGGAAGATTGGGGTAGGTTGTGATTCAGACCTTCGCTGGGGCTCTCCTCGTGCGCTTCATTGGCTTGTAGCAACGTCTGACCCAACTCTTCATCTTCCCCCACAAATAGCGATGACATCAAGATGAGTTCGCGAAATTCAGTTGATATTTCAGTTGCGATAAGAGTCAAACGAGAATAGAAAGAGAGAAAAAATAGCAGGAAAGCCGGGAAAGAAAAGAGAGCAATTGTAACCCAGAATTGCAACCCAGAATTGCAACGAAATTGTAAGAGAACATATATCATTGCGGTCCTTTACTGTATGTCATCACCAAGCTAAACTTCTTCATGTCCTTTGATCCCCAAAAATACACCACCGCCAATGAGGCGTTCACAGCGTCCGAGACACAATTTGATATCTTGCAAATAACCAATATTTCCTCCTCCAAACTTCACCAACTAGACCAGTGGAAAGAGTACCAGGATCCGAACAGAGTCGCTGTGGACCGGATGGGGAATTCCAAGATCATCCGAAGCATAGATAACGAAGAGTCGGACTCAATTGGCTCAGGCAGTGCCATCTACAAGCTTCTCCTTCGAGATAGTGCTGGAAATTTGTGCTATGCCTACGAATATAACGATAAACTTTCATTTTTGCATCAGAGAAAAGACACAAAAACTCCTCTAGGGATCTCCTTGGGAGGGAGACTCGTCGTCAATCGAGGAACCTTGATCATGAGCGGGGTGTTGATGCTCAAAAATGCACAATGCAAATACCTCGGTGTTGTGGATGAAGAATTGGCACACACCCTCAATAGCGGCATAGGCAAGAAGCAGATTGAAATCTTGGAGACAGAACTAAAAGCCCCGGGCGCTTAGTGGCGGTTAGTCCTACTCGAGAAGCACCCGCCACAACCCCGTCTCGTCGTTAAAGTTATGGTAGATCAAACTCACCAAGTAGTATTCCTCATTGATCGAATTCAACAAGTTGTAAGACACAGAGTCCTTTTTGTAGCACCGTGCCCATTCCAGCCACAAGTGGAATGCCTCCTCGTTCCAGGCCCTGAAAGACTCGATATCGATGATGGTGGGCTGGAGCACTTCCTGCAGCGGGAACACACCCCATGTCACTGCGTTCTTGCTGTTGTGGCTATCGGGTCCAACAGGAAGATTGGATTGGATTTTACCACTGGAGTCTCCAGCGTAGTAGGTGATGTCAAGGCTATCGATCATGTGTTTGAGTTTTGGGTACAACTTCGTGCTCCATTCTTGTTTGGGTATGAAGATTTCCACAAACGATTTCTGGAAGACAAACCCATTGGAAGGACCCCAGCCAAAGATCTTGTCTGACGAGCGGACTCCGTTTACTGACGGCTGCGAAGCCAAGGAAAACCATCCTTTATCGTTCAACAGGAAAAGCTCTTCTTGAATCAAGGCTGTTTCTGGTGAAAGAGGAGCGTCCACCCACGGCAAGATATTGATTTTTCCCGAAAGATAGTTGAGGAAAACCTTGGAGATGTCCTTGGTCGACTCGGGCGTTCCCCACTTAGCAATGGCTTCTTGAGGAGAGTGTATTTTCAACGAGGGACCATAGCCGTCGATTTCTCCATAAGCTGGCGAATTGGAGTCACCAAATCTACCATTGGGAAAGTCGTCCCAGGTTGCGTCCTTTCCTAGCGCACCCTTACCGGTACTGATATCCACCAATGTGCGCTTGTCGCTGAGAAGAGCCTTATTGGCGGCAGCCTTGTGGCCCATTCCCACAGCTGCAAACCCCGGCGCGGCCACCTCGTTTTCGTTGATGACAGACGACCTTCTCCTGCCCTTCTGAGGGGGAACTTCAATGTCCTCGTCGTCGCTTGCCACAGCATCGTCGTGGCTGACAATGGTGGAGGGAGCCTCCATTATGGGGCGAAGAACCGCCGATTGGTCGAGCACGGAAGCCACTGCTTTTTCCAAATTCAAACAGTAGAAATGGTAGCCACGTACGGCACCATTGGACCGGGTGTTGATGCGGTCCACCATGTCGGTGATGATACGGATACCTATGGACTTGACAGCATTATCGTCACTGGAGGTTTTCTGGAGCTCGGATTCGATTTCATGGGGAATTGACGAGTGGGACAACTTCGAGGCCCTCGTGAACACCTTGTATGTAGTTATGGGCATGAGGCCGGGAATGAGAGGAATGTTCTTGAGTTTTGGGCTCAGACTCAAAAGTTTCTGATAATGCATGAATTTATCGACATCGTAGAAAAGCTGGGTAATGATGAATTCGGCCCCGGCTTCGATTTTCTCTTCCAAGTAGGGTATGTCGTTCTCTGGGTTCTGGTTGGAAGTGTCACTTCCCTCGACATGGCCCTCGGGGTACCCGGCAACTCCGATGCAAAAGTAGTCTCCATGCTGCTGTTTGATATATTTGACCAAGTCCACCGCACTGTAGAAGTCACAATCGGGAGTCCAGTACTCCTCGGTCCGGGGCGGATCGCCACGAAGCGCAAGGATGTTTCTTATGCCGTTTTCCCGGGCTCTTTGAAGGGCATTGTCGATGATCTCTTTGTTGGTATTTGTGCAAGTCAAGTGCAAAACCGTGGTTAAACCCAATTCCTTCTGGCAGGTGATGGCCAAGTCCAACGACTTTTCGCTGGTGGACCCGCCAGCCCCCCATGTTACCGTTATGAAGAGAGGATTCAATGCCAGCATACGGTGAAGCCGAGCCAAAAGATTGCGGAACCCGGTGTCTGTTTTGGGGGGAAAGAACTCAAACGATATGAACCTGTCCTGGGGATCAAGACTGTTGATTTTCTGGACGACAGACATGGCTGGGGCTGAATTTGGACGGTTGGTGGTGGTGCTACAGTGATTTACAATAGTCGCAAATTTGATTTAAAATTGATCGCGAGTCAAAGTCGCCCTGCATACGGCCCTGTACCCCGGCCTATGACTAAACAGCACTGTACTCCCCCCGGTTGCTGCCGGTGACCTTTTCTATGATTTCTCGTATGAACAGCGGCAAACCCCGCACCAAGTCGACAAAATTCTCCAACACCTCTCGCAACGCACTCTGGAAGTCAATGGCATTGCCTTTGTTATACTGGAACCACGCTCCGCCAATAATGTAGATACTAAGGAAAAGAACCATGAAAATGAAGATCCATGTGAACCAGCCCCATGACTCGCCGTTGTCCTCGGGCTTCTTTGGCTTTTTCTTGTCGTCTTTCGACGTTACACAAGCAGCCTTCGACTTGACGTGTGCCAGCAACTTTTCACCGTTCCACCCATCTACGGCAAAAGTATCGTCGCCGTCCTTATCTTCGGCACAGATGTAGCGGATCTCGGCGTCGACCAAACTGGACCCCCAGTTGGCCCCCTTGTACGAAACCTTGATACCATTTTCTTTCTTGCTTTCAATCGGGGTGAACTTTTTCTCCAAGTTGGAGTTGAACCCAACCACTTGTGTGACAATGTAATCCTTGTCCACCTTGACCTCGGTCACGCCACAGATGTCGACGTTTTTGGGACACTCTGGCGCTTTCTTGGAACTAACCAGCTCACAAATTCCAAAGTACCAAGTGGTCTTGGTGGTACTTGGAGGGGTATCCTTGATTGATTCCACCGCATGGGTTCCTTGTAAAAGTGCAAAATTATACGAGTCTAGGTCCTTGGAAGAACAGTCTAGAGCCACCGTTGTCGCCACAAGCCACGTAAGAATGGGAAACCACATCAATGAAGAAAAGTCACTCGAGCGCTTGACGTGAGTTCGAGCGTGCGGCCACCGCGCGATTGCGGTGTGCAGTCCCCGGTGCTGCAAGTGAAGAGCGATTAGATTCGGTAAATTTGATGGACATTCGTTACGATTCGGCGGGTTTATGTATCCGGGTTCAATTAGAGACCAAGCAAGAGCGAATTGGTACGGCTATTGTGCTGGCCGAAATGGTTTATTTTAATTGTTCGTTTCGGGTCGCTAGACTATGGTGATTCAATGCGGATTTTGTGAAAATGCTGTTTTTCTTTTGCTCTCTTTGTCTTATTGTGTCTCTTAACCTCTTGTCTCTTTTTCTCTTTGCTCTCTTTTGTGTAATCGAATGTCTTTCACCAAAATCTAATCGATGCAAATTTCGCGGCCGCAGCTTGCTGCAAAAACCGAGAACAAATACTAACAAACTTGTAATTATTTCTTCATTTACCAATGAATGTGGTATTTCCCGCTCTGATGCATTGTTCCCTGCTACTTAACAATGGTTTACTTTCAGCAATTCCATCCTATCTTCGATAAATTCGATGTAATCTTCTGCTTACAATTTTTCAGTTTACCACTTTTCAGCTTCTGTTCCAATTAAACTCCTCACTTCCACATCCTGGTTCCTGAACGAAGCCATCGATAACCCCCCACGTCGCTCTCCCCGATGGGTCCCGATGCCATCCCCATCTATCACGTGCTACCATCACCTGACGTCTCCCCACTTTTCCAGCCGAGGATCCATGTGAATCCGGGGAATATTCATCTCTTCATATTCTTATCATGGTCAAAGTTACTGTTTGTGGTGCTGCCGGTGGTATCGGCCAGCCTTTGTCATTGCTTTTGAAATTAAACCCTCAAGTTTCCCACTTGTCTCTTTTTGACATTGTCAATGCTCATGGGGTCGCTGCCGATTTGTCCCACATTTGTACGCCCGCTGTGGTCACTGGACATCAGCCAGCCAGCAAAGAAGACTCGTCGGCTATTACTGAGGCCTTGGCTGGAACAGACGTGGTGATAATTCCTGCTGGAGTGCCCAGGAAACCGGGCATGACTAGAGCCGATTTGTTCAATATTAATGCTTCAATTGTTCGTGATTTGGTAGCCAATGTTGGCAAAACGGCACCGAACGCTGCCATCTTGATCATCTCGAACCCTGTGAACGCAACAGTAGCCATTGCTGCTGAAGTGTTGAAGAAATTGGGTGTGTTCAACCCTCGCAAACTCTTTGGTGTAACCACCTTGGATTCGGTCCGAGCCGAAACTTTCTTGGGAGAATTGACCGGCCAGTCTCCCTCAGCCGTCAGAGGCCACTTGTCGGTGGTTGGCGGCCACTCGGGCGACACAATTGTTCCATTGATCAATGTCGACTCCAACATCTCTTCGGCGGTTTCCAAATGGTCTCCTTCCCAGTACCAGGCATATGTGAAAAGAGTCCAATTTGGTGGTGACGAGGTAGTCAAGGCAAAGAATGGTGCGGGCTCAGCTACACTTTCCATGGCTTACGCTGGTTACCGTTTTGCAGAGACTGTCTTGAACTCGCTTTCAGACCCTTCAAAGCCAGTTGCAGACTCCACCCCGGTCCCCGATTCTTCCTATGTCTTCTTGCCTGGACTCCCAGGAGGAGAGGAGTTCTCGAAGAAATATGTCAACGGCGTTAGCTTTTTCTCGGTGCCGGTATTGTTGCAAAATGGAGAGATTCTGTCGTTCATCAACCCATTCGAAAAGTACAAGATTACCAGCGAGGAAGCCAATCTTACGGAGGTGGCCTTGGACGGGCTACAGAAGTCCATTGACCAGGGTACCACGTTTGTTCAGGGTAGCAGGTTATAGGTATCTATTTATTCCACGGTACATTTAGGTTTTTCAATTCGCAGTTGCAGCAAAAAAAAAAGTAAGCATGATCTAGCCGAGGATCGAACTCGGGGCCTTTTCGGGACTTACTGCGCAAAGCACATGTAAACGAAACGTGATAGCCGCTACACCACTAAACCGAATGCTTGGTCGCTTTTGACGGAACTTCTTTTTCATCGCATATTTCTTACCCCACATTCATGTGAGACCGACCTCAGGGCCCTTTTTCAACTTGCCGTTACATCGTTCCCGCATGTTTACAGAAACTCTGAAACGAACCTTGAAACAAGGCGTCGATGAAATCATCACTGAGTTGACCACGCCCCAGGAATCAGATGCGTATCCGGAATTAAACGGAGTGATAGCGGGAGCCACCGATGCCAAAGAGACGGTATACTTGAACGCAATTGGAACCAAAAATATCGATACTGGAGAGGCTATCAGTACAGAAAATGTATTGGCGTTCTTTTCTTGTACAAAAGCCTTGACGTCTATGGGAATGTTGATACTTTATGACCGTGGAGAGGTTGATCTCGATGCCCCAGCTTCTCAATATTTCAAACTTATTGAAACTATTGGCGTAATTGAGCCGGGCCAGGTTGACACAGATAACGGTACGTTTACCACTCCGCCCCGAAAACCCAAAACTGAAGTGACAATTCGACACTTGCTTCTCCATACCGCCGGGTTCTCGTATGCGTTTGTCAACCTGGACTACTCTGCCTTGACGTTTCTTAGAAACCCGGAACTCAGTGCTGTCAATCCCACAATGGCGTTCTTTTCCAACGACAAGACGCCGTTGGTCCACGAGCCGGGGTCTCGTTGGATGTATGGCCACAGCTCTGACTGGCTTGGGTTGGTGATTCAGGAAATCACCGGCAAGAAATTGAGCCAGTTTCTCAAAGAGACTATTTTTGATGTGGTGGGAATGGATTCGTTCACGTTTCGAGTGGGCGATACCAGCAACATGGTAGCAATGCATCGACGGACCAGCGAGAAGAAACTCAAGACCATGAAGAAGATAGGTGTGCCGTTAACACCAGAGGTCGATATGGGTGGTCAAGGATGCTTTGGTACCGTTGGAGACTACTTGAAGTTTATTCGGGTGTGGCTCAACTACGGTTACTCTCCAGATACAGATATAAGAGTAATTCTGGAGAAAACTGCGAGATATGCAATCAAGAACGATCTTCCAGATGGAGTGGGAGTAGATTACGAAGCCCTCTTTGGGGTCAAGTTACCACCGGGTTTTGTTAACGACGGGTTCACCCTCGCTGGCTGCGCCTACAGCATGAACGAAATGCCCTCAGGTAGACCTAAAGGTGTTATTCATTGGTCTGGACTTGCTAATCTCTTCTTTTGGATCGACTTCGAAAACCAAGTCGGTGGTTTCTGGGGCTCCCAGTTCTTCCCGGTAATGGACCTGGCTTCACTCATGGGCAACTTGCGGTTCGAGGGACAAGTTTATGAGGCATTAGCAGCGTCGAGAGAAGAGGGATCAAAGCTTTAAGAAGACATCAAAGTCCTCGTAGATTTCAATAGAATATTATTTTCTCTGCTGATACTACAACCCCAACTTATCCATCCTCACCTGGATGGCATTTCTGTGGGCCTCCAACCCCTCCACTGCCGCAAGGGTCATAACTGCCTTTCCAATGCTCTTCAAGCCTTGCTCGGTCACCTGCTGCGAAGTAATGAACTTTTGGAATGTAGCGGTGTTGACACCAGAATATTGTCTGGCATAACCATAAGTAGGCAACGTATGGTTTGTACCACTGGAGTAGTCACCGCATGATTCTGGCGATAATGCTCCCACAAACACCGAGCCGGCGTTTTCAATCTTGTCGGGAACAAACGACTCGGCTTTTTCAATTTGGAGAATCAAGTGTTCGGGGGCATATTTGTTAGACAAGTCAAACGCCTTGTCGTAGCTGTCCACCAACAAAATGTAGGAATGCGCCAAGCACTTGGCCACGATATCTTTCCTGGGAAGCACCTCAGCGTGTCTCTTGACCGCTTCTTCAAACTCGGCCAATTTGGCTGAAGATAAGTCAACTCCAATCAAGATCACCTGGGAGTCGACTCCGTGCTCAGCTTGCGAAAGCAAGTCGCTCGCTACAAAGTCAGCGTCCGCATGCTTATCGGCTATCACAAGAACCTCCGAGGGACCAGCAGGCATGTCGATGGAGCACAAGGCCTGGGTATCGTTCTGAACGTACATCTTGGCCGCGGTGACAAATTGGTTTCCTGGGCCCAAAATCTTGTCACACTTGACCACGCTTTCTGTTCCATAGGCCATGGCGGTGACAGCCTGGGCACCTCCAGCCATAAGAATGGCCAGGGCGCCCAACTTGTGGGCCACATACACAACTTCTGGTGTCAATTTTCCGGTTTCTCTGGCAGGAGGGGAAGCGATAATTATGTTGGAGCAGCCAGCTACCTTGGCTGGAACTCCCAACATCATGGCGGTTGACGGCAAGACAGCAGTTCCGCCCGGAACGTACAAGCCAACGTTTTCGATGGGCTTGGCAAACCTCGAGCAGAAAACTCCAGGAGAGGTTTCCACCGTCATGATCTTTTCTTTGGGCAATTGTGCTGCGTGGAACTTTTCGATGTTGCTCATGGAAAGGTCAATGGCTTCTTTCATGTCGTCGGAAATGTTCATGGCCTCGGCTGGGAATGGGGCCCGCAACACCGGAGTCTCCAATTGAACTCCGTCGAATTTTGCAGTCAATTCGAGCAATGCCTTGTCGCCATTTTTCTGAACGTTCTCGATGATTGGAAGCACAAGCTTCATGATATCGGCTGTCTTCTGGACCGGTCTGGCAAGAGTCTTGGCGAGCTTGTCGCTGTCGGCCTCCACATCGTCGATCTTGACTGCCTCCATCTTGTAGAGAGCTGGAGTTTCAGTCTTTCCCTCGGGCTTCTTTTCGGTTTCAAGGTAAGCGGGCTTGGCGTCGCCTTTTCTTCTGGTAACTTTCAAGCTCTTGACGTCCAAGTTGCGCTCAACATCAGCAAGACTGACGTTGTGCTTGACACACCAGGTCAATGCAAAATAGAAGAGGTCGGCACACTCAAACGCAACTTCCGCCGAGTTCTTCTTCTGGCCCGCTTCGATAAGTTCGTCCAATTCTTCCTTGAGTTTTGCAATCAAGAGCTGGTCGTCTTCAAATAGACGCTTTGTGTAAGAGCCCTCGGGGGCAGACTTCTTTCTCAGAGCCAAAGTACTGTCGAGCTTGGCGAGTCCAGAACCACAAGCATCGCCCGCAAGTTGGCCATCTTTGTAGCAGGTAAAGTTCTTGTTCAAGTGGCAGAAACCATAGCCCAGTTTCGTTTCCACAACAAACTTGATGGCATCGGAATCACAGTCCTTCTCCAAACGAAGCAATTTCTGCGTGGCTCCGCTGGTCTTGCCCTTGTACCACAATTCGTCTCGACGTTTGCGAGACTGGTAAACGCCTTCTCCATCAGCAATTGCAGCGTGGATCGAAGCCACAGAGGAATAGACCACACCCAAAGCCGAGTTGGTAGGAGGAGGTGCCACCACCAAGGTGGTGAAAAGTCCATCGGAACGGTCGGTGGTGAGGGTGCTGGTGAATATTTCACCGATGGAAATGGAATTTGCAGCCTTTGATTTAGCCAATTTGCTGGCTGCGATTACGGGGATGTAGCCCTTTTTGGCAGAATCTATGGCCTCCTCTTCAGTAAACGACTTTTCCAAGTAAATTGGTCTGTTTCCATCGTCGCTTAACCGGTTAAAATCGTCGTCAGAAAGTGGCTTCGTGACCAAAATCGAAGCTTCTTTGGGAAACGAAGTGTCGTCAGCAAGTACCAATCTCCATTCCGGGATACCCGACGACGTGAGTTCATCAAACTTGGCCTTGTCCACTACAATCTGCTTGACACCAGCATTGAGGACGTCGATAGGGTCGATTTGCAGTGATCTCAAATCAACGAAAACGTCAACATGGGCCGGAAAAGCGTTCAAGAAGTACTTGTCTATGCTTTGCACGGTGGTGAGAACCTGGCCAACCACCGAAACGGCGTCAATCTCCGTCGGCAGCGACACAACAGGGAGCAATGGGAATGACATTAGCGACTAGCCAGAAATAAATTTTCAGATAAGAGTCATATATACAGCCGTGCACCCATACTATAGACTGGTACCTAGGTTCAAACTACAATGCTAAAAATTGAACTCTTCACGGAAGATGGACAAGTCCATACCGGGCTTCACCTTCTCGAGGAGGTCTCTTCTGTCCATTGCCAAAAAAGCCCGCTTGAGAGTTTCCGTCAACGACGACGATTGGTTGTGACTCAACGACCCGGTTCCCTCAACTTGATGCATGGAAATTCCACTCAACAAATGCTCAGCGGCTTCTTTGTAGCAGCCGATATTGATACACGACACCCCAAGGTTGTAGCGTGCCCGCACAAACGTAGGCTTGAGTTCGAGAGCCTTGAAGTAAGCGTTAACTGCCTCCTCCGAACGGTTAGAATTGGCAAGCGAAGCGCCAAGTCTGTTCCAAAGGATAGGGTCGTCGGGCTTGATAGACAAGGCGGCCTTGAAGCAGTCTATCGTTTTGTCAAAATCTTCATTGGCGTAGAATAACACACCGAGGCCCATCTGGACATCAGGATCCATACTGGCGGTGTCGGGGGACAACTGGGCAGCCTTCATGAAGAGGTCGGTGACCCGCTTGTTCAAAGAAAACCTGTCTTCGTCGTTGATAGAAGGATTTTGCTGTCGGGCCCGTTCGGCCACATTGGGATATTTGGTGGAGATCCACCGTTCGAGCGTTGCAAACGCAGCATTATCGTAGCCCTCGTTGATGTATGAAATGGCAAGAGTCATGAGTGCCTCTGAGTTTTCCGGGTTCAATTCCAAGCACTTTTCCAACGCGGCAATGCCGGCGATTTCCTTCTCGTTCTGGGTCTGCACCTCGCCGAGCTTCAACCAGGCTCCAATGTGGCTCTTATCCTGCTGGATGGCTGCCTCGAACGCCAACGCAGCCTCCGACAACTTGGCGCCGTTTTCCATGAGCTCGAGCCCGATCTCGTATGCGTCCTTCATGTTCAGGAACTGGTTCTGGTCTTCATCCTCAAACTTGTAGTCTCCGAAATGGGCCCTGGTGGAAGCGTATTTGGCAAAGTCCCGCTCCCACTGCGACATGTCGGCTGGGAGGGTCTCTCTTTGCGAGTCTTTGAACTCTTCGTATTGCTGAGTAATGAAGTCGTTTTCCATGGATTCCAGGTTCAAGTTGTCCCAAACCTCCTGGAACGTGGCCTGGTACTTGTCGTCGACGATAATATCGTCCGCCTGGTCCTCCTTGGCCTCCTGCTTTTCCTTCACCTCGGAAGTGAGCTCCTCAATCTCCTTGAACTGGTTGTCCCAGTCCACCTCCGGGGCCTGGTTCTGGGCCAGGTTCTGGGCCTGCTGCTCCACAGGGACGTCTCTCTGCATCCCCATGGCCAGCCCCATGGCCATCAGCCCCATTCCCATGCCCATCAGCCCCATCATGGGCCGGTAGCTCTGGTAGCCCTGGTTCATCAGGTACTGCTGAGGACCATGGTTTGCAATCATTCCGTCGGCCATGTGGTCTGGACGGAACTCCGACGCCCAGTTGTTGCTGGCTGGCATCCCCATCGTCTGTGGCGACGAGTTCCGAGGAACTGGGCTCTGACTATGGCTCAAATCATGGGCAAATTCACTGGTCCATCCGGTACCTGGAGACTGTGTGGGACCCGCCGACAGCCTGGCGATTCTGTTGATCTCGTGTCTCATGGGCTGGAATTGGAAGCTGGGACCGCCGTTACTATTGTAAAAATGGTCCATATTTTGCCGATCACGGGCGTTCATCATGGAATCGGATTTGAAATTTTGAGCCTGGGGAACAGCACCTGGCTGAGCCGATTGTCTCTGCAAGGATCTGTCCTGCTGGGTATGTTTGTTGAACTGGGAAACTGCATTTCCGCCGACAGAACAGTCGGTTCCGCCACCTACGAACGACATAAAGAAAGAAGATGACGGCGCTTTCAGATGCAAGAGCCTCGGTCCTGCAGAAGAGAGCGGGGCATGTGGTGGGTGGGTGTCGAGGTGTGACGGGTGTCGGATCGGATATAATCAGTGAAAGTTTAGTATCAAATTCGAATGAAAATTCAGTAATGTAGTTGATATATTGTTTTCTAAAATATCTATTTGGAAGATTCAGTTGGTTGCTTTCGTTTCTTTCTTTCTTTCTCTCATCACCACTCCACCGTCGACTTGCCGTTACCGCACTCAAGCTGGTCGCAGATAGCATCGAGCTCCTGCACGTTGGGGTCGCTCGCAGCCTGCCCCACAAATGCAGGATTGATGGGCTTGCCGAGTTCCTGCTCTTTGGCATAGTGTTGTTTCACCATATCCCGGACCAAGCCCTGGTAATACAACACCCCGCGCTCCTTGGTGGGGTGCAAGTACCCTGTCGAGTACACCCGCTTGTTGAGGTTCTTTTGTGTGTTTTCACACAAGTTGAAATCTTCGAGTTCCACTAGCTGCAAAAAATCGACAAATTCCTTCTTGGTGGTTTCGTCCAACCCTTTCTTGGTGTATATGTCGTACTGCAAGATGGTGTGTGTGGCCAGAATGGGGAGGACCCGAATTGAGTACCACGCGGGAGAATAGCAGTTGATTCCGTTGGAGGGAAAGAGGTACACCCACAACCCATCGAACTCGCCGCCCACATTGGCCTTTTTTTCCTTGCGGGGCTTCGTGGCCTCTTGTTCCTTCTTCTTGCCGAAGCCGAACCAGCTGCTGTTTTCCTCGGTTTCGGGCTCGGGAGCCGGTGGTTCCTCGTTACGAACAATTTCAGCATAGTGACGACAGTATCTCGTCTTGGGAACAACCTTGTAGGTTTCCATCTTGAACGCGGAATTGAGGCCTGGGTGAGCCGTGGGACAATGGTAGCACTCCTGGTAGCCGTCCATCAACGTTTTCCAGTTGAACTGACCGTCCAACTCGTACGACATGTGGTACTCGTAGTCTGAAAAATCAAACTCATCGAGCTCCGAGTTCAACCCCTCGTAGAACTTGTCAAAGGGAAGGTACCCGGACTCCTCGTCGTCGCTGGCACTGAAGTTGACAAACACAAGACCATGTGGGGTAACGTGGGTTTTGATCGGGAAAAGCGAATTTTCCTCCTTTTTGAACCCTTGAACATTTTCAAATTGCGGTGCCTTGGTCAACATTCCGTCACTATTATACGACCACCCGTGGTACTTGCATCCCAAAACCACCGACGACCCCTGCTCCTTTCTCACTACGGGGTAAGCACGGTGCCGACACACGTTGTGGAACGCTTTGATCTTCCCGTCCACCTTGGACTTGATAAGAAAAAAATTGATCCCAGTGAACGAAAACGCAAAATAGTCGCCCGCCTTCTGGAACCGGGACTCGTGGATACAGAAAAGCCAGGATTTGTTGAAA
Organism: Meyerozyma carpophila; assembly: GCA_030573695.1. Taxonomy (NCBI): domain Eukaryota; kingdom Fungi; phylum Ascomycota; class Pichiomycetes; order Serinales; family Debaryomycetaceae; genus Meyerozyma; species Meyerozyma carpophila. Next base: position 1,050,307 of record JAJMDS010000003.1, on the reverse strand, counting down.
ATAGCCCGCTGTTCCAACTCAAAGATTTTCTCCGACGTCCACCACGATGCCGGTAAGGTGTGTTCACCGGGAAGAAGATTTTCCTGAGGACCGTCGGCGGGAGGAGCGCTTGGTTTCACGGTTGTAACTGCTGCCATGATATGTCTACAGAACGTGGTTCCCCGTCATATATATATAGCTAGAATTGCCGTGGATCGGAATCGCTTCCCACTGCGCTTATCGGCGCGAAGGTTTTCCTTATCGGGCACTGGGACCCCAGAAGATTAAGCCCCATCGATAACGTCAAGGAATTTCCTCATCGGGTATGCGGAAAGTAAGCGGGCCTTTATCTCTTCTCCAATTTGCCCAACACCGCCAAAAGTCTCACCACCTCTCGGCTCAATGCACCGTCCACCAATGTAGCAAGCACGGTTTCCATGGCGAAAAGCGGATCCGGAGCCACTCGCACGATATTGACCAAATCGTCGATTTCGCCAATTAGGGTGCTCTCCTTGTTTGTCTGCAAAAGGTTGTCTCTTGTAGTTAGCGCATGGGCCAAAAGAGTGTTCACCACAAGCAACACCTGCTGCACTATCGTGGTGACGATTCTGTGCTCGCTGCTTCCTCTTTGTAGCTTGGCCGCTTCGCCGATCATGGCCACGGCCGACCGGCCCAAATTCGACAAGATCCGGAACTTGTTGGCGATAAGCCACCTCGTAGACAAGTCGCTGAGTCCGGTATCGTCTTCCGTGGGAACCAGGTCCAATACGAGCTTGACGCCGAAAAGAGCCTGCGACATTGTAGGCGCCGACGAGAAAATCGCCTTGGTGAGTTCCGGTGCACTTTTCTCATAGGGAAAGACACTCATCAAGAGCCGAAAAGCATGGGTTAGCAATTGGCCCTGGCGGAGCTTGTGCTCGTCTCCCAAGTATGTCGTAGCAAGGGCCGTGGTTTTTTCGTGGTCCTGGCGACTTACACCCATTGGCGCCGTCAACGTCCCGGTTAAAACTGCTTGCATAAGAGACCGGTTTTGCGGCTCTTGCACGAGTAGTTTCGTCAACACATCTACCGCAAACGGAAGGTAGGTGTAGGTGTCCAAAGGAGCCACCGGGATGTCCAAGTCGGGGGTGGGAGCGGCCCCAAAGCTGAACACGAGCGCCAACGCCGTGAACGCTTCTTCCATCGACGCAAGGTGGATTTCGAGAGCCACATTTTGCAACATGAGCAAGCAGTCTTTGAGCAAACTGAGCCGCTTGCGGTGAAAAACAAACTTGTCGCCATGCTCACCCACCGCCATAACCGTTTGCATTATCAAATTCTTGAACAAAACGTTGCTGGTTGCTATCGGCTTGTTCACATCCAACACGGACAAGCTTCGCAAGATCATGAGCACAGACACCAACTGGTCCACCATCATGATCTGGTCGTTTGTGGCGCTGCGTGTTTGCTGCTTGCTGAAATGGTGCCTGTTTTCGTCCTTGAATCCTCGCAACGCACTCATGTAATCGTCGAGGTGAAACTCTCGAGTTTCCTTCTCCAGCGTATCGGGCAGCAGTTCAGCGGTCGACGGGTTGGCTTCCGAGAACAAATCGTCGTCCAAATCCATGTCTGAGTCCTGCACCACCTGTCCCGTGAGCGAGTCCACGAAAAAGGCAATGTCCTCGTCCTGGCACTCGGGCTTCACATAGCGTTCAAAAACTGCATCGATGGCACCCGCCGGTTCGGCGACAACTTTGCAAGGAGCCATCTTTGGCGTCTGGCGCACAATACAGTCCACCAAGTTGGAGCCTACGGTGCACAAGGCATCGAGCAATTCCGGGCATTCGGGCAACTTTATCGAAAGCGCAGCGTCCAGCGAAACCACGAGCAAAGTGTTCAAAGCGTTGGTCACCTCGTCGCTGTAGGGGCTCGTCATGGCCTTGAGAGACATCGTCAAGGCGTGCAAGTTGATAGCCCCCAACTCGGGAGCGAACAAAAACACAGGCTTGGCCATGTCTATGTCTTGCCCGAGCGTCGATAACGTCACTATATCGTGGCCGGCCTGGGTGTCGGCCGAGGCTCGGTAGGGAATGTAGTTTTTGATCATGTTGGCGGTGGTGGTGGGTTTGGATTGCAGCACCGATCTCTGGGTCGACTGGACCACGCTGCTTGCCCGGGACTGGTTTTGCTGAACATACGGCGATTGCACTTGCGGCGAGTTGTGCGACAGGGTGCTGGCTCGAGACTGCTGGCGTTGGCGGGGAGTTGGCGCTGAGGACACAGACTCGGGTGGAAAGCTTTGTCCCGGAACAAAGTTCTGTGTTGGAGTTGGAGCGGGTTTACTGTGGAGCGCCGGCGAGACGGTGGGGGGAGACATCTGGTTCATTTGGTTCAAAGCCGGCGACATGGCCTTTTGGTTCACCATCTGCGGAGGCTGCTGCGGAACTTGCTGTAGTTGCTGTGCCGGTTGCTGGGCCGGCTGGTTCTGGGGCTGGTTTTGCGGTGGCTGTTTTTGGCGCTGGAGCTTGGCTACGAGCTGTTTCTGGTAGTGAAGACGGCGCTCCCGGATATCTTTCTGTCCGTCGGGAGTGTTGCAGTACTGTTCGTAGGGTAGCACATATTGCACGTAGCAAGAACTCAACTCTTTGTCTATGCTGGCCCTGGCCGCTGGCGAGTCCACACCTTCGTACAAGTTGAGCCGCTGGGCCAAAATCGACCACGGCGACGGCTGCTGGGGCTGCTGGAGCGACTTGATCATCACTTGCACCCCGCCTAGTTTTTGAGAAAGAACATACAAGAAGAAGAGATTGACCCGCTTTCTGTTCACCACGATGGGTTCTCGGATGGGCGACCCGCGGCGGTTCATGAAGTCGTTCAAAATCGCCATAAATAACTCGATTTGAAGCTGGGCGACTTGCGCCGGCGGGATCTTTCCCTGGCCAGCCGGGGGCTGTTGTTGCTGCGGTTGAGGAGGCTGGGGTTGCTGCGGTTGTTGCTGTTGAGGTTGTGGAGGCTGGGGTTGTTGCTGTTTCTGTTGGAGCATAGTGGGAGTTCCATGGGCCTGCTGCGGAGTGTGGGTCTGCGGATTTTGCAGGTTCTGCCCCGGATTCTGCTGCTGGAAATTAAAGTTTTGCGGCTGTCTATAAAACTGGTCCATGTTCTGGTTCTGGTTCTGGTTCTGGTTCTGGAACTGGTTCTGGAACTGGCGGTTGTTCTGCTCCATTCCCGACCCAGGCGGCTTGCCCATCGACGGGCTGAACTGCTGGGTCATGAGCCCGCCTCGCTGCTGAGTCGCCTCCACTTCCATGTTCTTCAATCGGGCCTGAGCCTGGGCTTGCGCCTGGGCCTGTGCCCGCGCCTGGGCTTGGGCCAGAGCCAGGGTGTTCATGGGCTGTTGCTGCTGCTGCTGCTGCTGCTGCTTCTGTTTCTGCGCCTGAAGCATCTGCTGCTGCATTATCTGCTGCCGCATCCGCGACAACTGCTCCTTTTTGCTGGTATCCAACAGCGTCTGCTGGCCGCCTTGGGGCATTCGCATCTGGTTGGAAAAGTTGTTCATCATGCTCTGCTGCGACGCCATGGGCAGGTTCAAGTTCATGGGCGAGGTTTGGTTTTGCGGCTGGTGGAATTGCATGTTGATCTGGCCCGGCCCGGACCCGGCTTGGCCCGCAAGACCTTGGTTCGGGCGCAGGTTCAACCCCAGGTTTCTGCCCAATTGGCCTGGGTTCATTTGGTTCATTTGGCTCGGGTTCATTTGGCCTGGGTTCATTTGGCTCGGGTTCATTTGGTTTGGGTTTTGGTTCAATTGGCTCGGATTCATCTGGTTTTGGCTTTCGTTTTGGCTCTGGTTTTGGCTTTGGTTTTGGCCCGGGTTTATGTTCAGGTTCCCCAACTCCATGCTTGGGTTGATGGTCATGTCCATGGCTTGGTTTCCCGGGCTCTGGCCCATCCCCCCGGCCATAAACGGCTTTTCCATTGGCCGGTCGGCCATTTTGCTCTCCATGGGGAACATGAGGTTCATAGACTGGTTGGTCGGCTGGTCCATCGGCATGGACATGGCACTCGAAGGAGCATCCTGGAGAGCGTCCAGGGTGAACAAGTTGGAGAGAAAGTCGTCGCCGCCTCCCTGGTTGCTCTGGGCACCGTCAAAGTCGTCGTAGAGCCAGAACTCACTCATGGTGGTGGTGTGTTGTTGAGGCGAGCGGCTGTGGGATTGGAGTTGAAATATGCGAAAAATTGAACCCGGTGCTGTGTGCAGTACGGAACCTAACTAACTACAAATGTGCTACCAATATGCTACCAAAAATGCCACCACGGCTTGTGGATTTGTTTGCTGAGCGCCTTGTAGTGCTCCATTTCTTGCCAGCAGTCGCGGCCCCATTCGCATCCAGCCATGTTTACCACAAAGTCATGGCGGTGGAAAAAGTACTGTGGGTCGTCCGCCTTGTCGGAGCAGGCTCCGGGAGGAAATGCGTTGATCATTCGAAGCGGCAAGAACCCCACGCGCTCGCGGATCCACGGCTGTGTCTGATAAAGCGTTTCGAGCGCGTCCTGCTCCTTGTGCTCCCATTGCATGTGCATCTGCTCGTACATCGCCGGGTCCCACCAGCTGTCCAAAAGCATCTCGGACCACGCCGACCGCCGCATGAGAAACAGCCCCAAGTTGAACCCGCCGCAGTCCTGGGTGATGATCATGTCCACGGGGTTGTTGTAGTTGACGTAGGGGAGATCCACCGGGATGTTGAGCGGGTTGAGATGGTCGAGTGTGCGGTAGGTCTGGCCGTCCAAGTCGTCCAAAAAGTGCTCTTCCAACGACCGCGTGGGGTCCATGATGAACGTGTGGAGATCGAGCCACCAGAACCACTCGGCGTTGGGAAACTGCCGCATCGTCTGCTTGAGAATGTCCACCTTTTCCCACGACTCTCTCCACTCGTGCGAATATCGCTTTTTGATGGTCATGTCCTTGATGGTGAGCGCGTACCCGTGGCGCTTGGCGTACTGCTTTTTGTTGGCAATCAGCGATCTTTCCACCGACCATTCTTGCGGACCTTTCCACTTGAGCACCCCTCCGCCTTCGTTCGCCGCAAGGATTATCACCACCTTGGGATTGCCGTGGCGAAAATGCGGGATGAACGGCGTGGTGGTGAAGAGAGAAAGCGACAAGAGGAGCATCAACAAAATTGCAACGATTTTATGTTGGAGAATCACCTCCTGGACCGTGCGAGTTGCGGCCCTCACATACCCCTGGAACTTGCCCTTTGCCAGCTGGTGCCGCGCCGGCTTGAACGTGTGCGTGTACTCGTCGCCGTGAGCTTCCCCCAACTCGACGCGCTCGTGGACGCTGTATTTGCTCATGGCCAGTGTTGAGAACCGAGTGAAACTTTGGTGGCTGCGTGGTGTGTTTATGTAAACCGGGGGTTGTGCTTACGTAAGCGGCGCTCTACCCCTACCGCAACGGCAAGAGGTTTTGCTCGTCGCAGTGCTGGCGGCACAACGGGCACTCCGGGTGGTCGCGGATCCAGTCCACGATGCACACCCAGCAGAAAAAATGGCCGCAGTTGGCCGCGGCCGGGTTCGTCATCGGCGACAAACAGAGCATGCACGCGCGAGCGTTGTCCGGTATATAGGCGAGGTGGGTGGGGTCGGCAAGGTCGATGTTGGTGGACTTGTAGAGGGACTCGTTGTTGTTGACGGCGTCGCCGATTTTTTCCAATTGGCCGATATTTGTGATGTGGGTGTGGGATTGCGCTTGGGTGGCGTGTTCTGGCTTGTTTTTCTGGCTGAGGTGGGTCCTGACACTGAGAAGCGCCTTGACTGCAAACTGGAGCAAGATCACCGCACCCAACAAACCGTAGCTTCCGGTGGCCTGTTTGAGTTTCTTGGGGTCCTTGTTGTGGCCGAACACGTACCGCATGCCGAAGATGCGCTTGGATAGCGAATAGTATTGGCCCAGAAAGTAGAAAACCGCAATATGGAGGTTCATCACCACATCGAGAATCTTGGTGTACGACGACAAAAACGCCGATACGTACCACGGCTCGTCGCCAGCCTTGCCCGCGCCCCACCGCTGGACCGCCCGGCTCACTACATACGGCAAAAGAGCGTACGACACAATAAACCCGATTTTGGGCACCATGTGGGGTAACCGTTTGCCGCTTCGGTTGACATACATCAAGTCCACGTACTCCTCTCCCAACGTCCGGGCACCCAAGAGCGTGGTGAGCGCCAAGTAGAGCGACTTGGCCGCTACGGTGATCTCCTCGGGATGAGTGTGGACAAACCGCTGGCCTTTTAAAACGTGGATGACATCTTGAATTTTCGTTCGAAAAGACGACTCGAAATACGCATCTTTCTGGTGAGCTCTCACTGTGTTAGTATACTGGGACGGCGGGGAGTGGTTGTGGCTGTGTGTACGTACCTATGGTTGCCGCATTTGCATACGGCAATGCATTCTTGTTCACCTTGGACATGCTGACCGAGGACTGTGGGGCAGAGGTGAGTTGTGCGGTGGGTGCGCCGGTGCGCATGTGTGCAGGATGTCTATACGTCTATATGCAGGTGCTGGTGTTTCCTTGCTTATCGCTATTTGGCTTTATCGCTTGCGGTTGAATTGGAGGGTGGACTGGGTCTCCCGGGTCCCCAGGGCCAGGTTCAACTTCTCCAGCAACGCGAGCGCATAGTGGTAGTCGCGGTGCTCGGTTTCGTCCTCAACCTGGCACTCGCACTGTGTGCAGTACCCGTTGTCGATGGATAGTGTCGACTTTTTTGCCTGGCTGTTTAGCCTTGCAAAGATATCGGGTTTGGGCGATGGTTTCTTCTCGTGCTTTGGGGCGGTTTCTGTTTTTTTGTAGTCGCTGAAAAGTTTGGTGATATACTCGTTATCGACTTTCGCAACTTTCGCAGTTTTGGGCTTTTTGGGCGACGGTGGTTTGGATGCCTGTTCTTTCTTGACAGCATCAAACATCCGTTTGATCGTCGCTTCCGTATCCTGCACCCCGGACTCTCCAACGTAGCGGTCTATGAGGCTGGAATCTGAAGTGACAGTGAAATTCGAGACGATTAATGCGCAGTTCAAAATTGGGTTCACCTTGACAAGTTTGAGTTTGTTGTCGTCGTCGAGCTTGATAGTCTTGATATCGGTGCCACCAGTGTCCTCGATTTTCCCGCTCAGCTCGAGCATCTCCTTCATCAATTTTAGGCTTGTAGACTCCACCACTTGGTGCAATTTGTCAAGCGAGCGAAACACAGGAAGCGTAACTTGCTTGGATATTCTTGCCCCGGACAAAAACCCAATCTGTAAGCTCATGGTTTTGGGCCGAACGAGCACCCCTTTCTCCTTGTGTGACACCAGCAGCATCAGAAGGTTCATGTTTTCGTCGTCCAAGTCGATAAATCGGTTGTGAAGGTCGCCGGCATACACCCTCAACCAAGAAAAAATATCATAAAGCGTCTTTACTGGTCTTTGAGGAATGAAATTTTTTCTCGACATCATGGACTTGACATCCGTACGAAGCCGTAGGGGCTGTTTGTCGTCACCACGAACGATATCGTAGATTTTTTGGGCAAATGGTGGATCTTGAGGATACTCCTTTTGGATGTCTTGCAAGGTGTAATTTTCACGAAGATGAGTAAACGAATTGACCCCTGGCGGGGTGTCGAAGCGTGCGAGTACGTTGTCGCCTGCCTTTCCCCCCATTCCCGAAACATCGTTGAACTGAAAATTGGTCAAAAAATTCGCAATCAGGGCCAGCCTGATAATGGTTTGGTTGTCTGGTTTATTGAACCCGGCTGCAAGTTTAGCAAGAAACTTGTTTCTGGCTATTCCGCCCGACGTCGTGTACGAGAGCTCGTCGTAGATGAGTTTCCTGATTTTGTAGAGCACCTGGGCACCGATGAGTACGCAGATATCGTCCCAGTCGGAAATGGTGGGAGGGGATTCTGGGGACTTTTGTGACGAAGAAACGTTTTCTCGCAGCTGTAGTTCTGCGTTTTCTGTTTCTGTCCTGACCGCCTCTCCCTGCCAGTAGAGCGATTCCGGGAGTTGCGGCGGGATATCGGGCAATTCCAGCCCCAATTGACGAAGCTGAGGAAATTCCAAAAGTAATCTCTTGTGGACCTCCCGGCCCAAATCCAAGTAACATTCGTCTACGCTTGCTTTCTCCACCACGTCGCAGTGCTGCTTGATGATTTTGATGATTTTCCGGCTCTCTCGCCGATAAGGATCGAGGGAAACCTTGTGTTCAGCTTGGTTGGGAAGTCCCTCGACATAGGACCAATATGGATTTCCCTTTTTGAACACAGCAGCATGGGCAAGAATCACATCGGGGCACTTTTCCCGGGCCGATTTAACGTTATCCATGCGATTTATGCCATACTTTCGAGCAGCGTACGAAACTGCAATGAGGGTCAGCCACTGAACGCAAACCACCGGATCTTCAATGGAGAGATTTAGTCGAATTTGTTCCACTTGTGCAAAGAATGCGTTCATATCCACAAGCGCAATCACCGCCAACGGCAGTTTGTAGGCAATTGAGGGATTGGAAAGAGATTCGAGGTCGGAAACGGAAAATTTGGTGGGTTGAGGAACGGTCTTGAGGTCGGTTGATTTGTGTACATCTTTGAGTATGGACATCCGGGGTGAAGGTGAGGATGAGAAGAAGGATACGAGGGATTTGGGAGTATGGGTTTGGGTTTTTGTTTGTGGAATGTAGGAAGGTGGCTCGGTGAAGCCTCAGTGAAAGAGAAATGCTTAAAGATAAATGTGAAAAATTGGAAATTCGCGAAACTGCAAAATTAGATTGGGGGGAAAGGGACGTGCAAGTAGTATAGTGGTAGCTTATAAAAGAACATATAATATAGCAGGTACTGATGGCTGGTACTGTCAGTCTGTTGCTATACGGTAGTACTCGATATGGCTGACGTACGTAAATGAGACCAGCTTCGGACGCTACTTCCGATCTAGAGACCTTATAACAATCGAGCAGAAACAAACCATTCTCATAAAGCATGTCAAAAGTTTCCAACTTCCCAATCATTGATAGTAAATTGGTTATGATGTCCCAGCGGAGACAGTAGAGCCCTACGCACTTGCTCTTGTAACATGTGTTTCCCGTTTTTCCCAAATATGCTCGTGTGGCGCAGTGGTAGCGCAGCAGATTGCAAATCTGTTGGTCCTTAGTTCGAACCTGAGCGCGAGCTTATTTTTTCTATATTTTGCAGCAACCAAACCTTATTGCTACTATTTTTGGCTTTTTTATCTTTTGCCTTTATCTGCTCTTGCATATATAGATATAACCACTACATCTCGTAAATTTCCGTAATCGACTCGACTCTATGCGTGTGGCACCATTTTTCACAATCTCGAACAAGATTGCGAGGTCCACAGCTTATCACGCAACTGGAATCTGGAGCCCTTTCTAGGCCTGCCAAAACCTTGTTCAAGTCTGGCCTGCCACGGATAATTTCTGGGCCCTTGGTGGCCTCGGAATGCTTGGAAGTTTCCTCGAGATTTTCGAGTTCGATGGTCTCGTGCATCAAGCCATGGCCCTCGCTTTCGTCTTCGACGCTTACAGAATCGCTTCCTGTGATGTAGACTTGGACGTTATCAAGTAGCGAGTAATGGCGGAGCACGAACAAGTCCGCATTGCTTCTGGTGCACCAAATCATGGTGACGTCTAGCTTGGTGACAAGATACTTGAAAACAGGAATTGCCAACGAGATGCCCGAGCCTCCACATACTATTACGCTGTGGTCGAACCGGGATACCAGATTATCGTTGAAAACCAAACTTGTATACGGCGAAGACAAGTTGTATGGAGTATCTTTTGCGAAAGTGAAGGTGGATTTTTTCACCACCAAATCCAAGGTTTCGCTGGTGCCTGGCAACGTAGCCGCCGTGAAAGGATGGGAAGCAAAAACCCACGATTTCCACGACCGATTGGAGTGATTTATTCGCACATGCGAACCCGGCTGAAAAAACGAGGACGTTTGGTGTGGCCATGGGAAAGAAACCAATACAAGCGACGAGTTAGGGACCTCCCTGAGGGACACGGGGGTGGCAGCGTACGTTTGGAACTTGATAAAGACCAATATTGCCAAAAGTAGAGCGCAAACTGCCACGAATAGCGTCACCGATGGCCGAGCATGGAACAAGATAAGCACCACAAACAAGCCAATTGTGATGTTATGGGACACGTAGAACAAGCGGTAGCTGCGGCGGCGGAAAACAACCACCGAAACCACCAACAAGCCAGCGGCGGCTCCAAAAACCACCACTCCCAATAAATTATCGAACTTGAACACATGGTGGAAAAACGTCCCTTCTACCAACCATTTGGCCAAGTAGCCAATGCCGTGGATCAAGGAACACACCACAATGATCCTCGACATCCATTTGTGCAAATTGAGATTTTGCAAGTAATTTTCAAACGGCCAGTACTTGTAAGCCAACAAAATATCGGCCGGCAATAAACAGTACGCCAAGCGACCAAACCGCTTGATGGACACACTATAGTGCTCCAGCCACTCGTGGATGTTCCAGGTTCCAAGAATGGCCACCAAAACCGCCCAAATGACAATCTGGGGTATCCAGGGAACCGAATTTCCAGGAGACGAATTGGCCCGTTTTGCAAGCCTAGGCACAATTACCACGAAGGCAACGTGCACTAGCGATAGGAGAAACACCACATAGCCATACTTGACGTTGACGGTGTGGAGATGACCCTCATGACGTGGGTGGTTGTGCATGAGACAATCATTCGGTATACCCTGTGAAAATTACCCTGACGTCAAAGTCACGTGCGCGCCGGAATCAGGCAACGGAATTATAGGTCGGGCTCATGACGTCATGACAAGAAAATTCCGGCCAGCTGCTGACACATCAAAAATCGGGTCACACCAACCACCGGGTTCACGTTTGCGGATCTGGTTCGCTGCACCTGAGTTTGTGCATCTGCTTCTCATGTGTCTCACATTTGATTTGTGAGACATTTGCTGTCATAAACGTCTTGTAACCATTGCGTATGCTCCCCTGAAGGGTTGCGAGCGCATGCGCGCTACAAAATATTTCATTGCCATGACAAATGGATGAGTTGACTAAAAAATAAGAAAAATAAAAATAAAATGAGAAAAGAAAAGGATAGAAAATATCAGAATACGATAGAAAATAAGAAAGCTATAGTAAGATTTAGGTTTGCGGGAACAAGAAAAAGGTTGTAGGAATGGGAGGAAGGGCGGTGGAACAACCTTGCATAGGGCGTGTTTCTAAGCCTTTACGTAAACGTCCTGCAATAATAGCGCTTTGTCGACGGCGTTATCGATGGGAGAAACCTGCATATAAAACAATGCTTCGCCACACGCTCCATGCGGTGACGTCAGACTAGCAGTGTCTCAGCTGCAAGTGAAGTGACACATCGGATTCATGCAAGATATATCAGCACACTTACACCAAATTCATGGCTCTAATATCACAACCGCAATGTGTCTTAGATCTGGCACGGTGTGATTTGTTCGATCCTCTTCAATCCTCTTCAATCCTGGGTGGGAACCATTAGGTTCAGGATTCGTTGAAGACTTTGTTTTGAATTTGTCCGGTAATTTTTACGTGGAGTTCCGAATGTAAACCCTTATTTTTTCAGAATTGACTAGCCACACTTGGTGCCCCCAATCGAGACCCCGAACGGCAAAAAACCTCGGATGTCCGCTCACGATCGGTTATGGTTTCCGCGCACTTAGATGTGCAGCACCACACATGATGTAATAATAAGATCATTTTTCATTTAACGTGGAATCCCGCGCCCACGTCCCCTAGTCATGCACGCCTCACTCTCCACTCGCCCAATTTGGGGTCGCACAAATGAGTATATGCACCACCAGAGGGATGTCTTAGAAGGTACAACCGTCAATTGACATAGCTATGTAAGAGTTTGAAAGAAATTGTTTTCACTGAATATACCACCCAGTTCCAGCTTGGCGATTGTAAATTTTCATTCCTTTCTCTCAAAAAATTCGCCCGAAAACTACGAAATTATTTTGTGGAGGGGCCAGACTTTTCCGCACCCACGGAACCCCGATGTTCATTTTCAACTTTTTCATGTACGTAATGCGTCTGCATATGCATGCATATGCGTAATGAGCCCACCGTTCCAGAAACCCTTTCGTCACTCCGCAGGCCCTATTAATGCGAATGGGGGGTGGGTGGAAATTCACAATCGCATATATAAACAGGGTCGCTTCACTGTAATCGATAAAACGCCCTTGATACTAAAGTGGTTTTTTCTAATTGAATATTCCGATATCTGAAGTGTTTCATACTTCATCGTTATACCCCTGAACTTTGATAATGGTATATTCTTCTGAAAACGCAAAGTGGAAAGCCTACCAATTTGGCGATCCTTTTGCTACCGGAGCATTCTATGTTTGCAATAAGGTTGCCAAGGTTTTCTGTCGACCAGATTGTGACGCCCGTCCGGTCACCAATCTCAAACTGGAAATCAAGTTTGTTGATACTCCAAACGATGCCATTGCAAATGGCTACGTTGCCTGTGGACACTGCGAACCCTTGTCGCATCCAGCCGTCGACATCAAGTTTTTGGTGCAATGTGTGGCTTCTATAAACGAGCTGATTGGGTTTCTCCCACCCCTCCTCGACGAGAACGAAGACATGAACGACCAGCTTATCAAAGAAAACATTATGGAAACGAAAAAGAGCAACAAGGAGATGATTATCCAGACCATCAATGCTCGCCGCTCGTCCTACCCATCGATAAACATTGACAACGCCGCCAAGGAGTTTGAAAACTCATCGCTCTCGAAAAACGACTCTGACCACTACCGTCTTGTGGACCTCGCATGCCGCCATTTGGCGCTTGCAGCTGCCATCAACATATTCGCCCCAGCACCAAAGAGCCCCAGATCTCCCGAAGACCCCAAGGGCAAGCGCAGAAGAAGAGGTGGTGTGCTCGGATTCAAGGAATTGGCCGCTAAGTCCAAGCTTTCCGCATGGCACTTCCACCGGGTGTTTAAGCTGGTCACTGGTTTGACCCCAAAGACTTATGGAGACAAGTGGTGGGCAACGCAGGAGTATGTTGTTCCTAAGTCAATTCCAATTGCTTTCGACATGATTTACTATTAGAATTTCTAGTGAATCAGGAGAGGGGATACTGATGGTGCTTATATACTACAGTTGCTGCAGGAGACCCATTACTAGAACCTTCTGTATGCATGATCTAGAACTTTCTAGAAAGTTCTTTGTCATCCCATGGTAGCACAATTAGTGTTACGGGAGTATCACAACAACAAGTCTATGATTCTACACTCGAAAATTCTTGACACTTGCTCAAAAGTGATTTGACGTATTTTTCAATCTGGTTGCAAAGGCTGCAACAGTACTGCTGCAGGTGCGTACGTGCATATAGAAGTGTGGGGCCCGTTGCATGATCTTAATTGTCCACCTGCAGGTAATACCTCACTTACGAGCTGGCGACTGGGCTAAAATATGCAGGCTGGAATAGGATGCGCAACAGTTTGCCGAGTGGATCCGGGCCCACACCGAATTTCAACACATTTTTGCGGGCTTTCTTGACGAATTCTGCCAAGAGGTTTGGACCATGGATGAAGTTTGTATCGTGCATTCTTCCGTCAATGCTATACGACTAGGTGAAGTTTTGAGTGTATAAATCTTACAGTACCACAAAAATATTATATAAGTCACGTGCCGGTTTACGATAAGCTCCAACTTTGAGTTAGCATTATTTGGGCATACAACATAAGCAAAAGAGTCACTAGTGAATACTCAGCCTTCTGCTGGCTGGTGAAGCACCTCGTAAATGGTTTATAAGCATAACTCGCTTATATTCGACAATTAGGAGTGCGTTGAGATGCATGAGAAATATGCACAAGAAATTTCCAAGCACAAAAGCTCGGAACCCAGCGAAAGACCCCTGCAGGTGCGCTCATCCAAAATTTGGTCAATTTGCTTAAGGCATCCGGGTTTGTCTAAGCCCAGCTCGAGAGCTAATTTCTCGTAAATGCGCACGGCGGCGTAAACGGAAGACTCAAATTCATAATTTTCGTCGCATAAATAAAGCACGCCTTATGCTCAATTTCGTCTTGCATATGCAAGTGATCGCCCCGTAATTCTGTGCGTTGCCCGATAGCAGTATTTCAGAACTCATCGCTTTCTTTCTTCTATCGCCGTCTTACTGGTCTTGTTAGTATTTTGAGAAGAAGCTGTTGCGTTGACAGGCAGAATTGGCGATGAAAGATAAGAAACCTTTAAACACTTTTACCGTCAAACGGAACTTGCGCAAGATATATAGCCCGAGGATATTCCTTTTGGTGGGTTGTCTTGTTGCACTTTACCTCTTTGTCGGAACGACCCATATCTCCTTCGGATCCTCCAAACCAATTGCTCCAATTGATACGGATGACGGCACCATCAAGTATGCTGCCAATTTGTTGGAAGAAGTTCGCTCAAAGATCAATGCTAATGGTAACGAAGTGCCCCAGGACATGAAAATTCCCTTTTCCTGGAAGCAATTCTTGTCTCTTGATAAGGAAATCGAAGCGAAAAAGAAGTTTTATGCGGAGTTGAACTGTGTAAAGTTGGCTGGCCTCATTGGTAAACCTACTAGCACGCCCTTCAATTGTGTTGAAGATCCCACAGATAGAGAGGTTCCTATTGTAATCAAGCAGAACATTCTTCTCTATTTGTATCCCGAGTTCAGAACTGTTATGAAAACCATTCACATGTCAAAGACCTATACCAACCCGGATAGCGTCGTTTTATTGACCAAGGACAGTTCTTACAAGCTTCCGGTCGATCCCAGTCCCCAGAAAATTAAGCTGAAGGGCACATCCATCGAAAGTGTTGTCAGTCAGCTTCAGGGCTTGGTTGCAAAAAATGCCAAAAAATCGGCTGAGGATCTGTTTCCTGCGGAGGAAGCCTTCCAGGTTTTGGACCCCAAGTACTCGCAGTTTGCTACAAAGTACATTGACGATAAGCAGTTTGATTTCGAAGAAACATTGAAGCTCTTTCCCGCGAACTCAAAGATCGCCAAGATTCATGCTGCTACTGAAAAATTGGGCAACGACATTCCAAAGTACTTCACAGAAGCATACACTATGGACGTTTCCATGGCCAGCCACATGGACTGGCGTTTTTTCGACTCGAAAAAGGCGCTTGACTTCAATGTCAAGTCGGAAATTTTGCACCGGTTGATGAGAGCATGGTTACATTTCACCACCAAAATCGCCCACATTGACACCTGGGTTTCCCACGGTTCCTTGATCGGCTGGTACTGGAACGGATTGCACTTGCCATACAACAGTGACATCGACATGCAAATTTCTGTTGGTGGCTTGTTGAAGTTGATTCAAGGCTACAACAACACCGTTATCTTGGATTACACCGATGCAGACAGTGGAGTGTACAACAGTTTCTACTTGGACATTGGGCCGTACTTTGGTGCCCGTGGAAGAGGAAACAGTAAGAACTTGATCGATGCCAGATTTATCGATATAAACACTGGTATCTTGATTGACATCACTGCGGTGTCGTCCATGCTGGTAACCGAGGCTGAAAAATTAAAGGCCAAGGAAGGAGAGTTGAGCCCATTTGAAAAGCAAGAGCTACTCAAGGCGCTGGCTGAAGGCGAGCAGGTGATCTACGACAAAAACTACCACTTCTATCGGTTGGGACAAATCAATCCTTTGCTTCCTACCAAGCTTGAAAACGAAGTGGCCTACGTCCCTAATAACTTCGAGGTGTTGTTGAAGAGCGAGTACCCTGATATGGACAAGTCTTATGTCAAAGGGTTCAAGTATAGAAAAAACCTTCGTCTTTGGGTTGGAACCGACGAGTCCAGTGGGTGCAAAGTGGAAAATGTCATTATTGATACTGTGCTTGAGGACGACCAGAATTGTGTGGAAACAAACAAGTTGGTGTCCAAGAGGTTCCATGCCACCGAAGAAGCCACCAAACGTCATCAATTGCAAATGAAAGACTTGAGAGCTGCCACTGATTTCAAGGACTACATGTTGACCAGTAAGCCCAACGAAAGGAAGGTTTTGTTGTACTGAACTAATGACTACAGTGCTTAGCGTGGTACATATATAGCAATTGCCACGAAAGTCAATTCTTAAACTGCTCTGGTTTCTATCTAGCGTCTATGTGGTCTCTGGTCTGGTGCCGAGTCAGACACGTGAAAGACTCGGCCGCGCGACTCTCTCCACGCCAGTGAGCATCAACCTTTTTCCTTTTCATTCAAATACCATGTTGAGAACGTTGTTGAGACCTGCTGCTACCAGAGCCATTCTTCCAAGGGCTCCTGCCTTCGGTTCGTTTGTTAGATACAACTCTAGCAACTTTAAGATCAACACTGAATCCCATGTGTACAAGTACCTTCAGCAAGGACCCAAGGCCGTCAAGTATACTGCCGAGCACGAGTGGTTAGCTGTCCACGAGGACGATACTGCGTTCATTGGGATTACCACCTACGCCGCCGAGGCTCTTGGAGATGCCACTTTTGTGGAATTGCCAGAAGTTGGCCAGGAAGTCGAAGCTGGAGAATCGATTGGCTCAGTTGAATCGGTCAAGTCTGCCTCTGAAATTTACTCGCCGGTTGCCGGAGAGGTCATTGCTATCAACGAGACGTTGGAGTCGAACCCTCTGTTGATCAATGAGCACCCAATGGGAGATGCATGGATTGCACAAATCAAGTTGAGTGAGCCCAGCGCTATTGAGTCTGATGATTTGTTGACGGAGGCTCAGTACGAGAGCACCTTGGAGGAGAACTAGACCAGGAACCGGGAACTAGGATTGTGACCTTGTAACTAGGACTAGGAGCTAGGAATAGGAAACGAATGTACTTTTAGGTTTGATATTGTAGGGATGTCGCACTGAACCATGGTTGCGAGGAAGCGCAAAATAGTGTAATTCTGAAACCTTTTGTACTCGTCCTCCACTCTCCTCTCGTCTACAGTCTACAGTTCTTCCTCTCTCTCTCCCTTAGACTTTGTACTTCCGTATTCATTAAACATACATCAAGAAAAGTGCACAGCAATTGGCACAATAATAACAATTAACAAAATGATCACCACCAAAATAAGACACATTCTCATCTTCATATCCTTCCACCACATATCTTTTCTCACCCGGTTGGCTCCTCTTCTGAATCCTTGCGCACTTATAGCCAAGTTGTCGGTTTTGTTCTCGATCGAGTCCAATCTCTCTCCACGTTCCGCAACCTTGTTGATGTTATCTCTCATGATTCCAACCGTATCGTCGATTTGCTGAGTTAGTACTGAAATTTTCCAATTATTTCATCCACGTTGGATCATCTTAAGGGGGCGCGGTCGCTCGAATATAGTACTTACCGCTTGGATAGCAGCAGTCCTGGAGTTGGACTGCTCGCCGGTGGTTTGGTTTGGGATATATGGGTCGTAGGGAACTGAGGACGACATTGTTGTAAACTCTTTTGTGCACGGAAATCAAACTGAAATGACTTTAGTTGTAGTGAGAAAGTGACACAAAGACGGCGAGAGCGGACTATATTAAGAAGTCGCCAAAAAAAGATTGCTTGTTATGCATTTTGGTAACACCTTCGTGTTTGAGCGGCTACGTCTACTTATTCCCGATCATCCGAAACCTAGCAAACTGTCCAGCTGCTACTTCCAGGATCCATGAAGACAAATCGTGTGCTTATGTAAGAGGGCCTCTTGGTAGAAGGTTACCCAATGCGGTTATAAGCCAACAGTCTCGCGACCAGGTTTGGCTTGGCTCCTGCACAGACCTGGGTGACAGCTCCCACGCACCAAAGTGGTCACCTTCCATCGACATCCGCGCCTCGTTGCCGCCGGCCACCACACAACAGTTCCTGTACATAGGCTGGTCCGGTTCAGTTTCACTAGACGAATCCGGCACATGAGTGATCCGGCGTGCACACAATAGCAATCTCCCTGCACACACCGGGACGCGATTGCCGGGTAACGCCCGGTCGGGTCGTTTCTGCCTCGTTGTTTGATACCAGCGCTCACCCCTTTCGAAAAATTTACTTTTGACTAGGTATTAATATAGTATAGCAAAATGGACGGAGGTATGTAAATTCCCCTGATTATGGACGCAATTGCGTGCCTAGAGGCATCCCGTTGATGGATGGTTCATGTTTGTTCGATTGCCATTTCACGACGTCGGCTATTCATCGTCGACATGCGCTTGCCGTCGTGATCTTTCGAACTTTCGCGAGGATTCTGATGTCAATTCGTGTATGAACATAGTCTCCGGCTCGGTATGGCCGCCGGCGTCGGCTCGCCAGCCCATCAACGTTGAATTTTCATTCATACTAACTTTCAGAAGAAGTAGCTGCTTTGGTCATTGACAACGGTTCCGGTATGTGTAAAGCCGGTTTCGCCGGTGATGACGCTCCTCGTGCCGTGTTCCCTTCGATTGTCGGTAGACCAAGACATCAAGGTATTATGGTCGGTATGGGTCAAAGAGACTCCTATGTTGGTGACGAGGCCCAGTCCAAGAGAGGTATCTTGACCTTGAGATACCCTATTGAACACGGTATCGTCAAGAACTGGGATGATATGGAAAAAATCTGGCACCACACTTTCTACAACGAGTTGAGAGTTGCTCCAGAAGAGCACCCCGTCTTGTTGACCGAGGCTCCAATGAACCCCAAGTTGAACAGAGAAAAGATGACTCAAATCATGTTTGAGACCTTCAACGTCCCTGCCTTCTACGTTAACATCCAGGCTGTGTTGTCTTTGTACTCCTCTGGTAGAACCACCGGTATTGTCTTGGATTCCGGTGATGGTGTTACTCACGTGGTTCCAATCTACGCCGGTTTCTCCTTGCCTCACGGTATTTTAAGACTTGACTTGGCTGGTCGTGACTTGACTGACTACTTGATGAAGATCTTGTCCGAGCGTGGTTACACTTTCACCACCACCGCTGAGAGAGAAATCGTTCGTGACATCAAGGAGAAGTTGTGTTACGTCGCCTTGGATTTCGAACAAGAAATGCAAACTTCGTCTCAATCTTCCGCCATCGAGAAGTCTTACGAGTTGCCCGATGGTCAAGTCATCACCATCGGTAACGAGAGATTCAGAGCTGTTGAAGCTTTGTTCCGTCCTTCCGACTTGGGATTGGAAGCCGCTGGTATTGACCAAACCACCTACAACTCGATCATCAAGTGTGACCTTGATGTTCGTAAGGAGTTGTACGGTAACATTGTCATGTCTGGTGGTACTACTATGTTCCCAGGTATTGCTGAGCGTATGCAAAAGGAGATCACTGCTTTGGCTCCATCTTCGATGAAGGTTAAGATCATCGCTCCTCCCGAGAGAAAGTACTCTGTCTGGATTGGTGGTTCTATCTTGGCTTCCTTGTCCACTTTCCAACAAATGTGGATCTCGAAGCAGGAATACGACGAGTCCGGACCTTCTATTGTTCACCACAAGTGTTTCTAAATAGGTTAGACTTTCTTTTCTTGGATCAAAATTTGTATACTGAAAAGAATATTGTATTCTCAAGGTAAATTCTCTTTAGGTTCTTCTCATGTATCTTTTATTCATAATCTAAAATTCCAATGCTGGTGTTTTTCCCTTAAGCCTACCTAAAACACACTCCTTTGCGTATCTCACGACAACGTTATCCTCATGAAGCATGTCAAAACTCTCAGTTGCGTCCTTTCCAGCAAAATTCAAAATCGATTCGGCACCGCCTGGATGGTTGTCCAAAAAGGAAGTTAAGTCAAGAACGACATTCTTAACGATACACCAGCAGTCCTCTCTCTTATTGTGCTTTGCAACTTCTTCCTCGGTGAACTCCTTGTCTGGAATTTTGAATTGGCTTACCAGTTCCTTGGGCTTAGATTGAGCTGGAGATGAACCTGACTTGCTTGGAGAGCTCTGGCTTTCATGCTTGCCCTGAGCTTTATGCTCACTTTGTCCACTTGCATCATTGCTTCCCCATTCAATGACAACTCTTTGGGGATTGTTAGGGTCAATATGGAAACTAATCTGTTGCAATCTGTTGACGGCGGCTTCCTTGGGGGAGCTGGAAGTCAATTTTTGCATAAAAAAGTTAGTAGCTTGATCGGCAGCAACTCGACCATACACTACGCACGCCAACAAAGAAGATCCTCCCAATCTATTGTGTCCATGAACTCCACCTGCAACCTCGCCACAAGCGTAAAGTCCTTCGAACGGCTTGAAACCATCTCCTTCTTGGTAAAGCACATGAGTCTTGTCGTCAATCTTCACACCACCCATTGTGAAATGTAGAACTCTCGTAATGAACGACATATAGAATTCCTTGTCGGGTCCGAATTCGAAGGGTGTGGTTGGGAAAAACTTCTTCCCAAACTTGTCATCTACCTCCCCTTTTGCTGCCTTGTTGTACTCATCGATTTGGGCCTGTAAGGTGTCTTGTGAACAGCCAATTTCTTCTGCCAATTGTTTACCAGTGATCTTTTTCATGAGGTTTCTTTGCGTGTAATGTTTGATGTGGAACAGCAATTGCTTCTCGCTCTTTGTGCTCAACACCAATCTTAATGGGCCATTGCCAGCCTTGATTTGCTTTTCCATTTCACCGGAAACGTAATCTCTGGTTCCAAGCTCGTCAACAAATCTCTCACCTTTGCTGTTGAAGATGATTCCTCCTTCTCCCCGAAGGGCTTCAGCACCGAGGAAGAGGAACCTGGGCGACTTCTTACCACTTATGACATCTTTGTCATTCAAATCAATCAAGCCTGTAGGATGCACCTGGACCTTATCCATGTCAATTCCCACACCCTTGTTCTTCATGACAATTTTTTGGCCATCTCCAGTGGCGTGATTTCCGTTGGTTGATGGCAAGTCGATGATATCTGGTCTGTATTTGCGGAGCAACGAATTTTTAGTGAAATCTGCAGCATAACCGCCAGTGGCTAAGATCACTGGGCCCAATAACTCATGCTTCTCTTTGTTGTCGAGGTTCTTGTATTTCACTCCACGCACTGAAAAGTCAGAGCCTTCTTCCTTTACCAAATCAATGACCTGACAACGCTTCAAGATCGTTACCCTATGGGGCTCCGACTCGGCCAAGTTTTCAAGTTGCTCAAGTAACCTGTAGGTGATGGCCATGCCTGGAAATTTGGCATCTTTACCTCTGTGAGTACGAGGCTGTGAATGGCCACCCAACCGCGACACCACCGAGAGGTCTAGATCAAATACCTCTTGGAGCCAGTGTACTGCATCAGCAGAATTGTAGGTCAAAACCTTGATCAAGTCTGGATTGGCTCTATCTTTAGCAGTCTTCAATGTATCTTCATAGAATTGTTGTACAGAGTCCTTAATCGAGAGGTCGATCTGGGTCCTTGTCAACGCTCCGTTGATACCCGAAGTGGCCTTTCCGCTGTTTCCACTGAGAAACGATTGCTTGTCAAGAAGTACCACGTTAGCACCCCGTAAGTATGCTTGATGTGCAGCAGATAAGCCAGCAAGTCCACCGCCAACTACGATGATAGGATTCTCCGGTACTTCAGACATTGCTACAGTATATATTGAGATTCAAATAGCAGTTGTCTTTAAAAATATATTCCGGGTATTCGGTTCAACAAAACCCTTGATTTCCAAAGTCCGCGCTTAAGTGTGGGGTTGCTTACTTGCCGCGCAATTATTGGATGATGCTGCCCGTTTATTGTGGGTGCACGGGTGTGTCAGATGAGCCCTTAGCTGCAAAAAGGTGGGGTGATGCAGAGGGGAGGTGGGGTGATGCATGTGTTGGTGGAATCAATGAGAAATGTATTGGAAAGCGTAGGTTACATCATCATGTAAAGATTCTCTCTGTAAAAGCGAATCCTCGTTTTTTTCCAAATCTTCATTTTGCAAGTGATTCCAGGTGGTACTGTCTCCGTAGAGCATGGCAGGTGCCTTCACTCGCTGTCCTGAAGGATCACATCTAGGACACTTGAATGTGTCGTGTGTATCGCATAGTGTGTCGGGTTGAAATTCGAAGAGCTGGCGAAGATAATCTGCACTGAAGAGTCTGTCTACGTCTTCTTTTTCATCCACAACGCAGCTCGACAACGAAAGCTTCATTGATTGTCTTTGAAAAATCTTCTCCTCGATAGTTCCTGTCAGAATGAATCGGTAAATGAAGCAGTCTTTCTTCTGTCCATCTCTCCACACTCTTGCCAATGCTTGTTGGTCAGCAGCTGGATTCCAATCAGGATCAAGGAGAATAAGCCTGTTAGCTCCTATGAGATTGATACCGCAACCACCTGCTTTTGAAGAAAGCAAAAAGATAAATTCTTGACCTTCGGGATCATTGAAACGATCAACGAGTTTTTGGCGCTTATTGATATTCATCGTACCGTCAAGGCGACAGCACTGATATCTCTTGTAACGACACATTCTCTCTATTAAGTCGAGCGTTTGAGTGTAATTCGAAATCAACACTATTTTGTCGTCAGTTTCAGTGTGTATCTGATGCAAAAATCTCTCGAGCATAGCAAACTTTCCACTGTACCAGGTCCTGATTTCCTTGTCTCTGCCACTAGATACATAGTCGTCTGGTAGGATATCTTCGGAACCCAGGACCTCTTCTGGTAATTTTAAAAGTTCAGGATGGGTGCATAACTTCTTGAGCATACCAATTGCCTTCAATGGTTGAGACCCAGCGCCCTTCAATAGTTTACGTACCTCCGGAGACGTGATAAAATGCTTGTACAAAGCCTTCTGAAGAGGAGACAACTTGACAAACACAACATACTCGTACTTGATTGGCAAGTACTTCGAGAGGATATCGTTCGTCCGACGAATGATAAATTTGGAAACAAGCTTTGACAAATCACTCAACTTTTGATCTCCAACTTCTTTCTCTTTATCAGTGGCATCGGCATCACGTCCTCGCAAGATTGCGTTTTCAAAATTCTTACGGAAATCGTTCCGTGTTCCGAGATAGCCTGGGTTTGAAAAATTCAACAACGAAAAGTACTCCGAGAGATCATTCTGTATCGGTGTTCCTGATAAAATAACCCGCCGTTCACAACGCAAAGCATTGAGAGCAGTGAAGGTCAATGAGTCGCCATTTTTCAAACGGTGCCCTTCATCTGCAAGCATGAGGCCCACCTCTGTACCGGCAAGCTTGTCTACGTTTCTTCTCAACGTTTCGTAAGAGATGATTAGCACTGGTCGCACAATGTTACGTCCAGACGCTACTGACCATTGCTGTAATGCTGGGCCCAAATCTGCGGACTTTGTAGACTTTCCATCGACGGCAAGCGGCGTCAACACGCCCTCGCCCAACCACTTGACAATCTCATTGGCCCAATTCCTGACTAAGGAAGAAGGACAGACGATGATGCATTTGGAGATGGTTTTCGTACCACGGGGACCCTGGCGAAGAAGAGTCCACATCAACGCAATACATTGGAGAGTTTTACCAAGTCCCATTTCGTCGGCCATGATACAACCCTTAGCATTTGGGTCCATCAATCCGGAAGTACACCTGTAGAGAAACTTGACACCAGCCACCTGATGGGGCCTTAGCACCTTCGCTAGCCGAGGGTCGATCACGACTGGGACATCGGCAAACTTGGTTTGCGGCTTGTAGATGCCCAATATTTCTGCTAATGATCTATGCTGTGACTTGCGTCGCGACGTGTCTTTCTTCTCATCGGTCTCGGATTCAGGAGTGGCTTCCTTTTTCTCTTCTTCGTCTCCTTGATCGAACGACTCCACAGTAGGATCGTAGAGAACAATCGCAAACTCAGACGTGGGATCGTGTAGTGGTCGAGGAGGAAGGATTGCTTGTCTACGAGTTCCGAGTGCCGGAGGAGGTGCTCCATTGGTACCATACACAGCTTCTTCTTTGGAACCCTTGGCAAAAGGGACACTAAACGACTTTTTGAGCTTTCGATCTCCATGGTCTACATTCACCAGTCTGGGGAGTAATGCACCAAACCGCTTATTCCGGACAATATTTCCGTCCCCATCCACGCCATCTGCTTGCTCGCCCTTCCCGTCCTCAAACACCTCCACATAGTTCGTCACTTTCCGTGCTTTACGAGCAGGCTGACGAGACTCAACATGGTTTGTGGCGAACGGAACTTTAAACGGTCGTTGTAATCGAACCGCGCTATCTTTCACAGGTGGAGGCCGTTTCTCCGGTGGCACTCCAGCACCGCTACCAAGAGGCGTGGTGAACTCTTTTAGAAGAGGCCGTTTCATTCTTTGGAGTAGGGTGAAAAATACGATCTGATTACGCAGCCAGGTAAACAACGCGATACCAGGTCTGCTTGTGCGTATGCAGTACTTTGTGTGGTGAATGAGATGGTGAGATGAGCGTGGGGTTGTAAGAGAGAGCTTGATTGCCTTCTCTATTTGATCTTTTGGAAAACATTTGGAAAGCATAGATAACCTACGATGGACCAACTCTTAGCGAGAGCAGGCAGCCAGGCAGTTACTTTTGCCATACGACTGGGCATCACGTTTGCTTCGGGATATGCTGTTCGTACTGTTACCAAGTTTCTAGACAAGATCCCTGAGTCCGAAAAGAAGAAGATCCTAGACAAAAGAACCAAAATAAGAATCAAGACGGACATTTTGGGCCAGGCAATGGACCTCATACGGTTGGCAGCAGTCAGAGGAAACACATCGCTTGAACCGTCCCTCGAGCTAATTGAAGCGGTTACAGGTGAAATCGAGCGTTTTGAAACCAAGATGAGCTCTATTACCGAAACCTTGAGCTCACTTAACGAAAAGGAGTCTGTGATAGAGGTCAATCGATGCATGGACAATTTGTTGACTCAACTTGATGAAGCTATTCCGCTCCTCCAATTGTCAATTGCAACTTCCGGCACCACCATGAAGACAAGCTTGTCGCCTTCTGTTTCTCCAGGGCGGTTGCTCCAGGCGTCTAGCTTGGTTGCAAAGGCCAATGAATCGGAATTGCCAGGTAACGTTGGACCTGTCTTTGACCTCGTTTACTATTCTGTGTTTTATAACCCGAGCAGGCTAAAGTACATTGACCATGAAGACAACAAAAAAGTGGGTGTGGCCAAAGACGACGACTTGCTAGCCATCTCGTGGAAGGAGGAATTCTCTCGTGCTCTGGTTCGTATATTGTCCACCAGCACCAGTAAATCGTCATACCAGTACTCGTTGGAAATCCGCGAGGACCACAATGATGGTCGGTATCACGATGACAAACCACAAGTAGTGGTATACGACGTCAAGTCCATCATGCGCATGTTCTTTTCTGCTTCCGGCAAACTTCTAAAACTCGAATCTAGAAGTGCACCAGTGTTGATGTTCAAGCTCGTTGATAAGGACGAAAACGAAGAGTGGATAGCACTTGGTCAAGTGGGTGTCGGCGAATTTGATGACGCAAGCGACAGCGAAGAAGACGAATCAGAGGACGAGACGCCGGCGCCACAAGAAGACAAGCACTTGTCACTCTCGCTATTGGAGTACCTTCTACGTTTATGTGCCTTGCAGCAGAGGGACCAGACTTCCATATTCGAAACGTCAGACGAAAAACTTGCTCTATATTTGCAAGATGAAAATGCTAAGAATACGATGTATGAAACAAGTCGACAAAAGCGAGACCGACTTCTCGATGAAGCAAACACAAACAACGCCATTGATTTTGATTCCAATATTAACAGACTAAAGAACCTCGACTTGCAGCTGTGACTACTACAAATTAACGTCCTTTGTTTCAAACTTTATTGGGGCCACGAGATCGTTGAACATGTGGCCATTACCAAAGTCGATGTTGTATTGTTCTTGTGGGTCGGGTGAATTCACGGCCCCCGGGGCTGGTCCAGCTCCAGGTTCGTTGATTGGGGAATAGTTGTGCGCTTGTGGCATACTCGCGAGCTGGTTCTCCATATAGCCAACTCTCGGGCCAGGTTGTGAATTTATAGTTTCAATGAACTTTTCATATTCGTTGAGTCTCATTTCGTGAGTCTCGTTGAACGGGTTTTGATCAAAGAACTCTGCCTCTTCAAACATTCGATCGGATGGTTCAGATTCGTTGGGGCCTCCTTCAGAAGCACTTTCAGGTAATGAAGGAGGGAAAGCTGCTGAGTTGCTCTGTATAGGTCCGGAATGGCCGTTGAAGTAACTCTCGAGCTGTACGTTCAGCCTGCTCTGGTTCGTTGCAGTAGAGGAGTTTGAGGCCATAGACAACACTGACTCTGGTCGCTTTGGCCTAGCAGCATACTGGCCCGAATTTGGAGCAGTTGGTTTCGGATGATGGGTCCCAGGTAGAGTCAGAAGTGGGCGCGATTCGCTATCATCAAAACTGCAAGATCCAACCAAAGGAAAAAGAGGAAACATTATCTCTTCCCCGGCTACTCTTCTGCCTTCTTTTGCGGGGGTAGTGTTGGCTTTTATGGTTTGTTGCAGTTCCTGTGGTGTTGCAGACGACAAAGCAACGTTGCTCGAACTCGAGGGCACCGGAGAAGACGACGCCGAATTGGGCACATCCAGAAACTGCTGCAGGTTTATTTGCTGCGCCAGTATAAACTGATCGGGTTGGTTTGAGAACAAGTCAAAGAGACCAGAATTGGAGTCAAGGTTCTCGGCCATGTCTTCAAAGACATAGTTGGAGTTGAGAGAATCGTCATGGTTCGGCATTTTGACGCCTATTACGTCGTCGTTGGGCCTGGGCAACAGTGCCGCATCGCTGTCGGAATGGTTTCTCAAGGTTTTCTTCTTTGATTTTTCCAATTTTTTGGAAGGAGCGCAAGCACAGGTACAATGTGTACTCTTGTTGCATGGACACAGGGCCAAATGAGCTCCCGGTGGCTTTCCCTTTTTGTTACAGGTACACGAAATGTGGATGTTTTTCATCTTTCTTTGCTCTCGGCAATGCAGGCATTGCGAGGCAGGCCTGCCCTTGGGTTTGATCATGGTTAGGGGCTGATCAGTATGGATACAAGTCGTAACACGATGGCCACGGATGCACCGTTCGCAAGCGTATTTGACACCGTTGATCAACACCATCGTTGTTGAGCAATCTATTATTGGGGAATTGTACAAGGGAATAAGTAATCAAGAACCAAGTCTTATAAGGATCGTAAAAGTGTCTCAGGCTACCGTAGACATACAAACTTGGGGATAAACAATAAATTCGGTGGCGTTAGACCAAACCCAAATCCAACCAATCGATTTCCACTTCACCGGGTGGTGAAAGTTAGCAGCACAAGATGTGTGGCAGAGCACAAAGTGTGTTCGAGCCAGATATTCACAGAAGCTCCAACAAGCCTTTCGACACAGACAAGGTGAGATAATTCACGGTTTGCGCTGCAAATGTCGCCAGAGGGTTGATAATAGTTTTTGGCTGATCAGTAATTTGTTAAATCGTACTTTCGTAGGGTACGAGAAGGCTAAAAAATTGACCCGGTCGTGCCACAACCGGGCTGTGTCAGCCGGGCCAGGCTTATGGAACTACCTGCAGGGACAGGAAAATTGGGAAGGAAAAAGAAAAGCCCAACCGGTACTCGCATACGAACGAGTCACGTCGGTATGTGACGATCTCATGCTCGGTATGTGACGTTCTTACTCCTACAAACGTAAAAATGTAGTTCACTTGTAGGGGTATCACAGCCCTATGCGGCTATTCGGATATACACCACCCGGCCACATACCACCACCAAAGGGCACAGTCACGAGAATATTTGCTGCACACGATTTTGTGACTCTGCCATTTTGTGGCTCAACTAACCTTACTAATTTTTCAGTGGGACGCTTTTCCTGAATTTGCAGCTAATGTGAAACAGTAAACGGACGGTCCCTGCATAAACTGACATGACCGGAGAGAGTTTTCATCTCAATTGCGCGCGGAACACATTGTCTAGAGCGGAATTCGCTGGGCAGCATCCATACAATATACTAACCAGTCTTATTGTCGTGGTACTTTTTATGTTCCAAAACTTGTACTTTCCTTCGAGCAGTCGTTAGTTCTACATACATGAATTCGCCTAATTGTTCAATTTTCGAGGTTGGACTCTTCAGAGCGCCACATGGAGCATTGAAGCGTATATGTATGCAATCCTGTATTAATGCCGTACTTCTATTACAGAAACGAAACTTGATATTTTGGTTTCAGGGCATCGATGTTTCTTCTCTCTAGGTCCTGAATTTCAATTTCACTCTTTCTTTTCCAGACTTATTTCTTCCAATCTTTTTCTGTTTGACTCCCTTTCGCTATTTTCAACAATACGAAGGATACCCTGTCACACGAGAAAGGAGTTGATAGCTATGGAATATAATGCAAGAAATCCCACCAAGTAGGGGAAGTACTTTTGAAGAAATCCTGATCGAACATGCAATTATTTCACTGTTGTAGGGTTTGCAGCTGTCAATTGAATAATAAGAAGATTACGTAAAGGTCTCCATGGGTACTAAAAATACCGGCCAATTATGTAAGTGGGGACATAAGCTGTGGGGTTGGAGAATAAGCCGCAAACCCCACTTGCGATAAGTGCATTTTTGACAGGTTAGGCGGAAGGGTCTTTTTTACCGCTATATATATTTGAAGGCTTCTGAGTGTTTTCAAACCATGGTTGAATACAGCGAGGTTGAACAGCATAACAGCAAAAAAGACTGCTGGGTGGTAATTCATGGCAAGGCTTATGACGTTTCGGACTTTCTTGATGAACATCCGGGGGGCTCGGCGATTATTTTGAAGTATGCCGGCAAGGATGCCACCAAGGCGTTTGATCCTATTCATCCTGGTGACACATTGACCAAGTATTTGGCCCCCAAGTACCATAAAGGTGAGGTAACTGGAAAACCACTGAAAAAAGCAAAGTCCAAGAAGGGGAAAATCGACGCCAGCGGGCTGTCAATGGCCAAAGCTAGCGGCGAAGAGGGCGGTCAAGGATCTCCTAGTGGCGGATCCCAGGCTGCATCTTCTCAGGCTGCATCTTCTCAGGCTGCTCAGAACGGCCCGTCTTCTGGAAATGTTGTGGACGAGTTTGATGTGGAGTATGACGAGCAAGATGGTAAAGATCCATTGCCGTTGATTGTGAACGCTGATGCTGCTACAAGCGCAGAAAACGACGATGAATACGACGACGACGAAGACGATCCGCCATCTGAGCACGAACTCAAGCGTCGCCAGTTTCTTAAGAAGATGCCTGATTTGGGCCAAATCTACAATTTGAATGATTTCGAGTTCGTGGCTCGTCACACAATGGAAAAGGTGGCGTGGGCGTACTACTCATCTGGCAGTGACGACGAGATTACTCTTCGGGAGAATCATTTGTCATACCACCGTATCTACTTCAAGCCTCGTGTTATGGTGGACGTTACCAACATTGATCTTTCCACCACTATGCTCGGATGTAAGACCTCGGTGCCATTCTACATCACTGCTACTGCCTTGGGAAAGTTGGGCCACCCAGAAGGTGAGGTTGTTTTGACTAAGGCAGCTGATAAACAGGGTGTTATACAAATGATTCCAACGCTTGCGTCATGTTCTTTCGACGAGATTGTGGATGCAGCCACTGACAAGCAGACTCAGTTCCTTCAATTGTACGTCAATGCTGATCGTGAGATTTGTAAAAAGATTGTTGAGCATGCTGAGCATCGGGGAATCAAAGGGCTTTTCATCACAGTAGATGCGCCTCAGTTGGGCCGTCGTGAGAAAGACATGAGGTCCAAGGACATCGCTGACTTGAGTCATGTCCAGGGAGAGGGAGACGATGCTGACAGGTCCCAAGGTGCTGCCAGAGCCATCTCTTCCTTCATTGACACCGGCCTCAACTGGAAGGATATCGCTTGGTTCCGTAGCATTACCAAGATGCCAATTATTTTGAAAGGTGTTCAAACAGTGGAAGACTCTTTGAAAGCTGCGGAGCACGAAGTCGACGGAATTGTTTTGTCCAACCACGGTGGTAGACAATTGGAGTTTTCTCCTCCTCCAGTTCAGGTGTTGGCTGAATTGATGCCAATTTTGCGGGAACGCAAGCTTGACACGAAAATGGAGGTATACATAGATGGTGGTGTTAGAAGAGCTTCTGATGTGCTCAAGGCCATTGCCCTTGGTGCTAAAGGCGTGGGTATTGGCCGCCCATTTTTGTACGCCATGTCCACCTATGGAGTCGACGGAGTCGTTAGAGCTATTCAGATTTTGAAGGATGAGATGATCATGAATATGCGTCTCTTGGGTGTTACCACGATTGACCAATTGAACGAAAATTACGTCGACGTTCGAAGCTTGAACAGATATATTCCAGAGGACAAGCTCTTTGGCAAGGTCTACGAGCCATTGGAATCACCAGAATTCAAGGACTCCAAGCTTTAGTGAGTGAATAGAAATCAATGCTACTGACTACAATCACATCGAGACTACAACCTCTCTTCAGCTGAACGGTCTACTGCATCATCTGAAACCTAGGCTAATGTGTACAGGAAATGGTCGTCTCGTCCTGCACTTGTGCGGTACTGTGAGCGGCGTCACCCGGCTTTGGCATGTGAAAATTTTTGTCGGTTGTTCGCTTAGCGCCTGAACACGTCAATTGTCCTCGTTCCAAAGCTCAAACTCGCCTCGTTCTCTCATTTGTAGTTACTGTAATTGACCCGTACCCTCTGAATTCCCGTTCCATTCTCGGTATTTGTGGCCTGCATATTGCTGTTATTGTGCTACTCACTCCCAAACGCGTTCGTGTTCTCAACGAGATCAAACTTCGCTCAAACAAACATCGTGCGAAGTCGAGTCGGTGGCTGAAAATCATTAATATCCAACCAAAAAGCTTTGTAACTATTAGTGTACGCCAGAAGTCTCGATAATAATAGTGACGAAGACCTTCAACTCAAAGTCAGTGAGAGTGCTCGTCTCGTATTACACTTTTTAGGTCACCACAATTACGACCGATTACCTTAAATTTTAAGTGATCGAGCGTACTTGAATCTCCTAAGCTAAGACACGCGTGTGCTCACGATGGTTTCCGCGTATGATGTCGGCACTAGGTGCTGGTATCCCGACGAGAAACTTGGATGGATCGGCACGGTCGTGAAGTCAAACAAGAGAAACGGAGACAAATATGTGCTTGAGCTTGTCGCCGAAAACGATGAGTCTCAGGTCTTTGAGGTTCAGTCGGATGACTTGAGCGAAGAAAACGACAAGCTTCCTCCGTTGCGAAATCCTCCCATTTTGGAAGCTGCCGAGGACTTAACCAGTCTTTCCTACTTGAATGAGCCTGCTGTGCTTCATGCCATCAAACTCAGATACTCCCAGCTCAATATTTATACATACTCGGGTATTGTCTTGATTGCGACCAATCCATTTCAAAGAGTGGATCAGTTGTATTCCCAGGATATCGTTCAAGCATACGCAGGGAAGCGTAGGGGCGAGTTAGATCCTCATTTATTCGCCATTGCTGAGGATGCCTATCGATGTATGAAGTCCGATAAGGAGAACCAAACCATCGTTGTCAGTGGAGAGTCGGGTGCCGGTAAGACTGTTAGTGCCAAGTACATTATGCGTTACTTTGCATCCGTGGAAGAAGAATCCGAATTGGAAAATAACATAGGAACGGAGCACAAGTCAGATATGTCTGAGGTAGAAAAACAGATTCTTGCCACCAATCCAATCATGGAGGCTTTTGGAAACGCCAAGACAACCAGAAATGACAACTCCTCACGTTTCGGTAAGTACTTGGAAATTTTGTTTGATGAGAGTACTTCCATTATTGGTGCACGTATCAGAACCTATCTTCTTGAGAGATCCAGATTGGTGTTCCAGCCTAAATCTGAAAGAAACTATCATATCTTTTACCAGCTTTTAGCCGGTATGGACAAGGATGATAAGGCAAAGTTGAGTTTACTGGAGGCACATGACTATAGATACACGAATCAAGGAGGAACTCCCGTCATAGATGGTGTTGACGATGCTGAGGAGTTTAGAATTACTAAGGATGCATTGGCTTTGATTGGCATTGGCAATGACCAACAGTTTGAGATCTACAAAGTTCTCGCTGCTTTATTGCATATCGGAAACATTGAGATTGCCGCAACTAGAAATGATGCTCATTTATCCTCGGATGAGCCAAATTTGGTGAAGGCCTGTGATCTTTTGGGCATCGATCCAGTTGCCTTTTCCAAGTGGTGTGTGAAGAAACAAATCACTACAAGATCGGAGAAGATTGTCAGCAACTTGAACCATAGTCAAGCGCTTGTTGCTAGGGATTCCTTTTCAAAGTACATCTACTCGGCTTTGTTCGATTGGTTGGTAGACTATGTCAACACTGATTTGTGCCCTCCAGAAGTGGAGGCGAAAATCAAGCTGTTCATCGGTGTCCTTGATATTTATGGTTTTGAGCATTTTGACAAGAATTCCTTTGAGCAGTTCTGCATTAATTACGCTAATGAGAAACTTCAACAGGAGTTCAATCAGCATGTGTTTAAATTGGAGCAAGAGGAGTATGTGAAAGAAGAGATTGAATGGTCATTCATCGATTTTGCTGATAATCAACCCTGCATCAACTTGATCGAGAACAAGTTGGGAATCTTAGCCTTGCTTGATGAAGAATCTAGATTACCCTCCGGTAATGACAAGTCTTGGATCGAAAAAATGTACCAAACTCTTGACAAGGCACCCACTAATAAGGTATTCAAGAAACCGAGATTTGGTCAAACAAAGTTTGTTGTCAGCCACTATGCACTTGACGTTGAGTACGATATCGATGGATTCATAGAAAAGAACAGAGATACTGTTGGAGAGGGTCATCTTGATGTCATGAAGAATTCCTCAAATTCATTATTACAATCGATTTTGGCGATCATTGACAAGACGGCTTCATCGGTAGATGCCTCAGCGTCGAAAACAAGATCTTTGGCTAGTAAAAAGCCCACCTTGGGTTCGATGTTCAAGAACTCATTGATTGAATTGATGAAAACTATTGATTCAACGAATGTGCATTATATCAGGTGTATCAAGCCCAATGAACTAAAGAAGGCTTGGGAATTTGATTCTCTCATGGTCTTGTCACAATTGCGAGCTTGTGGTGTGCTTGAAACAATTAGGATATCGTGTGCTGGATTCCCCTCCCGATGGACATATGTTGAGTTTGCCGATAGGTATCGCATTTTGGCTCCATCGGAAGTTTGGATGAAGGTAATGAGTGAAGAGACAACCCAGGAGTCCGTGACTAACTTGTGTGATACCATTTTGCAGCGCAATATTGATGACAAGTCGAAGTATCAACTTGGTAACACTAAGATCTTTTTCAAGGCTGGTATGTTGGCTCATTTCGAGAACTTGAGATCAGAGAAGTTGTACAGGTCGGCTGTGATGCTCCAAAAGAATATGAGACGGTATGTCTATCGCAAGAGATACTTGGATATTCGGGCATCTCACATTGCTCTTCAAGTTTTGGCTCGTGGTAGAGTCGTACGTGCTCAAGTGAAGAGAGAAATGGAAACCAATGCTGCCATTAAGATTCAAACTGCTATCCGAGGCTTCATCGCCAGGCAACAATTGCAACGCACTTTGAAGTCTGTCATTGTATTACAAAAATCTATCAGAGGTAAACAGGTGAGACATGCTCTTCTCAAACAAAGGACGGAAAATTCTGCAGTCGTTATTCAGAGCGCAGTTCGTGGCTATGCGGCGAGAAAGGCTTACAAGAAGTCAAGAAAGGATGTCGTATTGATTCAGTCATGCATTAGAAGACGCCTTGCAATTGGTGAATTGAAACAGCGCAAAGTCGATGCTAAATCGGTCAATCACTTGCAGGAAGTATCGTACAGGTTGGAAAACAAGGTTATTGAACTCACACAATCCTTGACATCGAAAATTCAAGAAAATAAGCGTATGATAGAGGATATCACAAACTTGAAGAATTTGTTGCAACAGTCTAGTACTGCTCATGAGACTTTAAAAACGAGGGAGATCGAATTCAATGAAAAGTTTGATTCTCAAAATGCTAACCATCAAGAAGAGATTCAATCCTTGAACAAAGAACTCGAATCAATCAAGGCTGAATACTCGGCGGCTGAGGAAAAGATAGAGAAATTATCGAAGGAGCAAGCAGAGTTGAGACAAGAGGTCCTGCGTAAGATTGCAGAGTTGAACGAGACCAAGGATGCTTTGGTTAAACGTGATACTATTGAGATTGACTTGAAATCTCACATCGAGCAATTAAAGACGGAATTGGCTACACTTCAATCTCAACAACAAAGAGGTGGCATTGTCAACGCCAAGACCAGAAGTGCAAGCAGTAAGCGTCATAGCAGCGCATTGGCGTGGAACTCTCCTGCCTCGCTTGATCAAAACAACCGCCCTGTCTCTGTCATAGCTGTGTCGCCAGATGACGTTGCGAATGTCGACGATATCAATGATGAGTTGTTCAGATTGTTGCGCGACTCAAGACAGTTACATAGGGAGATTGTCGATGGTTTGCTCAAGGGCTTGAAGATCCCACCTGCTGGCGTTGCAGCAGATTTAACCAGGAAGGAAGTCTTATTCCCAGCTCGTATAATTATAATCATCATCTCAGATATGTGGCGATTGGGACTCACCAAAGAGAGCGAGGAATTTTTGGGTGAAGTGCTAGCTGCTATTCAACAGCTTGTGTCTGTGTTGAAGGATGATGATGTGATTCTGAATGGTGCGTTCTGGTTGTCCAACACTCACGAGTTGTACTCATTTGTCTCATATGCGCAACAAACAATTATCTCGAATGATACCTTATCTCATGAAATGAGTGAAGCGGAGTTTGATGAATACTTGAAATTGGTCGCGGTGGTCAAGGAAGACTTTGAATCACTCTCTTACAATATTTACAATATGTGGATGAAAAAGATGGAGAAAGATTTGGAAAAGAAAGCAGTTTCTGCTGTCGTCCTTTCACAATCTTTGCCGGGATTTATGGCTCCCGAGAACTCTCCCTTTTTGTCGAAGGTGTTCTCTCCTGGCATACAATACAAGATGGATGATATTTTGAGCTTCTTTAACGCTGTTTATTGGTCCATGAAATCATACTTTATTGAGCAAGAAGTTATGACTGAAGTGATAATCGAATTATTACGTTTCGTGGATGCTTTGTGTTTCAATGACTTGATTATGAGACGTAACTTCTTATCCTGGAAACGTGGATTGCAGTTGAATTACAATGTCACCAGATTAGAGGAGTGGTGTAAAGGTCATGAGATACACGAAGGTTCCGGCTATTTGAGTCACTTGCTTCAAGCGGCTAAGTTATTGCAACTTCGAAAGAATACCCCTGATGACATTGAAATCATCTACGAAATTTGCTATGCCTTGAAGCCGATTCAAATCCAAAAGCTTATATCACAATACTTTGTGGCAGACTACGAGACTCCTATAGCCCCCAATGTGTTGCAGGCTGTGGCAGATAGGGTTAAGACAACAGATGGGACCAACAGCGACGAATTGTTCGAGGTTGTTTCTACCGACGGTCATTTCAATGATCCATTTAGGTCAGTGAACTTGCGGCCATTCTCTAGAGTGGAAGCATACGTTCCCGCATGGTTGAGCTTGCCTGTTATCAGGCGCATTGTTGAGCTCGTCGCTAAGAATGCCTCCGTTCAAGAAGCAAACTCGATGAACGAAAAGGAAGAGATGGAAACACCTTTGCAAAACGGTGTTGCTACAGAGGCATGAAGCATATTTCAATTTTTGTGTTCTATCACAGAAAATGACTGTTTATATCGGTTTATTGTTTCTATAATATGATAAATGCATCCGTGTTTGATTTATTACTGATTAGTCTTATCGAATTCGGCTGGGGTTTTGGTCTTCATTTGCAAAGCATGAACACCTTTGTTTTGCAACTCATCACTTAGTAACAGGTAGACCATTCGGTGCCTCGTTGGCATGTTTTTGCCTTCGAATTCTTCGCTTACAATCTCGATCTGAAAATGTGATTCAGTCGTGTTTGTCGCTCCTCGAATTCCCGCATGATGTGCATGCTTATGAGAATCATTTTTGATTTTTAATGAAGTGGGTTTGAATTGATTATTGAGTTTGGCCAAGATACCAGCTTCAATGGGACCAGGTGTCGTACTTGTGGACATCAGTTTGCGTATGATAAAAGACGATCTGTATATTGAGCGAAAATTTAGGAGGCCCATGGGTAAGTTGATTCTCAGCTTACACTCTGGATACCATTGCCGGTACATACACGCCACACCAATAGTAGCATCGATTATTTTTCATTATACATATATAGCCTAGCGGATAATTGCCCTAGTCCGAGCCCCGTGCCCATCTTGGAGCTTTTGGGAGTACAGTTTGTGGCTGGGAATGTCAGAAGGCTTGGGTTCAGCGCTGTAGAACTTGTATACTCTGGCAACTAAATATGCAGCGGGAATAAGGAAAAGCCAGCAGATGTAAACCGTTCCGAAAGTAGCCAAAACTGCTTCAATGAGCCATGAAATATAAATAGTCAAGTAAAAAGGCCCCAAAGCTGGAGTCTTGCTGATTCGAAGGTCTTTTCCAGATCTGATCATTCTAGTGGTCCCCAGCGCGTCGGTCACAAAGCCTGGATTTCCAATGTTATCGAGGGTACCATAACAGAACATTGCAGCTCCACATGACCAGAGGAATGGCTTTAGTCTGTTGGGCTGGAATTTGAGTAAGCAGATAAACGTAGTTGCTATCACACCAATGTTGATTCTGAACATGAATCGCAAGATGCGAAGGTTCGATTCAGCACACTTTGGATCTACTAATGTGTGTACACCCATGATTATCCCACGTTATTTTTCGGACTTTCGCCAACTATATAACCGTCGTGACGAAAGTTCATGTGAGAGTGTTCCCCTCCTTGCTGTGGGGGAATTTCCACATGCTTTCCTGCACGTTATGCTAAATAAGTTCGGAGATCGATGCGCTTTTAAGGCACAGTGCACCTGAAGTTTAAAGTAGTCGATAACTTTTAGCGCCATGCATGCCTGACACTCGATTCTAGAACTAAGGGGTATGTCTGTGTCAGTTCGCTTTCGCCTTAACGTGGGTTAGTTGCGATGTTACGATTTTGTGAAATTGTCTCACCATTTGCTTGAATCCGTTTTCGTAAATTCGGGGTATCACAGGCGGTACCACGGGATGGCGAAGGTATTGCAGTATGGTTACGTCAGTCGATTCAATCGTCATTCTCATGTGTTTGCTGGCATTGTACCTCATGATCAGAAATAAAATGATTGCAAGGGATACAAATACCTTGGTGGCCCGATACATGGGGTCGCCAAACATATAAAGCACCGAGAAGGGAAGCGAAATTAACTCGAGCACTAGCAACCGCAATTCGGAAGTGCAGGCAATCAACATCGCCCTATCGTTGTAAACAGCTCCGGCTTGGGTCAATGTAGCATCGATTTGTTGCTTTCTATCAAATGACAATGACATTAGCGGCAAAAGCTCGTTCTGAAAATAACCAATTGCATGAAAGATTGCATACACAGCGTATGGGTAAAGACCACCACTTACGGGACCAATAATACCGCGAGTGAAATAGAACACTGTCGCAAGTAGGAAGTATTGCACATTGTCATCCTTGAGAAATTCTGTTCGAGAATTTCTATTCTTAAATATGGCAAGAATCTGTGAGATTCGCTTTCCTTTAAATTGGACTTGACCAATCACTATAGCGTATGTTATGAGCACCGAGAAGAGGCAGAAATCATAAAACGTCCGTGAAGAACTAAATATCGAGACAATGGTGTGTATGGAAGTACACACTACAATCGAGCATTGTCCCACGAACCACCAAAAATGTTGTGATTGCAACAATGAAATTGACCTTGAAAGATTGGTTCTTGGTTGAACTTTCGTTTGAGGAGCCATTGGACCAAAGGATGAAATGAAACTTGAGTGTCTTTTTGCTCAAAGATGGTACACGTGGATATCTTTTTGCCACTGGCGTCTGCTTTCTAGAATGCACAAGGACGGTAGATCACCCATCTGCACATACGCCTTTTTGAGTGATTCCTGTATATGGCTCGCTATCGTCTCTAACGCCTAACATCAAGGCTTGGCACACACTTAGCCTTCAAAGCAATAAGCGTGAACAAGAGCAAAATAAAACATGTTTTTCTTCCTCATTGGAAGTAAGTATAAAGACGTCTTTTTTCTTACCAACTGACTTCATGGCGTGTTCAATACCTTTGATGTCCTGTACATAGCCTCAGCAACTGCGGTCACTTGCACCCTGGAACTATGAATTTAGGAGCAACAGACAGCTGTTAACTTGAACACATATACATCGAGAAATATGGATTTCTGTTTCTTTCTTATCGGATGTAAGCATGAGTCACTTTGGAAATAATTGGCACAAGAGTCATGAGTTTTCACTCTCATTCGAAGAATACTGAACTTTGCAACTACTAACATTCCAGTCAAGGAGTTCAATAAACCTATTGATGAAGTTGGTCACATGGCATGCTATTGTGGGAACTGTCATAACCAATCAGCACATGCAGTGCGCACCATCAATACAGTGACACTTTTCTTCATTCCGGTGCTTCCCTTCTACTTCAGCAAGCGCTTAAAATGCTCAATTTGTGGTGCTACAGGTGATATCAACAAAGATGTCATTAACAGAATGAAGAACGGCCAACCCGCTGCAATTGGATGAGATTAAGGAGTGAAACCGCTTCTCGAATTTGCCATTAGATTTCCTAAAAGTTGCAATAGTAGTAAATATTTTATTTATTGGATTCATGTTCATTATGAACTATAATGATTGATGTAGACTACTTCACACATGTATGCAGTCGAAATTGTTCTATACCGCGTGGTGAGAACTAGAAGTTGATGATTTTCATCGTTGCGTACCCCACAGTCACGATAACGACATAAGCAATGATGGAACTTGGAACACCGCGAGTTATAAAAGTTCCCACAGTCAAGTATGGTTTGCCAAATTCGTCGGTCATGCAGATAGCAGTTACATTTGGAAATCCAGACGTAGGAAGGCCCATGGCAGCCGAACACAACAATGCACTAGCCATAATCAAAAGTCGAGGATGTGGTTCAGGGAGCTTGTTTCCAATTTCGGATACAAGTGGTATAATGATTAATGCTGCCACAGTGTGAGATACGAACGTTGCCATGGTAAGTATGAGCAACCCGAATGTAAGAGTAACACCAAATAATGAAAGGTCCTCGACCTGAGCTTGAATGGTTTGCGCAATTGTCGATAAGAGCCCTGATGATGCTACCGCCTTACCCAAGGCAGTTCCACCCATGGCAAGTATGACAATATTCCATGGATAATTATTAAAGTCTTCAGTGACTAAAAGACCAGGACCGAAGAATAGAACTAACGGTATCAAGGCTATGATTCCCATTTCGCCAAAAACACTTTCCAATCTGGAGGCAATGCACCACAAGAGTATAGTCATGATAGTAACTCCCAAAATGTACCATTGAGTCAATGTGAATTTATCATCAATGGTTCTTATGGACACTAACGTAGTGTTTTTTGAATTGCACTTGAACGCAACAAGTAGAAATACCCAAATAAGAATAAGGGTTATTATGCATACAGGGAGCGCAACAACAAACCACTGGCCCCACGAAGGCTGTGGATCCATAGAGCCAATTGCTATAATATTTTGAGGAGATGCGATTGGCGACGCCATACCCCCAACATTCGATGCCAATGCAATGCCCAAGATTAAGGCATCGATAAATTGGGAATCTTTAGGAAGAGTACGCAATAACGGTTGAATCAAAGAGAAACAAAGCACCGGCGCAGCAACATTCGAAATCCACATAGAAGCAAACAAAGCCACCCCCATTATAGTTAATAGAACCGTTGAAGGATTTGTCCCTGCTTTAGATAAAATCCAAGTGGACATGAGCTTTGCAATTTGATATTTCGATAACGCAGCAGCTAGTGTGAACCCTCCCAAAAGTAAAAGGATAACAGAGTTCCACATCGTAGATAATATGTACTTTGATCCATCCAATGCATTCATAACCGATCCGTCGTCATTCTTAAGGACTTTGAAGACAATGATCAAGAGCGGGATCAAGAGCGATGTGACGAAAAGAGGGATTGCCTCGGTCGCCCATAACAATGATGCACAAATTAATAAGGCAAAACAGTTCTTTTGTTCCTTGTCTTTAAAGGGTGAAATGTTCAACAATATTATAGTTAGAATCGTAATCAGTACAATCTTGATTAATGTAGGATTCTTCAATGAGAAGTCAAAGTTTGATGCGTTTTTGGCTGACAGTTTGGTATCAGCCCCATCAGCACGAGGCGCTTGGGCTTTTCTTTCCAAACCGATCATGTCCCTCCAAACTGTGTTTCGTTCCCAGATTACATGCTCACGCAAATGAATGGACAATTCTGAACGAGCAGCTTCATAGTCATCACCGTGGTTACAGATAAGAGCGTAAAGCTTGACCAAAGAATCTAAATGCTCCGTTAGTTTCTCAGAAGTGGAAGCTTTGAAAATGTAAGACCTCGTAGGAAGAGCTTCCAAATACTCATCCTTCAAATGAGTGTTCAATGACTTGTCAAACTTTTTCAAAGCCTTTTTGAACCCAGTATGGTTGAGTTCTATGTATGATTTCAACTCAGAAAGTGTAGTATACAATCCGATTACTCTCTTCCTAAGAATCACTCTACTTTCAGATAAGAGCATCAATTGAGGAGGTAATTGGTTTGTTATCTCCCCCCATATTGCACCTGTCTTGGGTGACTTCAAATACTCCTCTATGTGTTTACTTTGCAGTCCCTTGGGTTTGAGCATAGGTCTCTCTTCGGGGTTATCATTTTGAATGTCCACATCCTCCTCGCGGCCATCCTCCCCTTCAGTGAATTCAGTATCTGGGTCCGTAACGGCATTGTAGTCTCCTGAAGCATCGGATTCCGTCCTTTCCCTACTAGCTTGCAGCTTTGAGCGCGATCTGGTCAATCCAAAATCACTGAAGCTCGAGGGCCTTCTTTTCGATGCCCCTTCGAGTTCAGCTTCAAACGTTTCTATGTCTCTCACCAACTCTTCAGTATTTTGAAAGGCAACGGCCTCTGTTGCTTTATAGAATTCATCTATTTTCTTCAACTCGGCATCTAAAGCAGCAAGGAAAACCGTCGATCCATCCGGTCGGTCCCCATGCTCATGAGGAGCTAAGTAACTAGACTCAAGGTCCCCGCCATGATTCCTCAACGAATCCCTTTGTAAAGAGTAAATTAACTTCTTTAAGGTAGTATATGCAATGTACTTAGAAGACCACTCCGGAACAGCATTAAACTGCAATGAGTGGGAAAACTTCATTTACCTCTCCCGTGATATCGAACGAGTTCACTTACGTATTCTTTCGGTATGTGCACGCCCGAGTTATTTACTTGGAAAAGTCTATACGGGATGTGAAATTGGGGGTTTTCAAAGAAATGAGACTAAAAAATGACATTTAATGTGCAAATTGGCCATAGGGTAAGCATTGGTGGAATTTACTTCGGTACTAATATATATTTCGATTTTGCCAAATTCTACAAATTTATGCTTGTAAAGCAAACTTGTAATTTAAGAGGTTCAAGTTACAAACTTAGTACCACACTTAATAGGATACCTAAGCACCATTATCGGAGTCAGTATGCGACTCTTTATCGAAAGGTGTCACAGATTATTGGCTGTAAGAAAGTGATGCTCGGACGATGTTATCGCGTTCCTGGTTTTTCCGAAGTGACGTAAGTCGTGCACCGCGAGCGAGCCCGAAGATTTTTGCGGGGGTTTGGGCGGGGCAGGAAAACAAATTCTTATAAATCTCCAAACGCATGTCCTTGTCGCAACAGGTGCGGAGTTTAATATTGAATAAAAATTATAGAGATTCACAAGTCAACTTGCCGATTGTTGAAAGTCCGAAGTCATCTGTTTCTGGGCTACTATCTTTTATTGCACGCCACCCCTACATTTTTGCTGCAACTGCCACTGCCTTCTATATCCTAATACCATCCTTGCCATACGTTAGGTCGAACAAGAAGATGTTTACTAAGCGACCCGATAAGCATACCACTGGGCTCATAAACTTGAGAAATGACTGTTTTGCCAATTCAACGCTTCAGGCTTACCTGTCACTCCCGGGACTTACGGAGTATTTGAACCAGTTTATCTCCGAGTTTGAAAAGCTTGCTCAATTTATGATAAATCACAACATCACGGAGGAATTGAAAGTCGGCACTAGTGAAGGTGCCAAATCAAGGAACAAGAGCTCTAAGTTCGAAATTCCGTTGCATATTGCATTGGCAGAAATTGTCAAAAAGTTACAAGAAACCCAAATGACCACAAGAACGATTTCAGTGTGGACATTTTTACATTCGTTGGAGAAGATATTTGATGCTAGAATATCAAGATCTCAGCATGATGCACACGAATTAACCTTATTGATTAACGAAACCTTGGAGAATGAAAATGTAA
Source organism: Meyerozyma carpophila (assembly GCA_030573695.1). Classification (NCBI taxonomy): domain Eukaryota; kingdom Fungi; phylum Ascomycota; class Pichiomycetes; order Serinales; family Debaryomycetaceae; genus Meyerozyma; species Meyerozyma carpophila. Next base: position 1,007,953 of record JAJMDS010000003.1, on the reverse strand, counting down.
AGGTTGTGAAATACTACCGCTCTTGGTGCTCTAGATTTCAGGATAATGTTCATGTCATCGAAGAGTTAGAAAGCATTGATATCCCGGAATTTCCCTTCAGTGGTTTAATCTTATCACAAATGAGATGTCTAACTTGTTCTCACGTTTCGAAACCGAGCTTTTCCCCCTTCTTGATGCTTACATTGCATACACCTCAAAAAATTTCGACTGACCTTGAATCTATGTTAGAGGAAAACGACTCAGAATCTATTGAGGGATATCAGTGTATAAAATGCAGAGTTTCAAAGATAGTCGAAAATGAAATGCATCGGCAAGCACAGGGTAAAGATTTATCACCTGATGAAGTCGATTTTATCAACAAACTCAAGGAACTTAATAGTGATCCCCAATTGAGTATCAATAAGGATCTTGAGAGCAGCTTGGAAGACTACGTGAAGTCGTACAAAAAAGATGGAGTTGATATCTCTCAAGTATCGTCCACCGTACTCAGAAAGGCACTGATTTTGAAACCACCAAAAGTTTTTGGCATCCATCTTTCTCGGTCCAGCTTTAATGGTGTTGAAGTTACTAGAAACCCATGCAGAGTTACATTCAATGATAGCCTTTCGCTCTCAATAGGGCAGGAATACTACAAAGAACTCAAACAATTTCAATCAGCTGCACAAGAGGATGGATTCAACGCGGGCCAGCAGATCAAGTCAAATGTCTTGACAACTGATGTAAACGATATGGAGGACGAGGACGTACAAAGGGAAGATTTCGAAGAGAAAGGAAATGACGAAGATGACGAAGAGGAGTCCACCGGTGTTAGCACAGCCAGTGAGCTTGATACATCCGACACGTCTTCCCTCACTTCCGCTGAATCTGTTAATTCAATCCAGCAAAGTACGATGACAGCAGCTACACTCCGTGAGAACACGAACACTAAGACTGCACCCTCCAAGACGAGTGGTGCTACACCAGTATCCTCAGCATTCAGATCTCCGGATACATTAAACAACACGCCTATCACGGAGGATCAGACTGATAACTTGAAGAGGCACTTCCAGAATTTCAAATTCAACGAGAATGATAACTACAAGTATAAGCTAAAAGCTATGATACGGCACCAAGGATCCCATACACAAGGTCACTATGAATGCTATAAGCATAAACCACTTTTTGTCAAGGACAGAGAGGGCAACATAATTAAGCTCTCGCCTGAGATCAAGTACTCTTCAATGGAAAGCGCCGATGTACAATCTTCTCTGGGCACTAGTGATACGAAGAGCAAGGAACTGAACACTTCAACAGAGCCCGAGAGAAAAAGGAAGTTCACTTTAACTGGCAATAGGCGTCCATCAATTGCCACTTCGGATGAAATTACAAACAACAAACCTCGTACATACTCCGAAAGTTCCAATGCATCCTCAGCTACGTCAGGCTCTGACCAGGAATTCAGCAATGGTGGTTTCCGGAGAAAGCTTTCAAACTTTATGGGAAAGCGACCATCAGTGTATCAAGCTCATACAGAGGAAGCCAACATTCAGGAAATTATACAATCGGGTTTGACCACACCAGCAGAAATACTTGTTAACGATATCGATAGCGATTATTTCAACGCTGCTGTTAATTCCCAGGCTTTGATGAAGACACTTGAAGAGCAGCAGCAACTTGGTGAGTCAACAACAAAGGAACCACAAAAGGTCAAGATGAAAAAGATTCCAACCTTAATCAAGAGTCCGTACTGGCGTATAAGTGACGCTACGATCACCGAAGTATCAAGATCAGCTGTATTATTGGAGACTACTACAGTATACATGTTATACTACGAAAGGGTTGATAGAAAACAAATCCGGCAACGTTCGTGATGTTTCGATGTATTTTAGATCTTAGTCATATTTCGCCAATAGATGTCAATATTGAGTCCACATAACTGCGCGCGCTTCTGACTAAAATGTGATGACAGAAAGCAATGATTTAAGGCGAAATACCCCAGGAACATTGTTTCCTTCTGCTGGGTCTGCCCAGAGAGTCCAGTCACTATCTGATGGCTCCAAGAGGGCCAGAAGGAAAGTCGAACTCGCACCTGGACACTCACCTCTCGATTGGGCCCATTTGAATCTGACTACGCTGCGTGCTCAAATGAGAGGAGTCCCGGATCTGACACCACCGCCGAACTATGTACGGGTCACCGTGGATCAGCTTAAGGCGCACAAAGATCGTAATGATTGTTGGACCAGCATTAACGGCAAAGTATTTAATATCACGCCATACATTAACTTTCATCCAGGTGGAGTTGACGAGATCATGAAATGTGCCGGTAGAGATGGAACCAGCCTATTTAATAAATACCATAGTTGGGTCAATGCAGATCGAATGCTAGAAAAGTGCTGGATTGGAGTTTTAGTGAAGTGAGTGGTTGATTTTTCTGCAGAATATCTGCCCGTCTTGACTGATGATACTATCAAGATCCCAGTCGTGTTCTTCATGCGGTATATCGTCAACGATTTGTTCCAGCAACGCCAATCCTACTAGATAGGGTACTTTTGCGAAGTGAGATTGATATACAGTTAAGAATTCATCATAAAATCCCGCTCCATGACCCAAGCGTCTACCGGATTTTGTAAATGCCATACCCGGTAGTATTAGTAAATCAAGGCCAGCAGTACTAAACACATCTGTACCCTCAGTAGGCTCTAATAGTCTGTACTTGCCTTGTGGCTTCAAGTTGTATACATCTTCAAGTGCAGGTATATGTATCATAGACATGTAATTCTTCTTTCGGCCTTCACACATTGAATCACCACACTTCGGCAAAAAAACAGACTTTTGTTGATCGAAACACGCCTTAATTATGGATTCAGTATGAACCTCCATGGTAGGCATATTCATGTAAACACCCACTGACTTAGCTGATCGAAACTGTTCGCTCTCTAATAAGACGTTGCAAACAACCGTCGACTGACAATGAAGTGCACCTGAGGTTACGCCGGAGAGCACTTTGCGAACTCTCGATCTCAAATCCCTCTTTGTAGAAGTTAGCATAGGTGTAAACTATTTCCTTTATAAAATTCGCACGAATATTATGAAAAATAAGTAACTTCATTGATTGACAGATATTACATGCTCATCAAACCTGACAGATTTTCGTCTTTCGCCTCCATGAACCGTAGGAATTTCCAATTCTAGTTCTGAATTTCCTATAGCACTCTTCGTATCCTTGAGCATTTCTCTTATGTCGGAGGGGACTTCTTTTGCGCCCATTCCATGACTCGATTTCCGTCTATGATGTTCTTTCGCTTCATCTTTGCACCTCTGACAGCTACATATAAATCCCCAATTGACACGCAACTCCCTTTGTCTCTGATGTAATGTGTGACTAGGGTTTACATATGAAGTTGTGAGCTCTTCACCAGCTTTGATGTCACGAGCCGCGTAAACTTTCAATGGTCCAGTCCGTGACGCCGTGGAGGCTTGTACGTCTGTATTGGGATGACAACTATGATTCAAATGAGATTGGGTTAGGAAAATGCACGAGTCCAAGTTATTGATGTTAAAGGTTCCCATCATCATCATAAACTCCTCAAACAGAACCTCCTCATGAGCTGAAGGAAACACCTTTAAGAATTTCTTGTAGCCCTCGTTCCACAATGCTTCCTGTTGTTCAATAACAAAAAGAGCCCCCCCTTGCATGGAATCAAATGAACCTGCGGAAGAATTGATAGCCTTGTAACGTACTTCTTGGGATACTCGCGCCATAGAACTAAAATACTCTGCTTTCGTCCTCGTTTTATCAGCTTGCATTTCAGCGTATATCAAAGTTATCGCATAAAGCGCATTCCACTGTTCTTGAAAACAATAATCCTCCAAAGCTATAAATCCACTAGCATCAATAAAGTTGGAGCCTTTTCCACTTGAATGACTGGACATATTGTGTTTCAATTTCGCATGCAAGGTATCTTGAGTTTTGCAGTCCTTCGAGCACCATAGTTCAGGGCATACATTGCAATCCAAGCCACGTAGGGCAGATAATCCAGTGCTTGACCTCTGAGTTAAAAGCTTTGCACAGTATGCGCATGCCCGTCCAGTTCTTACCAAGTTAACATTGGCGAGAGCTGGAACGAAAAAAAAAGGTCGCTCTTCCCAAATTAAATCTCCTTTTTTGATCTGCGTCTTTGCGTAAAGGCCCTTTCCCCTCTTGGCTGTCATTGTTACCTTTACCTTCGGAGGTAGCTCGATGCTCGACACAATCTTCGAATGTATCTCATTCGCATAGGTGAACTGTTGATTCGTCGTAATTAGACCATAAGTCTTCAAAAGTGTGCGTACTCTTTTTTCGGACACTGACCAGTTAGGATGCCTACTTTTCACCTTGGCATGAAGTTTTGGGACACCCAAAGACTCCAGAGATGGATCTTCTTTCCAAATAGCAATGACATCATCAACGATTTGGCGCTCATGAGGAACTACAGGATCTGAAGACTCCTGAACATGATCATTGATGTCAAGGATCTCTACTTTCGGCTCTTGTTGCCCATCCAGTTTATCAATCATACTCTTCTCCGACACAGATTTGAAAATTGTGTAATATATTAATATGCAGGTATACAACCAAGTCACCCACTCCTCCAATTGAAGAACCGTGAGCTTTGTGCTAACGATGCCCGCCCCGTGTTTTTCAAAGAAGCTTCGCTATTGACCAACAACTTACCGTTTTCAGAAAGAATCTTACTCTCAAAACTGATGACACTTGAATCAACCTCCTCCTTAGGTGACTTTGTTGTTCTTACAATTAAAAATTGATTTGCGAGAGTAGGGGACTTATAGTTGATTGTTAGGTTCTCAACTTTATAATCACCTTTCAAGTTGGAGCTCGTATCTTTAGAGAGCGACGCAGCCCTCTTGTATGATTCGTTGAGAAATGTAGCAATTATACCTCCATGAACCATAAAAGGGTATCCACAGAGCTTGTACCCGGCGTGAATGATGGTCACACATTCATCAGTGTCGAGATTATGAAAAATAACTGGCTGTATCATGATTCCTCCCGGTTGTGCCAAGATGTGCGAAGGTACCGAGGGCTTCTGGTATTCTACCTCAGTTTTTTTAGCATCTGGATACTCACGGCTTTCAAGTAGATTTCGGTCCAAATTCTCCCATGAGTATAATTTTATCCATCTTTCTCCAGGCTTTGGGTGTGTGAGCCTCTCGTATATGGGCAAATTTTTCAATTTGTATTCAAGCTGCAATGCAGATAGTGGCAGTAAATCAGGAGTATCAGTCATGCGTGCATAATAGTCGAAGAGAGTCTCATTATAAGCCATGTAAACTCCACCCAAAAAGAAAACGGCTGTCAAGGGCCATCGAATATATGGCTTACTCCGCTTTTGATATCGAAAGGGAGAGTCAAAAGCATTCCGAGTGGCCAATAACCGCCGCGACTTAACGGCTCTCAGATACGGCTGCAACAGAACGGATTTAGAGCGTGCAAACATCTTCTTCCCACTTAGTGGAAAGCTTCCAGAAGTCCCTATTATTTGATACAAATAAATCGCACTGCTTTCATTCCTGCACACTGACAACATTGCAGTTCCATGTCGAACGAGATCCGTAAGGAGTAGTTGTTGCAAGTCGCGAAGCCAAAAAGAAAAAAAAAAGAATATAGCAAGAAACAAACCACGAAACGTAAAGATACATTTTCAGTTCCAGTTCAGTTTACCGCACTCTTTTCATCAATTTCAGTGAAAAAAAGAGTCACGAAAACTGGGTTCAAATCAAACCAGTGAACACTTACATATTTTAAATAGAAGCTATACATAAAAAATGAAATACAAAACTAAGACAAAAAAAATAGAAAAACCACACAACAGAAACCGTCGGACCAATTTCGAACGAAATTAAACTCACGAACCAGATCTAATGTGATACCAAAACAATATACATACCAACTCTGGTCAACCTTGACTAAAGTATGCTAGCCTTGACCAGATGATAACCGTTACTAACAAATGCTAAAAGCGATTAAAACATACATACTAATAAATTACTTACGTATTTAAACAATCTTGAGAAAAGTGAAATGGTGGCACCTTCAGAAGTTCTAATCATCCGCAGTTGCTAGCTCTATCATCGAAACTTTTCAAACACAACTTCAAATATTTACCTGGTTCAATGAATAAACGTTGATAAGATTTCTTTGTAGACGACATGGATGTGAATAAGACTTCGGAAACACCTTGTTACCGAGCTTACTGGCTCCAGCCATAAATGACAATTACAGACATCGACTCTCGTGAAAAAGAGAGGGGGGATAATACGCACAAGCTATTCATTATAAGGTTTTGAAACAATCAGCACGAGAAATTCCTAAGAAAATGGTACAAAGTTACTATTAGATCATGAAATGCCATGAGTCCAGAGTCATGATTGTTTTTAGCATCATTGTAGAAAATGTTCTGAGGTCCAGTTAGAGGTCCAATTAGAAATGAAGAGGTTTATGATTGCGATATACTAACTACTACATCGAAAGCCAAGAACCGCTGCTTAATCCAACATTTTACTACCTTCTTGACGACTTTCATAATAGGGACAGGGTAATCCTATATGAGGCTGCAAGACCAAAATACCATCCTTTGCAACTCATGTTAGTAGTCTCGGTCCTGTAATTGCTAATAAAATGCAAATGTTATGACGCAACAGAATAAAAGACGATGGGACAATAAGTTGGTAGTTCTCCGCTTGTATGATGCCAATAATCAGAGCGTCAGATAACTGTATAGCCCTAGTAGTGAGGAGACATACCATACTTACTTAATTTTGGTTCACATATGAATCTTGGCGAATATATAGGATCATGTGTACATTCGATGGTAAATTTCTTAGGACATAGCGAAACAACTCTACTCAGTTTTATTCGAACAGTGAGAATTCTGGTACAGCAATGAGCGACACCCCCTTTGTAGCACACGCACTGATCGAAGCAAGCTTCCTGCTCTCTGGGTTTCAAAAATAAAATTCTTTTCAAATGACAGAGTAAGCGTGTTGGCTATGCGCTTCATTAAGCACTGAAAAGTACCGTGAAACTCAATCTTTCGTTTCGTGTTTAGGGCCTAAGTCTCTTCTTAAACGTCTACTCCAACATGTTAGGCGCTACCGACATGTCAGCAGTCTATGATCGGCTATTGCTCTCTCCGTATGCATTATTATACTACCACGCTGGTTCACATTTTTGTGGTAATGGAAGTAGAAGCCTTGGCTTCGAAACTACGCTGATGGTTCAATTGGTCTTTGTAAGTTCTGTAAAACACTATAAATATCTATTGTGGTATTTGTCCAAAGTCAGTTGAGTTGGAGCAACATGTCAACTCTGAGTGTTCATTATAAGAAGTGTTATGACTGTGAAACATACGTTCGGCCCTGAATGTTTATTGTAGAAGTTGCGGTTATGATTTTCCTTTGAGCGTCTGGGAATTCGTTGGTTCGAGACCCAATTTTACACTTCGCATCCCAACAGTTGGTAGCCCTTGTGAGCTAAATTGCGTCTAAGAAATTTCGAGCATACTTCTGCGCAGTGCGCAGAATAATTGTTCCAGTTTGCCCCAATTTGTTCGCTCGATTTGTGTTATACGTTTATAGCGATAGCTTGGTAGCGTTTTTTCCTAGTTGGCTAGAATTTTCTTCAAACCATTGTGTACGTCCTCCTAAATTGCATTCCTTCAACTAGCAAAAAAACGCTACTGATGAGGCGATCGCATTTTTGCACCATCTTAAGCGGCTAAGATAGGCAAGATTGCTCGACTTCCTTTTTCTTATACAAGACTTCTTAGCCACTCTCGTTAGATTAGTATTTCGGCAGTTTCCAAGTTGTTGTCTCATTCTTATTCTGCGCAGCTTTGATGTGTGAATGTATTCTGATTCCAGAATATCATTCTGGTACTCAGACTTTTGTTCTACGTCCGATCTTCGCCATTTGTATGCTAATATTTTGATTTGTATGAATTTTGCGCTACTTGTTGTATATCATTGAAACGGCCGTACATTGTACCGTGAACGTTTGTTTTCGTGTCGTATAATGCACCGTATGTCGTAAAATGTGGTTGCTGCATGAGCCGCATGAGCCGCTCTTGTGACAGCAAGTGGTCGCTGGCCACTGGGCTTTGCAGCAACTAGTTTAGTCAGCTTGCTTGCTTTCATAGCAACTTTGAATAGGCGGGGGTATTTAAGGATGTGATCCCCTTCCACTTTTGTTATTCACCATGGTTTCCGAATATTACACACAGAAAGACGAAGCCGTCTACGCGACCTCCAACGGTGTGCCTTATTCTGCTCATCCACTAGGAGCCCAGACTGCTGGTCCTGGCGGCCCCTTGTTGTTGCAGGACTTCAACTTGATGGACGACCTTAGTCATTTTGATCGGGAACGTATCCCAGAGAGGGTTGTTCATGCTAAAGGGGGAGGTGCCCACGGATATTTCGAGCTCACTGATTCTTTGTCTGACCTTACCTACGCTCGCCCATTTCAGACAGTAGGCTACAAGTGTCCAGTTTCAATTAGATTTTCCACAGTCGGTGGAGAGAGAGGAACTCCTGATACTCTTCGTGATCCAAGAGGGTTTTCAATTAAGTTCAAGACTGATATAGGAAACATGGATTGGGTATTCAACAACACTCCAGTGTTTTTCATTCGTGATCCTAATAAGTTTGCCAAATTCATTCATACCCAGAAGAGGGACCCATCAACTCACCTCAATCAAAATATGGATTCAACGATGACTTGGGACTATTACACTCTCAATCCTGAATGTCTCCATCAGATCACCTACATGTTTGGCCCGCGGGGAACACCAAAGACTTGGGCTGGAATGCATGGCTATTCTGGACATACATTCAAATTCGTGAAGGAAGATGGACTGTTCAACTACATTCAAATTCATGTTAAAGCCGACGACGGATTTCCAACTCTTTCCATTCAAGAAGCAAACGAATTAGCAGGTGCAGCACCTGAACACCATATTAAAGACTTGTACGACAGGATTGTTCAGAAGAAGTACCCCACTTATTCCGTTTATGTGCAAACTATGAGTCCTGAACAAGCTGAAAAGTTTCGGTATTCGATTAACGATTTGACGAAAGTTTGGCCACACTCGGAGTTTCCTTTGAGAAAGTTTGGAAAGATTGTGCTTGACAAAAACCCTGTGAACTACCATGCTGAAATAGAGCAATTGGCATTCTCCCCAGCACATTTAGTACCAGGTATTGAGCCATCAAATGACCCTGTTTTACAATCCCGTTTGTATTCCTACTCGGACACACATCGTCACAGATTAGGAACAAATTACCAGCAGCTTCCAGTGAATAAGCCAAGAACTTTCGAAAAGGGCTCAGGTTGTCCTTTCTTGGCCGGAAACTTCCAACGCGATGGTCCCGCAGTTTACGACAATCAGGGCAGCAGACCAAATTACTTGAGTAGTATGCAACCCATCAACGCAGTTTCATCAAATCCTGATCAGTATTCCAATGGCTTGGGAACGACTGAAAGAGCAAAATACGTTGGAGTGGTAACCAAAAAGGATACGGACAAGTATACGGTATTGCAAAGTGAAAGAGCCAAGAGAGCTCATGATGAAAAAATCTGGTTGAATTCGTACGATTATATTTCTGGTTTCTCCGAATTGGACGTCGAGCAGCCTCGCGAATTGTACCAGAAAGTATTTGACGATGAGCAACGTAAATATTTTTTGGAAGCCATCGTGGCACATGCATCAACTATCACCAAAACCTATATCAAGGAGAGAATTCCTCTTCTTTTCGGTGTCGTGGATGAAGATTTGGGTAAGGCGCTTGCCAACCGCCTCGAAGTGAAATTCGAGAAGCTAAACGCGGAGGAATATGCTAACAAAGTTGGTATCTCTCCCGCCAATTAAGCACTCGCCTGATATATCCATCATGAGTTCAATTTAAGTAGCGTCAGGTTCTTTGATTAGTTAGCAATGGATTCGTTTACAATGCAGAAGTGCAACAATGCCATGTGGATGCGAGCGTTCACATATTCGGAATTTACCACCATCGGCATGATATGAGAAGAACATCTATCCACAATGATATGTATCAACGAAAGAGTCTTCCATCTGCTTCTCCCTGTCTTCGTCTTTGCCCACTGAATGCCCCTTCATTTTCAAGCCTATAAAGCCTCCAAGCTTCCCGAATATGGCAAGGTTGGAGGGGTCGTGTAGTATCACCATTGTACTCAAGTCTTGGAAGGTCAGCAGTTTCACTTTCGTCACTTTCTTTGTTGTCCAACTTCGTAATCCGTTCCAATTTCTTTCTTTTTTTGTCTTCTATTTCGTCCCTTAATTGTGCCCGGTATTCGCGGTCTTGAATTTCAAATGCTCTTGTGATTATCTCCCCTAAAAATACTTTTGAAATACCTGAAAGTGCTATCGCCATATTCTGGGATACTGACTGGCCAAGGAAGCCGTTACATAGTTTCTTTATGCCTGGCTTGTTTATACCCACACGTCGATATGCAACAAATCGATCCATATGATCATCAGAAAAGGCACTGACAATGAGTTTGTTTTTCTCCTCTTGTGTCAAATTTTGACCTATTGTACCGTTTTTTAGATTACGGTATTCATTCACTAGCTCCGGATCTTCAAGGTCAGATAAATCGCTAATACTTTCGACTTCGACCTGATCGTCCATCTCAAATTCATGACTCTCTGCTCTCAAGTTACGCTCACGGGTGTTATAGAACACTCTCCAAATTAGTTCCTCGTCCTCTTCATCCAAACTGACGTCGCTAAGTGCATCGCTGCTCTCTGTATCGCTCATGAAATGTACTTTAAACTTCACTTCGCAAGTTGGATTTATTCCTGCGTATATAGATTGTATATAAGGTGTATGCAAATGTAGGCAAGTGTAGGCAAATGATATTGTGCTCAGTCGTCAGTACACTCGTCTGAAATATTTTGGGTATTCTGAAGCACGCTCCATGACCTTTTGAACAAAAGATCCCAATTTGGCTGTGTCCTGTTTTTATTGGCGCTTGCAATGGAACCAACGATCTCTTCGACTTCTCTCTGATGTTTTTTGCGTCACATGCTGCCGGTATTGGAATGGTCAATTTGCTGTAGTATTCTCACAGTTTCCAGAAGAAACTTGATTGTATTGTGCTTCTTCATCGCCCAAAGTTTGATTCGTATGTTGTCTCTGGGAAAGGTGGGAAACTCCAAGTATGAAGCAATTGCGTAGCGAGCATGATACAAAAAGGGCCAAAGATCTTGCCTGGTGATAACTGGTTCTTTGAAATCGAAGTAAGAAATGTCATGGCTAGGCATGAGGTTCAGTAGTCGATATTGGTTACTCGCGTGTGAATATAGGAGGTTTAATGTCCCTTTTGACTCAAACTGCCGAATATCTTCCGTAATCGAGCTTTCAGTGGTATTTAATGTGTGACATTGTACTTCTACCGAGCAATAATTCGATACCTCTTTCAAAAAGTCCTGGAGAACTTCGTTTTTGTACTTTTCAGTTGGAATGTCCATATAATCATCTCCATTCAAGAAGACGTTTACCAAATTCACATGTAATTGTGGCACGTAAAACGTAGCATTGGGTCTTTGGAAGAGACTTAGGTCAGTTTTTAGCAAATGGTATATTATGCATTGAGCAACGAAGTAGGGTATGTCGTTCTCGTGGATAGCGGCTGAGCTATAAAAATTGAAAGCTCTGAACTTTTTTGAATCAATTATCACGAAGTTTTCGCTTGCATGAACCATTTCAACTGCATAGTCAATGGATGTAGAGTTGTGATCAACAGCAGATATTGAGCTATTTCGTAGCGGGTCAATGTAAAGATTATCCAATAAAACAACGTCATATCTCTCGTGTCCAATATCTTTCAAATGTGAGTCTACTTGAATCTGGGTTGCCTTGACTAAGTCTGGAAATGCAAATCCAATGTCTCCAAACTCCAAGGTGACCGGCACTGTAATTAAAAGGCCATGTTCAATATACTCTTTCAATAATCCCAAATCAGTTCGGCTATTGCTTGTAGTAGTATATGCTTTAGTGAGGAATATCGCAATAGAAAGGGAGACAATGAGATGTACCCACAGTCTCATCACACAGTGAAATGAACTAAGTTATGAGCCAGAATGAAGTCAATATCTTGTCTATTACGTAATGTGTTATAATCTGGCTACGCCTCAAACGGTAAGGAATAGCAGTTGAGAAAAGCAGTCTTGAGAAAGCCGTCAATATAAGGTAGATATATTTAACGCGATAACTTCAGCATGCTTCGGGGTTTGAAACCCCTTAAGACCGCCGCTTATCAATTATTCTGGCCTAATAAAGTTGAGTTTCGCTATGTGTGTCCTGTATATAGAGTTACAATAGTTTCGATTCGAGATGCCCAAGAGCTCAATGTCCTCACCTTCTTTAGATGCCATAGTAGATCCAAGAGAACGAGAAGCGCATTTCGTCCACGATGTTTATAATGAAATAGCTCCGCACTTTTCACTGACACGATACAAACCGTGGCCAATAGTCGAAGAATTTCTCTTATCCAGGAAAGACTACGCAATAGGTATCGATATCGGATGTGGTAATGGAAAATATTTGGGAGTGAATCCTAAACTTTATATCATTGGCTCGGACAGGTCCATAGGCTTGATTGAGTGTGCCAAAAAGATCTCCAATGGCAAGTATGAAGTGTCGTTAGCTGATGGACTTAATTTACCTCATCCAAACGGTGCCTTTGACTTTGCGATTTCGATTGCGGTCATTCACCATTTTTCTACGAAAGAACGGAGGATCAAAGCTATAGAAGAGATTATGTCAAAAATCAAGAGCAACGGAGAGTTATTAGTCTACTGCTGGGCACTCGAACAAGAGAAGTCGAGACGAGGTTATAAGTCGGGTGATGAACAGGATGTACTCGTTCCATGGGTAACACAGAAGAAAAAACTGAGTAAGGGCACAAACAAATCTTCTCTGAGCGATCGGCCAGAAGAAGGTACGGGAGTCGAAGCGCCAGTGGTGGAGAAGAATATCAATTACAGATATTACCATCTTTATAGACAGGGAGAGCTCGAGCAAGATATTGGGGAGGTGCCTGGTTGTGTTATAAGCAATGCTGGTTATGAAAAAGATAACTGGTGGGCAATAGTTCGTAAAATATAGTGATTAGATACTCTGGCACTGCGCGCGAAAGAGCTGCATTTGATTTGGAGCTACATGTTATCACCAAAAGAGAAGAAAGACAAAGTTGTCAGATCGACAGATATAGACGCATTAAGTTGCAGGCTAAGTGCAAATTCGAAAGGCTATTTTGATCCCCCCGACCCTTTTATAGATGTACTCGTCCAATCGTATAAGAAATATCTTAGGTTTACTTCCGGCTTTTCAAATCTTTCCGCTGGTCGTGTCACCAGAACATCGTTCAGTGAAAGCAAGCTACCTATCATAAACAATGGCACTTACTTGCGAACTCGACTGGTAGACCTCATCATCGAAAAGTTTATTCAGAAGTTTGAAGAGGTACAAATCGTTTCTCTCGGAGGAGGGTCCGATACAAGAGCCTTCAGATTATTGGATAAGCACCCGACCAGGCTTCGATATATCGAAATTGACTTTGAAGACTCGTGCCGCATAAAGAAACTATCAATAGTCAATGATTCAACTTTGGGGAAAATCACGAATTGTGCTTGGCCAAAGCTCGACCCTACCTCAAAAGAAGAATTTCAAAGCATGGACTCGAATTATGTTAGCGAACGATACTGTTTGCTTGGCATTGACCTTCGCCAATTGCCATATGCTGGCTCACCAGAAGCTGAACTATTGAATTCTATTCTTGATAAACTGAAGCCGACATTGATTCTCAGCGAGTGTGTGCTTTGTTATCTCTCTGAGGAAGAGAATGCCGCTGTAGTTCAATTCTGGGTAAAAATGCTCAAGGAATCTACCACACACCTCTCGTTTTTAATGTATGAACCGATGTCACTCAACGACTCGTTTGGAGAGACAATGGCTACCAATTTGGCCACACGAGGTATTAATTTGATGACATTTCAGAAATACCCAACTTTAGCATCCAAGGTATCGTTCCTTGTTGAGGAATGCGGTCTACAAAGGGCTTTTGCTACTGATATTGCCACAGTAGGTGGTTATAATGAAACTCATCAGCACGATGAATGGATTGATACTCTTGATCGAAGCCGTATACGACAACTTGAATTGATTGACGAAGTAGAAGAGATTGTGCTTCTATTTAAGCATTACTGTATTTGCTTTGGAGAGTATTCACAATCCACTTCGTCGTCTTTGGTTGAAGATATTTCCCAGTATCAATGGGTGTGCAGCAAAAGTTCGTAAATTTCTATAATTTTGCAAATATATATATTTGATCCTATATACACATTCTTAGGGTCTCAGGAAGTAGAAAAACCAATGGGGATCTGAGCACCATGCGGCATCAAGCATAAGATTTTGTATGCGCCTCCCATACTATTTTCGTTCTTGTCGGTTAGACGACGATACGAAGCATACACTTTATCTTGCTCATCCGGGTTTCCTTCATTGGACTTGAGTAATTGATCAATCCGATACCCAATGCCCACCTCATGTAGCCAATCTCCTTGATCAACTGGTCCAAAAGACAGACATGCTTTCGCTGTTATCGCTGCGAGATTTTCAAAATCGACATCTGCTGATAAATCTACTTTTCCAGGTGAAAAGAATGGAGATACGAACTTGTGCTTGTATATCCCTCGAAGCGAATTGCTAGGAATCCCAGTGCTCAACCCATAATCTATGATAAGGGCCGCTCCATTTCCTTGCTCATTGTTAATGAGAGAGGCCATCTTCAATGCGTAGAGCTCAGCGTCCGTGCAAATTTCTATTCGAGAACCTGTGGGTAATGCATTGAAGCGGCTACTCAACTCAGGGATCAAAGAGGATGGCGTATCTTTTGGTGATACTGTGAGATGAAATTCGGTCTCCAAATCTGGACTAAGTTTGGCTGATGAATCACCGGCCGGTAATGCTCCTTGTGTATTCAAGACGCTAGGAGAGTGCTCCACAAGTAGTTCCCTCCAGCCGGAGTCAGACTTTTGAAAAGATTTGATTGGTAAAGCATCAAAAAATTCGTGAGCTAGAACGTAGTTAGCGAATTGTGCATCATCCAGAATATCTTTTTCTGTTTCAAGCCATTTCACGGTGTTGCCCCAGATAGATGATTTAGAATACAATGAGTCTTTGATATCAGAGGAGTTCAACTTACTACCACATAACAATTGAGCCTGCTCGTCTCTCAAAATTGGAGAAGCCTCGATCAAGCAAATCTCGATTTGATCACTCCGGATTCTTGACTTGGCTAACTTGTTGAAGGTTCGCACAACATCAGACATCAACGTACCCTTTCCAGGGCCAAACTCAATGATACGGATGTTTTGCGGGTTACCTTGGTTCGTCCAGGTACTAAAAAGCCAAATACCAATCATTTCACCGAATACAGACGATATTTCAGGAGAAGTTACGAAATCACCCGTATACTTGTCTAAAGGATTAGTAGTGGTGTAATAACCGTAATCAGGATGGGTCAAGCATTGACGCATATATGCCAGCAACGATAAGGGCCCATTAGTTTTGATAATTTCTGCAAGCAAATTACTCATTGATTCAACCTTGACTTTTCTACTGCGATCTGCGGGCAGTGGAACGATCGGGTACTCTTCGATGTTTTCTCTAATGTTTTTCTCTCCTTTGATCTCATTTTCAAGCTTTTGTAATTTATTCTTAACATATTTTGCTGCGCTTTGATACTCTTCTTCAGTGAACTTTCCATAGTAGAGCCCATTTTCATGAATTGCGGGATGCTTTTCTTCACTGTTTTGATTTGGAAATGTCTTTTGCAAACATCGGTGACTGGACCCAAAAGTTCTATTACTAGCTCGTAAAGTCTGAACGAGTCCACGCCATGGAATGGAAATCATACCGAAATGTCCTGCAAAGATCTCAATATACATGTTACTTACATAATCAACAAACAGCTGCAAAATAGCTAGTACACATAGATGATTTCTTTGTTGGCTGCAATTGAAGGATGCTTCTGCCTGACACTTACTAGATGGCTTTGTGTAGCCGCATATAGGGATCTCGTACAAATTACGTTAAACTAAAACATATAAACAAACAAGAGTAATTTGAGCTAAGGATGGGTTATAGAAGAAAGACAGGAAATGAGAGCTTGAGCTCATTCATTCCCCCTTTAGAAAGCATATTCAAATATTTTTTTGGAAGTAGCATGCGCACTCCAACGATCAAGCGCTAAGTAACATAAGTTGTATCGCGGTCAGTTGATTATCGTTGGAGTGACTCTTGATGATCTTTGGATATCTGAACATCGAGTCCATGTAGATAGGTTTATGATCGGCTTCATCTTCGTCGTCGTCTTCATTAAAATCAAACGTTTTTGCGACGGCAAAGCCAAGCTTCTCATAGAACTTTCTATTGACTGGGTTCGAACTTTCCAAATAGCACCAAGAGTTTGGCGAGGCGTCGACAAAAGTATCGCAAAAATGGCTAACGAGCTTCTTTGCTAATCCTTTGCCACGCATGGCTGGAATTGTACCAATATCAGTTAAGTACCACATATTATCGCGAGATCCATTCAAGTTCAACTTCGAGACTATCGAATCTCTCACATCGTTCAAGAGGGGACTGAAAACCTTCAGTCTGCACCGTGATAACGAGGCCAAGAAGTTGAACTTCAATGAGGTAGGATGCATGTTAGCTAAGAACCTGTTCGATTGTGGGTACTTATAGGTTAACTGATCGTGGTCGTATTCCATATGGAACCAGCATGATACTCCCAAAAAAGGTACACGGGATGCTTTATAGCCCTTCATGGCAATTTCGGCCTCTAAGGCACGGTCTTTCACTGCTATAACTATTGCTCCTGACGAGAAAGAATCATAAATGAGGAACTCGAAGTACGAAGTCATCAACTTTGTCTTGTGCTTACGAGCCTTTAAGGAGCTCTTCGAGTCATCCATTTCGGTTCCAAGAATGTGGTTAGTAAATGGGTCCTTCTCAAATGCCATTTGCAATGTTTTTGCAATTCGGCGGTAGTCTCTAACGGAGCACAACTCAACAGAGGTTAGAAGTTCGTCCCTAGGAACGTCCTTGTTTAAGCTTGCAAGAGCTTCAACCACAGAATCTGACGAATCCGACTCTGACGAGTCGGACTGGGGCTCCCCAGAAGGGGAGAATAACGGTGTTTCGATAATTTTCTCGGCAATTGTAACTTCTGGCGGTCTCAGGGCAAAAGCATCAGCGGTACTGACACTCATTGCACGTTTGCCCTGAGACCTAGGCAGTCGGGGTTTGCCTTTGGAACATGAATCATGGATTTCTTCTGACATAGTTGCAAACATGGTTATTCATCAGTTGTGCTTTTTAAAGATGGCTAAACGAGGCCGATGATAACGATGGAAAGAAAAATGGCTAGTGGATTTGCACCCATATTAATAGCCGGACGTGCGAACTCAAAACCGGGGAGTTATCTATCGCGCCTGACAGATCAGGAAAGCAGTTGCGATAGTGCAGGAGGGGGGAAGCGGGCTCGTTTTACGTCAAAAGTGCTTCAGCCGTCGAAAAACGTTTTCACTTTGAATTTGTCGTTTTATTCTCCGAATGCGGAGCTATGAAACGAGGTGCCTATCACCCGTGGCAAGGTTTATGCTCGTCTCGCTAACTTAATTCAAAACTCTATCATGCCATGCCGCGCACGATATGCCTGACACGACCACAACAAGCTGTCATCAGCCTGTATATAGGCTCTCCTCGCACTTAATAGGGGACAAGAGGGTTATGGTCTACCATACATAGAAGTAGTAGTTGCAACTGTCTAGTAATCTACATAGCTAGTTTTAAGTGAAAAGTCAGTTTGGTCATCTTGGCTCTGCTACGCACATGTACATGTCTTCTTTGACCCGCTGGCACATGGACACAAATTTGACCGCATTACGATCCATTCGCTGCTCCACGCCCTCCCCTCGTTCTCCTGCTATCTGCTTCGCAACAGCAACGATTCCACACGCTTACCCGCCCCACGCTCGGTGTTCTAGATGCCTGCGTGTGCACACCGCAGTGATAATGCAGACTGCACACAATCAGGAGCGTAACCCTTTGTTCGTTCTCCATCGCCTTGGCAAGCTATCGTTACTGTTGTGTTCAGCGACAACCACATCACGTCAATACATCGCGCTTAAGTCATTCATACTGACTCTGCACCATTCTTGACTTACTTGCATACTTTATATACCCTTACATTCGTAACAGCCCCGACTATAAAGCACCGCCCCGAGGCTTGCACGTATCGAAGAACAGTATCCACTTATAATAGGCTCAAACCACACCAGCCTGAGCAGAATAGACGTAGGAGCATCGGTTAATGGGAAACAACACATCGAAACCGCGGGACTCAAAGGGACTTCAACTCACCCGAACTGATACGGGCAACTCCGCTAAATCCGGTCGGTCTATCAGGTCTCGTGTATCCCTTCTGCGAGATGACACCAACACAGACTCGCCCAAGCTTGGGCAGAAGTCACCCAAGGCACTTTCACGAAAGAATTCGTCGTCAAGCACCGGCAACGGCGTAGGAATCCTGATGAATGATGCCAAAAGCGATTATATTAGGTCTGATTATCACCACCTTTCAAAATCGTCTTCAGGACTCAACTTGAACAACAGTTCGTCGAGCAATAACCTCAACCTACCACCTTCAATGATCCAGGTGGAGCCAAAGGATCCTATTCTTATTCGACGCAACACCAATGACACCGATTTTGACTTCCCCTCTTCGCCCATGAGAAGCAACCTTCACACTGGCTCTCCCAAATTGTCGTCTTCATTTCAGTCTCTTGGAAACGGCGATGCAAATGGAAGCGACAGCATCCCTGTGACCAGGACTTCAACAAACCATTCATTTCAAAGTACCAGTGGAAATGTCTTATCCCCTCAGCCAACCGGTTCCTCAGCAAATAATGACAAAGACAGCGATGTAGCAGATGCTATTTCCATGTCCTCAAGAAGGAGTGGAACAAGCAACTTTTCTGTCAATAATTCGTCATCTAATTTACAGAAACTCAGTAAGACGAGCTCGAACTATACAAATGGTGGAAATACCATTGATATTGAAGACCTTATTCAGAGATTGCTTGATGCCGGCTACAGTGGCAAGAAATCGAAGAATTTGTGCTTGAAGAACTCCGAGATACAATTGGTTTGCGCCAAAGCAAGAGAAATCTTTTTATCTCAACCGTCCTTACTTGAGCTCTCACCACCGGTGAAGGTTGTGGGAGATGTGCATGGCCAGTATGGGGATTTGATCCGTGTATTTACCAAGTGTGGGTTCCCACCTCTGACAAATTACCTTTTCTTAGGTGATTACGTCGATCGAGGGAAACAGTCTTTGGAAACTATCCTTCTTTTGTTGTGCTACAAAATCAAGTACCCAGAGAATTTTTTTCTCTTGCGGGGAAATCATGAAAGCGCCAATGTCACAAGAGTTTATGGTTTTTATGACGAATGTAAAAGACGATGCAGCATCAAAATTTGGAAGTTATTTATTGACACCTTCAATACCTTGCCAATCGCTGCGATAGTTGCTGGCAAAATCTTTTGTGTTCATGGAGGTCTTTCCCCAGTATTGAATTCGATGGACGAAATTCGAACTATTGCTCGTCCAACTGACGTACCTGATTACGGGCTATTAAACGATCTTCTTTGGTCAGACCCGGCCGATACACAAAACGAATGGGAAGACAACGAGAGAGGAGTGTCTTATGTGTTCTCCAGAACGGCCATCAATAAGTTTTTGCAGAAGTTTGGATTTGACTTGGTCTGTCGAGCGCATATGGTTGTCGAAGACGGTTATGAATTTTTCAACGATCGAACGTTGGTGACAGTATTTTCTGCGCCAAACTATTGTGGAGAGTTTGACAATTGGGGAGCAGTTATGAGTGTCAGTGACGAATTGCTTTGCTCTTTTGAATTATTGGATCCATTGGATAGTGTTGCGTTGAAACAAGTGATGAAAAAAGGTCGCCAAGAGAGAAAGTCTGCTCAGATCCAACAGCAGCAACTAGGCTCGCGATAATAGCATACTTTGCTTCCTTACCCACCCTTAACCCTATAAATAATGTGAGATGAAAGTACATCTTTATGATAATCCATTGTAGGCAGGCTTCAGCGAAATTACGCACTATGCGCATCAAATAGCTAGGAGAACCGAATAATATGCTACAGTATCAAGGAGAGAGAATTGAACCATTGGTTGAGCAAGTTTCACAGTTGAGTAAAGTCCTAGAGGAGAATCGTAAAATAATAGATCGCATAACGTCACATGTTGACGCGGGCTTCTCTTTGCCAACCTCAGATCTTGTGAAAGAACGTGAAGATAATGACGAAGACGTACTAGAAAACTACTTGCGTGAGAAGTATCAAATCCACAGCATAGATGTTCCGCCAGATATCATAGATTCACTTGAAACGGAAGACCCTCGCGTTATCACACTTGCAAAGGATGTCTACCGACTAAACATAATCAGAAATGCCAAAAAGAAGTCGAATGCCGAATTATATGAACTTATCAAGAGATATGAGGAATTCATAGTACTGGTATTGCTACCAGAGCTACGTCGTGATATGGAGAAGTTTCATATTCAGGACGGTATCAAGGTCCTTAAAGATGAACATACTCCTCGAGTTTTAAGCGAGATTGATCGAGTCTGGGACCATTATCTTCAATATGTGGAGGGGCTTGATAAGGTATGCATGACCAGCGAAAAGTTGATGCAAGCATACCAAGACGCTGACGACTTTGAGTTCACGAATAAGATACATCAAAAAATGGTCATTATACGTGAAATTCGCAATTACCTTCTACTGATAGCTAATGTTGATTTGCATCTGGTCACTTTCTCATAGACCATACAAGGTGGATAATGGCTATCGGCACCATCCCTAGTATTCCCGTAATGGCGGCCAAGATACAGTAAGTCCTCATAATCCCGAGGTTTGGATTCTCGAACATCGGTGGAAAATAAAACGGTCCGACGAAGCCTAATACTTGTCTCACAACCGTTATGGCCGAGGCAATATGTGATGCTTCGGATGGGTTGGAATCGATAGCATAGGTGACGAGGACAGTGGTTACAATCTGAAGTCCGAAGGAAGCCACACACAACCCCACGAGGGGTCCAAACCGCCATTTTCCATCGCTTATTCCCCCCAACAAGACACCGTAGATAATGAGACCTGCGATCGCCGTGAGGAATCCGAGATACGAGATCCACAACCTGTCCTCAATGCAGTTTCTCTTGAGCCTGACTCGCATATTTTTCATCCAGAAGTCAGAAATCCAGCCTCCCAATTGCTCCCCAAGAATGCAGCCTAGAATTAAGCTCAAGAACTGTAATCCAATCTGTTGAGGATTAAAATTGAATTTTTCGTGAAACAAGCTTGTCAACTCTACCCCACAGGCGACGTTTGCATAACTGAAGGTAATGCCATAAGCGAAAGCTGTTACTGCCACTCGAGGTTGGAGCAACGTCAGAAATGGACGAATTATTGATACCAAGGAAAATTGTTTTGAGGTTTTGGGTACAAATCGATAAAGTTTGTTCAACGACTCGCTGAACACATTCTTATCGTAGACAGTCTCACGACCAAGAAGCAAGTACCCTAGAGATTGAACAAAGTTCATGACTGTGAATACAATGAAAACGTTTCTAGTGTTGGATGTGTTGTATTGTACAAAGCCCATAATGAGGGGCCCGACATGTGTTCCTAGTGTCACGCCGAGAACCCACCATCCCGTCCACCATCCACGCTGGTGACTGAAGGTAAGATCTTTGACGACGCTGCCCCCAACTGCGATAGCGGGAGAAATGGCAATTGCTTGAAATATACGGCATATCATCAAGTCTCTGTAAGTATGGGAGAACACGCAGCCAATGTTAAACGCTGTAGATACCAAGGTGGATAACAATAGTATCTGCCGTCTACCATACTTGTCCATTAGTGGTATCCACAAGAGGGGAAAGAATCCCATTACGATAATTTGTGCAGAGGTCAAGTACGAGCATGCAGTGATTGTGGTCAGAAATTCCTCCAGAAGTGTAGCAAAGGATGGGATCAAACCTGCAGCCATAAACGTCGTTGAAAATGCATGAAATGCTATCATTCCGAGCTGTATAATCTTCACTCGAAGCGGCCAATTCAAAGGATCGTTATCATTAGCATGAGGCATTGGCTCTAGATCCAACGTTCCATGTCTACTCAATAGATACTGTCGTTCTTCCTCCGATAAGGATGAAGACTTGCTATGCAAATAGGAGGCAGCCTCATTATCTTTTTCGGCTATGGACTCTACGTCCTTCATTAGTATGAAAAAGAAAATTCTATAGTAGTGCGGCTGAGATTTACAGACCTCATTGGTGCACAGGTTAATTTATTGTACAGATGTATGTCATCATTATGGAGATAGTAAGCTAGTTATGGTGGCCTTTTTTGTGTCCGAGCTCGAGTTGTGTCTTTGAGGGGCGGGGGCATCTTTGGTATTCGGTTGGTTTGTGTCATCATTTAATACACCTTGAAGCCAGCTCTTACGGTTCTCGTCTTTGAATTCCTTTGAGCTCTCCTTCGACGTAGCAGGGCTTACAGTGGCAGCCGGGCCCGTCGTCTCGGTAGAGTTATTTATATTGCGGTTGCTGAGACACAACTGCTTGACCGACGGAAGGGTTGCAGGCAGCTGCAAGCTTGACTGAGTAAACCGGAAGGTCGAAGATGCATATGGAGATGTGAGATGAGTGACGTTGTTCTGCGACGTAATGGGTGGTAGTGCAGACGTTCACCTCGCTCCCACCTGGCTGAATGATTGATGGAATAACGGCGACAATGGTGAGACCATGCTGGGGATCAAGTTGGAGCTCGGTGGGTAGGTGACCACATTACGGTGTTTGTTGAACGGAACCGGGGGAGCCGAATGCAACGGCGGGCGCAGGAGGCTCATTGTATCGGGGGATGAATTGCTCTGGTCGATGAATGAATGCAGAAGAGACAACGGCCTTGGTCTTCTCTTCGGCTTGAACTGATGTGAAGGGATTTTGAGACCTTGGTCGTATTGCACATATTGTTGGGGTCTACCGTCTTGGTAGCGGGCATTAGGAGATGCGGAGTCAGCGGGAGAGATAAGAACAGGCTGCAAAGGAGTTCCGCCGTAGGAACTAGTTGAAGAATGGTAGGGAGTTTCGGGCTGATGTACATCTTGGTAGTCATCCTTGTGACCATGCATGGGCAGGGCTTCGTAGGCATGGACAGTCTGTTTGTGCTGGCGAAGATTGTCCAAGCGCGAGAAGCTCTTTGAGCAATGAGGACAGGTGAACGGCCGCTCACCGGTGTGTTTACGCAAGTGTCTGGCCAAGTGTTCCGACCTCGTGAAAGACATATTACAATCAGGATACCCGGTACACTGGAACACCCGACCCTTGGACGGTCTTTTGGGCCTGGCTGGTGGGGCATGGGTGGCCGTCACCTTGGGGTGAGAAGGGTTTGAATTCATACTGGCAGGAACTACAGAATCGTGGATTCTGTTGGGCATTAATAGTAGTTCAGAGCCTGAATATTGTCGTATGGTAACCGGAAAAAGCGCTGGAACTTGGAGAGGAGCAGCTTGAGTATGCTAGGTCTTTCTTGGTCAGCTATTGAAGCGAAAGCCTATTCTAGATGGTGTGAAGGGATGGGTTTTTTCAACAACAAACAACGGAGATGCCGCTTGTTGGAAAATGTGTCAAAATCCGAAAAAAAAAAGCCTATATGGCAACACTGGCGACTTGAAAGCGATATATTTGGTTCAAACAGGTTATCACAACAATAGTATAGAAAGAAAGAGTCCAAGCGGAAAGGATGGGGCGCCTGCGAATTCAACGCGAAAACCTGCATCGCGACCCCGTAGTACCGTACCTGGCACCCCTCAAAATGACAAATGCAGGTCTGCGTATGTCTAAAATTGAATCTCGTGGCGAAAATAGCAGTTTAGAGAGGAAAAAGACGTCCGTCAGAGCTGTTTGTGAGAGGGACGGAGGAGAGACAAGTAAAGCTACTAGTAATGGTAACGGTACATAGAAATGGAAATGGTGTGTAGCTTGACACTTTCCGCCACGGCGCCGCTACGCCTCAGGAACCCAGATGACCTCCTTTTAGCACAGCGGCCTGCATTACTACCGTGCGTGCGCAAACGCTGGCCTATCAGGGGCAGGGAGGGGAAAAAGAAACTGGGGGAAAAAAAAACTAATACGAGGGATGCTCGTAATTTGAAACCTTGCCATATCATAAAACATGAGAATTAGAGGTGTTTCAACCCTTGAAATTAACGGACAATAGAGTCTTACTCTTGATGGGCGTTGGGCTTGGCACGTTTATTTTCGCGAAGAAGCCGGGGGCGTTGGTAATGCCAAGCAGCTTAAAGTGCGCCGCACAAATCGTGCATACGGCTGGGTATACCGGTTATCCTTTTCTTTGGGACGTTTGTCGCGGGATACGCAGCCTAGGATCGATATGCGAGGGGCGGGTGCGGATTGTAGAGTTGCCGAAGTAGTTGGCTGGACAACCCCCGTGCGAGGTGATAGGGTTTTCGTGACTTGAACATACGAGAATATGCAAGCATACGTATTACGGTGGAAATTCTATTGTTAGAATGACCAACAATATCGGAACTATCCGAAAAAATGCGGGTCACCTATCAATCGTTGGGTTCTCTTGTTCTCATGCAGCTTCCTGCGACAGTTTTTTACGTGGACGCGGTAAAAAATAATACTGGTAAAAATGAGGTGGTCCGCGAGGGGAGCACCATAGTCCCCTATTGATGCCGCTGGTGATACGGCCGGACTGGGGAGGCGCCACTCTACAATGCGGAGCCGGAGCATGTTCTCTGACTGTATATAGGAGTCTTAAATGTGTCAACTAGTACTAAACGAGCCATATTGATAAAGATAAGATTAGAAGATAAGATCAAAAGATGATAGCTGCTACGGTGAGCTGCAGTTGACTGCTACAGCGCTGCCACTGTATGTTCATGAGTAGTCTCTTGTCATTCTACCTGCTGACAAACATCTGGTTAAATACAGTTGGTCTGATCGCGTGTTTTATTATTTTACGTTAATGCAAAATAATCATTTTAGATGCGTGGTTGCCGCACACAGTCGTTCGATGCCCATCGTGTGGTCAACAAGATTTGGCACAGCCACTCCGACGATAGCCGAATTATGGCCAGCGCACTCACACAAGCCAGCACCAGCAACTCAGATTCCAATCTGTAGACCATGGCACTCCGTGGCACTCCGATGTCCTCCGAATGGCAGAATTGTAGGGAATATATGGAATATAGTCCTACATTGACCATGAAAGTTGAGCGAATCGTCGCCGGACTGACTGGGTCCACTTTCAGTAAAGCGAGCGGCTCGTTTTCAGAGAACTCGCCTATGCTTTGCGGCCGCACTGCGGCACCATGCACCGAAGCAGCACCGTTGAGCACCGTCAGCACTCAGCGCTAGCAGCGCTAGCAGCAGCCGCTCTTCTGTCCTTCGGGATTCTGGTTCACGGTGATGTCTATGGTCTCAGTGTTACCACCCTGGGCGTCTCCATTGCCCTCGGCGTCGCTGGAGTCGGGGAGACACTGGCCGATCTTCTTGAAGAGCAACTTGACGTTGTGGTTGGCCTTGGTGGACGTCTCGATGTAGAACTTGCTTCCCACTTTTTTATGTAACTCTTCGCACTCTTCCGCCGTCACCTGGCGCTTGTTTTTGAGATCAAGCTTGTTGCCCACCAACACGATGATGGCGTCGTCGCCGCGCTCGAGGCGCACGTCGTTGATCCACTTTTCCAAGTTCTGAAACGACTTTTTGTTGGTGATATCGTAGCACACCACAGCCACATGCGAGTCTCGTATGTACGACGGAATCAATGATCTGAACCGCTCCTGCCCCGCCGTGTCCCACAACTGCAACCGGATGGTTCTGTTGTCCTCCAAGTACATGGTTTTCAGCAAAAAATCAATGCCAATGGTGGCGGCGTACTGATCGTCAAAAGTGTCGTACATGAATCTGGTTATCAACGACGTCTTGCCCACTGAGTTAGCGATACTTGGCCATGATAAAACGCTGCTACTTACCGCTCTGGTCGCCGAGAAACACAATCTTGTACTTGCGCATGATATTCAGCTTGTCTCTGGCACTCATACCCAATGCTCTCACCTATACTTCCTCGCCCGTTGCTTTGGGGCAGTCGTGCCGCGCCCTGAAAATTTCAGATAGTCTTCCTTCTCGCTCCAGGTTCCAGGCCATGGACGACTCGGAACTAAATGCAATTCGCTCGGCGCGGTTGGCCGAGTTGCAGAAGAACACCGGCCAGGCGCCAGCATCCGACTCCAGAAAAGACGACATGAAAACCTCCATGCTTGCACAGGTGCTCGAGCCCAGTGCGCGAGAACGGTTGAGCCGAGTCCGCATCGTTCGTCCCGACAGAGCCGACGCCGTGGAGCAGTATATAGTCAAGCTAGCGTCCACGGGAGCCATTTCCCGCAAATTGGCCGAGCTGGACGTGGTGGACATCCTTGACGGATTGTCACGCGACGAGAAGAAGAAGACGGCGGCGAAGATTGTGTTTGACCGGAAGCCCACGGTGGACGCCGACGACGACGACGACGACTTCTTTGACTAGCGAGTTTGCCAAAGCCACAAAAACCCCCAAACCCCCCTAATCCACCAAATAAACTCCATGGTACTCGCTTCTTGTCCCATCGCTGGGGGCCCACTGCACCCGTGCACCAGCCGCACTACGTATTTTGTAAATAAACATCTCTACGTACTCACCATGTCCAACATCCAGGTCGTCGTCCGATGTCGAGGGCGCAACGAGAGGGAAGTCAAAGCCAATTCGCCCGTGGTAGTGGAAATGCCCGTGGAAACATA
Source organism: Meyerozyma carpophila (assembly GCA_030573695.1). Classification (NCBI taxonomy): domain Eukaryota; kingdom Fungi; phylum Ascomycota; class Pichiomycetes; order Serinales; family Debaryomycetaceae; genus Meyerozyma; species Meyerozyma carpophila. The sequence goes on along the minus strand of JAJMDS010000003.1, from coordinate 980,933 downwards.
CTCGGTGGCTAATCCTACCGTCACTTTATGTGCACCTAACGACTCTCCGTCGCACCTCTCTTCCACCTTTTCCCAAATTGTCAACCTGAAAACATACTCCGTGGACCAGGTATACGGTTCGCAGGCCGACCAGACGATGCTCTTCCACCAGGTAGCACTCCCGCTTTTCCATGAATTTGTTGCCGGATACAACACCACCGTCTTGGCGTACGGCCAAACCGGCACCGGAAAAACATACACCATGTGCGGAGAACTTGCCCACGAGAAGCACGGGCTGTCAGTACGGCTCTCTGAAAAGGCAGGTGTTATTCCCCGGGTTTTGACCGAACTTTTCACCGCGCTAGATGCCAATAATAGCGACTATTCTGTGCGGTGCTCGTTTATGGAGCTCTACAACGAAGAGATAAAGGACCTTTTGGGCGCCGACAGCGACAATGCCAAGTTGCGCATCTTCGACTCGACCCAGAAACGCGTGGTCGGACCGTCAAGAGGCATAGTGGTGCAGAATCTCATCGAGCAGGTGGTGACGTCTGCCCGCCAAGCCTTAGATCTTCTCGAAAAGGGCCACAAGAAGAGAACAACAGCATCGACGAGAATGAACGACGTGTCGTCTCGCTCTCATTCCATCTTCACAATCTACCTCTACCGCATGGATGCCGCAAAAAACGAGATGGTGCGCATCTCCAAGATGAACTTGGTTGATTTGGCAGGTTCCGAAAACATCCACAAGTCTGGCGCCGTGAACCAACGGGCAAAAGAAGCGGGCTCAATCAATCAGAGTCTACTTACTTTGGGCCGGGTGATCAATTGCCTAAGTGACAAAGCCGGTCCCTTGTCTCACATTCCCTACCGTGAATCCAAACTCACCCGCTTGCTACAAGACTCGTTAGGCGGCAACACCAAGACCACTCTCATCACCACCATATCCCCTGCGAGAATAGATCTAGACGAGACCACGTCGACCCTTGAGTACGCTTCGAAAGCCAAGAGCATTCAGAACAAGCCACAGTCTGGAGACTCTATCGATTATCTTGCCAAAAAAGTACTCATACGTGATATGTCGAATACGCTACGGAAGTTGCAAGACGACTTGGTAGCCACGCGCAAGAAGAACGGGATATGGATGGACGAGACCACATACAACGAGTTTGTAAACGAAACGGAGTCACTCAAAACCCAGCTTCGAGAATCACGAGCGTTGATTACAGGTCTCAGCTTGAAACTTGAGCAAAGCAAACAGGAGAATACCGCATTGGAGAACAAAGCCCTTGACAATGAACGCGCAAAGCACGAAATGGACTCTTTGGTTCGAGAGTCTCAAAGCAAACAGCGTGATCTCGAAGCTGATGTCGCCAGCAAAGGTGCAACAATCATGACGATGACGCACAAAATGTCCGAGCTCGAGAGTAACTACAAACGTGCATCGAATTTCTTGAAGACTACAGTTTCCGAAAAGATCAATGAAGCACTCAGCACTATCACGGGTATTTCCTCCGAGCTTTCTGACAGTAATGATGTCAATTTCATGCAACAAGTTCAACACAAGGTCGCAGCTTCGTTGAATGGGTTTAAACACTCACTCTACCAGGTTTCAGAGAAGCTCAACTCCCAGTTCGAACACGCTTTGAAGGTGCTTCCAGGCGTGCTAGAGCCCATCGGAGAGCAGGTGAGCCAGCAGCATACACTACATGAAGCTTGCCAAAGAAAGGTGGAACATCAACTTGACGAGGCTCGATCGTTCAACAGTATTTTTGAAAAATACTTGACTGAGGAGCACTTGAAAGCTATTGAAACTTCCATACTGGATTCTGTCAAGGAACGCATTACAAACAACCTCGCTGCAATGCAAAACACAATCACCACCGAAATTGCGGCAATGGTCAACAAGACATTTACTCAGCAACAAGGAGAACTACCACGTCTTTTGACACAAGATGCTGTGAATAAAATACAAGTGGAAAAACACGAATTGCAAAAGCAAGCGTCATCGTGGATAGCTCGGTCTCGGGATTTGCAAGCCTCCGCTGTGGACGAATTACAGTCTTATGGCAAGTCGAGCAAAGAGCTGTTGGAAAAGATCGAGCATGGCATTGAATCTGCATCGAAAACCATCAGAGACACCATGCATCAGAAGCTCAATCCTCAATTTGAATTATTGAAGGATAGCATCAATAAAGAGAATACTGCTGGTACGATAAAGGAGCTAGAGGGTGCTTTTGAACGGATCAATTCCAGATCGAAGCGAGTTCAAAAGGGTCTTGTTGACACCACAGCCACATTGCACTCCGTACAAGAGTTTGAAATCGACAAATCTACCACCGACAGGGCCTTGCAAGAGGTTTCACCTAATAGAGTACGCTCGTCTAACGGGCCAGCAGTCAAACGTCCCGCTGACACACAGCTACACCCACTTTCCAAAATTCCGTCCTTGTCCCGTGCAAACAGTGACAACGAAAGCATAGCAAAGAAGAGGCGAACCTCCAAATCGATCGTCCCATAATCTAGAAGAGGCGAATGACCATATCAAACATCCCATAATCTGTATTTTACGGCACATTAATCTGTATACTAGGTCCAAAGGTATTATATACTAAGAAATTATATACTACAAGGTATTATATTCACAAGCCATTTGACTGCTGTACTAGCAATTTTGTTTTGTACTAGGCTATCTCCATTTGTAATACACTTTACCATGTATCTCTTCCCTCCCCTCTAGTCTTTATCGTCCCGATCGGGCCCGTGACCGCACTGCAATGTTGACTAGATTCTCTTATTAAATTGCCTCCACAATTCAATTGATTTTGGCGTAGCAGACGATGCTTTACGTTCACCCACTTTGGCAGATCTGAATGTACTCTTTATCTTTCCATCTCAGCGGTCGCCTGAGTGAAAAGTTCCAGCGACTAAATAGTTAGATGCCATTATCCTGGCTATAGTAGTTGTCACGCTTATAAGATAATGTATCCTGATTCAAGTAGTGTTGAGGTTCCAATTCTTCAGCAGTGTTGTCATGTGATTCACTAAATAATAAATGCATTTCCTCGCCTTAAAGATAGTTGTTTAGACATTGTAACACTATACTATCGTCTCGCACAAGATTTAAAGGGCTATGGTCAGACAGCTCAATTATCAACTTATTTACCAAACTGTAGGGGTATGTGTATATGACTTCCAAGTTATTGATGCATTCGTAAAACAAATTGATCGCGGTTTGGTTTACAGAAGCAGTAACTGTAGTGAACAACAACGTGGTGAGTGTAAGTAATCCAGTATTTCATAATTTGGAAAGTTTAGCTATTGTTAAATCTTTCCGATCGGTAGATTCCTCAGAGTAGGTCCCGGGAAGGGGATTATATGAAGTGCTGTGGAGACACAGCCCCTTTACCCCTATCTCTGGTTTTCAATGGACACGGTAATCTAGGAAGTGTGGTACGAGGATATTTTGCAATCTCTATCCTGTATATAACATTACGTTATACCAGTCCTGCAGTCACTGCGACTCAAATCGTTACAGCGCATACCGCATTTCAACATGACGCTAACTAGCGGTGCCAAATACTTCATTGGCTACTCCGCCTTGTCTGTGGCGCTACTAGCGTGGTCCATTGCAAGCTCTCTCGAAGTATCACACAATTACTTTTCGTTCATCGTTGAAATCACCGATGGCTTCAAGCTCGGAATCCTTATCAATTTCATATTCTTTTCATTTATCATTTCCGGGAGGGTCCTCCAGGTGTTGCTATTTGGCGAGCTCCGAATAATCGAGATCGAGCACATAGTGGAGTCTGTTCCGATGTTCACCGTCAACTTGTTGTTCAATTTAGCTGCAAACGACCACAACTTGCTCAACTGTGTGTTGCTCGGATTCATAGTGATGTCCAAATTGCTCCATGTCGTCTTGACCGATCGCCTCGACTTTGTACATATGAAGGTTGTCAACGCGTTGGCGGACGAGCGCTACACCACATCTGACGTGGTGAGAAAGTACGTTTCGAGCCTCTACACATGGCTCATTGCATTCTTCATCGTGGCGGATTTCGTGTTTGCCAAGTTCTTGGTGTACGATGCGTTCAAAGGCATCAATTCCGTAACGTGCTTGCTTTTCGGATTCCAATTTGCCTTGCTTGGCGTCGAGGCACTCACGTTCTTTTCGAAATTGTTGTTGAACATCTACGAACTTGCAGTGTATAACGACGCCGATGAAGACGACGACGAGTTTGACGTGGACGCAGACGACACCATCTCCGAGGCCGACCTGGGACTGAGAGTGTGGGAGAACAAGGGCTACTATAACAAAGCCATTGACATTTTTTCGTCTTCACTCAAGGCTGTGTCGTACTTGGCGTTCATCTACCTTCTCACTTTCCATTCGGGATTATCGCTACCCATATCCATGCTTCAGGGCACCTACTCCTCAATCAAGAAGACTTATGTGGAGATCACCCTGTTGTTTGCATTCATCGAGTCAGCTAGGCGGTTGGATAGCCAGTTGGCGACGGCCACCACTGAAGACTTGAGTGCCACGGACAATCTTTGCATAATTTGCCGTGAAGATATGTACAGTGTGGAGGCGTATCGAGAAGCCCGTGGTCGTCCGCTCCCACCGAGAAAGTACCCCAAAAAGCTCGATTGCGGTCATATATTGCACATGGGATGCTTGAAAGATTGGCTCGAACGCTCGGAGAACTGTCCCTTGTGTCGCCGAAAAGTCTTTGCTGGTAACTCCGCCTCCAGTACACAAACCACCACCGATGTTCAGCCAGAACAGCCCATTCCTCAGCATCCTTTAGTTCACACCGAAGAGGTGTTGGACAGAAGACTCGAGGAGTACACTGAGTTGGCAAGACAGCAGAACCTTGCGAGAGAGCAAGCCACTTCCTCGCCCAGGCAAGAAGGCCAATCTTTTGAAACACAAGAAGGGGATAGTTCAGACCAGCTACAGACGATCAAATTGCCTGACAATGCCATTATACCCCCCAACTGGACAATCCTCCCAATCCACCGCATGTCTGAAATGCAGTACAGGGTTGACTTCTCCACCCGGCATCGTGGAACCTTGACCATAAGACCAAGCGTCGGTGGCCGGGAGTTGGACATTTTACGACCACGAAGATCTGACAGCGAAAACGAGTAATGATTTAGGAATTTTAATATTAATATATGATACATGGGAATAATAGTACATTACAATTCAAAGTCGAACTCCAAGTCTGCTTTGCTTGAGTGATCGAGACTTTCTTTAGCATCCTGGTAATCGTCATTGTCGCTGGAAAAGTCCACATAAGTCGCTTCTTCAATGTCCTCATTTTCATCCAATATAGGTAGGCTTGGGCCCTCGTCGAGATGCGAGGTGATGTTGTGCTCCGGAGTGGAAATTGAAGGAGAAGCCTCCGAGTCGTAGATCAATCTTATGGTATCTATCTCATTTCGAAACTCAGATTCTGGAAAGCTGAAGTTGCATTCTTTACTACTTTCCAACAGCTTTTCGATCAGGATTATGGTTTTCTTAATTTGTGCCTCAAGGTCACTTCTATGGCTTGCATCATCAGTGTTGGCATATTGTTGCTTCAAATCGAACGCTTCCAAAAGTTTGCTTGAAGCAAGCAAAAAGTGGAACGCTCCGTCTGTACTATATGGGGGTTCAAGTAGCATTTCGCTAAGTTTGTCATTAAGCTTGGAAAAGTCACGGCGGACCAAAAGCGCCCACAAAGACGATATGACATAGAGAGGAGCATGAGTTCTTGAACCGGATCGCCAAACTGGCGCAGCAGATCGGCGAGATGGATATGACGTCGTTGCTTTATGGTGCCAACGGGTGCTGTAGAATGAAGTAAGCCAGTCAAAAAACTTCTCGTCCTTGTAAAGTTCTGGCTCGTTTCCACTCCTGGGAGCTTCACGCTGCTTCTGGGACAAAATTTCTATGCCAAGCGGCCATATAGTTCTAATGTCGATGTCAGGTACTCGGATCAACAAGCAAAACAATTTGTAAGCCAAGTTCCAGTTTCGTCTGAGGATGTTCAAGTGTAGTAGTACCGTAACATGGGCAGCGTGGGTCTTTTTCAGTCCAAACTTCAGTCTGGTTTCGCCAGCCATACCATATTCTGAGCCGTTGGGAATGTCATGATGAGGAAAAACTTCGAGCCCTTTGGCTCGTATCAAAAAGTTCGCCTTTGCCCATGTCGAAGACTGGTCGAAAGTGCTAGTTATCTCTTCAAGATGCTTTTCAACTTCATCTTCCGAAGCAGAAGATGCCTCGTCCTCGTTTTCGTTCTCATTTAGCTCACTTACCACCGCCTTTGTGAGCGCTGCCTCCGAGTTGGCGGGAACCGAGTCTTGCGAGTTCCATTCTTCAAAAGTCTCTTCAGGATTGTGGCGCTTGCTTAGCTCCGAATGCAATTTTTTAAGAATAGTTTTTCGAGCCTTGTGAGTTTGAAGCTTTGTCTTTTGGTTGTTAGTGAGCTTGGAACTGGACTGAATACGATTATATTCTCCAACTTCTACGGCCTTGCTTAGGAGTCGCTCGAGACGCTTGTGTTTCTTCTTCGAGTCGGACTCTTGCACATCAACAAGTGCCAGTTCAAACATGTCATTGTGCGATGAGATGATTTATGAGAAGATATGATTTAGTATCGCGCACAGATAATTCGCACACCAGTTTTTTGCAGTACTCGTAACTATATACAAATGTAGAGCACCTAGGGCGAGCTTAGAAGCCCATTCCTGGCATACCGCCCATACCACCCATGCCTCCGGCAGGTGGAGCAGCGGGTCCCTTAGGTTGAGGAGCATCAACGACAGCACACTCGGTGGTAGCCAAAAGCGAGGCCACACCACTGGCATCGACCAAACCGTTCTTGACCACCTTGAAAGGATCAATGATACCGGCGGCAATCATGTCGGTGAACTCGCCCTTGGCCGAGTCGTAACCAATGTTGAACGAGTCGTTGTCGAAGATCTTGCCCACAATGACCGAGCCTTCCTCACCAGCGTTCTCAATGATGCGCTTAGCAGGCTTGGTGATGGCAGCCTTGATAATGTCCACACCCAACTTTTGGTCAAAGTTGGCAGCGTTAGCCTTGACTTCATCCAAAATCTTGGAAGCCTTGATCAAGGCAGTACCACCACCGGGCAAGATACCGTCTTGCACAGCGGCTCTGGTGGCATTCAAGGCGTCGTCGTAACGGTCCTTCTTCTCACCAACTTCCACTTCGGAAGTACCACCCACCTTGACAACAGCAACACCGCCAGACAACTTGGCCAAACGCTCTTGCAACTTCTCCTTCTCGTACTCAGTGGTTTGTGGGTCGTCGATGGTGGTTCTGATTTGTTCACATCTGGACTGGATGTTGTCCTTCGAGCCTTCACCGTTCAAAACAACCGTGTCGTCCTTGGTGATGGTGATGGAACCACACGATCCCAACAAGTCCAAAGTGGCATTCTCTGGCTTGATGTCCAACTCTTCGGTGAACACAGTACCACCAGACAAGATGGCAATGTCACCCAAGATGTTCTTTCTGTTGTCACCGAAGCCTGGAGCCTTGACAGCACACACCTGGACCTGGCCTCTCAACTTGTTGAGGATACAAGCAGCCAAGGCCTCGCCGTCGATGTCCTCCGCGAGAATCAAAAGAGGTCTACGAGATTGGTTCAGCAACTCCAACGAGGGCAAGATGTCTTGAATGGAGGAGATCTTCTTCTCCGACAAGAGAATCAAGGGGTTTTCAAACTCCACCTTGCCCAGCTTGGTGTTGGTGATGAAGTAAGGAGAGATGTACCCACGGTCAAATCTCATACCTTCAGTCACCTCCAACTCGTCTTCCAAAGTCTTACCCTCCTTGACGGTGATGACACCCTCCTTGCCCACCTTTTCCATGGCGGACGCCAACAAGTCACCAATGTGCTTGTCTCCGTTGGCAGAAATGGTAGCCACCTGGGCAATCTCCTCAGAGGTGGTGATTTCCTTCTTGTTTTGCTGCAAAAAGTTGACCACCGCCTCCACCGCAGCCTGCGATCCTCTTCTCAAGTCCATTGGGTTGCATCCAGCAGCAACGTTTTTCACCGATTCAGTAAAGATGGATCTTCCCAAAACAGTAGCAGAAGTAGTACCGTCTCCAGCAGACTCATTGGTCTTGGACGCCACCTCCTGCAACAACTTGGCACCCATGTCCTCAAACTTGTCCTCCAAAGTGATGGACTTGGCCACAGTCACACCGTCCTTGGTGATTTTGGGAGAACCGAATTGTTGCTCAATCAACACATTCCGGCCCTTGGGACCCAAAGTCACGGAAACTGCATCGGCCAAAGTATTGACACCCTTCAAGAGTGCAGCACGGCCCTCCACACCGAACTTCAATTCCTTGTGCGAGTAGTGGCGCACTAAGGAAAGGGCGTTTTTTCTTAAACTGGATCTTGCACTCAACATTGTAGAGCAGCAGGGTATTCCGGGGGTTATTAATGGGTTCCGGGGACCTGAACAATTTTTCGGTTCGAGAACGTTCGATCACGTGGGGTGCTGGGGTGCAAGCACTAGGCAAACAAGGCCAACAAGCCAAACACTAACGGCAAGAACAGGCCGTTCGTCGAGACACGCCTCTCTGTTGTTCTCTGTCTCGTCTCGTCTCTATTCTATTTATTCCATTTGGCTTCTTTTTTGCATTCTTTTCAATTGTTATTCTTCTTCGTTTCTCTTTGCTTCTTCCTCGTGGTGTTCTCTGCGGGGTGGTGGTGTTTGGCTCTCATCTTCCCCCGGTTCTCCACCACCATGAATTCCGGCTTCGAGCCCATCACCGCGGTTTTCTATGCGGTTTTTCACCCCACAGAAGGAACAAAGATCGTTCATCAGGTTCCCGACGTAATTTCCCGCGACCAGCCGTCGCTTTTCGATTTCGATGCTGTGCGCAACTACGTCATCCCCAAACCCCAACTATGCAATAAACTTGTCCTGTTCAAGATAGGAAGGTACCGGGTCATGGGGTACCCTGTGAACATCGAAAATACAGATTATGCCCGAAACTCGTTCACTTTCAATTTCTGTTTTGTGTTCCCCTACGACAGTGATACCACCCCGTACGAGCTGGCTGTGCGGAGAATGGGACGCATGTTTCGAGTGTTGGAGGAACAAAACTTCCTGTTGTCGAAACAAGACCCTGAGTTTTTCAAGGACTACAAGGCCCATTCTGACCGTGCCGAGACCACGGAAACCACCCCCGGGTACGCCCGGACCGCGAGAATCACCCTCTCGTCCATTGAGTCGTTGATCAATCAGATTTTCCTGGACCTCAACAACTACTCTGAATGTTGCATCCCGCTCGATCTGGCCAACTCGGTGGACATCAAGCTTTTTCCCATCCTTCCTGCTCCCGTCAACCTCAAGGGCCACCAGGTCCCCATATCCACCGTCAAACTCGCGCTGATGGTGGATGTCAACTGGGACCCCACCATGGTCAAGATCTTGCCGTTTATCAATGGCGTCAACTCGGTGAGAAAAATAAGCCGTCTAGCCGACGCCGACTACATCCTCACCAAGCAATGCCTTCAGCATCTACTATACTACCGTTGCATTGAGATTCTCGACATTTTTCAGTTCTCCAACATATACGCACCCACCAACAACATTTCCAGATTCCTCACCGTTCCGGACATCGCCGAAGACTGCCAGGCCTACATCGTCACCGACTCGGGCGAAAGACTCGCAGACTTGCCCACCGGCCCCATGGAAAACTCAGCATCCGGAGTCAGCTCCGTGGTTGGCTCCGCTCCCATCCAGCGGTCCTCCGAAGCCCTGCCTGTATCCACATTCAACTCGGTGCTGCCGTTGGCCCGACCTTCGTATTTTTCGTCGTCGTCAGCCACCACCGCCAAACCTCGCACCATCCATGTGCCGTCAAAGGCTACCCTCTTCTATCTCTACCGGTCGTTGAACCAGGGCCAAACCATACGGGAGTGGTACGTCCAGCACCGCAAACAGCTCCAGTTCATAGACGTGCGTCGGTTTATCACGTTTGGTGTGTTGCGAGGACTCATCTACCGGGTTCATTCCTACCCCATACTGGACCCGTTGGTCAGGGCCATCGAGTCCAACACAATTCAAGAGCTAGACGACGCCATGAGCGAGAAAATAGAGAAGCTAAAGGAGCGCACCAAATCGAACAGCCATGGCCCCAGAGTGGTCCGCACCCTAGAAACAAGCTTGAAGACAGAGCCTTCCACCCCCTCTGGCACTCCTCGTCGTCGTGTGAGCTTCAACTACAACGTACAGAGACACCCCAAGCACGATGTGATACCCGAATCTGATGCTGCCTCCGGTATCTCTGATTCGGAAACTTCGGGCGACGAGCCGTGGTACTCGCACCGACTTCGCCAAGACATCGACGACACCAAAAATGTGTTTAAACTCCTCAAGGGCTTCCAGAATTTCGATGCTATATGCACAGAGGTTCAGAAACCACGCAGCGAAGTGGAGTCGCTCATTGAAGCTTTGGGCAGCAGCCACTTGGTCAACGGGTAGAGAGAGGAGAGAAAGGGCGAGAGGGCGAAAGGGCGAAAGGTGCAAAAACATAAAGCTTAATTGTGTGATTTATGCATGCTACACCACTCCGACCACGCTCCATACGTAATTGTCGCTGCGATGCCTGACTATAAAAGACAAATCTGTGAACCAAATATAAAACTTTTGGAGAATGCACGTGGCCAGGAGAATCGCTCATGGCTCCAAGTCTAGCCTACTAATAGGTGTAGCCCAGTAATGTAAGACATCGGAGGACACATCACGTGACGCGAAGCATCCTGCACAATGCTCAGACCCAGCCACCCAGTCGCGATATCATTTGTTTTGATCAGACATCAACAAAACATGTCGGGCAAAGGAAAAGTTCACGGAGGAAAGGGAAAATCGAGCGACAGCGCCAAGGCGTCGACCTCACACTCTGCCAGAGCAGGATTGCAGTTCCCCGTGGGAAGAATCAAGCGTTATTTGAAAAGAAGTGCCCAGAACAAAGTGCGGGTGGGTTCGAAATCCGCCATTTATCTCACGGCCGTGCTTGAATACTTGACAGCAGAGGTGTTGGAGTTGGCCGGAAACGCCGCCAAGGACTTGAAGGTGAAGAGAATCACCCCCAGACATTTACAGTTGGCAATTAGAGGAGATGAGGAGTTGGACAACTTGATCAAAGCCACCATCGCGTACGGAGGAGTGTTGCCCCATATCAACAAGGCGTTGTTGTTGAAGGTGGAGAAGAAGAAGCAGCAGAAATAGGTGTATATTATGTTTTGTATTCTAGATCTAAGATGTTATTTACAGTAGAGAATAGTGCAATGAGAATCGGGCAATGAGAATCGGGCAATGAGAATCGGGCAATGAGAATCGGGCAATGAGAACCGGGCAGTGAGAACCGGGCAATGAGAACCGGTGTGAGCCTCGAGGACGCAACACGACTAGGGAGGTGACGAGGGTGGGTGGAGCTGGTTAATGTTCTGGTTATTGCTTCTGGTTGTTGTTCTTATTGTTCATGTTGCTCTGCTCGTTGCGCAGTACTTCCAGAATACCATGCTTGACCTGATTCTCGTTGCTCGATTGGACCTCCACCGTCTTGGCCTCGGCTTCGCCGGACAGTATCTTGACGTACTTTGGCCTGTACCCCTCTGGCGGCTTGTAGTCGTCCATGCGAACGTTATAAGACGCCAAGCGTTTTTTGATATAGTCGATTTCGTCCTGGAGAGTAGCAATGTCATCGGCCAATGCATCGCGCTCATCGGCGGCCTTTTTGCGGCTTCGGTTCGACTCATAAAGAATCAACGAGCCGGCCACCGAGAAGATAAAGAACTCGGAAAGGAAATTGGCGCCGTTTTCCACCGCTTTTTTGTCGTTAAGTGGGCGGATTTTAATCTTTTTTTCACCCAATAGCGACATGCGGAGCCGGATATCGGTCTGATGCACGGTCTGGGCTATGCGAATGCACCCCTGGCGAAACTTCTCATGGTCCTTGGCCTGGGCTTTTATGGCGGTGGCGATTGGCTTCGCAACCGTGCGCACTAGCAACGACGTGAGCTTGAGTGCTATGCCACTCATAGTGAAGTGGCGGCGGCCGCTGCGAACGAGCGCGAAGCTGGTGCACTGGGTGGCCAGGGCAGGTAGATGGAGGTTTGGGTGAGCGCGGGCGTGCAGAAATGTGGGGCATCTTGGCAGTGTGGGGAGCGGAGACAGGGAGAGAGAAGTGCAAAAGGAAGAAGGAGGGAAATGGAAATGGAAAAGGAAAGGGAAGAGGAAAAGAAAAAGTAAAAAGTAGACAAGTAGAAGGGAAAGAGTGGAATGGAAAAAGTAGAAGGGAAAAGTAGAATGGAAAAAGTAGAAGGGGAAAAGTAGAAAAGTGTGGTAAAAGTAGATTGCAATTAGCATTGGACTAGCCATACTGATGGGAGATAGCCAATTGGTAGAGAGGCAATTACCATGGTCTGCATTGAACTCTCCATGCCATTGGCTGCTGCTGCTCGCCTATCTTCACGTGTCGTATGTTTAGCCTGTTCTGCGTGGCTTAAATAGGACCGTAAGCTGCGCGGGGGACAATGCAGAGACAAAGATGACAAGATCAATGGCAACCCCTATTATTTTGTGACCACTTTTTAATTACGTTTGAAATTCCATTTGCTTTCTCTACACTCTACACTCTTCACCTTTTCCTTTTTCTTCCTTTTCTTCCCTTTTCCCTTTTCCCTTTTCTCCCACCTATCTCCTGTACCCCATCCGCATCTCGTATCGCGCGCAGCCCGGCATCGCACCACTGGTTCCCCGTACCCGGGCAAAGTCCGCTCGCCGGAGCTTCGGTGCCGTCCGCCAAGCATCTTCACACGGTTCTAAACCCATTGGCTGCCGCTGCAGGCGCAAACACGACACCCCGAGCCGCCATCGCAGCTCCGAGCCATGCTCGTGACCAAATCCGGGGGAGGGGAAACTCAACATTTGCGCGAATGGTTTGTGGGGGTGCCTAACGCCGGCACTGTATTTAAGGAGATTCATTGTACCACCGCATCCACATCCCAAGACCATGCCTGAAAGCACAAACCACTTGGACCACGAGAAAATGCTCGACCCGCCCAAATCCTTCTTTGAGCGGTCGTCCTCCAAACCTAATCTTGGCTCGTTTGACGAGTACAAAAAGCTCTACAAGCAGTCGATCGACGACCCCGCCACGTTTTTTGGCAACGCCGCCAAGGAATTGTTGGACTGGGACAGACCGTTCGACTACACCAGGTTCCCCCTTGACCCCAAGGACGACTTCAAGAACGGAGACATTCCCTCCTGGTTCATCAACGGTCAATTGAACGCCTCGTACAATGCCGTCGACAGATGGGCCATGAAAAACCCCGACAAGCCCGCCATCATCTACGAGGCCGACGAGGTCAGCGACGGCAGAACCATCACCTACGGCGAGTTGCTCAAGGATGTCAGCAAGTTGGCGGCCACCCTTACCAATCTCGGAGTCAAGAAGGGCGACTCCGTAGCGGTGTACTTGCCCATGATCCCCGAGGCCATCGTCACGCTCTTGGCCATCGTCCGGATCGGCGCGCTCCACTCGGTGGTGTTTGCCGGCTTCTCGTCCACGTCGTTGCGGGACAGAATCATCGACGCCGACTCCCGAATCGTCATCACCGCCGACGAGTCCAAGCGGGGCGGCAAGACCATCGAGACCAAGAAAATCGTGGACGACGCCTTGAAGGAGTGCCCCAACGTGCGCAACGTGCTCGTGTTCAAGAGAACCGGCAACTCCCATGTCCCGTTCCTGGCGGGCCGTGATCTCTGGTGGCATGACGAGTTGCAGAAATACGGGCCCTACTTCCCGCCGGTGCCTGTCAACTCCGAGGACCCATTGTTCTTGTTGTACACCTCCGGCTCCACGGGGAAACCAAAGGGCGTCCAGCACAACACCGCCGGCTACATTTTGGGTGCTTTGATGACGTCAAAGTACACGTTTGATCTCCACGAGGAAGACATCATTTTCACCGCTGGAGACGTGGGCTGGATCACCGGCCACACCTACGTGGTCTACGGGCCCTTGTTGTGTGGGCCACCACCGTGGTGTTCGAGGGAACCCCAGCCTACCCCAACTACTCCAGATACTGGGATATTGTCGACAAGTACAAGGTGAACCAATTCTACGTGGCCCCCACCGCCTTGCGTCTCCTCAAGAGAGCCGGCACCAAGTACGTTGAAAACCACGACTTGAGCTCTCTTCGGGTCTTGGGCTCCGTGGGTGAGCCAATTGCTGCTGAAGTGTGGCACTGGTACAACGACAACATCGGCCGTGGAAAGGCCCACATTGTCGACACCTACTGGCAGACCGAGTCGGGGTCGCACTTGTTGACTCCCTTGGCCGGGGTGACGCCTACCAAGCCAGGGTCGGCGTCGTTGCCATTTTTCGGTATCGACGCCAGAATCTTGGACCCCGTTTCCGGCAAGGACTTGGGCGATAATAACGTCGAGGGAGTGTTGTGTGTCAAGTCTGCCTGGCCGTCTATCACTAGAGGTATTTACCACGATTACGCCAGGTACATTGATACCTACTTGAAGCCATACCCCAACCACTACTTCCTGGGAGACGGTGCCGCCAGAGACAAGGATGGCTTTTTCTGGATTTTGGGCAGAGTCGACGACGTTGTCAATGTATCTGGTCATAGATTGTCAACGGCCGAAATCGAGGCTGCCTTGATCGAGCACGAGTTGGTGGGAGAAAGCGCCGTGGTGGGCTACGCCGACGAGTTGACTGGCCAGGCCGTGGCTGCGTACGTTTCTTTGAAATCCAATGTCGACGTCGACGACTTGGAGGCGATCAAGAAGGAGTTGATCTTGACGGTTCGTAAGGAAATCGGCCCATTCGCAGCTCCCAAGTTGATCTTGTTGGTGGACGATCTCCCCAAGACCAGATCTGGAAAGATCATGAGAAGAATCTTGAGAAAGGTGTTGGCCGGCGAAGAAGACCTGTTGGGTGACATCTCTACGTTGTCGAACCCCCAGGTGGTTTCCCAAGTGATCGAGGTGGTAAAAGCTTCTCGCAAGTAATATAACTCCGTATTTATTCCACGAATGTATATGTGTTTCTATTTTTCTTCGTACGCTGTGATTGCTGCCAACAACGACTTGGCTTCCGGCTTGGATGCAACCGCGTCAATGCCTATGCTATAACTCTGGAGATACTCTTCCGTGGTGGGTCCAATCGAGGCCACAAATGGTCCTAGGGCGCCTCGTTCACTGCCTTGCAAATGCTCCACTATGGGAACGGTTCCTTGTGGACTGAAAAACACCACCCAGCGAACATCCTTGCAGCTCGAGTGGAAGTTGCTAACTATGTCGTCTCGGGGCTCAGTTTTGTAAATGACTTTTTCAACGAGGTCAATGTTGGCTTCTTTGAGTTTCCGGGGTATAATGTCTTTTCTTATTTCTCCAGTAAGAAATACCATTTTGGACGGACCGCCTTCCTGGACATCTTTGATAATGATATCTGATAATACAGACCCGTTTCCAGCTTCAGAACCACCTTTTATATTCGTGAAACCGGCCTCTCGAAGCACTTCGGTGGTGGCTGGACCCACAGTATAAACTGTTTTTGCGTGAATCGCCGTCTTAATTTCCAGTTCGACATGCTCTAAGCACTCATTCAAGCATTCAACCGCCCGCTGGCTCGTAATTATAAACACCGGAATCAGCATAAATTCCTCACCAGCAAAGTAGTCTATCGATTTTTCACGGTCGACATGCCCGTGTTTGAGCAAAGGTATGAAGGTGGGCTCGAATCCGGCGTCTGTAAACACATCATGGTACGGATCTCGAGGGGTGGTTTTGTTCTTTAGGAGCAATATTCTTCGGTTCACTCCAGATGACATTGGTGAAGATGTGATAGGAAGAAAATTACGTAACGAATACTAACGAACACTACAGCAAACAAATATAACCCATGCATATTAAATCTCATTAATCATTCTACGAGTAGCGTCGAGAACCAGGTCGCCGTTATTGCTCTTGAACACTCGGCTAATTCTCTCCTTTCCAACCATGGCATCCCCAATGACCGATCTGATGTTGGTCTTGACCGATTCGATGAATTCAAACTTGTAGCCCATCACCGAAACCGAGAAGAACAACGCAAGGATACCGATTAACATTGGGACCCAGAAGAAGAGCAACATCTTGTCGTTTTCAACATTCTTCCTAGGGTGGTTGATAAATGCCACAATATCGTCTGAAGAGTCGGAAGACAAACCGCCATCCTCGTTGGTTTCGTCCATACTCACGGGCTCCTCGGCCGTCTTTGAAAGCTGGCTCGAACTGCCCTCGGAACCATTGTCAGCATTGAGCACACGCTCAACTTCGGCCTTGGGCTTCGACGACGAAGATGGAC
The DNA here is from genome assembly GCA_030573695.1 of Meyerozyma carpophila. Lineage (NCBI taxonomy): Eukaryota > Fungi > Ascomycota > Pichiomycetes > Serinales > Debaryomycetaceae > Meyerozyma > Meyerozyma carpophila. The sequence continues at coordinate 964,542 of JAJMDS010000003.1, read as the reverse complement.
CGAACGGGAACAAATCGTCATACGATGGTAACTGGGTGTCCAGATCATCGTTGTTGAATACGTTCTTTACCTTTTGCCAAAGACCTGTTGGTGACAGCGGCATGGTGCCGGAAATCGTGGAGTCCGAAGTCAAAGACCGAGCATCCTCATCGCTTATAGACGATCTATCGCCATAGTCAGATTCATTGTCGTTAATGTAATCACTGTCATCATCATCGGACTCAAACTCGGAGTCGGCGAATTCAGAAGTGCTGTCCTCAACGCCGAAGGAGTCCTTTGCAGGCCCGTGCAGCTCATTGTGGTCGACCGAGTCGTCCATGACCATCTTTGACACATGCCTTCCGACACTCACAGAGTACATGGAGTTCAAGGAATCAATACTCATCGACTTGGAGATGTTTGCTTCACGGCTAATTGCGTCGCAATCCACAACATCGCCATAGTCACTCGAGTTCTGCAATTCCTCGAAAACATCCAAGATATTGATGTCACAATAATCCTTGATGTGCTTGTCATTGGACAACTTCATATTCCAGTTACACTTGCAATGAACGAACGTTTTGATCAATTCACGATGGCCACCCAAAGAAGCAAAGAACAAGGGTGTTAACCCTTGGTTATCCTGAATGTCCACCTTGCACCCATGTGCAATCAAAAACTTGATCAAGCTTGAATAGTTCTTCATGGAAGCCAAATGTATCAATGCCTGCCCTTGCTTATTGCATAGTTGCCAGTTAGGGATTACAATTGGACAGTTAGGAAGATCCACAAGAGAAAGCAATGTAACCAACATCTCCTCGAAAGAGAGATCTGACTTTGTGAGCGCCTGCGCAGTTTTCTGGGCACTATCGAACCAATCCTTGCCCAGCATTTCAGTTACCGCTGCGTGCGAAGGAGCAGCAGCATTGTTGTCCATTGGAGACTCGGATTTGGTCTTATTATCGGTACCCACAATTCGCTTGGCAATGTTCTTCGCATCTTCTAGCTTACCGTTCATTTTCAAACCAACAATCTGTAACGCCAATTCGATCAACTGGCGATCAGTATCATCGGTATACGTGAACACCTGCAGCTGGGTATTGGCCATGAAGGGAGTACTGTCAACACCTTCAAAACTTACCAAAACTTGACCAGGAAGAGTAGCTGGTGGGAGATATGTCACTATGGTCGTTTCAGACCAGCAGTGAGTAGCTAATGCCTGATTAGCACCAAACTTGACCTGCAAATTAGGACGGAAGTTGAAACCCAAAAGGGTCACTTCGATGCCGCCTCGTATAGGACCTTGAGCTGGGATGATGCGCTGAATAGCCGGTATATCCTGATGCAACAGATTCCGCTGACTACCCAAGTACGGAGCAGGCTTTGTCATAAAGTTGATTGCGGAATTGTTGGTGTTCGTGTCGCTATTGCTCACAGGCGAAAAGCCGTTCATGGAATCGTTAAACATAGGGTTCGTAGTAGTGTTGAGCGAGTCATCAATGGACAACTTCTTTCGCTTGAGTCCCCTGCCATCGGTGTCAGTATTAGTTGGTTCGGAAGATTCATCGACAGAATTAGGGGAAAGAGGATGCAAGGTGTCGTTGATGAGGTCTAGACTGCGTTCAGAGTTCACATTGTGGTGAGACGCTTGTGCGTGAAGGTTGGTTGATGAGCCTGCCAAGGAAGGCGCCACCGAGTTGTCGAGTGATCTTGGTGCAGACGCGGTGAGAGTATTCTTCTTTCTGTCCATGATCATAATCGACGTGGACAACTGCTTGGCAACCACTTCATCATTACTGTTCTTGAGCACAAACAAGAGTCTAAAGCCCTCAGTATCCTTGTGGTGTCTGCAGTAGCAGATTATTCTCGCAGAGAGCTCGAGAGATTTGGAATCGTTGGACAAGCCGGTGGGACGAGGAAACGATACTATCTCTTTACAGTTGAATATCAAGGCTTTCTTCATCATACCCGGATCAGACCAGGACCTCGGGTTAGTTTTGACCACGCCAGGGGCATTCTTGTCTATGTTCAGAGTGGAGGTTTCCGATTCGTTGCCGGACTTGCGTCTCGAGGCCCGTTTCTCCTCTCTCTTTATACAGCGAGGACAAATATTGCAGGACTTGCGGAGATCGGAGGTCAACACGTAGGTGTCCAAGTAGAGCAAGTTTTCTTTGATTTTTGGGGAAAGGGTGGAAAGCGGTTCAATTAAGCAAAACTTATTCTTCGAGATCAAATCTTGAGGAATGTGAAGAAGACCTTGGGGCGGAGGAGGGGACACTGCCAAGTTGATTTTGATTTGGGTTTCGACACGCGAGCAACTGGGTAACGGGGCAATGTCCAATTTGAACGGGAGTGCCGCCATAGTGGCGGGAGAAAAGTCGAGATACGAGGGATCAAGGACGTTGACCGAAGGAGGACAGGGGTTCATTTCAGGATTTCCAAACTTGAGCTTCGACACCTCGTCGCGAAGACTATCGTAGGACGTAAGGTAGGAGCCCGAATGGCCGTTTCGACCGAGTTGCTCTTGTTTTATTGCGGTTGGTTCTTCTTGGGGAGATACTCTTTTCATGTGACCGTCGAACGAATTGGTGAAAGTGTTGTCGTCGTTGTTGCGGTACACGTCGGGGTTGACGTAGAGATACTCGCTGTCTCTTTCCACCGGGTCAGAAAGGGGCATGGAGGTGTCGTCGGGGCTGGTAAAAAAGTGAGCAACGGTGCCATTTTTGGGAATGGCGCCTTGGGATAAACCATCGTCTTGCATGGGAAACAAGTGGGACAAGTCTTCCGACTTGACTGCGCCCTGGACCGGTGTATTTGGAGCCATAGAATCGTAGACCCGTTGGTCCAAAAATTCGTCTAGAATATCCTGGTCATCTTCGGCATTAGCGTTATGGTCGAACATGTATTCGGCGAGAGACATGATGGTGTCCTCTTACGCTTGGAGTTGAATCGGGGCGACGCTGAACGACACAGTGGTGAGATGTAAAAAGAAAAATGTGTGGACCGATTTGCGTTGCCAGAAAAGATTTTGAACCTTAAACCTCAGATGTACAGATGTCATGCGAAGCACCACCTATGGATGCAAAATCTTGGAGCTTGGCAGAATATTTATTGGTGAAAGCCACGCGACTAAAACTGACGCTGCTACGTGTCTACGTGTCAGAATGCCCCTATACAGCTGCACCAGGTCACTGGCATTGTTGTTGGTGGGCAGGCGGTTCCTCCACTACAGACTGCACACAGCCCAAAGTTGTTGGCTCGTATGAGAATGTTGGGAAGTGAGGAGATGGTGTTCGGGTGTGTTAGCGTGACGAGGCATGGCCGAGGCCTGGTCGAGGCGAATGATAATGAGAAAGGGGTAAAACGAGGGCTTGTGCGAGTCACGCTGGCGGAGGTTCGGCTGTACTCGTTTGCCGAGGAAAGCGGGTGCAACTCGACGTACCCCGCAAATCGGTGTCCTGCAGGCGCAGGGTCCAACGGCCGTTGTGGCCCAGTGCACGTCCAGTGCACCACATTCCGGTGGGTCGCTGTGGTCGCCTGAGTCTTGGTCCGCAGGCGGCCCGGTTCGCATCAGCGCATCGGCGCATCAGTGCACCGGGCACTATCTGACTCTTCGCTGGTGTTCGGTTCCGTCATGAAGTCTGTGCTTTCGATCCAGTCCCATGTTGCCCATGGCTACGTCGGCGGCAAGGCCGCCTTGTTCCCGCTCCAGACCCAGGGCTGGGAGGTCGACAACGTGAACACCGTCAACTTTTCAAATCATACTGGCTATGGTACCTACAAGGGTTCGCCCATCTCGTCGGGTGATCTTTCCAGTATTTTTCACGGCTTGGATGCCATCCAAGTTCAATACGATGCGGTGCTTTCCGGCTACATCCCCAACGCCGAGCTTATCGACGAGGTGGCTCGGTACGTCAAAAGGGCAAAAACACAAAAGCCTAAGACGGTTTATCTCTTTGATCCGGTGATGGGCGACCAGGGTTTTTTGTACGTTAGCGAGTCCTGCGTGGCCCGGTACCGCCAGCTCTTGAGCGAGCACATCATAGACATCATCACGCCCAACCAGTTTGAATTGGAGTTGTTGTGTGGGTTCAAGATCAACTCCAACGACGACCTACGCTCAGCCGTGCGCATGCTCCACGATGAATACCACATCAAATACGTGGTGATTTCGTCGCTTGAGGGCGACGCCGACCACCTCCGCTGCGCCGTGTCGGCACACAACGACCCCACCATCAACGAGTTCCAGATCCCCATCATAAAGTCGTATTTCACTGGGGTGGGTGATCTTTTCAGCGCACTTTTACTTGACAAATTCTACACCTACATCCAGAACGACGACACCAGCATCCACACGCTCTCCGCCGCCGTGAACACAGCCCTCACTATTACCCAGAAAGTGTTGATTTTGACCCACGAGCTTGGAGTAAAGGCTTTCGCCAAGGCGGAGGGCTACAGTATCGACCAGCCAGTGGGAATAATTAACGATGCAGCCACCATGAAGTACTTTGAACTCAAAGTTATCCAAGCCAAGGACTTCTACAGCATAAAAGACGGCACCTTCAAGTCCAACTCGGTACACCCAAGGTAGTGTGAGTCACCATAGATAATGGGTGAAAGAATGCGAAAATCGTAACTGGATATTTCACTAATTTTGCATCAAAATGGCCCGTCCCAAAGTTCTCGTGGTTGGCTCCGGTGGCGTGGGAGTCATGCTGGCTCTCGGATTCGCTACTGTAGACAAGTCGGATGTCACCTTGGTCGTTCGTTCGGATTATGATCGTGTGGTGCAGCACGGGTACCACATCAAGTCGAGAACTTATGGCGAGATAAAAGCATGGAAACCTCCCAAAATCGCCCGGTCTGTCACGGAGGCAGCCGAGAATAACGTGGAGTACGACTTTATTGTTCTTACCACCAAAAATATTCCCGATGGTGCGATGACCTGTGAGGACATTATCCGTCCCGCCGTTACCGCCAAGTCTGTGATTGTGCTCGTACAGAATGGAATTTTGATAGAGGAGCCCATGATCAAAGCATTTCCGCAAAACGTGATTCTTAGCGGAGTTTCACTCATTGGTTCTTCCAACATCGATTGTGTCATCAACAACTCGCACAAAGATACTCTCAAGCTTGGACTTTTCAACAATCCAAATGTCCCGTCTGAAGTGGGCAAGGCAGCCTGCGAGGAGTACCGTAGAATATACCAAAACGAGGACACCAGCATCAATAACGTGATCATTGATGAAGATACAAAGAAGACTCGTTGGGAAAAACTCGTCTACAATTCAGTGTTCAATACTATCACTGCCGTTGTCAACTTGGACATCAACTCATTGCAAATTAATGGTGCGAACGACTCGCTTTTCCGCCCGGCCATGAAAGAAATTTCGGCTATCGCTGCATCCGAAGGCGTGGAGATTCCTTCCAGTGTTCACGAGTTCTTTCTCCATATTGGCGACGGTCTTTTTTACAAGCCGTCGATGCTTGTGGACGTGGAAAAGAAGCAGCTCTGTGAAATCGAGGTGATTCTCGGCAACCCCTTGAAGATCGCTGCTCGCAACGGAGTGCCAACCCCCGTCCTCTCAACAGTGTACCACTTGCTTTCTATGGTGCAATTCAGAACCAAGATAGCCAACGGGAGCGTGAAGATTGACCAAGAGAAATTCAGAGGCCAAAACTCGGACGACTTTCCAGCAATCTTAGCTGCATCGTCTGGCAAAAATTAGACAATATAGAGGAGACAAATAGACCCTGGCACATTTTGGACAACATAATAGAGATAGACATAGACTTCGGTTAGCATATGCTAGCAGTATGAACAACAGAGACTTTAAGAGATAGACAAAAGCAGATTCGGTTAAATAATATATGCTAGCAGTATGTGAACAACGGAGGCTTCGTCTTGAGCGGTTCTATCCGCTCGATTATCACCATTTTTGTATTGGTTTCAAAACCGTCTTCCATCAAATTAGTATTGTAGTCGTATCCAGAAATTACCAGGGACTCAAGCGTGGGAGCATGTCGGTCTTCAACACTGGCTGGGTGCAAAAGGGCAGTCGTCTCGGTAACGTTTTTCTGGTTAAATGGGGTTTCCTCTTCAATAACACCTATTGTGGGTTGTCTTTTACCAGGCAAAGACATGTCGTAGATACTGGATTCTATGGCATTCTCCATTACTGAATTGCTCACATGAACAGGGATTCTCATCACGTCGTCCCACACAAGGATTCTGTTTCTTCTCGTGAGCTCCAACGGACCTTCGCTGGGACTTCTAAGCACATCAACCACATTGAGTGCTTGGCCCTTTAAAACAGCAAGTTGCTGCGACCAATTCTTTTCTTTGAAGTTCTTGTCCTTCTGAAACACCGCCTTGAGCTTGCACACGGTGGCCTCCCACCATTTCGTAGACGTCAATAAGGGTAGAAAATGTCTTCTTGTAGCATCAGAAAACGGGTGCCCAATGAGAGCAAGTGGTAAGAAGAGCCAACCAAAGGGAAACAGTCGCCATTCATCGGGATGTTTCCAGGGAAATGCAAGACCCGAGTCAATGGCACCAATCTTCAAATGGGGACGAAGAGTTCTGGTGGTTGAAGTTTCAGCAACCGTCAACCATCTTATTGAAATCATCCAGTTATCAGGGCCACGGTCTGTGTTTCTCATGATGTAATCTAGAACCACCAATTTTTCCAACTCTTCTCGGAACTGGAGCAACACAGACTTGCTCCACTTAAAGCTGGAGTCATTGACATGGTCATTTGTGCCAACAGTGATGTCTGAATCGTCTGGTAGTTGACTTAGCGCAGACGGAAGCAGGTGCTGTTTGAACCAGGAATCGGCGTCGACATAGTCGTTGAGAAAATGCTGAAACGAACCTATTTTGGGCGGAAGCAGTCTCTTGTTTGCATGACGGTTCCAGTAAGAGTAGAAGAAGGCCGAGGACTTCAAATAAATAACGTCAGTTCGAGGAACTAGATCTGTGTGCAACTGACGGTCAAGCACGCTGGCAGCGGCCTCACTGACGTATCCAATATTTGAAAGCAAGCATGAGCGACCAAAGAACCATGGAAAAAACGTTCGGTGGAGCCACTTTGTCCATTTGGGAGACAACGGCCCATACGGTTCTTCATCTTTGGGCTTGAACACTCCCACGATAACCTTGGATGAAGTGTCGTTTGTGCCATAAATAAAATAGCTTCCCGAGGAGCCTTTCGGGATCCGCAGAGGCCTCAATTCCTCTGTCTCAACCCACTGGCTCAACGACAGGAGGAGTTTGTCCCAATAGAGCAGAAATGCCGAGGGTTCGTTCTGCCCATCGCAGTCGACCAGTGGGTAACTGAACGTCAGTTTGAAAACAGAGTATTCAATGTGGTACTCTTCCAATGGCGAGTGACGCGGCCGCTTCGACCCAATGGGAGAATAAGCCCACTTAGCAGCGGGAAGCAAATAATTTTTGGCAAACCGGTTGAAATGGCCCGAAGAGTCCGAGTGCCGACGTCCTTGAGATCCAAGGTTGTATTGAACGGGAAGCTCTAGGCTTGAGCTGAGTCTCGCGTTCGGCGTCTGAGGAGTAGACCTGCTTCTCTCAGTGGCAATGGCATTGGAATTGTCGAATGGATCAATAAAATAGTCTTGGACATCGCAGGTTTGAGGTGGAGAAATCCCGCTGATATCTCGTGATGGAACGCTTTTGGACAACCTATCGCCAACAAGGGGGTTGCTTTTGCTGATCGGCTTGGTATCGTTGTCTCCCATTTATGGCCGATACGGATACATGGAAGATGCACAAATACAGAGATGGTGCTGCGATAGGAAGATAAGAGCTCGAATTAGCTGCGAATTAGCTGCGAAAAATAGCTGCGAAAATAGCTGCGAAAAAGAGAGATGTACAAGTAATGGAGCGTATGGACTCTACTTTTCTGCCAAAATTTCCTTGACAAAACTTCTCCTGACTATGCTTTATCCTCTTACAGCAACTGTTTTACAGTCCTGAACTCTTTTTATTTCTTTTACTTTTTTATTAGTATCATTACACTCTAGAATAATATCAATGCTCCTCCAAAGATCAATGACTGGATATAAAACAATGCCCGCATAAGCGAGTTGTTGTGGGGTGTCACGGCACCGGCGGCCTTGGCTGAAGTGGAAGCCCCGTCCTTTTTAACAGCCTTGGTTGTTACACTCAATGTAGCCTGTGCCTGTTTCTTGTTGGAGGTGGTAGTTTTTGGAGCTTGTGACGATGAAGATGGGAAAATGTAGTCGTTCAATTCCTCAAAGAGACCCTTGCGTTCCAATCCTTGGATGATACCTTTGATGGCTGGAGAATACTTGCCAAAGACTCCTTTCAAGTCTAAATTTCCACTCAAGGCACCCGAAACCAACTTGCCCAACGCTGAAGGGTCTGAAAGCACTCCTCCGATGATCTTGGTGATGTTGGGAGTGCCGGTGATGTTAATGGCTCCGGAATGAATAGCATCCGATGCCAATGTGGCCGTCATGTTGAGATAGGCATCGTCGCTTAAGAATTTTTTCACCACATAAACTGCAATTCCGGTGTCGTTCAAAGCATTGGCGATGTCTGCAAACGAGTTCTTGAAGAGCTCGGAGTCCAACACTGAGCCAAGGATGTTCTTGGCGAATTCTGACAAGGTTCCGCTGTAATCGTTGGCTCTCTTTTCCAAATCTCTCTTGGCCAAGACTCCATCGACAATATAGAGAATAACGTTCTTGTTGGCGTCGACGATTCTGTAGGTCAAGTTGACCAACACGGGTCTGAAACTTTCGTCCAAGAGAAGGCCATCGGCCAACGATTCCACCAAGCCAGATTTGAGAAGGATATTGATATAACTGTTGTTTGTCATAGAGCCCAAATTCTTTGGCAACAGGAGGTTGGAAAGGTCAATTGCAGGCAACTTGCCAAGCAACCCCACGGTGAGATTGCCAATGGCTTGCACCCGCTCGGGATAGTCGGCAATCTGGTCCAAAAGGTCAAAGATGATGCCCGACTTGTTGACATACTCCAAGAGATTCTCGACGGTCCTTTCGTCTCTCTTGTAAAGATTGGCCATCAGATAGAACTGGTCCAACTCGGGAATGCTGGCCTCGTCAAGAAAGTCGTCCATGATTTCTTGCAAGTCAAAGCCGGTATCAGGAACCGGCATGGCCCTAGGAAGGGCCATCGCAACGGCTGCGAAGACCCATAAGAAGAAGAAACTCAAAGTCTTCATTACCAAAACCAATGTTTCTTTAGGGAGGGGCAGGGAATATAAATGACGGGGAACAAAGCAAAAGAAAGCAATAAAGGTAAAACTTTCTTGGGCCAAGATGCAAACATTGGTGCTACGAAAATGTTACCCGATTAGTTAAATGATCTTACAACTTTACCCAAATAGGACATTTCATTGACAGAGTCACGTGCACTACCCAATGAGGAAATTATAGCACTTGGCGCCCTTGGAGTTGCAAACGAACGCATCCTTTGCCAGGTGCCCAGTCCAGAAGCAGCAGCTACAAGTGGCGCTTGTACCTTCCAGCATCGTCTCCCGCGTCGGCTTTGATTGGCGCCAATGTCATACAGGCGTCGGCCCGCGGCTGGAGCAGCCGGACCTGCGGCGAACCCCATGTTCCTTCCTATTTAGGCAAGTATCGGCATATGCGACCAAACTATTCCATGCAGTGTTTATTAGGCGGCCCAAAACTTTATCGTTCATAAAGGACAGTTTTTTTTAGTGTTCTCATCTACTATGTGGCGCCCGTTCAACATACTCATGGCGCTCATGGCGCTTGTGGTGACAGCCTCTGCTGCTGGCCCTAATCTCTTTGACGAAGTCTATGACCAGCTTGAATATTTTAGCGAGGGTTTCCAGAATTTAAAACGGGATGATCTGACCGTCCAGCAAATAGAGAGCATTATCAACCAGGTCAATGACTCGGGACTCATAATCACAGCGTTGGACCTGCTCGCGGCCTCCGAAAGCCAGCAAGATGCCATTGTCAACACCGTAGCTGGATTCATCAAGAATGGCTCCAACCCACTTGCGGGGTACAATGTGTCGCTCAACGTGCTGGAAGTGAAGGAACAGGTGCTCAAGTCGGGCCTTATCAACTCCACGGCCGACGATCTTCTCAAGAACGACCAGAACCGCAACTTTTTGGCGTCGAGAGCCGGCCAGTTTCTCAGCTCTGAGATATGGGTTTCGGTGGTTCTTCGAGATATTGGAAATGGACACAAGTTGTCCGCCAAGTGGATCGCGGACACCGCCAAGAACTTTAAGCCCTACCGGCGCGATAGCAGCACCAACAAAGAAGCACACATCCAAAGCGTCCTCAAAGCCACAGATTCTACCGACGACTCCTCCGACCAGTACGCCGGGTCGGCGCAGAGATTCTTCAACAACTTTATCAACGCCGCCTTGGATTCGAGCCTCGTGAACGAGTCGCTCGACGATATCCTCCAAGCGCTCAACAACACCGGCATTGTATCCAGCGTTGTTCTTCAGGTATTGAACGACGACAGTATATTAAAAATGGCCAGCAACATCGTTCTGAAACTCTACGACACGGGAGTTTTCGATGATGTCAACTTGCAATTCTACTTTGACCAGGCCAAGAAGAAAGGATTGTTGGCCAACGGAGTGGGATTTGCGTTTACCGACCCTAACTATTCTCCTTATGTGGGGAAGCTTTTCCAGACCATGGACAATAATGATGTGTTTAAAAATATCCAGTATGGCATATATGGAACGGGTGAGGGAGGAAGAAACGATGGCAGTGGGAAGGAATGAGTAATACCTTTGTTAATGTACAAGTAAACGAGCTAGTGTAGCGCTGCTGCTAACTGTCCATTAACTTGCAATTCAAATACGTATATTTATGAAATAAAAGCAAAGCATTAATTCAAACTAGAAAATGACAAAGAAACTAAATTCAAGAAATTTAATTCGTCGCCTTCCAGTTCTTCCAATCTTCTAATATTTTTCATTTGAGCTCTTCTCAACCATGAGTCTATCTCGAAATAACAGCTTGTTTACACCTAATTGGGCTGTAAAACTCTCAAACGTGAGAAATTCATCTTTTGTTCACCACCAGGAAAGCTACTCTACAGGCTCGAAAATGTCAATATGTCATTACAAGAGCATTCTCAGCATTCACACTGTAACTATTTCCATTTGATCTCATTTCGCAGCTGTTCTAGCATGTACTTAGTAATGGCTGTTCACATCTACTATCCTAAACATCTTATTCTAACTTTTCTACATAACTTTTTCATTATTTTAGTGTACAATTTTTCAAAACTTGAGCGCATTCATGATTCCATAGCCAATGGTGATCACACAGATGTACGCAATGATGGACGCAGGTACGCCTCGGGTAATAAACGTGTTCACCGTCAAGTACGGCTTGCCCACCTCGTCCGTCATACTGATAGCTGTAACGTTGGGGAAACCAGATGTTGGCAAGCCCATCGCACCAGATGCAATTAAAGCAGTTCCCATAACCAAGATCAAAGGATGGGGTTGAGGCAATTGCTCGCCCACCTCCTTGACCAATGGAATGATGATCAACGCTGCCACAGTATGGGAAACAAACGTGGCCACCACCAAGATCAAAACGCCGAAAATGATCATAATGACAAACACATTAAAGTCCATTACCTTCTTCTGGAGGGCTGTAGCAATGGTATACAACAAGCCCAGCGAGCTCACACCCTTTCCGAGAGCAATTCCGCCCATGGCCAACAAGATAATTGACCATGGAAAGTTGTTGAGATCGTCCGTCTTCAACAACCCGGTTCCGAAAAAGAGGACGATGGGAATGATGGAAATGATACCCGACTCACCAAAAGTGGACTCGATCTTGGACAAAACACACCACAAGATGATGGTGGTGATGGTGACGGCGCTGATAAAGTATTGCTTCACAGTGAACGGGTCCTTGATGGGCTTGTAGGCCTTGATTCGAGCATCGCTAATTTTGAAGGTGAAAATTAACAAAAGCCAAATACCCACCATACCAATAATACTCACTGGTAGGGCCACGGCGAACCACTTGCCCCACCCGGGACTGGGGTTCATCAGCTCGAGGGCAATGACGTTCTGAGGCGAGGCAATGGGCGACGCCATACCGGCCATATTTGAAGCAAGCGCAATACCCAAAACCAACGCCTGGGCAAATGGAGACTCTGTGGGTAAGGTTCTCAACACGGGCTGGATCAACGAGTAGCACAACACCGGAGCAGCCACATTGGAGATCCACATGGCCAAAAATAACGACACAGCCATGATGGATATCAACACATTTCTGGGCTTAGTACCTGCAAACGCCAATATGTATGAGGAAACCACCTTGGCAATATCGTACTTGGACAACGCTGCCGCCAACGTGAACCCTCCCATAAGGATCATGATCACAGACGACCACATGGTACTCAAGATGTACGCCGAAGCATCAGGTCCGCTCATGGTAGAGCCGTCGTCGTTCTTCAACACTTTACAAGTAACCACCAACAAGGGAACCAACATGGCCGTAATGTAGAGAGGTAGAGCCTCAGATGCCCACATCATCGCGGAAGCGGCCAACACTGCCAAACAACGATGTTGGACTGGATCATTGAAAGTCTTGACGGTTAAAAGAATCACGAAAACGACGATGATCACCGCCAATTTGACCATTTGCCATGTTAAAAGGAACGCTGGAATGCTAAGCGCCAGTCTGCCTCTTACTGTCCAGCCAAAAGGAAGATTGACGGTGGTCAATCTGAGCTTCAAAAGAGAACTTTCGGCCGCCTCGTCGCCCATCTTGGCAGCTCCGTTTGAGCCATCGACGTGCAAGTTGTACGACCGCTTCTCCAACGAGAGCATATCCTTCCACACAGTGTTACGTTCCCATACAATGTGTTCCCGCAAATGAGACTTGAGATCGGTACGGGCATCTTCCATGGTGGCGGTTCCCGTCAAGAAGGCATACACCTTGATAATCTGGTCCAATCTGGCATCGATGGTTGCAATCGTGTTGGGTGCAAAAACATGAGAATGCGAGGGAAGGTAGCTGGTGACAAAGTCTTCCTTGATGGAGTAGCTGCAAGTTTTATCGAACTTTTTCGTGATTTTGGCAAATCCAATCTTGTTCAATTCAATGAACGATTTTAACTCAGACAACGAGATGAACACGGCAACTGATTTTTTGCGCAAGGCGATTTTCCACTGCATTCTGACGTTGAAATCGGCATGGTTGAGCAAAGCAGAGTTTTGGCTGGGCGCATCGTCTTCGTCGTCGTCATCGTCGTCATCGTCTTCGTCATCTTCATAGTCATGTTTCTCGTTATCAGAGAGCCCGCGATGGGCATCAATGTCATTGTCAATATGGTTAATATGGTCAAAAACAGACCCATTGCTGACGGTGCGTTCCAAAGTCGAGGTAATATGGTACTGATGGTGAGAATCACTGTTGACCCTGTCATTGTGGTACGCTTCTGTGAACCTGAAAACATCGTCAAAGTTGACCTTGTGGTGTTCCAAATCCTTCATCAAGTTGTCATAATCCGTGAACACCTCAACTTCCTTGGCATTGTAGAATTCCGTGATCTTGTTCACTTCCCGGGTCAACTGGGCTGCAAACACCACAAGCGGATCGAACTCGGGACTGTTAGGATCGGCCACATTGGAATTTGCAGCCGCTGCCAAATCAAAAGTCGAGTCTCCTTCAAACTCAACAACAACCGCGGACTCACTATCGCGCTTCTCACTGGAAAACGACTCGATCTGGCGCTCCAAATCACTTTCACTAGAATTGTTTTCATTGACTTTTTGCAACTTTCCCTTGCGTCCTCCGAACCGGTGAAACAACCGGCGCGCACGTGCCGAGCCTGCATAGTGCCCGCGGTCGTCGCCGCGAGATGAAGATCCTTCCTGCAGATGCCCCTGGGCTGAAGCATTTTGGAGCTGATGCTTCAAGTCGGAAATGGTAGTTTTCGTGGTTCCATCGACCACGGCACTTCCATCATTTGGCTCGCGTTGTGAAAGCTGATCTTGTTGGAGCTTGTACACAGTTTTCTTTAATGTAGGATAATTCAAGTAATAGTCCTGCCATTCGGGAATGGCATTAAACTTGAGCGAATGTGAGAACTTCATTGCTGACCGTTATCTGCCAAAATGCAGCTGGTGTGTCAAATGCAGAATTTAGTATAAACTCGTGTGATAAGAAACCAAAGTCGTAGCCAAGCCCATAAACGTGGGCATATTTTCACTTGGCATCGGCCCCACGTGGGGCCGTGTATGCAGGGTTAATTTCTTGGAATTGCCTGGTGTGGGCGCAAAAAGAAACCACATGCAGGATATCGAAAGGTGTTCGGATGTTCGGCGAATAATATACAGGATCAAACGAATCTGGTGTAAGGATGTAAGCGACTGTATACAGAATATACATCATGCGGTGTACTGGCTGGCGTCCCACTGCGCGCGGCGCGGTGTACGTGTGTGCGTCACACCCACCACACCAGCCACCCTAGCGATGCTGTGGCTTCATCATCTTTCTTATGGTGTCGTTTCTGGGAGCCAATTTACATGCGGGAGAAAACCCGCCAGTTTTGGGGCGTGTTCAGCTTCCAATAAATGTGAGGTCAAATCCCGTCCTGGTCAATGGGTCCAGAAGCTCAACTCCTGCCACAATTGGGAACTTTCAAGCCGAAACTTCTGGAACTGTGGAACCTCGATTAGTACACAAATGGTCACACACACATTCCATTCTCTGTGTGCTTCCATATGCGAAACAAGATCTTTTGTTTTGTGGAACTCAGGATGCCAAAATTCTTGTTTTTGATCTACAAACTTATGGTCTCAGGACTGTTATCAGTACCGAACGCCAAGATGACGTAGCTTCGGTTCTATGCATGGCGATGGCCGAAAATGAACAATTGTTGTTTGCCGCTGGTTCTGACTCGTTGGTGAGAGTCTACGACGTTTCCAAACCGGACTTTCCATGTACTCATGTCATTTACTCATCGGTCGATATTGGCGATGTATTTTCGCTTGCGTACTCCAGCTCGCTGGGAACGTTGTTTCTTGGTGCACAAAACGCTAGCATTCTTTGGTGTGATTTGTCGCCCAATTCAGCCAGTTCCGGCTCGGAAATCAAGTACGAGAGACTTCCTCATGTTCGCTACGATCGGTTTTTCGACTCCAAGGGCCCAGGAGGCTCGTCCAACACCCCTCCAAACGCCAAGAAAACTCATTCGTGCTTGGACCTGGTTCGCCTTGTGGAAACGAAACTGGACGATATAGTGCGGTTTGCTCACAATGGCTTCATATACGTGATGGAAGTATTCGATTGTCACCTGCCCACTGCCCCTCACTTTGTGAACAATTATGCACCCACCTATCAAAGCGTCCTCATAAGTGGTGGCGGAGACGGTGTCATCAAGGTTTGGGGTGTAACATGCTCTCCTCGTATTACTCTCACCGAGTTGCAAACTCTCGAGAACACAGCATCCATTCTTGCCATGACTATCCACGAGTCCTACGTCTACGTTGGTCTTTCTAACTCTTGTGTAAATGTGTGGGACTTGGTGACGAATCAATTGGTGCGCTCTTTTCATTTTTGTCATAACGATGAGCTCACTGATGATTTCCAAGAGCAGTACCCAGGCCAATGCGACGAAATTCTTAGTCTTCAACTACACAACGATTGCATTTTCAAGGCTTCCACTAGATCAGGCTTGGTCAAATTCACACTCCGCTCGAACCTTGCTCTAGCAAACTCTGCAAAGGACGTTTCCAAAGATTCTATCGTGATGTCACCCGAAGACGATTTGTACAACAGCGCCTTCAACACCTCCAGTGCCTCTGTACTAGCTATGGGCAAATTCTCCAACTCGTCAGGTTCCTCCTTCTTGGTGTCTGCTGGACACAAAGGATTGTGTTTGTGGGACATTACGAATGCTGGTTCGAATCCAGAAAATAAGTCGCGCCCCACAAAGTATACCCATGGCTATTCCAACAGTGACCTCTTGACGTCGCTTGAAGGGTTCACTTCTTTCAAGACCATTCTGCAAAACCCGACCTTGTATTTGGAAGAGTCAAGAGCTTGTGCCCAGTTTTTGAGCAAACTTTTGGTGAACTTGGGAGCACTGGAGAATAAATTGATACCGGTAGCCGACGGAAATCCGATTGTGTATGCTTGTTTCCGTGCTAACGCTCCGCTGGTTTCCACTAATAAGGTTCCTCGAGTGCTTTGGTATGCTCATTACGATGTGGTTGATGCCTCTTCAAGCGACGACTGGTCCACCAACCCGTTCACTTTGACTGCAAAAGACGGTAATTTGTTCGCTCGAGGAGTGTCAGATAATAAAGGACCGGCTTTAGCTGCGATTTACGCAGTGGCCGAGTTGATTCAGACGAAGCAGTTGACTTGCGATATAGTATTTGTCCTTGAAGGCGAGGAAGAGACAGGCTCCGTGGGGTTCCAGGAAGCCATTACGGAAAGCAAGTCGATTATTGGCGATGTCGATTGGATCATGCTTTCCAACTCGTACTGGATGGACGACGAAATTCCTTGTTTGAACTATGGTTTGCGTGGGCTTATCAATGCCTCGTTGTCAGTGTCGTCCAGTAAACCTGACCGTCATTCTGGAGTAGACGGAGGAGTTCTGAGAGAGCCAACTATGGATCTTGTTCAACTTTTGGGCCAACTTCGCGGACCACAAAACAAGATCAACATCGACAACTTTTATGACGACTGCTTACCGCTCATGGAACTGGAAATCAAAACCTACGAGAGAATAGAGAGAATTGCAGCCGAAAAAGGCATCCCCAATCTGGACGTGCCTTCTTTAATTGCCAAATGGCGCGAACCTTCGTTGACGATCCACAAGATTGAGGTTTCAGGTCCTAATAATAATACTGTGATTCCTCAGACGGCCAAAGCATCGATCTCATTACGTATTGTTCCCAACCAGAACCTCGAGACCATAAAGAAACAATTGGTCTCGTCGCTCGAAGCAGCTTTCAAGAATCTTGAAACAGAAAACAATTTGAAGATTGATATATTCCACGAAGCAGAACCGTGGTTGGGCGACCCCACAAATGTGGCCTACAAGCTCCTTTACAACAAGATTAAAGAAAATTGGGGTCCAAACGTGCCTGACCCATTATTCATCAGAGAAGGAGGCTCCATTCCCTCAATTCGTTTTCTCGAAAAGTCGTTTTCTGCGCCAGCTGTGCAAGTGCCTTGTGGCCAAGCGAGCGATAATGCCCACTTGAAGAACGAGAAGCTCCGAATTCTCAACTTGTATAAACTCCGGGCTATTCTCTTTGACACTTTCAAAGAGCTAGGAGATAGTCATAGTCATAGCATAAGCATATAATCATTATTGCCTATATGGTACATAGTATACAGTCATTATTCATGATGAGAGCACAAATGCATTCAAGTTGGCAGTTTTGGATGGTTTGTTAAAGTAGCAAATACGCTTTGGCTGAGCATCTGGGTCCATCATTAGAGAATTCACATCCTTGATATTATGAGTCGATGTTCCAAAGTCGTCAAATTCGCAATCCCGGCAGAAATCAATGTCCTTGTCATACCATAGCCACGAAACATGAGAGCTTCGACTTTCTCTTTCGCTATTTATAATGGAGTCGTCGTCTCGAAACCTGAGCACCTTGCCATTTTTAACCACCTCGCTATACTTTTGGAGCGAGAATGAAGTTGTGCTGCTGGAGCCCAGATGGAGCGATTGGTTTGAGAAGGTAGTTAGTGACGTTTCGAGGCTGGAAACGGAGGGGCGGTTGTCTGAGTCTTCCAGGTTAGTGGTGGTGGTTGATTGTCTCAGGATATTGAAACTGGAAAGCATGGAAAGTAGATCTTGGGCGAGAACAAAGTCCTTGTGTCCTACTCGAATATGATGGAATGTCTTATCGGACAGCATTTCGCTAATTTTGCGGATTTTGGAGGCCTCCAGGGGTGCATACTGGTCGAACCAGACAACATGGAATCTTGACTTTGTCGAAGGAAGACCCACGGATGCAATGCAGTAGTCGATGAAGTCGAACGAAGTAGATGAAAAATTGAAGCAGAGAACAAACTCAAATTTTCTATGCAAGGAGGATTTTTCTTTGGCTGAGAGCTGTTTGATGGTGGAGGGGTCCATGATCACGACCGATTTGCGGTCAATGTTGAGTTGTTGCAATACTATGAGAACGTCGTTTGTCTCGGTTTTGGTGTCGTTGAGAATGATCATTATTTTGTTGCCCGACTGGTCGTAGCCATACTTGAGGAACAACGTGGTCATAAAGATGTAGAAGGGAAGCATGATTTCCATCATGAAGCAGCAATCGTGCAAACTTACGTTTGGGGGAATCTCCAAGAGCGACTGAGACGGCAGTCGAATCTTGATGTAGTCCTGCAATCCCCCATCGATGGTTACGCCATATTCGAGGTTGCGCAAGCACGGATAGAGGTAAAACATGTCCATAGTGTCTCTGGTTAGCTCGACACTTGCCAATCGACGGCAATGGTCACAGGGCTCGATGCCGTGAATGTTGCAGTTGGAATATGGAAAAACCAAGTATTTCGACGAAAATTTGAAGCTGGCACAGCCCATATGCTTCAGAAGTGCCAGAATCTTGCCAATAATCTTGTTGAACGGCACCACCGAGGCGTGCTTGTTCTTGAAAACATAATGTCGAAGTGGATCAATGTCCTTTTTGTAATTGACCCCGATAAGTTTCACCTTGAGAAGAAGCTCGTCTGCGTTGGGATTGATGGTCATTTCATTGGGGAGCTTCACAACCTCTTTTAGGCGCCCGGAATGGCCACCAAGTACCACTTTTGAAGGCAAAAGCGAGACCGGTTCGGGCGACGGATAATACCAAGAAGCGGGATGCTCTTTAGGAGCTTGCATATGAGGACTAATCTTGACGCATAGGCTGGTTGCCAACGGGGGAGGATATGTTGGTTAATTGCGGCGACCGTTTTTCACCAAAAGGACAATAAATAAGGTTTTTTATAAGTACAATGAACAATTGTTTTTGAGCGATTGAAAAGAATTGATGCACGGAGACGCATCCTCATGCACAGGCACCAAGAAGGGAGAGACGAGTCAATGCCTCGCCATGCATGAACACCTAGAATTCCTGCACCAGTTATAATTCGCGCCGCACTTCTCGCGGCGCGCCCTAGCTAATCCTAGCTAACCCTACCCAAAGCGGGTAGTTTGTGCATGACACGCGGTGACATTCGCCTCGTTTAAGACGCAGGTTCGTCGTCTACTTATCCGTTTTAGGAGGGGAACCTAACGTGGGCCGGTGACACATGTGGCAGAACTTTCTCGACCAGCCCAGAGGACCGTCCGGCAGGGCAGTTGCAGTCACCTGTCGCCACGAAAACGGCATGGAATGGCGGGGCTTTGCATGGACCCGCTTGTCGGGGCCGTTGGCGTGTGCATCCAAACACCAGGGAACAATCGGGTTCGGAGACGTAAACGCAGGTCCATGTACGGGGCGATCTTCAACATAAACCGTTATTCATTCTATATACCCTAGTCTTTCCGCAGATTTTCTCGCAGGTTTTCGCGCAGGGCTTCTCGCTCCTTTCTGCGCCGCTCCTCTTCGTCTAGTAGCGACAACCGTAATGCTTCTTCGATCATTCTCTCTTCTATGGTGTTGTATGTCTGCGCCCCCGAGCGCAGCCGCAGCCGAGACTGGTGCGAGCTGGATTGCGAGTTGTCGCCGTTGATGATCAAATTGGATGCGTGGATGGCGCTGGCGGCCGCGGCCTTGCGCGCTAGTTTGTTTTTGGCCGAGATGAGTTTGTGTTCCCAGTCGGGCCGAATGGCGTCGATGGTGACAATGCCCGGATCGGTCGCAGCCATGGACTTGCGCCGCGGCCGCTTGGACTGGACCGATTTGGTGTCGGATTTAGCGTTGGCGTCGGGGTCCATCCTGTACTCTCCCGGGCTGCACCTGCCGTTGATGCCGGTCCGCAAGTCGGGGAGCGGATCGTAGATCACCCCGAAGTCTGCCATGGCACAGTACGGGCAATGGGCGGGTTCCGAGATGAGGGTGTGCGGAAGCGAGTCGCCGTTGGGCTGGTTCAGGGCGTCGTCGTGCGGAGGATGCGGGTCTAACCGCTTGATCTGCACAAAGCATTCGGTGCAGATGGGCTGGAGACAGCAGCGCGAGATGTTGAGGTTGGAGGGGTAGTAGAGGAAACAGATGGGGCACTCCAGGGCGTCGGAGTAGAGCCGGAGGAGAAGGTCCTTGGAGGGAAGCGACGACGACACCTGGCCGCCCAGCTTCAACAACATTTTCTGGTGGAGAAGCGCCGTCTCTTCCTCCTTCTGTGCCTGTTTTGCCGTGTCCATCAGGTGCTTGAGCTTGCGTTTCTGCTCCTGGCGCCGGTAGTAGTTGTTGGACTTGTGGATCTTGTGGTTGTCGACGTCGTCTTCCTCCAGATCGGCGTCGCTGTATGCATCTTCTATGGAGTGGAGCGGGAGCTGCGAGAGAATGACAAGCAATTCTTCTGTGGTCCACGACGGATCAAAGTCGTTGAGCGGGGTGTAGAACGGCGCGAGCTGGCGGTTCACCACCAACCGGCGCACCACCTCGGTGTCAAAATCGAGGTTGGATTTGTAGGTTCCGTACGGTGCAAGATAGCCACCATCGACGTTTTCATGAAGACGCACCACCAAGTCACGCCAGTGTTTTTCCCGGAGCCGATCTTTCTCCTCCAGCTTGCGCAGCAGTTTCTTGACGTCGGCCGAAGACATGGTGTTTCTTCGGGCACTTCTGGCGATGGCTTCGGTGCCGGTTCCCGAAAAGGTGCTAGATCGACTGCGGCCCTCTTTGGCCGGAACATTACCCATGATGCTGTATGGTGAGAGTAGGGATGTGGAAGAGCGGGGCTGTATGCAAAACACTGGAAAAAAACCGGGAGAAGTGGCGGTTTGTTCTATAAAGCCCCTATGTGCTAGCGTTGTATCGTGCGCTTTACCCCAGGTTGCGAGGTTACCCGGGAGAGCCTGTGCAGGACAGGACAGGACGAGAGAAACAGACTGCGGCTAGTACCTACTAGCAAATCTAGAAAATCTGGTAATCTACTAAACCTCGTAAATCGTAAATCTGGTATATCTATAATCTACTAGATCTACACTCAATTCATTATGTGTTGGTTCCAACCCCAAACCCCACCCCGATCATGGCCAACACAACCATTATCCACAAAATACCAACCGCCAAACTGAAAAATTTCTGCCCACGCAGAAACCTCGGCTGGGGCCCGTGCCGGCTTCGTCTTCGGTCCATCACTCCCAACGTGACCAAGTAGTACACGGGAGGAGCCACGAGGCCCACAAGCATGATGAGAAGAAAGTAGTACCAGGAATGGTATCTTGTAGTGGTGGGAGGCAGATGGAATATGTCTTTCTCGTAGAACATGTGTTCGTGGGAAGTCTTTCTTTCCTCGGTGTCACGGAGCTTTTCTGTTGGTGGAGGAGGCTCGGGATATGCTGAATGGTCTGGTTTGTCGTCCATATATGGGGTGGGTTTTGACTGCGGAGTCTGGCTCAACTTGGACTGCTGGAGCCGGTCAAAGTAGCTTTGGATCGAGGACTTGTGGCGGCTGCTGGCGGGCCCCGACGAGCCAGAACCAGACCCACGGCCTAAATCGGGCCCGGAACCAGAACCAGAACCAGAATAAGTACCAGATCCAGATCCTCGGCCTCCATGTCCATCGCCCTGGCCATGAATGCCGCCCGTTTGCGGCTGAAACAGCCCCTGCAAGTGGTACAGAGGACTCTTAGGATCCACACCGCTGGAGCTCGACCCGCTGTGGTCGGTCTGAATGGACATCTTTTGCCCGGGGTATAATCGGGTGGACTCGTTCGACCCACTGGAGTCGTGAGACCCATTATTGTCGCTTTTGCGTTCTCGGGCCGAATCTCTCTGGGACTCCACCAAAGACCACCGTTTCTCGTCAAAGCTCTCGTTCTCCACGCGGTACAACATAACAGGAAGCTCAGTTCTTGAATCTAAACGAGCGGTAAAGTTGTTGAGGCCGCTGACGGGCCGCATTTGTCTTCTTCCAGAAACGTCGTAAGATGCTTCGAGCCGGCTCAAAAGCTCTCCGGAAGATATAGACGACCGGTGGGTGTAGGCGCTGTTTCTTTTTCTTTCGCTTGGCTGCACCAGCTGGGGCTGGGGCTGGAGCTGGGGGAGCTCCACAGGATTGTCGTCGATGCGGTCGTGGGTATCTTCGTTTTTGATGGGGGTATCATTGACCGCGATTTCGGGGTCGGGGTACCGTATGTCGTCGCTTCGCTCGGCAACGGTGGATATGCTGGATATCATCAGAATGCTTTTGTCTTCGTCGATGTTTGAGGAGCTGCTGAGCACGGTGTGTCTTCGGGAGCTCTGTCGGGCGGGACGACTGGGCGGTAATCCTTGGGTACAGTCATAGTACTCTGATGAAGATGTGGATGACATGGTTATAGGGCGAGTGGTGGACGGCAGCTCGGCAGACTCATCGAAATTCTCTTGGAAAACAAATTCCTTCTTCTCGGCAGGCTGTGGTTTTACTTCATATTCTTCAAGAATGGAGTTCACCGAGTCGGCATCGTACTCTTGGCTGCCCTCAGACGAGTCGGCAAAGTCCTCGACTCGAACCGGGTCTTTCTTGTGCACGATTTGCGGCAATGCTTCGTTGGAACTTCGAAGCTCCAGCGACACCGAGGGACGAGAGTTGCGGTTTTTCATAAAGTTGCTGAAACTGCTGGTTATCGACCTTGCCGGAGACTTACTGGGGAACAAGTCGGAAGCCGTGGCATGCTCAGGCTCGAACGGGTTTTCCGGGGCTTCAGATATGCTTTCGATGGAAGGATTGGAGTCGCGGTTGCGAAAAATCTGCTTGATTCGCTTAGACGGCGACACGAACTCTGCCAGTAGTTCTGGTTTGGTAGGGCTGCTGGACATGATCAAAGGCACATCTCCCGTGTGAAAGTGGTAAAGAAATTGATTCGCAATCGGGTATTTTAATTACAAAGTTGGCTGTTATGACATTGCCTAATTAGGCAAATGGCTGCAACCACTTAAACAATTACTGCGAAAAATACTTTTATTCCATAATAATAACCGACAAGAAGAAAATAAACATTTGGTATTGATCATTAGTAGTTGTAAGATCTTCTTCTGACTCTTCTCTTGACACGTTTAAGGCATGGGTCTACTGTGGTTGACGAGGCGGTTGCAACCGCAGTTCCCGCGTAAGCCGTAGTCAGCACTGATGCCGCAGTTGTGGTAGTGGTGGTGTCGCTTCCACCAAGGAGTCCTCCCAAAAGACCACTGGCGAGGCCACTCAATCCCAAATCCAGCGAGGTGGAGATGGAAGAGGTAGATGTAGTGGACCCGGAAGCGGAGCTGGATGCGCACTTTCCAGAAAATGCTGCGAACAAATTTGTCACGATGGTCTTACCGTTGTCGAGAGTCAAGAGCTGTTTCAACAAGTCTGTCACAAGGTTGGACAGTTTGATGGCGTCGATGATATCGCTCAATGGCAAAGCCCCGCTCAGAACCACCGCTTTAACCAACGAAACACCAAAGC
Organism: Meyerozyma carpophila; assembly: GCA_030573695.1. Classification (NCBI taxonomy): domain Eukaryota; kingdom Fungi; phylum Ascomycota; class Pichiomycetes; order Serinales; family Debaryomycetaceae; genus Meyerozyma; species Meyerozyma carpophila. Next base: position 940,971 of record JAJMDS010000003.1, on the reverse strand, counting down.
TGAGAAAGTTGGAGTCGTTGAGAACTGCCTTGACAACCGAGGTGGCCAACCCGGAGTCCGCCAACGACTCGAGAACATTCACCACAACGTCAGAAAGATCTCTCTTGTCCACGGGCTCAAAGTCAAAGTCCGAGGTGTCCCTGGCCATGAGGTCTCTCATCTCGTTGAGGTCTATTTCACGCTTGGCGCTGCTAGTCACCTTGCTGAGCAAATCGCCAATGACGGTTTCTGCCACGCTGAAAAGCGATTCGTAGAACGAGCAGTCGGAAATAAGACTCTCGATAACATCGTAGAGGAGATTTGATTTGTCCAACACATCAAACACCGACAGCAAGTTGATGATTCCAGATTTCAAAACCCCAACCACGGCATTGATGAGAATGGGCTGCAAGGTCTCGTTGGAGACAGCGTAGGAAAGCACCTTGGGCACAATCCCAGTGTCGTTGAGAGCACTCAAAATGCTGGTTACTATCTGGTACTCGCGCTTGCTAATGTCACCTTCAATTTGGTCTCTCTTTTCGCGGAAAGTGTGGAGCTCGGCAATGGCACTATGGAGCTCGTCCACCTGCTCTCTTTTGATAACTTCGCGCGAGGCAACGGTAGGAGCAGCATTGACCACGGTGGTAGACGCCAAGGCAATGGCCAAAGAAGCAGACAGTAATTTCATGGAATCAAGGGAAAAGGGCTTAAAATAGAATTAACGAGGGACAGTAGTCGGCAAAAACCCGCTGGGGTACGTGCATGACGGAGCTGCACCATTTTATAAAAAGGTGAATTCACATAGTAGGATCCCGCCGTTCGTTGGAATTGCCTGTTCTGGTCACATTATGGATGTTTATGCCCTCGACTTGTGGTATGTTTCCCGTTTGGGAAGGTTAATTGGGTGCGACATTGCAAAATAATTTCCTCATTGGGAAAGGTTACAAAACTCGACTGGTTGATTTTGCAACTTTACTTGGCCATTGTTTACACTTGAATAGTAGATCATGAGGGGTATGGCACGGAACGGAGGAACAGGTTCATTTTCCGCCAAAAAAGTTCATGAGGGACAGCTGGGTTTTTTGCTTTTTTCCGGCGGGTTTTTGCGGCGCCGTTCGTCTGGCTGCCAGCGGTGTTTGTACCTGAGGTGCCTGTGACAGGGCCAGAGGCGCCCGTGCCAGAGCCTTTTTGGGCTCGGTTGGTTTACGTGCAACAATGTAGCCGTCCTCGTCGACCTCGTCAAAGTTGGTGGTTGCAGCCGCGGCCGCGTCGTCTGCAGGACTGGGCTCGTCGGCACCATGGTCAACATCGGCCGGCGGTTTTGGGGGTTCCGGTTCCGCACTGGCCGCCTTGGTGGTCTCGACGTCTTCTTTCATTGTAGTGTCTTCCTCCTCTTTCTCAGGCTCGTCATCGCTGAAGTCGTCCATGAACAATTGATTGAGATCGGTCTGGGGCTTTTTGCGGGGAGCCGTTTCCAATTCTTCAACTTCGTCTGCGTCGTCGTCCGGTACACTGGCGACCACCCGTTCGGCCGGCTCTCTCTTGGCGGCCTTGCGCGACTGGTACTGGTAGGTTGACGCTGGTTTGGTGGGCTTGGAAGAAGTGGGCTTGGACGATTTGGAATTGGCGTTCTGGGCTGCCGCAGCTTTGCGAGAAACATAGCCAGAGGTGAGCCCCGCGGACTTTTCAGGCTTGGGTGTCACTTTGGCTGGTTTGGAAGCCGCCGGCTGGTCACTTGAGCTGGAAACTTGCGCCGGCCTGGGCTCATTTTTCCCACCGGTAACCACCAACTTCGGGCCCCGAATGAGCCCCAATTTTTCATAATCGGCAATTTTCTCGTAGTTGATCCTGTGCTTGGTGTCTTCCAATGCAATGTCTGTGGTCGTGAGACGCAAATCCTTGGCGCTGACCAGATAAATGTGAATCGTGTGCACGGATTCGAACAGTTTAGTGGTCTCAGCCAACGAGTTTTCTGTTTTCGCGTGGCGAATCAACGTGCTGCCGTCCTTGGCAACGCCCGTGACTATGAAAGTGCCCTGCAAACGCTCCGAGTTTGCTTTATAAAATTCGTAGAGAATCACCTTGGCGCGGTTGACATGGAGATGACGAGATCTGGAAAAACCCACGTATGTTATGGGCTTGTGGGCTTCAAATAGCACACTAGAGAGGTACTCGACGCTTTGGGGATCGGCGTCCATGGTCATGCTTTGGGTGGATGGGAGGAGACTAGAAATGCACGCGGTTTGATTTTCAAGTGAGAATGAGAAAAGCGAGAGAAATGAAATGAGAAATGAGAAAGCGAGAAATGAGAGAAGCGAGAAATGAAGAAGAACGAAAATGAAAATGAAGGAGATTCGAAAATGAAGAAAATGAGAGCGAGCATGAAAGAACCTGAACTTGAACAAATCATCGATTAAACACCAACCTATATACTTCTACCCAACTCTAAAGCTCATCCTTCACAGCCTTTTGGAGATATGACTGGCGGGCCTTTTCTCTCTTTTCCAAGTTGCCGCCCAACTCGCCCTCGATCATCTCCTTGGTCACACCTCCGGAAATCAACGAGTTCCATGTCTTGACGTTTTCAAAGCCGTTTCTTCCGTACTGGAAGTCAGCAAATGCCCTCTCTATTCTTGGCGTATTGGATGCCACAAACGGTCCGTAGTGCACCGTGTGCTGGTCCAAGATCTCGCCTCCAATCAAGATGAACTCAACGTCATTTTCGCCCTTGTTTTCTCCACTAATGTGGTTGCCGTCTCTGTTCAAGAAGGCATTGTCAAACTGGCCCACCGGGGTGTTTCCGTTCAAAACGAACCCGTCTCCTTCCATAACGTACAAAAAGAAGTTGTAGTCCTCGGGCAAGTCCTGCTCAAACGTGGCGCCCGGCTTCATGATCACATGGTAGTACTGGACTGGGGTATAGGCCAAGTCCTTGACCGACTCCACCCCATAACTTTTTCCCGAAATAACCTTCACCTTGAGCTTTCCGTCCTGTTCCACCACCTGCGGCACCTCCCACTCCCGCAAGTCTCGGTATCGAGGCTCGGTCTCCTTCAATTGCTCGGGCAAATCAACCCAAAGCTGGAGTCCCACAGTAGGACTTCCGTCTTCCTGTTGCACCGGCATCTCCGAGTGAACAATGCCTCGTCCAGCCGTCATAAACTGGAGATCGCCAGCGTACAAAATGCCCTTGGACCCTGTGAAGTCCTCGTGGGCCATGGCACCTTTGGAAATCAAGGTGATGGTCTCTTGGCCAAGATGAGGATGGTGAGGAAACCCGTTGGTTCCTGCGCTCGAAAAATGGTCAAACATCAAAAATGGATTGAACTTTCTCATCTGACCAACACCAATGGACCGGCGGACCGTAGCGCCAGCACCTTCGGGTCTTTCGAGGGCCTTGACGATGGTCTTGATCGTTCTCAACTTCATGTTCTCTTGTGCTTGTGCTACCATTAAAATAATGAATATAAATGCTGCTAGCGCCACCCGGGTCATATATATACCTCCAACCAGGTCACTCGCTTATAAAGTGCTTGTCTACAATTTGACAAATTCTGGTAACACTTAGTCAAACTTACTAAATTCTGCTTACGTCATCGGCGCCTCTGGCGGCCGCACTGTGAATCGCGGCGCCGCACACCGCCGCACGGTGCAACCCTCATTTGTCACCGTTTGCGAGCAAACGTATACACTGTTGGGAACACAAGACGCAATTCTGTGCTGTTTTCCCACCCGCACTTGGCCTTGAGCTCGTCAATGAACGCATCGGCAACGTCGTATTTCGTGCCGTGGTCCTTCATCCACGCATGGTATGCACTCCATGATCTGACGTAGCTGCGAAACATGTCAAGGGTCCAAATTTTTTCTATTTTTAACGACGTCAACCCGTTATTTTCCCCGTCTCTGTCGGGCCTGTACTCGTTGCGGACAACGCTGTGGAAATTCTCGCCGGGCACTTGCACATTTTTCAACAAAATCCGCAAATAATCGTGTCCGGGCTGCTCATAGTAGGGCCCCATATACCGCTCAAACGGCTCGCCAGGGTGCATTTCCTGTGACGAGTTGTAGCAGTAGTTGGTGTAGATCTCGTTGGCTTGGTCGCTGTCCATGAACACTGGGTCGCCGTAAAACCAATAAGCCAACGTTCCATTCGGTTTGAGAATCCGAGCGGTTTCGGCGAAAAATTCTTCGTGGTTTACCCAATGGCAGCACTCTGCACCCGTCACCAAGTCCACCGAGCCCTCTTCCACCTCCGAAGGAAACTTCTCCGCACTAGCACGAATAAATTCAATGGCCTTGTTTGCAGCCAGTGGGTTGTTGCGGCACGAGTCAATCATAGTCTGCGAAATATCTGTTCCAATAACCTTGTCAAAAAACTGCGTCAACTTGAACGCGACAAACCCTGACCCAGAGCCAATATCTATGGCCAATTGGGTTCCTGTTCCTCCTTCCGAATGGTACTGCATCAAGGTAGAGTAGAACAGGTCAGGGTAGTTGGGCCTGGCCTCGTCGTAGTGTTTGGTGTTGAAACTGGTTTCTGAATATGTCGCCATAATTGCGGTGCATCTGGGGGCTGTAGCTACCCTATATACCCCACAAATTCAAGCCTGAGGCAAGAATAGCGAACGCCGGTTCCGCCCCGAAACCGGCATGCTTGCATACAGGCACATTTACCCCGACTCCGACGAGGTGGTGTCCGAGTTGGCGGAACCCTTGAGGTCCTGTAACTCCTCTCGGTCGTAGACAGCGCCTCTCTTTACCCGATAGCTTTCAACGTAGTGGTTTGCGATCAAGCAGACGGCAACAATGAACTCCATGGTCGCAGTCAACGTGTACTCGTACACCACAAAGCTCAGCGAAAGTCCTTCAGCAGTGTAATTTCTCATGTCGTAGTAGTTCATCTGCCTGATGTAGATGGCCAACACCCCGGCAATGCCTCGGACAAGAAGAAAGGGGGAAGCCAAACAGAGCAAATACGTGGTGTGGTCTCGGACGTCTTCCTTAACCATGCAGTACACAAGGAGTACCACAGTGACGAACGTTTCCGCCAAGAATATTGCCTGGCCGGAGGTACGAAGACCTTTGGAAGCAGAGACTTTGGAGTGTTCTTTGGCCAATTGGCTGGCGTCGATGCCCGCCAACATGGATCCACCAGCAACAACCAATGCGTTTGCCGGGATCAAAACCATATGAAAGTTGGCGGAAAGACTGCACGAGCTGTATCGCTGCCAGCGCGAGGTGGATTGTGCCCTTCGCTTGGCCTTTTCTTCAGCGGTCGGCCGAATCCATGAAGTTCCATGCCGTCTTTTCTGGGCAATTGTGAGGAATCTGAACGTTGCAAGAACCAAAACAAAGTAGCCTTCCGCGCTGAAAACCAAGTACACAATGAGCCATTGCCAATGCTCGTACCCTAGCTTGGCGAAAATCACCGCACTCATCTGTCCCACCACTCTGAAAATGCCAAAAAAGAGGAGCATCGAGTACACAGATTTGATACCTTTTTTAATGACTATAGCAAGCGTCAATGCCAAGTAGATTGTGTATAGTGCCAAAAATATAGAAGCTGCAATGCCCGAGGGCTGTGAATCAAAACCCATGTTTTGCTGTTAGTTGAATCAAGGGAGGCCAAGACTCTTTTATACTCGAAATGAACGCAGCGTCAGCCGCTTGGGACACTTACCTAATCGCGTAACGCTGCATATCTGGCGCATGTGTTGCGAGCCCGGGCATACACCGACGGTAGAGTCATCCCGTTTTTTCGACTCAGAACTCTCAGAACACAACGAAACAACCGCTCAGGCTTCCTTGTTTCTGGAGGTAGCAACACGTGTGATTTTGTGCTGATCCAACTGCTTTTGGTGAAAAGGGGTCCCGTGGATTGTGTGCAGTATACCGTTATAATTTGCAGCCAAACGCAAATAAAGTAGAATGAGCGTATTATGATGTTAGCGGTTTACGTGTTACAAGGTCCTTTTCAGGATTGCTTCAGGATCCCTGCTTTGTTTCTGCCTTGCTTGCGGCTCTTCCTGTCAACTCAAACGGCACACAGCCGTTTATCACTCTTTATGCACGAGGTGCATAAAAGTGCGATTACGTAAGCGGCGAGCCGTTCGTAATCAAGATTAAGATTGTCACAAGGGTCGTTGGATACAGCATTCGTAAAAGGTAATGCCAGTGGCTGACAATGAGGTTGATGACGCTACTGTAAATTTCTTATTAAATATGTAGTTATTATTTTTTGGCATTATGGATGTACTATCTTCAGTGTCATTAGGTTTCCTTCTTTTGTCTTGCTGCTCTCTTCTTGGCTTCTTTGGCATGCAAGAATTCACGGTATTTTGTCAACGTGATATGGTCTTGCATGTTTTTGTACTCGTTGACAAACTCGTAGCGAGTGCCAAACAACCGGTCCCAGAACGTGAAAAAAGGTTGCGAAAAATTAGATTTGATACCCCAGATTTGGTGGTGGATATCATGGTAGATTGAATTGTTTGGAAATGCCCACTGGAAAAAGTCAAATGGAAGCCTGTAACCACAATGGTCGTCTACGGTTTTCATGGTTGCAAACGTGTACAAGCAGATGTTTTCACGCGGGGTCAAGCGGAACACAATTGATGCCAAACCTGTGCCGGCGGTATCCAACAAGAAGCCTTCCACAGGGTCGTTGTAAAGCGCTCCATAGGCATAGGGCACGTAGAGCCTGTGATGGCGAGAGTGGAACCGGCGGTAGAGCCATTTGTTCACATGCATGATGCGGTGCAAAGTGTATTGCCAGGTATCAATAAAGCAGAACGCAAGCACGATACGAACGAGTGAGAACCCATAGGTGTAGGCCCACCAGAGCACGGTATCGGACACAAACGCAGGAGCATACTTTTGTCTCAACCACCACATTTCATAGATTTCGAATCCGGTGGTGGGAACGGGGTCCAACTTGTACACGCCCCACCCAACGATGGTCTGAACTACATGCTGCAAAAGCACATCGCGCAACACCTCCTGGAGCGTCACCTTATTTCGCGATTCCTCCTCGGCACTGGGGTGTATTCTGTATTTTTCTGCGAGCTGGTAGACGTCGATAATATGGAAAAAAGTCGCATAGGTCCAGTATGCTATAATTGGAGATACCAAAGCAAGCAATCCGTCGGGGATTCCTGCGATCAAGTCTGGTCTCTTCACCACGACATACTCGGGAGGAGCTGTGGAACGTGAGAGCACGGAGGAAAGGTTTTGCGGGGGCACAAATCCGACGGTTGCCATCGGCAAGTTTAGCAGCAAATTTATCGGAAACTTGGTGGCGGAAAACTCGGATAAAGACCAATAGGTGCCTGGGATGAATAGCAGGCGGGAAAAATCGGGCGTTTGGGCACTGGAAAGATGTCCGTGAAAAGAAATGGATTGAAGTTTAAAAGGTGGAAAAGTTTGGAAAGGCGAAAATTTTGTGTTTTATACTTGGGCGGAAATAGCAAGTATTGGTGATTCAAATACTGGGACGTTGCTTAGCAGTACTTGGTTGAGGATGACAAAATGGGACCAAATAAAAGCAGGGGATTAAGTGCCGGCCGAAGCAGTTATAAACAAGAGATATGCGCAGCGCAAAAGAAACGCGAGTCACCTGAGCGTGTCACGGAAGTAGCGCGGGTGTGTGGGTGCGGGAGCAGGAACGGGCAGGAATGGGAGCAAAATGGGGCGGGAAATGGGGAGATGGAGAGTGAGGTGGTGGGATGACGGTGGGAGTGCAGTTGGAGACTGAGGGTTCCGGTGCGTTTGGGAAGAGATGGAGAGGCGAAAGGCAATTTTAGTGAATTTTAGTCAATTCTAATCGATTCGAATTTCTGGTTCCGGCGGCAATGTCGATGCGTTTGCTCAATGCCACCAATTGCGTTTTCTTGCGTTTTCTTGCATTGCTCTTCATCGTTTCATTTCCGTTCTGCTCGTCGTTCGTTGCTTCTGCTTGATTCTGGTGTGTGGGTGCGCACTCCATGAATCGCCAGTCCCACCACGAACACAGCGATGTCCCGGGCCAAGTATGCCAGTGACGACATATGGAAAAACAACGTCGAAAAGATTGTAAGTAGCTAGAAAGGAGCAGTAAAGGAGCAGAAGAAAACGGAAGAATACAGAAAACTACAGGCTGAGCGCAAGCTGAGTACAGATAAGTTGGCGATTCACTTCTGTCAAATATCAGTCAACTATCACTGATTTTTGTTGAACTATCATTGAACTTTAGCTTTCTAACACAGAACTCGGAGCTTTTCGCATTGACATACGGGTCCACGGTGGCCCAGCTCTGCCGCGACTTCAACAACAACTACCAGGAAGTCAACCAGCAGCTCGACAAAATGGGCTACAATATCGGTCTCCGGCTCATAGAGGAGTTTTTGGCCAAGACCGGGGCCAGGCGATGTCAGACGTTCAAGGAGACATCGGAGGTGATTGCCAAGATCGGGTTCAAAATCTTTCTCAATATCCAGCCAATTGTGGGAAACTGGAGCCAGGACGGAAAATGCTTCTCGCTCATCTTAACGGAAAACCCGTTGGCGGAGTTCGTGGAGCTCCCCGTGGCCCAGAACCCCAATGTGGCCAAGGAATTGTGGTACTCGCAGGTGCTCTGCGGTGTTTTGCGCGGAGCGCTCCATATGGTGCAGCTTGACGTGGATGTGTGGTTCACCAAGGATGTGCTTCGGGGCGACGACCAGACGGAAATCAAGCTCAAGTTGTTGCGGATTTTGAAGGACGAGGTGCCGGCGGGCGAGGATTGAAAGAGAGGGGGAGAGGGAGAGGGGATAGGAGAAGAAAGAGAGGGAGAGAAGATAGGGGAAGAGATAGGAATACGAACATTTAGTGTATATCTGCCTCTGCGTACGACCCCTGCCTGTATGCAGGTCCGCGCCATATCAATCTCACCATCTTCCCCAGATTCTTCATGACAGCAACTCCCAAGTCGCATACCTCCCCCGCGGCGGAAAACAAGATCCATACTCGCCAGCGCAGCAGCGCGGCCGTGGTGCTCGAGGTTGTCATGGTCATCATCTACGATATGTGCTTGTGGTTTTTTGATCTGATCGTGCACACGTTTTTCCGAGAAGTCAAGTCGCGAGGAACGTTCCACATTCCCCGAACCGGGCCCATTATCTTTGTGATTGCGCCGCACGCCAACCAGTTCATAGACCCTCTTCTCGTGATGTTGAAGGTGCGGCACTATTCGGGCCGCCGAATAGCATTTTTGACTGCCGCCAAGTCGTACCGCCGCAAGTTTATCGGCATGTTTGCAAGGCTCACCGGAGCCATTCCGGTGGAGCGGGCGCAGGACCTCTTGAAGCCGGCGCCGGGAACCATCTCAATTGACCTTGGCGGCGACGCCACCGTGGTCAGGGGGACCGGCACCCGGTTCACTCGCGACTGCCAAAAAAAGGGCCTTTTGGGGTTGCCGGAGTCGTTGGGAAACGCGGTGGTGGAAGAGGTGGTGTCGGACACGGAGTTGCGGTTGCGCAAGCCGTTCCAATTGGGCAAGAAACTGGAGCAAATAACCGAGCGGTTGACCAAAGGAACCGCCTACAAGGTGGCTCCGCACGTCGACAACAATGTGGTTTTCCAGAACGTGTTCAAGCACCTCAACGCCGGCAAGGTGCTAGGCATCTTCCCCGAGGGCGGGTCGCACGACCGGCCCGATCTCTTGCCGTTGAAGCCCGGCGTGGCCATCATGGCGCTCGGAGCGGCGTCGGCGTCGCTGGACCCGCATGCGGTTATCAACGTGATTCCCGTGGGCATGAACTACTTCCATCCGCACCGGTTCCGGCTGCGGGCGGTGATCGAGTTCGGCAAGCCCATCCGGGTCGACAAGAAGCGCAGCAAGTTGTACGAGGAAAACTCGAGGGCCGCGGTGGATGCGTTGTTGGAGACCATCACCTTGGGTCTCCGCGAGGTCACGGTGACTTGCACGGACTACGACACGCTCATGGCGCTCCAGGCGGCCCGCCGGTTGTACACGTCGGCGCGAAGAGACCAGATCCCGTTGCCCATGATTGTGGAAATGAACCGGCGGTTGGTTCGCGGCTACGAAAAGTACGCCGACAACCCAGACGTCAAGGAGATGAAAACCATGGTCAGCGACTACAACAAGAAGCTCATGCGCATGGGGCTCCACGACCACCAGGTGGAGCTGTTGTCGTCGTCGGACCGCATGCGCACATTGGTGACGTTTTGCGACCGGTTGTTCAAGGTGTTTTTGTTTTTCGGCCTCAGCTTGCCGGGGATCTTTTTGTTTTCGCCGGTGTTCATCACCGCCAGAAGAATCTCCCGCCAGAAGGCCAAGGAGGCGCTCGCGGGCTCGGTGGTCAAGATCCGGGCCCGCGACGTGTTGAGCACCTGGAAGATTTTGGTGGCCTTGGGGCTCGCGCCGGCGTTGTACATTTTCTACTCGGTGATCGGAACCGTGTTGATCGTGCAGCTGCGGGTGGTGCCGCAGGTGCCGGTGTTTGCTGTGTTCTTGGTATGCTACGGGTGGTCGGTGTTGACCACCTATGCGTCGTTGCGGATCGGCGAAATCGGCGTCGACTACTACAAGTCGCTCAAGCCGTTGTTCTACTCGTTGATGAGCGCCCATAAAGACGTGGGCCAGATCGAAGAATTGAAAAAGAACAGGGCCTATCTTGCCGAGCGGGTGACCGAATTCTGCGACAAGTTTGGCCCCGGGTTGTTCAGCGACTACGACCGGTTCTACAAGCGGTACAACGGCGTCACCGACTTTGACGAGTTCTACGACCACGAGGAACCGGCGCTGGCGTACTCTGGCTTCAACATCCACAATCTTGCCGACGTGCCGATTTTCTCGGGAGAAGCTGGTGATAGCGACAGGGAGGAGGAGGAAGAAGGTGAAACAGGTGAGGAGGAGGAAGACAAAGAAGGTGAAAAAGGCGAGGAGGAGGAAGTGGTGGTGCCCAGCGACAAGTCAAAGTTGCGGCTCAGAAAGGGGAAGCCCAATGGAGAGGAAAAGTGAACGAGCATTCGTGAATTTCAGGAGAATCTCGAGTTGGATCCAGATGAAATGAGCGAAATGTTAGCTGACGGTAATGATAATGATCAACCGTAGGACGAGGCTTGTAGACACTTGTACGGTGATGAGACGGTAGATGAGACGGTAGGTTGGACGGTAGATTGGACGGAGGCTTGGACGGAAGCTTGTAAGGTGTGTTATTTACCGTTTTCGCTTTCGTATAGTTCTACGGTATCTTTCTTTTTACGTTTAAAAAGCTTTCCTTGTCCTATGTTAGCTTTAGCAATTTCTCTTTCCCTTTATTTCTTCTCTTATATAGTTTACCATTCAGCTTATCTTTGTATAGTAATATCTTTTTTTGGTTTTGTCATTTCAATTACCTTTTGTATAGCTTGCTTTTCTTGTTCTTGTAAGCTTACCATTTTCTTTCACCCTTTATCATTCATATAGTTTACCATTCAACTTATCTTTGTGTACTTTTGCCACTTATCTTTCCTTTATATATACCATTTACTTATCTTTTATAGTTTTACACTCTTCCTTCTTCTCTACAGTACACCTTTGTTTGCTCTTTTGTATAGTTTTCTCCTTCTACTTTGTGTGGAAAATTAATCGCAATAATTTCAGAAGTTGCAAATTGCCAAAAAGCAAAATGTCGAATTTTCCTTTAATTCTCCACACTCCAAATTCTAAACTTACAATCTACTCACAACCTTAACTCGCAACCTCAACCCACAATCTAAACTTGCAACTAAACCCGTTCACTTGTCCTGCTAATCCACATCTCCACACCTTGTCGCGCAGGACGGATTTCCCGATCCGGCCCCTCCTCCTGCACCCACTTATCGCAGCGTCACACTTGCCCTCGGCTGCGGACCGAAGGCGTCTTCATATTGTTTTTACCATGAAAGTCACATTCAGATTATCCACAGAGGTCTCGTACTCTGTGACCATTCCCGACAACCTGACGGTGGAGGATCTTCATAACTCGGCAAAAGTAGCATGTCCGAGTGATCTGAGCCTACCAACCGACTTCAAAGTCATCTACAACGGAGAGAAACTTGCGCCCTATTCGCGGCTTTTGAGCGAGTTTGGCATGGAGGATGGAAGCGTGGTGATCTTGATGAGCAGCGGCGAAGCCGATAGCCACGGGGGAGCATCCTCGGGGCAGAAACTGGCGGAGGCGGCCAGTGGGGCCCCTAGAAAAAAGTCGAGAAAGAACCGGTGTTCGTTTGCGTCGTGTGGTTCTGCGCCGCTACGGATGGTGGGGGACTGCTCGCATTGCCAGGGCAAGTTTTGTGCCAAGCACCGGTTGCTAGAGAACCATTTGTGTCAGGGGTTACAGACATGCAAAGATAATGCCCACGAGCAGAACGCCATGAAGTTGCATAGCGAAAGCACACTTGCAAGTAGGGTATGATAGAAACGAGAAATGACGATGAGAAATAGGGAATACTGTAGACTGAGGCAGTTATTTAACTATGTGGCAAGGTCGAATCTGAGTCGCACGATTTGAGTCGCACGCCTAATCTCACTAATGAGTCGCACTCTCGCTAATCTGAAACGTACGCTCTGAGTCACGAACTGGCCACTAGCTGCGTGGCACTATTACAATTTACAATCTACTTTTCTCTTTGTCTCTTCATTTACTCATTCTCTCCGGAGACTCTCAAATAATTCGCTGTGCTTGCGGTGGCCACTTGCTGCTAATCTCACTAATGTGGGTCGCACTATCTCACTAATCCACTATGTGTCGCACTATCTCACCGCACCAAAATGTAGGTCGCACTATCTGACAAATCGCACTTGAGTCGCACTATCTAGTCATCTGAGTCGCACCTGAGTCGCACTTTCCTAAGGCAATCTACCTTCACTCTCTATGAATTCCATTCATTTTCATTCAGTAACGATGTAGAGGCTACCGCATTTGACCCGCACTCTCTTATCTACTTTCTACCTTTCCCTCTAGTTCATCTATTCCTTTTCTCATTTTTTCCTTTTTCATTTTCCTTTCATTTTTCTTTCGTTTTTCTTTCATTTTCTTTCGTTTTCCTTTCATTTATTCTTCGTCCTCATTCTCGCCCCGGAGATTCTCAAGTATCTCGCTGTACTTGCCCTGCGTAGCCTTGTTGGCTCGCAAAAGTATTTTCTCCGCCTCAGAGTACCATTTTTCTTGATCGGGCGAATCCACATCGTACATGTTTCCCAACGAAATCATGGCCTCGGCCACATTTACCCACGTATCTGGGTCGTCGTCGTCTTGGGCCTTCTTCAAGTACTTCAATGCCTCTTTAAAACTCTCTTGTGCCAACTTTTGACCTTCTTCCATTTTGAGCCCTTGCAACTCACCCAACCCAGCGTAAACATCGTCGTACTTTAGTGTGGTATAAACGTTGGCTGGAACCTCGGCTTCTTGGAGATACGACTGGCCCAACCTCGTGCAAAGCTCCCGTTGAAGCTGGGTGGTGTTTTCGGCTCTTTTGGTGACATTAGTTAGGAACTTTAGCGTGTGGTCTCTCCACCAAATGTTGTATTTGTCGGAGGCTTGAATGTGGTAGAGAGGATGGGTTTCGGCCAATTGGATGATTTCCTCGTCTTCTTCCTCGTCTTCTTCAGATTCTTCCTCATCTTCTTCATCTTCTTCATCCTCATCCTTCTCCTTCTTGCAGAAATTGTCCACCATGTCGAGCACATCGTCCAACGCTTGGAGAATGTCCAGATTGTCTTCGTTGAACTTGGAGTACTCCTTTTTCGCCTCGGCCTCGCTCTCGGCCACCTCGTACGCGGCGAGTGCCTCGTCCAACATATCAGCCACATTGGGGTAGTCTCCAACCTTGGAGCCCACCTCGAGGGTGGAGATGTACTGAAGCGGTATACGGGCTAGCAAAACCCGACTTTTTGCAAAATTCACATCGGCCGACTTTGGATACGCAGCCAAACCAGCGCCCAAACGGTCCAATGCCAATTGGAAACACTCGTTTGTTTCTTCAGGTTTGTATTTGGCAAGCTCCGAGAGCGCAAGTGCATAGATAGCATGGAAATAATCGGGCACCGTCTCCTTCTTTTCGTCCCAGTTTCGGACAAGACGGTCGCACTCGTGGATAATGCCGTTCACCATGAGCTCGTTCTCCTTATCCAGCTTGCTGTAAGTGTTCCAGAGCGCTTGCAACTGAGCGAGCTCATCGTCGGCGTCGGCCTCCTCGTTCAATTCGACCCTAAGGCTTTCGCTGGGCGTCTGCGAAGCAGCGGCACCACTGTGCGCACCTTCGGTTTTCTGCTTTTTGGCCTTGGCAGCCTTGCCGAGTCCCAATTGTCGCTTGGCCATTGTAGTGGTGGGTGAAAGTGGTGCAACCAAAGTGAAAAATCAGCCTGCCTGCAGGACGCCCATCGCCTGCGCACGTGACGTTGTGTCATAGCGTCGCCAAAAGCCAACGAAGGACTGGTCAATTTCTCCACGTTTTTCTATGACTGCGCTCCTCACTGCCGCCACCTGTGTGGGCGAGCGCCACTTGGTGATCGGCTGGTCGCACGTAGCTGCGCTCAGGGTGCAAGCATTGTTGGAATCCGGCGCCATTCCGGTTCTCGTTTCCCCACAAAATGACGATGCCTGCAAATATCCAGACACTATATCGGAGGAAATTGCCCAGGGAAGAATTCTTCGGGTCACCGAGCCGTTTGAGGTGTCGCATTTGACCCTGTTTGGCCGCGAAGACGTGGGACGAGTGGTGGACCGAGTGTTCACCGTCTTGCCCAGTGCTGATTTGGAACTCAAGAAGCTCATTTATAGCCAATGCTGCAAATTGCGAATACCGGTGAACACGTCGGACTCGCCTGAGCTCTCTTCGTTCACGTTGTTGTCCACGTACAAGTCCGGCGACTTCCAGATGGGCGTAACCACCAATGGAAAAGGGTGCAAATTGGCGGCCCGGTTGAAACGGGAACTCGCTGCTTCTCTCCCGTCGAACATCGGAGCCATTTGCAACCATGTCGGCGAGTTGCGCCGGGCCATCCAGGAGGAGGACCGGTTGGAATTCGAGTCCAAAAACATCGGAGAGCACGACGACGATGCGGTGAATTCGAGCGCTCTCAACTCGTTGGTTCACGAATCCAACATGTCCAAAGAAGAGCGCAAGATCCAGCGCACACGGTGGCTCTCGCAGGTGGTGGAGTACTACCCGCTTGCGAAGCTCGCGGAAGTTTCCATCGACGACTTGACGTCGGCGTACAAGAGAGAAAAATTGGAGAAAATGGAACAAGACCACAAATTCGAGAATGAAAAAAACGATGCAAAGAGCCAAGAAAAAGGCCGGATATCGTTGGTGGGCGCCGGTCCCGGATCGGTGTCGCTCCTCACGCTTGGAGCGCTCAACGAGATCAACTCGGCAGACCTCATCTTGGCAGACAAGTTGGTGCCGCAGCAGGTGCTCGATGTCATTCCCACCCACCGGTGCAAAGTATTTATTGCTCGCAAGTTCCCAGGAAACGCCGAGGCGGCCCAGCAGGAGCTCTTGGGCATGGGGTTGGGTGCGCTCTACGAGGGAAAGAAAGTGGTGAGACTCAAGCAGGGCGACCCGTACATCTTTGGCCGTGGAGGTGAAGAGTACAATTTTTTTGCCAAACACGGATTCACGCCGGTGGTTGTTCCAGGCATCACCTCGGCTCTCGCAGCTCCCGTAGCAGCCCGAATCACTCCCACTCATCGAGAAGTGGCAGATCAGGTTCTTATTTGCACGGGAACAGGGAGAAAGGGTGCGATGCCCAATATCCCCGAGTTTGTGGCCTCCCGAACCACAGTGTTCTTGATGGCGTTGCACCGGGTTGTGGACCTCATTCCAACCCTCCTCAGCAAGGGATGGGACGAAAACCTTCCTTGTGCCATTGTGGAAAGAGCTTCATGTCCTGACCAGCGGGTGGTTCGAGTCAAGCTCAAAGACGTCGCGGCCGCCGTTGAGGCGTGTGGTTCTCGTCCGCCGGGGCTCCTCGTCACGGGCCATGCGTGTGAAGTCATAGAGAAGCCTGACGAGCTGAAAAAATGGATTATAGAAGAGGG
Organism: Meyerozyma carpophila; assembly: GCA_030573695.1. Lineage (NCBI taxonomy): Eukaryota > Fungi > Ascomycota > Pichiomycetes > Serinales > Debaryomycetaceae > Meyerozyma > Meyerozyma carpophila. The sequence goes on along the minus strand of JAJMDS010000003.1, from coordinate 924,946 downwards.
GTACGCGGACGTGGGCCGGTTGAATTTGGAAAAAGTGGATGAAAAAGTGGTACAAGAGGTGGAATAGGTTGGAGCGGGCCCGTAGCGGCCAGCAGTGACTATGAGAAGAGACGAAGAAGGCGGTAGTATTGGTCTTTATTTCAATTCGATTCAATGTTTTCACGTGACCGGGCTCGATTTGACGTCGATTTGACGTTCATCTGACGTTCATTTGACGTTATCTTTTCCATCAGTGGCCAGCTGGAACATATGAACACACCGGGCCATTCTGGCCATAGCTGTCTTTAGACTCTTAGCTTAATACGATATTTATAGAGATGGCTTCTGTATTACCTAAATGGGCATTTGAGTTGCAAGAACGTTGACTTTCTCGATCCAAATGTCGTTGCGAATGATATGAATTGCTCAATTTGCAGCCATTTTTATAGGCTCCCCGAGGTTATGTCTCATGCTTCTACCGTGTGGCATCGTGGTCTTTACGCTAAAATTATTTATACTTTTAGCTAAATTTTCAAAATTCTTTCATATTTATTAAAATGTTCTTTATTTTTATATAGATTTAGACTCGTGATAAATTTCCTCTCTAAGATCAGTAACCTTAAATGGCCCTTGAATATGCAGGTGAGCCAACTCTTGAAGTAGACTATTTGCAACCGTTTAAATTTCGGAAAACGCTCTGAAAAATACGGATCAGTACTCGAAACTAGTATTGCAACAGTATGTACATTCAGACCCATGCAAACTGGCTTGAAAATGCAAGTTTCCAAGATTATACAAAATTGTTGGCCGAAACAACTTTTGGCCAAAAGACACACCATGCAATTAAAAGCCAGCGTCATTATAGTTCAATCAAGCCACTACTGTCATTAATGTCATTAGTGTCATTAGTGTCCTACCACTGAACTTATGCCCTGCACTTTGTTCGTTACTCGCACTCGCGCTCCTGCACAAGTCTTCGGTTCGCTATTCGGCTCATTCAGCGTATGTTCTCCAAATCACTTCTGTCCACTTTCCGCCAATCTTTTCGGCAATTGCTGCGCAGCGCCGACTTTGCGTTCGTATTTGACATCGACGGTGTGCTTGTGCGCGGCTCAAAACCACTTCCCGGCGCAAAACCCGCACTTGAACTTCTTGGCCAAAATCAGGTTCCTTTCTTGCTTCTAACTAATGGCGGCGGAGTTACCGAAAAACAACGGGCGCTGTTCTTATCGGAACGAATTGGCGTGCCGCTTTCGCCTCGGCAACTCGTCCAGTCCCATACACCAATGAGATCTTACATTGGACAATGGGACCGGGTGATGGTGGTGGGGGGCCCCCACGATCTGGCTCGGAAATGTGCCATTGAGTATGGATTTAAAGACGTGCTCATGCCCCACGACTTGGTCAACGCCACCCCGGGCATATCTCCACACCACCAGTACTCCAAGCAGTTTTTGGATCAGTTTGCATTGAGTCCATCACAGGTGGACCTCGACAAACCGGTGGACGCAGTTCTTGTATTCAACGATTGCCGCGACATGGGGACCGATATCCAGGTGATTTTGGACCTTTTGAACTCGGACAATGGCAAAATAGGCACGAAAAGACCGGCAAGCGCAAGCGGACCCGAACCGGCCATTCCTATAATTTTCAGCAATAATGATTTTTTGTGGGCCGCCGATTATCCGCTCCCCAGATTTGGCCAGGGAGCTATCCGGATGATGGTGGAGCGACTCTACAAGGAGCAGAACAACGGAGCCGAACTCCGGTCGAAAATTCTTGGAAAGCCATTTGTGAGCCAATATGAATTTGCAGCTAAAACTCTTGTGGAGTGGAGTGGGGGACAACGGTTCCGCGACATTTACATGGTGGGGGACAATCCTGCGTCGGATATACAGGGGGCTAACCGCAGCGCGTGGAAGTCGCTTCTCTTGCGTACAGGAGTGTATACAGACGGCGACGACATTCCTCTCGATCTGCGGCCGTCGGAGGGGGTTTTCGACGATGTGCTTGACGCCGTGAGGCACGTGCTCAATCTGCAATAATGGACTCGGCCGTGTCTACCCTGGAGGTTTAAGCGCTGTTCATCGGCTGATCTGAGCCGATGCAACAGTTGGCGGCGACGGACCGACTCGAGCCGCACATGGAACCTGTAAAATAAGCGCAGGTTGCACTTGCGCTTGTATATATACATACCAAATAAAATTTTCTTTTTCGGGTTTTTGATGTACCATGCATGGAAATCGCTGCGGCTAGGTGGCGCGAGTAAAAAATAAATTTTAAAGTTTACGCAAAAAAAAAAAAGGAAGTGCAGTGGAAAACTGCGTGACATTGCATAGGGATTGTTTTTTTTCTTTTCACAGAGGGGCTGGAACCTCAAAAGCTTAATTTAGATTCAACTTGCGGCGTTGCTGTCTATGGTAGTACTCGTATTGCTCTATCGTCATTCTCATATATTCATCTAGGCTCATCTATGCGATGCGGCCGTGGTGTAACTGTGTTCGTAGCCAACTGCGAGTGGAGGCGGCGGTGGGAACGCGGTGGATGTGGGCGATCCTAATGCAGATTCCGATTTCATGTCCAGTTGCTGCTTCTTGATCGCGATTCTCCTGCCGTTTTTGCCCTTGCAAACCTTATTATTCAACACCTCGGCTGCAGCCAATGCTGCGCCCTTTCTCTTGACCAACTTTGCGTGAAACAACCCACACGCATTGCATAGCGTACGTACACCATTGGGTCCGCGTCTCCATTCCGGGGTTTCGGTGGTGCCACATCGGTGGCATTTATTGGTTGGTTTATTAATCACTTCCGGAACACTGTATTGTGGGTGTGGAGGAGTCGGAGGTGGCCGCTGGATAGTGTAGTATATCGGCTGGTAGATATTTTGGCCATAGCTTACCGGGACCGGTGGCTGCGTCCCTGCTTGCTTGTGCTGGAATGGAACGTACTGATATTGAGGGATATGGTGCATGACAGCTGCAGGCATTTGGCCTCCTCCTGCTCCTCCTCCTCCATTGTGATGTACGTCGAATAACGGAGCTGATGGCGAAGCCCTCATCAATGGAGTGGTGGCACCGGAACTCGATCCAGTGACACTGGCGGCAGACCCGGAACTTGAATTGGACCCAGTCGAACTGGTACTGGAAACGCTAGTCTTGTTAAGTGCATAGTTGACGGGAGTGGACGGTTGGGGAAGTTCGAAAGGTTGTCTGGAGGTATATTGTCTCAACCTAGAAGCCGATGTCAATTCACTTATAGAAGGTAATTTGATCCTTGTGGTTGTAGGTAGTTGTGGCGGTTTGCTTTCGAATGTACTGGAGCACATTTTCCAAAATTGGTGTAGGTTAAAAATTAGATGAGAAGGTTTGCATGAACTGGGATAAGGCTACTTTTATATCATTTAAAATTGGACTCCGGACGTTTTATTCCGGAACTGTAATTACAGAAATAGCGCTCGCCAAAATCTGCACCTCAGGCACCTCTGCTGCGACCGAGGCAACTGCAGGCTGCATAGAACCGCAGGGATGCAATGCAAGAATATACGCATCGGCGGCACGTGACTTCCCCACACCCTTTTTACAATTGAACCCTCAATAGCCCGTCAGAATACAAGCTTGAAGCGACCTGGAGAATGTCTGGAAACAGGTATCAATCCGCCATAAATGGGACTTGTTTGTGGGCGAAGATTGGGGTTTCTGGTTGAAGTCGTTGCCCATTTTGGCCAGGTGAAACCGGGTAAACCACCGGCTACATTTGCGCCCGGGCCAGGCGCACAGATGGGGCGATGTATAAGAGCGCAAATAGTAATTCCGAGGGGTATTGTATTTGGCGAGCAGCCACGCTGCAATATGGATGATGACTTTGCATTTACGGACAATTCCCCGAGGTAGATCGTCGAGATCATCCGCTTTTTGGTGCTGTAGCTAAGGTAAAAGAAGAAGGTGCATGGCGCGGCATTCCCCATCGAGCGTGCGAGCCGAGGTAAGCTGCAGATTTTCCCTGTACTACGCATATGCATGCGCGCCCATAGATGCATGAAATGCCAGAAATAGAAGTCGATAACTAACTGACACAGAATGATAAATGCATATGCCTTGACGTGCATTACAAATCATGCGAAAACCCTACAAAAAACTCGACAAGAACCAGGTTTCCTTGTGTTCCAATAATTTTCTTTTCACTTTGCCGTTCAATTGTGTTGCGGATCTCCACCACGATGCCCGACAACATTATTATTTGACTTGTAAAATTTGGCCATGTTTGGCTAAACTGTACTGTTTCAGTCGGTTGACAATAGCAGTGCTTGAAATGCAATTTGTAATCGAAACCGCGATAGTGCCAGTGGTACTGATATGGAACTGACCGCGTTTACCGTCAAGATCTGAGGCCAAGTCAAATCGTACCACTCGAATGTGGCCCAACTAATCTTGGAAATTCCGATGCACAAATTAGCAATGTTACATTGCGCGCAAACTTGGGTAACCGATGGTGCATTTATGGTGCGTTCGCGAAATTTGTCGACTGCATGTGCTCAGCCAGTAGCTGCGTCAGCAGGGCGCTTAAATGATTTGGTTCCGGAAGATGGCCGGGAATGGTGGCCCGAGTCCGAGTCACATAAAATACTGTGATTGTAAAGATTTCACCCAACACGTTTTTGTGGCCCGGTATCGATCCCTCGCGTAACCTTACTGATGATTCGAAACTTCGCCTGCACCGACGACGGGTGTTCCATGCACCTTGCTGCCACGCATGCCTCATATGGCGGCGGGGTAGAGATGGTGCGTTCACTTCCAGCCGCGCAATTTAGTGCGACTAGATGCCGAGACCTGCCTAGAAGCCAACTCAATCTGGACGCGCATTTCAGCAAGATCGATTCCGTATTTGAAAAACGAGGCGAATGTGGCTCTTCAACCGTTATGAATTCCCCACAAAAAAAGCCATGATGTACATACCCTTCTCCACAGCAATATATGTCGTAATCAAGCATCCAGCTATTGTCAGGGTCCACTGACTGTTGGCGAACAATGTCGGCCGAACTTGTGTTCCATTACGTATTTGTACGTACATGCCAAGACGACGGTGAAATCCAAAAAAAAAAAAATAAATGCACCTTTTGAGATTTATGCATGTGGCAACTTACGCTGTGTGTCTGAACTTGACATCGCTATACGAGACAAACATATCTGAAACAGGATGTTTCAAGTGGTGCGTAATTCCGATCGCAAATGCAATAATTGATTTGAACATGTACGCATCATCTCATGCCTAGACTGTCTGCATGCGGTAAGATCATGCCGGCGCAGTTCCAGACGAGCGCGGACTACAACCACCGCACCTCACGCGACACGCGACACGTGAGCGGCGGTAGCCGGGGCGACTAGATGGAATCTAGTGTCTGGATGCGAGGTTGGTGTCGAGGTGATGTTTGGAGGTGGTTGGTGGTTGGTGGTGGTTGGGCCTCCATTCACTTCTCACCAATAGCGAGCGTCAAGTCTCCATCATGACAGACACTGCTGCGTACGAATATCCTGCCATTCGTAAGTTTTCTCGCACCCCCGTTCACACACAGTACTAACCCAGCTTCGCAGAGCGACTTGGATGCGCATGACGTGCCATTTCTTCACAGAGACCAATGTGCGGCCCATTTGATCACCTACTATAAATGTCTCGACAAGGGTACTTCTTTCTGTTCCACGGCCAAGGACGAGTTCTACAAGTGCCAGTACACGTTGTTGAAGCAGCGGCTCGAGAAGAAGTGAGGAGAAGAGAAGAGAAAAAGTGAAGAAGTAAGGAAGAAGTACGAGGAAGAAGTACGAGGAAGAAGAAGTATAAGGAAGAAGTATATGGAAGAAGAAGTATAAGGAAGAAGAAGTATAGGGAAGAAGTATAAGGAAGAAGTATAAGGAAGAAGTATAAGGAAGAAGTATGAGGTATAAGGAAGAGTAAGAGTACAGTACGAGAAGAGTAGGTTGAGAAGAGTAGGTTGAGAAGGAGCAGAATGCTCAAGTCGCAGAGAAGCTCCATTCTATGGGTTCATAGATCATAAGATGAATACACATCGCATTAGAAAAAATTTGAAAGAAACATTAATCTCGAGTCAATTGCCATGAAACGTCTCTCCAGTATCTTCGTCCAACCCGTTCTGATCTAGTTTTTCCTCTCTAGTTCCTCCTCTCTGTTTCTCCTTCTCACCATCGTTCTCACCATCCTGCACACACCCCCACGATTTTCGCCAAACTCGATTGGCTCTTCATCATGTCTGTCACCGAATTCCCCCCTCTTCTTTCCGAGGACGATTTACAAAAGTACAAGGTGCCCTTGCGGTGGAGAGACCGCTGCGCAGCCTACTTTGCTCTCCACCAGATTTGTTTGATTCGTCAATCTGCCAATTCCTCGGTTCTGTGCAAACATGACAAACACTCGTGGGAAGAATGTGAAAATTTGGACTTTATAAGAAGACAACAGGAGTTGAAGGAGGCCAAGGAGCAGCAGAGGGCGCAGATGTAGCTAGCATAATACATGAATAAAGACGGGGTGTAGAAAGAGAGAAGAAATAAAGAGACGAACGAGACGAAAATGAAGACACGAAACTGAAGAGACGAGATTGGGGATTGAGAGATTGGAAAGAAGATGAGAGATTGGTACCGAAGAAGTCGGGGCTGAAGTAGCTACATTATTCGTGATTTGCGGATCTCTTTCTTCGTGCTTTCGCAAACACTAATCCTCTTCATTGCTGAACTATCCGGCCAATTCTACCAAATCCTTCATTCATTTCTTCGCAATTCTTCTACATTTCTTCTACATTTCTTCTACATTTCTTCTACGTTACTTCTTCTTCTTCTTCTTCTTCTTCTTCTTCTCCTTCTCTTTCTCTTCTCATTTTCTCTTCTCATTTTCTCTTCTCATCTCTACACTACATCTACTCTGTACGACTTCTTGTCGGCCTGGACCGAGATCCACGCAGTGACAAGCCGCCGGTCGCTCTGCCTCCGCTGTCCACACTCCATACCGATTTACACGGTACCAAGCTCTAGCAATATTTCGGAGTAATCTATCTGAAGAAACAGCGAGAAAAAACGGTTATATAGGGCCGGGCTGAAAAGTACGCCGCGACGTAAGCGTCATACCAGGCACGAGTGTGGTGTAGAGATAGAGATGTATAGGCGCTTTCCGCCACCTTCGAGCTCCAGCCTTGACGAGCATCTACATCCACAAACGCAGCTACAGAAAATATACTCCCAATTGTTTCATTTTCCATTTCCATTGCCATTTCCAATTCCATTTCCATTTCCATCTGGCTTCGCATTCGCAGCTGCCGCAGCATTCGCACCCATTCGCACCCATTCGCACCCATTCAGTTCGCACTAATTCACCACTCCTCAATCATGGCAAAGAAGGAGAACCAACAATTAAAGGTAGTTTCCGGCGAGCCGGTGGAGTTGGACGACGGAATCGACTCGCCCAAGCCCGCAGAGTCCACAGAACCCACCAAAGAGTCCCCAAAGGACACCGAAGCAAAAACAAATCCAGACGCCAAAATCACCGATAAGGACACCAAGGCGGCTACGACGGAAGAGAGCACCGCCGCCACCGTGGAAGACACAAAAACAGACAAATTGGACGAAAAACTGGCCGCCAAACTGGACAAAAAACCAGCCGAATCGGCCAAATTGACCACCAAAGACGACACCAAATCCGACAGTTTCGCCAAATCCGGCGACGAAGATGCGCCTCCGCCGCCGCCCCGGCCGGTGTCGCCCGTCACCCAGATCACCAAGGACCTCAAGGACGCATTCCCCAACATCGACGACAAGTATATCACGGCGGTGCTCGTTGCTTCCGAGGGAAAACTCGACCCTGCGTTCAATGCGTTGTTGTACATTTCCGACCCCACGTTCAAGCCGGACATCCCCGTGCCTTCGGCGTCGGCCGCTGCTCCACCGCCGCCAGCGGGTTTGACCGACGACGAGAAATTGGCCCGCAAGCTCCAGAAGGAATTTGAGCGGGAAGACCGCCGGCAACGGGCGGCCCGCGATGCTCGTAGGAAGGGCCGGGCGGTGCCTCCGCGGCCCCAGGACTCGGACGAGAGTCCCGACGAGTTTGGCCAGATCAAGGAGACGTTTACCCAGGGCTTTGAGGAGGCCCGGACCACGTTGAACGGGTGGGTAAGCGGGCTCACCCGCAAGTTCCAGGAGCCCGCGGACCAGAGCGGAACCAGCCAGAGCCCCAAGCTTTTCGGAGCGTTGGGCGGGTCGTCGTTCAACAGCAGCGAGCGCAAGTCGGGGTTCGACAAGGACCCGGAGATTCTCTCGAGCGATTTCCACACCAAAATCAGTATGAAGGACGAACAGGAAACGGCGCCGGCGCTCCCCAAGCGGCAGGACAACAAGTGGCAGCCGTTGAACCCGGACGTGCCTGTGAACCTGGATGCGTTCTTGGTGACGGACAGCGAGGACGAGGAGGAGGTGAGAAGAAAGAAGTGAGGAGAGAGGTGAGAAGAAAGAAGTGAGGAGGAGGTGAGAAGAAAGAAGTGAGGAGAGGTGAGAAGAAAGAAGTGAGGAGAGAGGTGAGAAGAAAGAGGTGAGTGAAGGTGTGAATAAGGGAGTGAAGTGAAGGTTGAAGTGAAGGAGTTAAGAGAACAGTATGAATGCTCGTTAATGTTTGCGACACTATTTGTGGTAGTAATGAATGTCATTAATGTTGGCCATGCCAGACTTGTAAAAATAATGCTACTTTCATACGAATGTCTTTCATGTTCGCGATTCTCTTGTGAATAGTATAACCTATCACTCCAAGTTTGTCACTTTACTGTTATGAGACATATGTACCATTAGTAAAAGTACCACCTATATTCGAAGAAAATACCTACATTGAAGAATATAAATTGTACTCCTGTGAATAGTAATGTCTCTAAGTGCAAAACTACTGTGAATAAAGATTGTCTATATTGGCTACTCAAATAGTAATGTCTTTTCCGTTGTTTTTGTTTCTTTTATGTAGTTTTCATTTGTTTAATGTAGTTTTCATTTGTTTTATGTTGTTTTATGTTGCTTGTGTCTGTTTTTCTTTGTTTTTTGTGTCTCTTACTTCGCTTCTTTGTAATGTCTTATTGGCGATACTCCTCTCCTATATACACGCCGTTATTCGTCATGTCGTCATAAATACATCATGGTCGGAACAAATTGAGGGTCCGAAACATGGGTTTTTCGCCCCGCCCGTTCAAGCACTGCTGAACGTCGCCGAGGCTATGATGGTATCGACTCCAGTCCACCACCGGCGCCGTCAACACCCGCGCCGGCCGCGGCAACTTGAGGTCCCCCGTCACCAACTTGTGGAAAAAATCGCGGGTTTGTTCGTCGTTTTGCAGCCGGAGCGTCTCCAACTGCCGGATGTCGTTCTCGATGCGCTGCTTGTGCGCTTGAAGCACCCGGAGGGACGACGTAAGTGCCACGTAGTCGGCGTTGTTCTGGAGATTATGCGGGTCATGCCGGCTCCGCTCCAAGCTCGCCTGCTGCTCTTCAAAGTCGTCCTCCTCGTCCTTGGGCGTCAACAACGGCGAGTTTTCGTAGTGGCGATTATTGGAAAGTTCAAACGTGACCGACTTCTGCCGCGTTCTGGCAGGCGACAGTTGTGGGTCGGACGGTGGAGGGGACCGCTCCTGCTGATGCTTCTTGTACTGGGGGCGCATCTTCTTCAAGTTGCTGTTGGTAATATCCTCCAACTCCGCCTTTCTCTTTGTTTTCTGTGGTGGTTTTGCCGCCACCTTAATCGCCATTTTTCACCGTGGCTGGACTCGAACCCGTGTATATGTGATAAGTTGTGGAAATGCGGTAAGGCAACGTGAGGGCGTTGCGGTCCGATATATGTAGACACCTGGCTCCCTAGGGTGACAAAAGCCTGGGATGAGACGGAAAGGGATTTAGTTTTGGAGGAGGGGATACGTCGATGGCGCTTGTCGCGACAATAAGGGGCGGGTTACCCGGCCGATGTCTGGATGTTTTGCAGCAATCGGAGACCGTTTCGCCGTATGTGGCAGCGCTGCGCCGCCCGCCGCAGACGGCGCCGCAGAAGATGCCGCAGACGTGCCGCAGACAGGCCGCACCCGTTGCAGCTCCGGTTGATGGGCTGATGCACCGAAGCTCCGACCACTACTTCTTCTCTTGTTCTCTCTTTCCCCCAATTCTTTTCTGCTCCTTGGCTCGTTTCTCCTCAATTCCTTTGTCCTCCCCTCGCAAGTTCTTGATGTAGCCCACCGCGCGGTTGGCGTCGGCCTTCATGTCCTGGGCCTGGATTTTCCACTTGTAGAAGAAGCCGTGTTTCTGCCGCAATTCCTTGCGTTTTTTCTCCACCTCCCGATTGACAATGCCCACCTGCTCGTCGTAGGGGATGCCCGCCTCGGCCTCGGCTATGGTTTCCTTGCCAAAGAGGAAATCAAATACTCGTCCATCGCTCCAAAAGAACCCTTTTCTATCAACTATCCAGTTTTTCCCAGACGGCGCTTCTTTCAACACGAAAAAGAAGAGCGAGCTGTCGGCGGTGCCGTAGAACCCACGCCCGGTCCACACCCTGCTCTTGTGTTTGCGCAGAATATTGGCAAGTGGAACCGTATATACTGGGGTAGCGGTTCCAGGAACCAAAGGATAGGTGGTGAAACGCACATGTTCCACGGGTCCAGGAAGGTACCACATGCGACGAATGAGCCGGGTGGGAAACTTGGCCACGGCAAAAGCTGCCACAAACATGGTGGCTCCGAATCCCAGATACTTGACCAAAGAAATGAACCATTCTCGTTTGCGAACCGGGCCCGTCAACTCCCGCTCATTTTTTTCGTAGTCGTCGTTGGCCTGAAACCAAGCATATTCGGCCAAAACCACACCATACACTGTGAACATGACTCCGCAGCAGAAACATGCTAGAAAATAGAGCCGATGGGGCTCGGCTTCGTAGATCAATTCCGGTTCTTTTTTCCGTTTGAGAATCTGGAGAACCTGACGAAACGTCATATTGGGTCCCACCTGGGGTACTCCTGGCCTGGGCAAGAGCGTAGGGACGTTTTCCTTTCCCAAGGGAAATTTGGGCATTCTTTGCTTCCAGCCATCAGAATGGGTGGTTTCGCCAGGAATGTGCTGTTTCAATTGTTTCCACTCGCCGGGTCCTGGGGCGTTTTTGCGGGTATCCGGGACTTGAGGCTTGTAGCGGATGCCCAAAACCGCCCGAAAAACGGTTCTGCGGGGCGTGAGAGCCGGGGTTTGGCCGATCAAGCGAAGCATAAAAGGTGAGAAAAAAGAGATTTTGTGAGACTGAAAATTTGATTGGGTGGATGGATGGAAAGCGAGAAGAATGAGTTGCCCTAATCTCCAGAAAACGATGAATGCCAAAGATGCCAGTTGATTTCCGATTCAATTTTCAATTCTGAGTGCCAATTAAGCGCCAACTGTAGAGTGTCTTTCAGTGAATTCTCAAATCTCTTCTTAATTTTAAAAATCTCGATTTCTTCATCTTCATTCTGAAGGTGGTTAAAGCCATACAATCGAAGACTCTCATTCCTCTCATTCCTCCCATTCCTCTCAATCGAACATCTCGTTCCCTCGCAATCGCAATATCTCATTTTTCATTGTGGCATTATGCTTTCCGCTTCTTAAGTCTCTTCTCGGTGAATTTTTCAGGCTGCGAAAATGTTTCGGATACTGGCAGTTCAAGTTCCTCCAGTTTTTCACTCAATTCAAGTTCCTCCTTTTTTCACTCAATTGCAAGTTCCTCCTTTTTTCACTCAATTGCCAGTTCCTCTTTATTCCTCAATTAAACAGTTTCTTTATTCCACAGGATCTCCTTCCACTCTATGCATATCCCCGTCAACTGCTACTCTCCACATCCATCGCTTTCCTTTCCTATCCTTTTCTCCCTTTCTCTTTCGCCCTCTTCACCGGCTCCGCTCGCTTCAACTGCACCGGGTGGAGCCCCACGTACTTTCCGTTCATCTCTTTGAACGCACGAAGATAGTCGTCGGCACTGGAAAAAGCCACAAATCCATAGCCCCTGTTCTTGTCCGTGCGCTTGTCTCGCGGAACCCGGGCCTTGACAAAAGAAGGGTACTTGTCAAACGCATCCACCAAAAGCTGGTCGTTAGCGTCGGGGCCCAAATTGCCCACAAAAAGCCGGAAATGATTGGGGTCCCATTCCACCAATGTATCGTCTTCCCACGACTTGCCGTGAGCACTGCGGCGCACTGTGGTGCCTGGTTTTGACACCTTGGACACCTTGGACATGCTGGATGTGTGGAAACTGGGTGGTTTGTGGCCAAATTGTTGAGATGTTCCAGGCTCGGTCGCAGCTTCTGATCGAGATTTGCTGGCAATGCCAACGCTCTCGCTCTTTTGTGCGCCATGGAGAAACCTGGCGGCTCTGGCGCCGCCGGCTAGTCTTCTGTCCGACGTCTTTGCCATGGAAAAGCCTAAAAGGAAAAAGTAAAAGGTAAAAGTCAAAAAGTTCAGAACTCTCCTTCTCCAGATTTTCGCACTTGCGCGAAATCATCGCGAAATCATCTCTCATCTCTCATCTCATATCCACATTTCTCCCCATGTTCATCCTCTCCGAGGTGTCGGACATCGTCAAGGTGCCGCCCCACACATTCAACATCCCCATAAACGAAGCCGTGACCAACGAGCTCCACAAAAAATACGCCAACAAAGTAATTGCAAATTTGGGGTTGGTGGTGGCCGTGTGGGACTTGCTGGAAATCCACGACGGCCAGCTCAAACCGGGCGACGGGGCGTCTTTCGTCAAGGTGCGGTTCCGGTGTGTTGTGTGGAAGCCGTTTGTGGGCGAAATCTTGTGCGGGTGGGTGACGCAGTGCACGGCCGAGGGCATCAAGATCGGGATGGGATTTTTTGACGAAATATTTGTGCCTAAAAACTACTTTTTCGAAAACTGCGAGTTCAAACCAGTGGAGAAGGCGTGGGTGTGGCGGCCGGACGACGAAACCGAGTTGTACATCGATGTCAACGAACGAGTGCGATTTCGGGTGGAGGAAGAGGTGTTTCTGAGCATCAAGCCGCGGCCTACGAATTTGGAGAGCGAAGACGAAGACAACAAGGTTCCGCCGTATGCATTGATTGCATCGTGCCAGACCGACGGCATGGGGTGTGTGTCGTGGTGGGACTAACCGTATCTAATTATATTGCATATACTGGCTGGTGGAGCTGAACTTGAGGTTGCCCTTGATGACCTTTTCCACCGCCTTCAAAAAGTCCTTTTCTGTAGCAACTTTTCTGCGGGCCCGGATGGCGAACATGCCGGCCTCGGTGCACACCAGGCGCAACTCGGCGCCGGTAGCGTTGGGGCACAACCGGGAAATCAATTCCCACCGGATGCCCTTTTCGCAGCTCATGGTCTTGGAGTGGATGCGGAAGATGTTGGCGCGGCCCTCGAGGTCGGGCAACGAGAACTCCACCTTTCTGTCGATCCGCCCGGGCCGCAACAACGCCGGGTCGAGGGTGTTGGGTCTGTTGGTGGCGAACATCACCTTGATGTTGCCGCGCGGGTCGAACCCGTCCAACTGGGTGATCAACTCCAACATGGTTCTCTGCACCTCGTTGTCGCCGCCGGCGCCGTCGTCGAACCGCGCACCGCCGATGGCGTCCACCTCGTCGAAGAAGATAATGCAAGCTTTTTTCGTGCGGGCCATCTCGAAGAGCTCGCGCACCATCCGCGCACCTTCGCCGACGTACTTCTGCACCAATTCCGACCCAATGACCCGGATGAACGTGGCGTCGGTTCTGTTGGCGACCGCCCGCGCACAGAGGGTCTTGCCGGTGCCCGGCGGCCCGTAGAGCAATATACCTTTGGGCGGGTCAATGCCCAACTTGACAAACCGCTCCGGCAGCAACAACGGCAACTCCACCACCTCGCGCAACTTTTCGATCTGCTCCTTGCACCCGCCCACGTCGCTGTACGTCACGTCGGGCTTCTCCTCCACCGTCATCATGGTCACGCTGGGGTCGATCCGCGGGGGAAGCGGGAGCTGGATCTCGTACTTCTGCCGGTCCACCCCGACCCGCATTCCCTCCTCGATGTCGGTGGGCGACACCCGCTCGCCCAACCCCACGACAAACTTGGCGATCTGCTTGATGTTGATCACATACTTGGCCTTGTTGTCGGCGTTCTGGATCACCAAGTCCAGCGACGGCGGCGCCACCGCCTCGATGATTTTCGTGCACCGGGCAACCTGCAACGGCTGTTCTTCCGACATTCTCTGCTTGTCTCCGCGGACGTCCCACAAGTGCGGGGGCGCGAGCCCGGTGTCCAGCTCCTTGATTCCGATATTTTCCTTGATTCGTTCTTCGATGGTTTTCAAATCGTGCTCGATTTGCTTGAGCGCCGCGGCGTACGGGGCCGCTCCGTAGGTCTTGAGAACCTTGATATCGCCCTCGCTCAACGGGGTGATCTTTTCGGGGGCGTCGTCTTCGTCGGGAGCAACGTACTTGTCCCAATCGGCTTTGGGTGGCATAGTGGCAAGAGGAATGGGAGTTCAATGTGCGCGAATGAAGGTGTGCAGGCGAAATCAACACCGTGTGCAGGAGAGCCTACCGGGGAATGTACTTGTGAACAATTAGACTGGAATGGTCTGATATCAATGGAATAAGTAAGGTTCTCATATGTTATAATTTATGGTTATATAGTAAGTTTGAGGAATAGAGCGGTGTTCGTTAGTGGGCTGACATGGGTATGCACGAGAGTGGAGAACTTGTGTCTTATTTTCTGGAGAATGTATACTTGGAGGCTTGAGCTCTGGAAAGTTCTGCTTACTATTCACTTTCGAATATTGCTAGAGTCTATATAGTCAGGTTATCTGAGGGAACAGCAGTATTCATCGGTATTAGTTGAGTGTGCGAGAAGATATGCAGGTGATATTCACTTTATCATTTGTAGGATACAATTTCATGAAAACCGGAGCTCTGAATAAGTTCCTTTTTAGCCACTAGAGAAGGTTACAAGACAACGTCGGTTGAGGACAGTAGTGCCATTTTTCACTGGTATTAGTTGAGTGGACCAGATGGCATTGTGCAGGAAGAATCAACAGTCTATACAAAAAGACAGATAGTTGTATATCATTAAATAGTTTTAAGATCGGTCCCTTGGACTGGTCCTGATCACCTATCCCCCCACAACAAAATACAGCAAAACATAAAAGACCGAGCCTCTATTCATATAGTACATATACCTCCCTCCCTCATTCATTAGCATTATCTCCAGTTCAGAGCAACTGGTCCACCTCCTTCTCCAACTCCCGCTGCGCCAGCTCCAAAGCTGTAGTATCGCCCGCAGCGTCGCTGCGGATCAGGAGCATCGCAAACTCCGCAAGCTTCTGCTGGAACCGGTCCACCTTGGCTGCGTACGGTCCGTTTTGGCGGCTCAAAAATTTCACAATATTAACAATTAGCTGAAGATTGTTGTTGAAATCAGCAAACTCCGCCGCAGCGTCGCTGCTCTGCAAGAGCCGCGGGAGCGAGTCGAGCGTACACTTGACCACTCGGAAGAGCAGCTGGTACCAGAACAAGTTGTGCAAACTCAAACCACAGATTTTGTTGTTTTCACTGATGAGCAACGTGAACGAGTTCAGCAAGAACTGGAGCGTGAACTGCGACAGGTGGCTTTCGGAAAGCTGGTCCATTTCCACGAAAAGATAGTAGTACTTCATGTTGACCTGGGAGACGTAGTGCTGGAGCATGGGGCTGTCGCAGTAGCGGGTGTGGATGATTTTGCTGGTGGACACCCGCCACTTTTCCACGTCGCTGGCGAGCTCCTTGAGGGTTTCTTTCGGCGAAATGGCCAATTTTTGGCCCACAAGCCGGTCCACAAGCTGGTAGTATGAAATCTCCTGGTTGATGACGTCGAGATTGTGGTCGGGCTGGCCGTGGAGCGAGCTGGTGAGCGGGAACGGCAGCGCTATGAAGTGGCGGGGCGGAATCTGGCTCGGCTTGTTGCGCAAAATGCTCAACTCCTTGTCGAAATTGTAGATGGACCAAAAGAGCCGCTGGTGGAGAATCTCGTCACTTTTGTACAAGTCGAGCTGGATAGCGATGCGGTCCAATGCGCCCACAATGCTCCAGCAGAGGTCGGCGTGGAACATGTGCAACGAGTAGATGCCCAAGAGGAGAAGTAACCGCACATTTTCCAAGTCCAGGCTCTGGCTCATGTCAAAGTCGATGATGTCCACGATGGACTCGATGATTTTCTCGCTGAAAAACGTCGAAAACGTGCCCAGCTTGGTGTTGGAGTCGTGGATAAGCAGCCCGATCGCCATCACGAGGTACCCGTCGAGATTGACGATGGCTTCCTGGTCGAAATTGATGCGGCCGAACCACGAGAAAAACCTCGTTTGCGAGATGAACGGGTACTTTGTTCCATAATTGACAAAAAAGCTGTTGGCAAACGTGTGCGCCTTGTCCTCCGGAACCGAGTCCATGGTGATGTACTCCTCCCGGAGGTTCATGGGTGTGGGCGGAATGAGGGCTCGGAGCGCCGACCGCTTGGCTATCAGTGCCCTGTGGCTCAACCGCCGAGCACCAAACGGAGACTCTGCCCTGAGCAACGAGGGTACAGACATGCTTCGGGAGCCGTCTGGAGTGCTCTGGGGGATCTGAGGGGTCGGAGAGTTCCGAGTATTTGTTCCCTCGACAACATGGATCTCCACCAGACTCGAATTCATTTCCGTTTTTCTTCGTTTGGCCTTCTTGTCTTCGTACTCGCAGTCGCTGCCCAACCGGGTGCAGTTGGAGCAGCGCGGAAACTCCCTGGAACACTTTTTTTTGAGCCGGTAGCACCGGTTACAGCTGTTTGCAAAATGCGACGGAGGTTCAAGATGCGAATTTTTCTTGGGGTTGTCCGTATTTTCTTGACTATTTGTTGTGGGTGGCTGTGGGTTGTCTGCCGAGCGCACGGCCGACTCCGCTTGTGTGACCGAGCCCAAACGGAACTTTGTGGCCATGGCGCCGTGGCCCATGGGCCGCTTGTAGTAGAAGCTCATAAAGAGAAGTTTGCGGCGGACAAATTCGCGGCGGGCGGAGCCGCCGCGGCCGCTCGCGGCTGCCCGATTGGGAAGGAGCGGAGGATAACTAAGCGAAAACGACAAAGGTACAGTGTATGGGTCAACTCAAAAAGTTGAGTTGATTACGTTTCATAGGTTCTTCTTTGCTCTTCTTCTCCATTTTTTCCTTTCTTCTTTTTTCCTTCTTTGTCTCTCCTTTTTTTTCCTTCCTTCTCTCTTTTCCTCTTTATTCCTTACATACTATTTACAATGCATATGCCGCCTCTCCTTCATTCTCCACCTTCTCTTCCTTCTCCTTCTCCGCCTCCCGCTGCTTCGCAAACTCCTGTCTCGCCCTCAGCCGCAAGTCGTCCAACAAAAACGTCTGGTCGCGAGGATTGAATGGTGGTAATGCTTCATGCGAAACAAGCCCCAACGGCCAGTGTTCGTCGTCTCCTTTGCGCCATAAACTCTCCCACATGAGCCGGGTGTTCTCCAATTCAAACTCCTCAATCACATGTGCGAGATCCGCTATGGCTTCTTGCAGATATATCGGTCTATACTGGCCAGAGTACCACAAGTTTCCCTCGTCGTTCAATTTCCGCATTTGTTTCAATTCCTTCTTCTGGTGGATGTCACGCGCTCTCCGGAGATCCACCAACCCCTTGTAGGCGGCCACGGCGTATTCGTAATTGTCGAAATTTGCAACACACATGATTCTCCAAAGATCGTTTCTGCGACTAGGTCTTCTGTTTTCCCAGTTGGGCCGGGGGAACTGCTGGTCGATTTGGCTTTGGTGGTACGCGGGCACCTGCGAGTACAAAACTTGCCCGGAAAATAAGTTTTTAAACATGAATACTTGCGGTGCCATTTCGAGACGCTGCAAATCCGCCTCTGTTTTCTCACCCTCGGCTATCCGTGCGCCCAAAACTTTCCTAGACTTCATCTGCTCGATGAGGAACTTCCTCATGCGCTTTTCCGCTCTCATTCGCATCGGCATGGTGGCTGGTGTGGGTAGCTAAAAGACGGTTTTCAAGCTGAGGAAATTCAATTTTTCAACAGAGTCGTGCGCGCACAAACACTCGTCCATGTGAAGGAGTAACCTGCAATTTCTCGATTGTGAATCGCCGCCGAAACACAACCTGGTAGCACCAGCCACCTCAACAACAGCCAACCCCAGTTACCAAGCTAAACTTTTCATCAAGCTTCTTTGCTTACCCCACAGCCATATCACGTGACATCACATACCAGTTTGGCCGCTGCTCATACTAGCTGTCAATGGCCACTTTTTCGACCGTAATCCAGGTTGTGCCTTTTTTCTGTTTACAGGCGGCACTCTTCGGGTGGACATTCAAGTATGCATTGTCTTTAAGCATACTTGAGTCTTATGGGCTGGGGATATCTGCTCGAAAAAAAGATATCAACAACTACATCTATGATAATTTCAACAAGCGATACGGTCTCAAGTTGATTCTAGTGGATGAATCGACACTAGAAAGCGACACGGACGAGAAAGAAAACGCCAAGCGACACGGATACAACGTTATGTCATCACTGTCAAAGTTGCAGGATGCAGTGGTTCGTGCAGCATTCGCTGCATGTACATGCGCCAGTGTATCGATGATAGTACTAATGATGTGTGAATTGGGAGGTTTTATGGCTGAGCTGGCTCGCGCCATATTATTTGTCATCACGGTAGACACGTTGATCATCTTGCTCACTATGGTGTTGCCATATTTGACAATGACGATTTTGATTGACGAATCGGTGTTTCCCACCAAGCCGAAATCAAGAATAATTGCAGCCATTTGCTATGTATTGTGGTTCTATGTGCTCCACAAGTTCGGCGACTTGTCCCAGACATTTACGCCGGCCTCGACATACGACACCAGGTCCATTATAGAACGCAAAGTGAACCAAGTAGCAATTGCTGGGATTACTACCATGGCCATATTTTCCGGCATTGGTTCTGCCTCTACGGTTTCCGACCATGCAAAGTTGCTCCGGAGAGCGGTAGGCAGAGGAGGCTCGAGAAAAAAGATAATAACCGAAGCAGAACTCAATTCTCTCATCCAGTCCTATAATCATACTGCAGCGTTGGTGACCAAGAGAAGAGAAGAGCTTGATAGAATGCTTGTTGCGCACGGCGGAACCATCTACAACAAGCCCAATGCCTCTACAGACTCGTTTGGGTCTCCGAAAAAAAACAGATTGGGTGGAATTTTACACAAAGTCCAGTCGTTTGCTAGCATTTCCAGCTTGGGACTTGGAAAAGAACAGCGAGATGAGCAGGAACTTGGCAACGAAATCGCCTCGTTGTGTACGCTCCAGAACCACATTTACGACGAGTTGACGAAAAAATTAGCGTCTTTTGCCAGCCAGGAAGACGGAATGAACCGGACTCTAGTAGGTATAATGGTCAAGATTTTCACATTTGGGTTTGCAGTTTACTGCGTTAACAGAATTGTAATTGTGGTTTTGGTGCGACTTCCTTCGAGAATGATATACGGGGATGCAAGCGAACAGTCCGCTTCAAACTCGCTGGATGCTCTTGCATTCACTCTAGCACATATAGTGCAACTTTTCATCGGAGAACACACCATTTCCGAAACTCAACTCATCAACCAGATCGCCCTTGCATTATCTGGCGGATTGTTCATATGCACATTTACGTCGGTGCTCAACACATTCAGATCATTTGCCAAGTTTCTACCCTCATTTACCAAAGTCTCCGACAAATCCAAGAGCCACTTGAAGCATCTCGTCATTGCCGAGCTTTTGGGAGTTTACGTGATTTCCACAGGACTTCTCATTCGCACAAATTTACCGCAAAATCTCTCCGATCAGATCACGAGAATTCTCTCATTATCGGGATCTACTGTGTCGGCAGAGACTGGAATAACCGCCCGAGAGATACGGTTTATAGATAGTTGGTTCGACAAGATTTACGGAATTTCGTGTCTCGCGACCATAATTCTGCTCTGGCTTCGACATTTGATCGACGCCGAAGACACCGCGTACGACGAGGAGTCGTTGGTCGAGGACTTTAGCTACAAAACTTTATAGATTTTTCAATGTCAAGGGTGTTCCCCACATAATCCCCTCCGGTGCGGCGGTGCAGCAAGGATTTTTAATGTCCGCATCGGGCATATGCGTATGTCAATGCGCACATGCACATTTGCTGCCCAGTGGTATATCAATGGCAATTTCGCTTCGTAAGGTCAAATGGCAACACTACAACTAACCAAGGAGTCCCATAAGGACCCCGCCAAGTTTCGGATCACCTACGAGGATGCAGATCGCGTGCTTGGGGAGAAAAAGACATGGGTGCGAGCTAAGGGTCCACCGTTGAAAACGCTGTCAAAGATTGCCATTGTTGGCGGTGGATTTGGAGGCATTGCTGCTGCCATGAGGTTCAAGAGAGAACTAAAGGAAGAAGACTTTGTGATCTTTGAGAAGCACGACAAATTCGGCGGAACTTGGTACGCAAACACATACCCAGGATGCGCCTCGGACATACCTGCTTTATGGTACTCGTTTTACGATGAGCTCAACAAGAATTGGAGCGAGCTTTTACCTCCCCAGTACGAGATGGAAGAGTACATCTTGCAAGTCGTTAAGAAGTACAAGCTTGAGGAGAAAGCACGGTGCAAAAGTGCCATAGAAAAATTTGTGTGGGACGACGACAATAGCGAGTGGGTTCTCCATGGAGTTAATCTTGCCAATGGCCAACCAATTGAGCACCGGGCCAAGGTCGTGGCTCTGGCTCGCGGGGGCTTGGTTATGCCCAACCATTTCCGGGCCAAAGGCTTGGAAAACTTCAAAGGTGCATACATGCATTCTGCGCTTTTCAACCACAATGTGTCGTTCAAGGGAAAGAAAGTTGTGGTTGTGGGAAATGGGTGCTCCGGCAACCAGTTGGTGCCGGCGTTGATCAGGGACTATGAGCCTGAAAGCGTGGTCCAGATAGTTCGTTCCAAGCACTATATCATGCCTCCGCTTCCGTCGGCGCTCCACAAGCTTTACCAACTACTTCTGTTTTCCCGGCTTGGGTTGGTGGTTGTTCGAATTCTTCTTGTCTTTGGAGCCGAATTGCGGTACCCCATGTATGCCGGCGACGGATTTTTTGCCAGGTTGATCCGCCGAGCCTGCACCAGACAGTCGTTGCGGTACATGAACAAGTACTGTCCCGACGAGTACAAGCCGTACATTATTCCCGACTACAAGATTGGGTGCAAAAGAATCATTTTCGACAAGCATTACATGCCAATTCTTCGTGATTCCCGACTCCGAATCCAAGGTGGAGAAATCAGCCATATCGAAGAGCATGCGGTGGTCATGAAAGATGGAACCAAGATCGCTGCCGACATTATCGTTGCCTGCACCGGCTACGACATCAAGGCAAACCTGCTTTCTGCCACCATTGTTGGCAGAAATGGACTCGATGTGGAAGAGTTGTGGAAAAACGAAGGTGGTATGTCAGCCTATGAAACCGTCATGGTCAAGGGGTGTCCGAACATGTTCCATATTGCCGGGCCCAACTCTGCAACCGGACATGCATCAGTAGTAATGGCCATTGAGAATTGTTGCAGCTACATTATGAAATTAACCAAGCCGATTTTCGCTGGAAAATATGCTTCGGTGGAAGTTTTGCCGCAAGCATACGACAATTGGTTTGCAACTGTACAAAAGAAATTGTCCACGGCGGTATTCGGAACCAAGTTTGGCGGCTGCGTGTCGTGGTACACGGAGCAAGGAGTGAATCTGACGGCATATCCGTGGTCGCAGGTCACATACTGGTGGAGAATGAACCACCCAAAATGGCACGAGCTTGCTTATAGAAAGCCGAAGCAGAAATAGGGATGTCCGGGGCTACCTGGGAAGTCCGGCTACATGGGTCAACTGAATGAATACCCGTCGGATACTCCTGCGCAGAGGGGCTTTAAGTGCCCTGTCGATGTGGGGACGTGCGAAAATGTGGGGTAAGTGGGTGCAAAAAGTGAAGTGAAAGTGTAACGAAAAATCACCAGTACGGCCCAGTTCAAGCGGAAATGAGCGCATGGTGACCAACTTGACCGAGAGAAAACGCCCCAGAAACCGCGTCATGGTTTTGAACCTTATCGACCACATGCAGCCATATGTAGTTCAACAAATGCCTTTAAGTCCCGCTGCGGCTCCTCCCCGCATGTGAAAGATATACCGAGAAGACGGGATATAAAAGATGTTGTAGCCCACGGTTTCCCACAACCATGTCTGTAATCAGAAACCCCAGAGAGTCGCACCAGCGGCCACAGGACTTCCGGATCAAGTACGAGGATGCCGCAGCCGTGTTAGGGCCGCATGCAACAATTGCTGCGAACGACGCACAGAAGCCACTATACCTGCAATCCAAGATCGCGATGATCGGAGCCGGAGTGTCGGGGATATCGGCGGCCATGACGTGCTTGAAGCAGGGCGAGGACGACTTTGCCATTTTCGAGAAGCACGACGAGTTTGGCGGCACCTGGTACGCCAATACCTACCCTGGGTGCGCATGTGACATTCCTGCGGTGTGGTACAGTTTCCACGACGAGGTCAATTCCAATTGGAGCGAGGTGCAGCCGCCGCAGTACGAGTTGGAAGAGTACATCTTGAAGGTTGTGGAGAAGTACGGCATCCGGAAAAAGGCGTTTTTGGGCACGGCGGTGACCGGGTTGCGGTACAACGACGAAGAAGGCACCTGGACAATTGAGGCCCGCGATGTGAAAACCGGCCGAAAGCGGGTCCATACGGCGCAATTGGTGCTCAGCGGGCAAGGTTTTTTGGTGCAGCCGAAGCAATTGAGTGCGCCGGGGTTGCAGGAGTTCCAGGGCGAGTACATGCACTCGGCGGTGTGGAACCACAATGTCGATTTCCACGGCAAAAACGTCATTGTGGTGGGCAACGGGTGCTCGGCCAACCAGTGTGTGCCGGTGCTCTTGCGGGACTACGGGGTGAAGAGCTTGACGCAGGTTGCTCGGCTGAAGCACTACATCATGCCGCCGATTCCCGACCTGTTGCACCTGGCATACAAGACGTTTGCCGGCACCAGACTTGGCATTCTTCTTGTGCGGTACGTTGCTGCGTCGGCATGCGAGTTGCGGTTCCCGTTGTTCAAACATTTCCCATTTTTGACCTCGCTTGTCACCTGGTTCAACCACTCCACCTCCACCCAGTACGTGAAAAAATCGTGCCCGGAAAAATACCAGGCATTGGTGACGCCCGACTTCCACATCGGCTGCAAGCGGTTGATCTTTGACCACGGCTACATGCCGGCGTTGCACGACAAAAGAATGGACCTCACCGACAGCACCATTGCGCAGGTCGAGGCCCACTCGGTGGTGCTCAAAGACGGCCGGCGGCTCCCCGCAGACATCATTGTGGCATGCACGGGCTACGACGTGGTCAAGAGCTACCACAGCTTTGACATTGTGGGCAGAAACAACACCGACATCCAGGCGCTCTGGACCAAGGAAGGCATTTCGGCGTACGAGACGGTGTTGGTGCGGGACTGTCCCAATCTATTCTTGATTGGCGGGCCCAATGCCACCACGGGGCACTCGTCGATGATCCTAGCCATCGAGAATGCCTGCAACTACTTTTCCAAGGTGGCCGGACCGGTGTTGAAGGGCCTGGCAAAGTCGGTGTGCGTCAAGACTGAAAAATATTACAAGTGGTTCGACACCATCCAAGAAGAGCTCAAGCACTCTGTGTTCGGAACACCGCTCGGGGGCTGTGCGTCGTGGTACACGCTGGGCGGGGTCAATTCCACCACGTATCCGTGGTCGCAGGTGACGTACTGGTGGAGAATGCTGCATCCCAAGTGGGGGGAGTTGGAGTATGAGAAGGCTGAGGGAAAGAAGGAGAGGTGAGGGTTGAGGAACGACGAATAAGGAATAAGGAAAGAGTATGGATATGTATTTATTGTGACAGTTTTTTGCACCCATTATTCACTCTAGTAGTTTTGACTTTCGCAGAAGAAGGCTCCTGGGCGTTTCGTTGGAGGGAGGGGAAGAGATTGAGTTGAATTGAGTTGAATTGAGTTGAATTGAGCTGAATTGGTGTTGGAAATTAGGGATTGGGAAAAGAAGGTGGAAAGAACGAGAGGAATAGAGAGAAATACGAACATAGTACGAATATGGGGCATTCTATTAGCAGGTATTTGCACCCAATTCAATTTCACGATATTTAGAGAAGGAGAATAAGTATGAAACCATACGCAGAATAGGAATAGGATAAGAACACGGATAGGAACGGATAACAATTTGAAAACTGTTAATTGGAACAGTACTCACTGCAGTACTCTGACTCATTTTCGCACCCATTGACTGTCGCACTGCATGGGCGATTAGTACGGGGAAAGAAGAAACGAATTGAATTGAATTGGACTTGGAATCAAGAATTGAGGAATAGAACGCAGGTGGAATAAGAAATCGACAAAATACGTATAGCGACTGTATCCAATTGTCCCAATTATTTCCTCCCACCTTCGCACACAATTTCCACCCATTACTTTTTCGCACTCGCAATTTTCGTGAAAATTTATCAACCTGCAACAATACTCCGTACCGCCCTTAGAAGGATGTCATCTTCCACTTTTTCCCGCGAGGCCTTGGACCAGGTCTTGAAGCGCAGATTCTTTTTCGCCCCCGCTTTTGAAATCTACGGCGGTGTTTCCGGCCTCTACGACTACGGCCCACCTGGCTGTGCCTTGCAAGCCAACATCATCGACACCTGGAGAAAGCATTTTATCTTGGAGGAAGACATGTTGGAGGTGGACACCACCATGTTGACCCCCCACGAGGTGCTCAAGACCTCGGGCCACGTCGACAAGTTTGCCGATTGGATGTGCCGAGACTTGAAGACCGGTGAAATTTTCAGAGCCGACCACTTGGTGGAGGAGGTTTTGGAAGCGAGATTGAAAGGCGACCGTGCCGCCCGGGGCGTGGCCGAGACGGGTGGCGACGACGACGGCGACAAGAAGCGCAAGAAGAAGGTCAAGGAGATCAAAAACGTCAAGTTGCCCGACCTGGAGGTGAAGGAGTACGAGAACATCTTGGCGCAGATCGATGGGTTTTCCGGGCCCCAGCTCGGCGAGTTGATGACCAAGTACAACATCACCAACCCGGCCACCGGCGGGCCGTTGGAGCAGCCCATGGAGTTCAACTTGATGTTCGAGACCGCCATTGGGCCCTCCGGCCAGCTCAAGGGCTACATGCGGCCGGAGACGGCCCAGGGCCAGTTTCTCAACTTTTCCAAGTTGTTGGACTTCAACAACGAAAAAATGCCGTTCGCGTCGGCGTCCATCGGCAAGTCGTTCAGAAACGAGATCTCTCCCAGAGCCGGGTTGTTGCGGGTGAGAGAGTTCTTGATGGCCGAGATCGAGCACTACGTTGACCCGGAGGACAAGTCGCACCCACGCTTCGACGAGGTCAAGCACGTCAAGTTGCGGTTTCTCCCCAAGGACGTCCAGGAGAGCGGCTCCAACCAGTTGCGCGAGTGCACCATTGGCGACGCCGTGGAGTCGGGCATGGTGGACAACCAAACGTTGGGGTACTTTGTGGCCCGGATCTACCTTTTCCTCGTGAAGATCGGCGTCAACCCCGACCGGTTGCGGTTTAGACAGCACTTGCTGAACGAGATGGCGCACTACGCCGCCGACTGCTGGGACGCCGAGTTGGAGACGTCGTTCGGGTGGATCGAGTGTGTGGGGTGTGCCGACCGGTCGGCGTACGATTTGAGCGTGCACTCGGCCCGGACCAACGAAAAGTTGGTGGTGAGAAAGGCGCTCCCCAGCCCCGTCACGGTGGAGAAGTACGAGGTCACTCTCAACAGAAAGAAGTTTGGCCCCAGTTTCCGCAAGGACGCCAAGGCGGTGGAGAATGCGCTTTTGAACCGCACCCAGTGCGAGTTGGAGGAGTTGGCCGCGGCGTTGAAGAAAGACGGCCAGGTGTCGTTGACCGTCGAGGGGATGCCCGAGCCCGCGGTGGTGACGGCCGAGCTCGCCTCCATCGAAAAAGTCACCAGAACCGAGCACATTCGTGAGTTCACCCCCAACGTCATCGAGCCCTCGTTCGGTATCGGCCGTATCATCTACTCCATTTTCGAGCATGTGTTCTGGAGCCGCCCCGAGGACAAGGACAGATGCGTGTTGTCGCTTCCGCCCGCCGTGGCCCCCACAAAGGTGTTGTTGGTGCCGCTTTCGTCGCATGCTGATCTCAGCCCCATCGTCAAAAAAGTGTCGGCGTACTTGCGCAAGGAGCAGATTCCCTTCAAGGTGGACGACTCGTCGGCGTCGATCGGCAAGCGCTACGCCCGGAACGACGAGTTGGGCACGCCGTTTGGAATCACCATCGACTTTGACTCCGTCAAAGATGCCTCCATCACCTTGAGAGAGCGCGACTCCACCAAGCAGGTCAGAGGCTCGTTGGAGGAAGTTGTGGCCGCGATCAAGGCAGTCACCTACAACGGCGAGTCGTGGGCCGACGCCACGAAAAAATTGACGCCTTTCGAGAGCCAGTCGGCCTAAATAACGAGATCAATTACTACGTGCTCTATTTTTCACTCTTCACTTTCAACTTTCAACTTTCGTTCCTTCTTCCCTCTCTCCATATCTGCACCCGCACCTCGATCCGCGGCGACCCGCTCATCCGGTAGCACGTCACAGCCGTGGGCACAACGTGCCCCACAAGTACGGGCCCCACACCCGGGCTCTGCTCTACAATGTGAAGACCTATCGTATTCCACGCTATATGCACAACTACGGTCCACCAGGAGAAATGGCGTATATACTCGTCATGGGGCACGAGCGCGGCAAGCACGAGCGGCGCCGCGAGGAAGAACAAGTACGTGAATAGCACACAGGGCTCCATCTGGTCTCTCCGTCCGGTGCGGCAGTTGAGTCTGGGGTGAGATCGCCGCTGACGTAAGCGGGACCTGGTTTCAGCGCCGGACTTTGTACTTTTTCGCAGCCAACGGTTCGGCAGGTTACAGTCTCCGCCGAACACTTGTTGCTAAAAATGGCTAGGATTGGCTGTGGTATGCTAGCAGGTACGTGCAGAACAGTATGCTGTAGCGAGGGCGCCGCCGTGGCAGATATAAAGACAATTTCTGCCAAATCAGCCCATGGTGTACTTGCAGACAGACAACTTGATTGCTAACTTAGGACCACTGATGGCTGAATCTGCTACTTTATCTCTTGAATCTGCAACTTTGCTAGACAGCGGGCGCATGAGCGTCGACACGGGAGTTGTGCTTTTGGGGTCTGCGGACCCGATTGTAGAAGACGACGGTGGGGACCCCGACGAACGGTCGCGGGGAGTAGATACTTCGGTAGTCACCTGGCTCAGTTTGCGCCTAGATATGGACGACGTGAGCCTCGGGAATTTGGAGGAGCTTGATTTTGAGCCGAAACAAACGGAGCAGAACATCGGGGAGTTGGCGAGCGAGTTTCTCAAAGACAACCCTCTGCAGTTTGCTCGAAACGCCAGAGAAGATGCCCAGGACCAGGAAGCCCACGAAGACGACCAGGGTCTCAATGGAGCAGGCGCTCCGTTTTTTCCAGAACAAGAAGTACAATCGTCGTTTTTTCCGGAAAGCGAAGCCATGTCCAGTTTTTTCTCAGAAGAAGCCGACGCCATCTCTCCACTACTAACCCAAGCGGCGCCCCCGGCGCCCGGTGTGTCCATGAACCAGCTTCTTGCCAACGAGCCGCTGTATGTGTATGGCGAAGGAATCGACACGAGAAGGTTTTCTGACGGGAGGAGCCAAATGGAACAAGCCTTGAAAATGGAACCAGCGGACTTCAAAATGGACGCTTTCCAACCGTGTTGTTTGCACGAGGGCGCCGGCGTTCAGAACAACTACAGCGAATTTCCCTCTGGAACAGAACTCGCAATCGAGTCCATGGCCAACCAGTTGGAACTCAAGATCAACCTTCCGTGTCCAGGACACATGTACGACTACGCCGACTGCGCTCTCGAGTTCAAAGCGTTTCCCGCTCCGGCGTGTGTCAAGAAACGAGCGAAGGGCAGCAAGAACACGGCTCCGCCCGAGCTCGAGATCGAGTACCAGACGGAGTTGATTCCCACGGTTGTGATTCCGTGTCCCGAGCTCGTGAACACTGCCCGCAACGACATAAGTGGCCAGCAAATGATGGAGAACAGGAACAAAACCGTCAAGATATACAGCGACGAGCTCCAGACGATTTGCAAGATCAACCGAAATTGCTATATTCGGTTGTCGCTCACGTCGTTGCACCCGTACCCGAACATCGCCTACGAGAAGAACGCCAACTTCCACATCAGTCGTCCGTACGAGCCCCAGTTTGTGCGGTTCGAAGTGGACCAGTCCAACGGTCTTCCGTACAACCCCACCCGGTGCGGGCTCTGTCCGTTCTGTGAAAAAATCACGTTTCTCAATCTCAAGACGTCGTCGTACGCCCAGCACCTAGCGTTGACCCACGGGGTGTACACCGACAATTTTCTCACGCCGAACCCGTACGATTTCGGAGAATACAGGCTTGTCAAGTCTGGCTCGGATCGCACCACCACGGCGCACGAGAACAACCGGTTGGGCGTGGTGTGTCCGTGCTGTAACCAGGTTATCGGCACCCACTGTTCCCAGACAACTGCCAAGGATCGGCCGTTGAACAACTTTTTGCGGCACTTCCGAGACTTCCACCGCAAGCGAGGAAAGTCCATTCAGAAGGGCGACCAGTACGAGTTCTTCAACCGGATGGTGCGACCCAGCAACTATCTATATGGCTAGAGAGTAGACAGGCGTAGTAATCGATGAAACGAGCAGGGTGTAGTAGACAGGGTGCAAACGAGCAGGGTGCAAACGAGCAGGGTGCACAACGGTCCCCACACTTATGTCACAAACACCTGCACGAGCTTGCCAAAGTCCAAGCCGTCGCCGGTGGTGGTGTCGAACACCTTGATGCCGTCCAAGTTGTGGATTCCACGCGCGATGCCCATGAGCTGGATCGACGTCTCCATCACGTTATTGGTTTCCAACGGTCCCAATCTCACGTCGTTTTCGAGAAAAACCACCCCGCCCGAGCGAGGCTTCATGGTTGCGATTTCGTTGAGAAGATGGATTTTGTTCACCACCAACACATCGCTGCCCGACTTTTGGCCGAGAACATTGGACGACGAAGTGTTCGAGACCGGCCCCCGTTGCGCCGCCGTGGAGGTCCAGTGGAGCGGGTCCTGGACCACTATCGACAAGTTGAGCGCCGTGGCAGAGTTGTTGATGGCCTGGATTTTCCACGAGCTCACCTCGCCGAGCCGCAACGTGAAGCTGCCGACGAACGTGAGCTTGAGCCCGGAGAGCGCCGACGCGGGATTGTTGGCCAAGTTGACGGTGACGTTGGACGATGAAAGCGCCGGTGGCTTGAGGCCCGGCTGGAGCGCCGGCGGATTGGCGGTGGTGCCGCTGACGAGCTGGGCCGAATTGCTGCTGCTTTTGATGCTGTACACGCTGTGGACGCCCAGCTTGCGCAGCACGCCTCTTTCGGGAGCCGCCCCCACCGCCTGCACTTGTGAGTAGCCCACCGAGGTGCGCAACGAGCTGTTGATGGGCGGCGCCATGATGGTGAAGTCGAGAATGGGGGCCCAAAGCGTGGTGATTTCGTTGCTCACGTTGACAAACGACCCGGAGGCGGCGTCGTAGCGCTGGACCTGGAGCACGAGTTTGATATTGAGTGCCTTGGAGCTGGCGCTGGCGTGCGGGTCCTGCGGTTCTCGCTCAAAGTCGGCATTGACCAACTTGTACGTCAAGTTCAAGGCGTCGGCAAGCCGCATCCGCATGGGCAACTTGTAGCCGGCGGCCGTGAGCTCCACCATGGACCCGTACTTGAACGAGACGTCCAAGCTCAAAATGGAAAAGTAGTACTGGTCCTCCGACGACACAAGCGCCGCCAATTCCTCCGAGCTTTCCACATTCAAGGTTGCTAGGAGCACGTTGTTGCGGCCCGCGGGCTTGGTGGACTTTAGTCGGATCACAAGCGACACCGAAACCGGCACCGAGATGGAGGTGTGCAACGAGGTGTCGTTGCGGAACGGCTTTTCTGGCGCTGGCGGAGTCCGGCGAGCCTCCGACGGCTCTATAAACGCAGACGGAAGGCTGTACTTCTTCGCCGGGTCCAGGTTTAGAACCGGGTTGTTGAGCTCGGCCAACAAGTTGGTGCTATTTTTGGCCTCCAAGTCTGGGAGAATTTCCACCTGGGCGGGCTGGGCTTGTTCCACCGACGGCAGCACGAAGTCACGGCAGTAGCACGAGATGAGGATCTGCGGGTGGCTGGCCTTCTTTTTCGGGTACACAATGGGTACCTGGTACGTCCACACCGAGTAGAATGCATCTTCAATGTCGCTCTTTCCTTCTAGAAGAACGCTATTTTTCGCCAAAGAAAAGCTGGCGATGACCGCAGCGTCCTGGGCTCGTACGGGCACGTCTGCCTCCGTCTTGGGGCCGGCGGGGCCACCAGGGCCTTCGCCAGGCACCACAGAAACGTCCATAAACACCGTTTTGGGTTCGGAGTCGTGCTTCAAAATGACGAAAACCGACACCGATTCGTCAAAAAAGACAATGCTGCGCTGTCGGACGCTCTTGGCCCGCACGAGAAACTTGTCGATGTCGTTGAGCCGGAGCAAGTCGCCCGGATGGGCGGGGAGCACGATGGAGATGCTCATGAGGGTGCAAGTTGCACGAACTGAAAATGCGAGTTGAAAATGCGAGTTGAAAATGCGAGTTGAAATGCGTAGTTGCAAAGTTGCAAATTAATTGTATTAAAGTTCAATTCTACAGTATTTGTTCGTAGATTCGCCTGTGCCTACTCCACAATGGTCTCGTTGGTCTCGTTGCACTCCAAGTCCGACTCCACCTTGGGCGGCCGCACTTCCGCCCGGATGTCCTGAACCGCACAGTAAAACGTGCCCAAAATGCACCCCACGTCAATGACAAGAAGCGCCGCTCCGTACATGGCGCCAACCACACGCAACGCACGCAAGCCGCCGTGCAAGGCCGCCATCTCCGAATTGGCCAAAGACATGGTTCCGAGCGGAAACGTCATGGCCCAAAACGCCTTGGAAAACCGGATGAGGCCGCGCACCCGGCGCCGCAAAAAAGACGGGTGGTTCTCGGTCATGTAGGTCCATTGGGGGTTGTGGTTCTTGGTGAACGGGTAGATTTTGGACAAGCACGACATCACCGCAATTATGGTGGAAAACATGCCGAAAGCGTTGAGAAACATCGACATCAAGGCGGTAAAGTACACGAAACAAGTGCCGACAATGAAGCTGGCGGTGACGGAGTCTACTGACAGACCCACGTCAATGGCAGTGGAATTGACATACGCCATGTATGGCGACAGCAACAACAGTTCGTGGTGCTCCATAACCAAAGTGTAGATATCTCTGCCAATGAGGAGAATGCCAAAAGCTCCCTGGCCCATTACGCCCACAGGAAGAAAGCTGGAAAATATCAACCCAGTGGCCGGAATTTTGTGGACGAAGAGTCGCCAGTAGTAGATGCTGATAATGATGAAAGCCAACGCTACGGCCCATGCCCATAGTAAGTAGCAGATGACGAGCGTCAAAACCTGGAGATTTACCGACGGAAGCTCGGGACAGATCAAGGCGCCGGCCGAGGCGGTGACGGTGAGGGTAACCACCGGCAAAAGAAGAGTTGCACTCAAGGTTTCCAGCGTCAACAAGTTGTGGTTTTTCCTGTACTTGGCGACAATTCCAAAGTAGAAGATGACAATGGCGCAGTAGAGCGACAGTGCTAGGGAGATCCACCAGAGCACATAGATGCCGATTATGAAACTTTTGGAGGTGATTGCAAATAAAAAATTGACAAAAGTGGTGGTGTACCCCATAGATAAGCACCCCAAAAACACCGACGTGTTGGCGTCACGATGGAACTTGAGAAAGTTCCCCGGCACCGTGGCCATGGATATGACAAAGCTGGAGAATGTCACGATGAAAAAAAATACGGCAAACCCCCACATTATGCACCCACATACTTCGAGCCAATATGCGGGATACGGGAACTTATGCAAGATGACGCTCAGAATCCCGCACCCCATGATCGACACAAAGTACGCAGGATGGAACTCGACGATGAGTCGCCGGTGCGCGACATTTACCGTCGCAGCCGCGTAGTTTGCAACGGTTGAAGTGGTCTCGAAACTCTTATCGTGATCGGCCAACTGTGGCGTTTCCAAACTGTGGCTGTCCGACATGTAAACCTGGAACGAAAATGGAAATCTGGGGTTTGTTGGTATTAGTGATGTTGAAAAAACGAAATTAAATGGGAAGTAAAGAATGCCGTAACCTATCAGTGGACTATCTGAACGTACATGCCATTACTTATAGATTAAAGGAGGAATTGCTCGCCTGCAGGCGGGCACGAGTCATCGGCGGTCGCGCCCTCGGAAGCGCCTTCGGAAGGCCCTTCGGAAGGGCTGTTTTGCCTATTTGGGAAGGCCGCAGCGGGGCCACAACGGACGGCGGCCACACGTGGCCCGATGCGGTAATTGCCAAGCGGGGCCGCTGCCGTAGTTGGCGCCGAGCGCCGAGCGTCACGGCGGCGCGTGGCGGCGCACACCGCTGCGGACCGCCGTATTGCCGCATCGGGCAGGTAGCGGACACGGTGGCCGTTTGTGGTGTATAAATCGGGGCCGCCCCCTCCCGCACAGATTTTTTTCTCACAACCGCTATCTGTGTTTTTTAACTTTTTGCTGTTTTTCCTTTTGCGTACCTATCCTGACTTCTCGATATGGCCGTCCAGACACAGACTTCACAGTCGCCAGCCCTCAGCTCATCGTCGCTAGCCACCAATAGCCCTCGGTTGAAACCAGCTACCCCCGGGATCAACTCGATACCCGAGGGTTCGGAATTTGAAATTCCCGATAACAACTTTGGCAAGCTCATACGCCAGCTCCGGCAGATCTTGGGCCCCAACAAGGGTATCCTGTCGGCCGACGTGGACGTGGCGAAAATCCGCGAGGTTATGGAACAGTATACGTCCGATGAGTCGGAGTGGGGCAAGTATGCACTCCACGATGGAACCCGTGCATATTCCCGAAATGGGGTGGTGGACATCAATGGGAATGCCAATTTATTGGTGCTTGTTTGGAGTCCGGGCCGGTCGAGCGCCATCCACGACCACGCCAACGCCCACTGCTGCATGAAGATCATCAAGGGTCAACTCAAAGAGTCGCTTTATGATGTTCCCGACCACGAGGGAGAGTTGCACCCACGTCAAGAAACCGTTATGTCGCGAAACGAGGTGGGGTACATTTCGGACGACATCGGGCTCCACAAGATTTCGAATCCGCTCGAGGACCAGGTTTCTGTTTCGTTGCATTTGTATACGCCTCCGTATGCCGCCTTGTATGGGTGTTCCATGTACGAGGCGGGGTCGGGCAAGAAGCATCATGTGGATATGAGCAAGTACTATAGCTGGCAGGGGGTTCTTGTGAATGCAAAGAACTCGCTGAACTGCTGATGAGAAATGAGACTGAAAAATAATAAAAATATGAAAAGAAGAATAGTGTAGAAGTCCGTTCGAAGACGGTGTAGAAGTGGTGGGTGTAGAAGAATTGAGTAAAGTGGAAATGACAGGAGACTTTCAGACCCAATCCGAACTTGGTGGCTCCACCAATTGACATACAAGTTAATTTTCCTTTGCATCGTTTTTTGTTCCACCCCCACTCACACTCTTCTTCGCACTTTCTAAAAATGAAAAGACGTTCAAGCCAAGGCGGTTTTACATGTTGCGAATACACGCAAATGGCCATGGACTTACCTCAAGCGCTCATTTGGAACGTATATAGAGAGTGAAATCTTCCTACGACTTGATGATCGAGAAAAAATTCTAGGCTTGAAATCGATCAATCTAGGTGCGAAACCGCAGCCATTCTCGACGGCATCTGTTATGGCACAAAATACTAGAATCGATGATGCCGGAATCCGTATACCACGATCCTCCTCAGGAAAAAAACCCAAGACATTACATGCTGGCTTCCATGTGGCTCCATGAGAAGATAACCGCTAAGCGGAAGCGCAATTGTCATATGGAGCCGTCAACAGTGCGGCGTATCCAGGTTTGACGATAAGGAGACAGGGATATAGAGACTTGTTTCTGCTAATGAAATATGAAAAGGAAGTGTGTAGCAATCACTAACAGCAGAATAGTTGACTGAGAACTGTAAACTTTCGAAAGACGTAAAAATAGGAGAGAAGAGAAGCAAGTGATGATCAGTGTAGGACCGCAACAGTAAAAGAATTGACTAAAAAAAGACTAAAGCTCTAGACAAACAATTCCACTCTTTGCACTCTTGTACCTTTCCAATAATTCAGGGGACCAAATTACAAGTCGGGACCTTATATTGTGTCCAAAGAAAGGTACAGGAACTGCCATATCATATTCCTCATATGAGAGTGTTAACAGAATGAGTATTTGATTACCGTACAGAATCATACCGACGCCGCACATACAACGGACGATTACCCAACCATTTTCTAGATATCATAATTTACTTGATTTTGAGAATGTGTCAAACTTGCATATCCGTGCAGAACAATGCGTCAACTATGCATATGTTGCGGATTGGTTGCAAATATCCAAGTTCCAATCCAGTTCCAGGTCACATGCAACAGTCACCAATGCGCCAGTTATCTCGGTTAGAAAACTACCTGCACGAACCATCAGCATAACCCCGGAAATGGTTCAACTTTCGTAATATATAATCACTCCTTATCCTCTTATTATCTCTCATTATATTCTATCAAATGAACACAGACTGGTTTAACGCTGACGACTTCACAAAGATCGAAGACGTCAACGTTCACCCAAACGTTTCTGTATTCAACAGAAAACTATATACGTTTGGTGACAAAGGAGAAACCTACATAAAGTTCTCATACATTAACAGCTGCATTCAATCCCAGGATGAGATTGCCTTGCTTGATACAAACTCATGTATATTCAAAATAAGTGACACTAGGTTCATTGTGGTTATGAAGAAGGGCAAAGACTATGCAGTGATTGGAGAATTGGGTAATAGATATATTACTAAAAACAAATTGTGTGAATATGATGTCGAAATAAGATCTCCAGATGACTACAGTGTCGTATCTATGAATGAACTTTACGACCCATCAAAGTTAGATTTTGAACTGCTATATGAGAATGCAGGTAGAGTTAAGAGCCGGTTCGATGCCTACGTTAAAGATATTCGAAACAATTGATTGCTAAGTATAATATTGCAGACAGTTGAGCCAATGAACTTATAGTCACGGTATTTAAGACCTGTTTTTACTGGAGAATCGTAAGTATCATCTTCAATGCAATTTCTTAGCAAGCAAGAATCTATCCTGCAGTCAGTAATGTGAGAATGTGTCAAACTTGCATATCTGTGCGGAACAATAAGTCAACCATGCATATGTTGAGAAATGGTTGCAAATATCGCCCAGTTCCAATCCAGTTCCAGTTCACACGGCACGGCCACCAATACGTCGGCTACCTCGGTTAAAGAAAATCCCTGCATGAACCATAGGCCTAAGCCTCGGACATACCACCAGTTTCGTAATATATAATCACCCCTTATCCTCTTAGCATCCGCTCATCATATTCTATCAATGAGCACAGATTGGTTTAAAGCTGACGACTTCACAAAAGTCGAAGACGTTAATGTACACCCGAACGTTTCTGTATTCAACAGAAAACTATATACGTTCGGTGACAAAGGAGAAACCTACATAAAGTTCTCATACATTAACAGCTGCATTCAATCCCAGGATGAGATTACCTTGCTTGATTCAAGGTCATGTATGTTCAAAATAAGTGACACTAGATTCATTGTTGTTTTTAAGAAGGACGAAAACTATGCAGTGATTGGAGAATTGGGTAATAGATATATTACTAAAAACAAATTGTGTGAATATGATGTTCAGATAAGATCTCCAGATGACTACAGTGTCGTATCTATGAATGAACTTTACGACCCATCAAAGTTAGATTTTGAACTGCTATATGAGATGGCAGGTGCCAGAATTGAGACATATTTTGATCAGTGTATGAAAGACATCCGAAACAATTAATTGCTACCTATAATATAGTAGAAATTATTGCAATAAACGTATTTGAATGCCCGCTCTTATCGGAGAAAATACCTATCAAGTAAACTCCTATCTACTTGACATGTATTTTGTGGTATTTTCATACCATGTTTTAAATTTTAAATTTTCACATTTTTTTTATGCTTTTATAACTTTTCATAGCGTTTCTATTCTTGTTAACCACCCCAAACACATTGTCTCTTTTCGATTGATAAATCGTAAGTACCATCGTCATTGCGCTTTCTTAAGCAAGCAAGACCTGACATGCAGTCACTGTGATGGTTACAAGGGTCTCCGGCAATACCCCCACCGGCCACAGCAACATTAGTAATAGCTAACAATAAGATTATTGAATGAAGAAAATTTGAAAACATTGTAGAAGGCGTAATTCAGTCCAATAATAATGAAAGAGTACAATTTATATTGGTGCGTGAAAAGGTGCCAATACTGTGTTTTTTCTTCAATGCGCTTTTCTACGCTTATTTTCTACAAATTCTTGGCCGTCTGTGGCTCTCTCTTCCTTTTATGTAACGGAACCTTTCAACGCGGCCGTACGAGAGGCAGGTTACATGCAGATTACGTATGGCGGGTATCCCCTCTATTCCGATTTGACGTCAGCCAAAAGTCATTGTCCAGGAGTAAGTAGTAAGGTATGGAATGAAATAGGAAGGATACCAAATCACAATAGTCTCTGATAAGCTAAAAATACTGAATCATACGAAAGCGATTAAGGAACCGTTTTCTGGATAAGGAATGTGTCAAACTTGCATATTTGTGCATATGCGCCAGTTATCGCGGTTAGAGAATTACTTGCACGAACCATGGGCATAAGCCCCGAACATGGTACAACTTTCATAATTTATAATTACCGCTAATTCTCTTAGCATTCTCTCATTATATTCTATCAATGAACACAGATTGGTTTAAAGCTGATGACTTCACAAAAGTCGAAGACGTCAACGTTCACCCAAACGTTTCTGTATTCAACAGAAAACTATATACGTTCGGTGACAAAGGAGAAACCTACATAAAGTTCTCATACATTAACAGCAACCTTCAATCTCAAGACGAAGTTACATATCTTGATTCAAGGTCATGTATGTTCAAAATAAGTGACACTAGATTCATTGTGGTTATGAAGAAGGGCAAAGACTATGCAGTGATTGGAGAATTGGGGCCTAGATACATTACTAAAAACAAATTGTGTGAATATGATGTCGAAATAAGATCTTCTGATGACTACAATATATTATCTATGAATGAACTTTATGAGCCATCAAAGTTAGAATTCGAAATGCTATATGAGATGGCAGGTGCCAGAATTGAGACATACTTTGATGCGTACATGAAAGATATTCGAAACAATTGATTGCTAAGTATGATATGAAGACACTTATGTAAATGAACGTAATTAAAAGCCCCCTTTTATCGGAGAAAATACCTATCAAGTAAACTCCTATCTACTTAACATGTATTTTGCGGTATATTTATACCATGTTTTAAATTTTATATTTTCACATTTTTTTTATGCTTTTATGATTTTCATACCATTGCTATTCTTGTTAACCGCCGTCAACACATTGCCTCTTTCCGAATGAAGAACCAGTACCATCGTCACTGCGTTTTTTTAAGCAAGCAAGTAGACCATCGCAGTCAGCGTGAGAGCTACAAGGGTCTCCGACACCCCCAGACATAGCAACATTAGTAATAGCTAATAATAAAATTATTGAATGAAGCAAATTTGAAAACATTGTAGAAGGCGTAATGATTCTCAGTCCAACAATACAAAGAGTACAATTTATATTGGTGCGTGAAGACGTGCCAACACTACGTTATCTTTTCAATGCGCTTTTCTACGTTTATTTTCTACAATTTCGTGGCCGTCTGTGGCTCTCTCTTCCTTTTCTGTAACGGAACCTTCCTACGCGGCCGTACGAGAGGCATGTTACATGCAGATTACGTACGGCGGGTATCCGGTTATCTTTTCCGACTTGATGTCTGCCGAAAGTCATTGCTCAGGATTAAGTAGTAAGGTATTGAATAAAGTGGGTTCTATAAGAATTACTAGAATTCAAGAGTATCTGATAAGTTAACAATACTGAATCATACGAAAGCGATTATGGAAGATTACCTAACCGTTTTCCAGATAACGTAATCTAGTAATGTGATAATGTGTCAAACTTGCATATCTGTGCGGAACAATAAGTCAACCATGCATATGTTGAGAAATGGTTGCAAATATCGCCTAGTTCCAATTCAGTTCTAGCTCACATGCAATAGTCATGAGATCACTGCTTACCTCGGTTAGAAAATTACCCGCACGGGCCATGGGCATAAGCCTCGGACATGGTACATCTTTCGTAATATATAATCACTCCTTAGCCTCTTATTGCCCTCTCATCATATTCTATCAAATGAACACAGATTGGTTTAAAGCTGATGACTTTACAGAAATCGAGGACGTTAACGTTCATCCAAACGTTTCTATATTTAACAGAAAACTATATACGTTCGGTGACAAAGGAAAAACCTACATAAAGTTCTCGTACATTAATAGCTGCATTCAATCCCAGGATGAGGTTGCCTTGCTTGATACAAACTCATGTATGTTCAAAATAAGTGACACTAGGTTCATCGTGGTCTTAAAGAGGGACAAAGACACCAATGCATATGCAGTGATTGGAGAATTAGGAACTAGATACATTACTAAAAATAAGTTGTGTGAATATGACGTCCAAATAAGATCTCCTGATGACTACACTATCATTCCCATGAACGAAATTTACGACCCATCAAAGTTAGATTTCGAACTTCTATACGAAAATGCAGGTGCCAGAGTTAAGAACCGATTTGATGCGTACATGAAAGATATTCGAAACAATTGATTGCTAAGTATGATATGCAGACAGTTATGTTAATGAAGTTGGAATCACAATAATTGATAGCTTTTACGGGAATACCTATGAAGTAACAGCGAGACAAACTGTACCTGGAAGATCCATCAGAGATCACCGAGGAGTACGGAGGAATAGAGTCTGTTGAGTAGAAGGAGTGCAGATGCACAAAATGTAGTGGCACTTGAAAGTGCGCAATAGGATGGTAGCTCTTCAAATTTACAATTTTACGCAGCTTGGCCGTCTCTTTTGCAGGTTTCTGTAACCGAGCCTTACGTGATACCGGATAAGATTATGACTTGAGGTCAAGTAACTTCTACCGAAAGGGCGTCCCGGATTAACTACGGTACAGATTGAGCTACGAGTGATTATTTGGTCCTGGTCCATCTCGTCCATCTTCCTAATCGTCCTTAACTTTTCCTAAGCTATTCTGCCTATCTTCGCACTTGAATCAACAGAAGCCAGGAATGAAGAATAGCAAGGAGGATAACTGACAGCAATTTGACAGAAATTTGACAGAAAGTGACGGAGGATTGCAGACACACAATGCCAAATGCTGATCAGCCCTACCCAATTGCCAATAATTGGACCATCTCCAAGCGAAAATGAAAGGAAAGCTAGATACCAGAATAGTCAACAGCGTACAATCGTCAATTTTGGAAGTTCAGTGAGAAGCTGACCAGACTTAGACACCAATTCCACTACCAATTGCTACAAGTCTCTCCATCACTCGCACCCGCTCTTCGCACTCCCGCACTTATCTTTTCCACCCGCACTTATCTTCGCTTTTCGCACTCTATCTTCGCGCTCTTCTTTTCGCACCGATTCTATCTCTCTTCGCACACTCTCTTCGCTCTCTCGCTACGCTTCGCCATGTCAGTGTTCGGGCCCGCTCCCTTGCAGCCCTTGAACGACAAGATGCGCCACGGCTTCGACGAAGACTACAACTCGGAAAACTTCCTCAATCTCCTCGCCAACTCGTTCTACATCTACTTTGACGACAAACGGCACAATGCCACCGGCAACCCTATTCCCGACGAAATGAAGATGGACCCAGCCCACTACAAGACATACCAGCCCATCCACGACTGGAAGGTGATGAAGGAGCGCCAGAAAACCATCAGCGCTGTTCTTGTGCTCTGCTTGAATTTGGGAGTCGATCCGCCAGACATCATGAAAACGTACCCGTGTGCCAAGTACGAAGCCTGGTGTGACCCGTCGCTCTTCCCCGACACGAAAAAGGCCATCGAGCTGATCGGGAAAAACCTCCAGGCCCAGTACGAGACGTTGTCTCTCCGCACCCGCTACAAGCAGTCGCTCGATCCATGCGTGGAAGACGTCAAAAGA
This sequence comes from Meyerozyma carpophila, assembly GCA_030573695.1. Lineage (NCBI taxonomy): Eukaryota > Fungi > Ascomycota > Pichiomycetes > Serinales > Debaryomycetaceae > Meyerozyma > Meyerozyma carpophila. The sequence goes on along the minus strand of JAJMDS010000003.1, from coordinate 884,552 downwards.
TTCTGCAATACGCTCCGAAGAAACGCCAAAGACGAACGAATATTGTTCCACTACAACGGCCACGGCGTGCCCCAGCCCACGGCGTCGGGAGAGATCTGGGTGTTCAACAGAGGTTACACCCAGTACATTCCCATCTCGTTGTACGATCTCCAGACCTGGATCGGTGCTCCCGTCATTTTTGTCTACGACTGCAACAGCGCCGGCAACATCGTCCACAACTTCAAGAAGTTCGTCCAGAAGCGGATCGACGACGACAACGAGGGAAACCACGACATGAGCGCCCCATCTCCAACGTCGGCGTTTCTCGACAGCATCCAGCTCGCGGCCTGCAAGAGCAACGAGCTTCTTCCCATGAGCCCCGAGCTCCCCGCGGACTTGTTCTCGTGCTGCTTGACCTGCCCCATCGACATCAGCATCAAATGGTTCATCTTGCAGTCGCCGTTGAAGAAAAACTACTACTCGCTTCTCCCGAAAAACTCGGTGGACAACGCCATAATCCCCGGAAAATTGACCGACAGACGCACCCCGTTGGGCGAGCTCAACTGGATCTTCACCGCCATCACCGACACCATCGCCTGGACCACGCTTTCAAGGCCCATCTTCAAACGGTTGTTCCGCCAGGACTTGATGGTCGCGGCCCTCTTCCGCAACTTTTTGCTAGCCAAGCGCATCATGCCCCACCTCAACTGCAACCCCATCTCCGACCCCCCGTTGCCCGACAGCGTCCGCCACCACCCCATGTGGGACTCGTGGGACTTGGCCATCGACCAGGTGTGCGCCCAGTTGATCAAAGACGACCCGGAACACAAGCACAAACCGGCCATTTCCGACCCCATTGCGCCCATAGGCGCCAACGACACTGCCAACGGCCCCGCCAGCCAGGTCCCGGGCCAGCCAGGGTACGTCAACTTGCCCAATTATCAGCATTCCACCTTCTTCGAGCAGCAGCTCACGGCGTTTGAAATCTGGCTCAAGTTCGCCGGGCCCTCCACCAAAGAACCGCCCGAGCAGTTGCCCATAGTGCTCCAGGTGCTCCTCTCGCAAGTGCACCGTTTGCGAGCGTTGATCTTGTTGTCGAAGTTTCTCGACTTGGGACCGTGGGCCGTCTACCTCTCGCTCTCGATTGGCATTTTTCCCTACGTGCTCAAATTGCTCCAGAGCCCCGCCCAGGAGCTCAAGCCGGTGCTCATCTTCATCTGGGCCCGTATCATGGCCATCGACCACAAGAGCACCCAGCAGGAGCTCTGCAAGGACAAGGGCTACAACTACTTTTACCTCATTTTGAACTCGAGCCCGGGCAACCTGAACGGCCCAGTGGGCGCCCCTGGCGGCTACCTGAACGCCAACATCTTGATCAACGACGACCACAAGGCCATGAGTGCGTTTATCTTGACGTTGTTCATCAAGGACTTCAAAAACGGCCAGCGGTTGTCGTTCTCGGTTGAGCTTATACACAACTGCCTCAAGTTCATCTCCACCAGCGAGAACCCGTTGTTGCGGCAGTGGTGCTGCTTGCTCTTGTCGCAGCTCTGGAACAACTATCCCGATGGGAAGTGGATAAACTACAAAGACGGCTACCTCAACAAGTTGCTCTTGATGGTCAACGACCCGATTCCCGAGGTCCGTACGTCTGTCATTCTCGCGCTAACCACGTTCTTGAGCGACGTGGACGGCGAGTCGCTGCCGCAGGGAAGCATGAACGCCGCCTTGCGGAAAGACGAGTTGAAGCAGCAGGACCTCAAGCTCGCCAACACCATTCTAGGGCTCCTCGGCGACGGCTCGCCCATGGTGCGCAAGGAGATCATTTTCTTCATTCGCAAGTTTATCAACATCTACTCCAAGTTCTTCTTGGTGGTGTCGTTCAACCAGCTCGAGGAGGAGATCGTGTTGATCGACAACCCCAACGAGCTCAACGAGTTCCGGAAAAAGTCGCCCGCGTACGGGCTGATCTTCTCGTCGATCTGGAAAGCGTTGCTCATTCTCACCGAGGACCCGCATCCAGAAATCAAACAGCTCGCCGAGATTCTCGTGGACCAAATCATGCTCCAGTTGAACAAGAGCGAGCTTGGCCAGTTGGTTCGTGAAATGGAGGAGTATTTGTTGAGCAAATCCACCCTCAACATGAGCCAAACTTTCGGACAGGGCGCACCCTCCAAGCCCATAATCAACCGCCCGTTGAACGGAGACGCCAGACGCCAGGTTTCCAGCGGGTCGACGCTCCAGCGCAACAGCATGCAAAGAAACAACAACGTTCTCAAGATCACGTCGCGGCCCCGGTCTGTGTCCACCAACAACATGGACGACCCCAGCCATTCCGACGCCGAGTCTGTGTCGTCCAAGCTCAAGAACTTTTCCATCGCCAAGTTGTTCAAGTCTCTCCACCTTTCCGAAGAAACCGACCTCAAGAACTTTTCCCGGATGTTGAGTTCCGGGCCCGTCACCAGCAACTACGGCGCCGAGTACAAGCCCAAGAGCGCCCGGTTCAGGCCGCGAGACTTGACGAAGGAGCCCAAGCTCCCGGACGAGTCCGGGTTCTTCCAGTACAGCTGCGAGTACTTCCAGGAGCCGCAAATGTCCAAAAACGAAATCGACGAGCCCGGGTCGGAGGAGTACGTGAAGCGCATCTGGCGCCGCAACAGAAACGAGTCCATCATCCAGGAGACCCAGCCGCAAAAAACCATGGCGTTGCGAGGAGACTGGAACAAGAACATCCGGGTGATGAACAACAAGAGCCAGCCGCGGTTGATCAAGTTCACCCAGTTTGAAAAGCTCTTGGTGGCATGCGACGACAAGGACAACATGTCGGTGTGGGACTGGGAAGACTGCAAGGCGGTGAAGAAGTTCAGCAACGACAACCCGTTCGGCACGAAAATCACCGATATCAAGTTTCTCAACGAGGACGATCTCCCGCTCGTGCTCACCGGCTCCTCCGACGGGGTGGTGAAGATCTACAAAAACTTCCATCTTGAGGACGAGCAGATTGAGTTGGTGGCGTCGTGGCGAGCGTTGACCGACCTTCTCTTGACGTCGAAAAGCACCGGGCTCGTTTCCGACTGGCAGCAGTCCCGCGGGTCGTTGCTCGTCAGCGGAGACGTCAAGATCATCCGGGTCTGGGATGCGCCCCGCGAGCTCTGCTTGGCAGATATTCCCGCCCGGTCGTCGTCGTCCATCACCTCGTTGACGTCGGACCAGGTCACCGGAAACTTGTTCGTGGCCGGGTTCGACGACGGTTCCGTGAGGGTGTACGACCGCCGGTTGGACTCGCGAGAGTCGATGGTGCGGGTGTGGAACGGAGCCAAGGCCCAGCCTGGAGTGCCCGCCGCTTCGTCGCGCCGCCGGTACGGCCACGGCAGTATCAGGAACACCCGAATGCAGCGAGGCGGACTCCGCGAGTTGGTTACCGGCTCGTCAGACGGATATGTGAATCTCTGGGATATCCGAGAAAGCGAGCCGGTGGTGACGTTTACCAACGAGCCCGAGAAGTCCATGCGGTGCATCGACGTCCACGAGCACGCCCCGGTGATCACCACCGGATCCAAGTCGGTGAGCCTCTGGAGCACTTCCGGCGACATGGTGTCGGTGTTGAAAAATCCCCACGAGTCGCTTTTGACGAACCGGACTGCCAGCTACTTGACGGGCGCAACGTTCCATCCGCACCGGATGATGATGGCGACAAACTACAACCAGGATGGGCACATCAATGTGTACTCGTGCTCGGACATCATACAGGAGTACTGAAGGGAAGCAGAGAAGAAGAAGAAGAAATGAAAAGAAAAGGAGAGAAAGAGCACACGAAAATGCAAAGTAGAAATGTGAGAACTAAAAGGAATGTCATGTCCATGCCTAAACTACCTCTATCAGTACACCCTCTCTTCTCTCTTGTCTCTCATCACCGAGATCGGTGCACGTGACCGCACCTCAAGAACTCACTTTCCACTTTGCGGTACTCATGACTCTGACTGGTTTTGCCACGGGCCAGAATCTCGGTTCCAGACCCAGCCCAGACGTCGCCCGCGCTCCCTCCGACATCACGGTGGCCCAGCGCATGCTCAGCGCTTGTCTGGGCTCGGTGGTCACCTCGCTCATCTTGACTCCATTTGACGTTGTCAGAATCCGAATCCAGCAGCAGCAAATTTTGCCCAGCAACCCCTGCTGTTCCAAGCACTTTCCGCCAGAACTTGGCGCCGGCAACGCGGCAAAACTGCTGGTGGAGCCGTTCTGGATCCAGAAACACTATTGCGATGCCCGTGAAAGCTGCACCAAAGTGACGTCCACCTTCCAAGGATTTCGGGTAATTAGCAAGAACGAAGGCATTGCCACGCTCTGGCGGGGCTTGTCGTTGACTCTCCTCATCGCAGTGCCGGCAAATATCATATATTTCACCGGATACGAGTACACCAGGGACCATTCTCCCATCGCATCGAAGACATTGAACCCGTTGGTTTGCGGGTCCATGGCACGATTAATGGCTGCCACCAGCGTGGCGCCGGTGGAATTGCTCAAGACGAGGCTCCAGGCGATCCCCACCGACGCAAACAACACGAGAATGTTGACCAATTTGGTGCGGGACCTGTTGATGGAGGTGAAGCAGCGCGGCTTGGGATCGCTTTTCACCGGGCTCCAAATCACCCTCTGGCGAGACGTGCCGTTCTCGGGCATCTACTGGCTGTGCTACGAGTCGTTCAAGACGAGATACAAAAACTTGCTCCAGAAAGTGGCTCCGGACCTGCTGCAGTCGGCCGACTGGAAGGTGTTCACCTCGAGCTTTCTCTCCGGCTCCACCGCGGGCCTCATCGCTGCTCTTCTCACCCACCCGTTTGACGTGGGAAAGACCAGAATGCAAATCACCGGCGACCACATCCAGAAACCCGGTGAACCATACAAGCCGTCGATGTTCTCCTACTTGTACAAAATCGGCAAGAACGAAGGCTTGGGCGCCTTGTGCAGCGGCTTGGGCCCCCGGGCGCTCAAGATTGCGCCTTCGTGTGCCATAATGATCTCGTCCTACGAAATTACGAAGCATTTTTTCCTGAATTATTGACTGCAAACCATCTGTACATATATCTCATTGCCATGGGTCGTGGTCCGGAAAGTCATAACCAGCGTCGTTCGACATATGGATGGGCAGCGGGGCAAACTGCTGGGGGTTCAAGTTGCTCTGGGAGTCGCCGGGGTACAAGTTTCGTGAGCTCTCGTGCGCACACCCCGTGGTGATTCCGAGCTCTCGAAAGCACTGGGAGCACGCTGGCGACGACCTGGCCTTGGAGCTCTCGTCTGCCAACACTCGCGTAACGTCCGAGTTGTTGGCGGAGGGCCGCAACTGGTCGATAAGCCGGTCGTCTTTCTGGAACGAAATGAGACACTCGCAGTAAGTTTCCGAGGCACTGGCCAACCTAGCATGGTAATTCTGAATGGCTGCGAGGTACTCGCCCAAGGTATCTTTGAGCTCGTGGGACAAAGAGCGAATGCACTGTATTTCCACCACCTCCAAATTGCACTGCACTTCTTCGAGCTTCTCCCGCAACAACGTTGTGCACGAAGCATTGGCTCCGTACTTGGTCTCGGAGTCCTTGACGTTTTTCATAAGCTTGGTGCGAGCAGCCGCCAAATCGTCGAGCTTTCTTTCCCGATCGTTCACAAGCGAAAAGCTGTCTTTGAGCCTCTCCAACTTTTCGCTGAGACTGATGCTGCCGCCTCGCTGGGTCAATAAGATACTAGCGAACTCGCGGATCATCTGGCGACTGTTCAAGTGGGGAAGGTCCGCGGCCCAGTTGCTCAAGGCTTGTGCCGTAGCGGCTTGCTGGGCTTCGAGACGGCGATGAAACTTGACCATTTTGTTCATTTTGGCCTGTATTTCCGATGCCTGAACCCGGGCTTTGGCGTCGGGGTCTTTTTTGAAATGGCTGCTGGTGACAATGCCCGACATGGACGAGAAACGCTCCAACACCCGGATGAGAGTACTCGCAGGCTTGCCTTCTAGAGTGAGTTCCTCCACCTTGGGAGGCGCTTTCCGGTCGCGAAAGAGTTCGTGGAATGTCATAGTACAAAGAAAAAGCGAGTTTGTGGCTCGACACAAACGAGCATGTATATAGAGAAAACAGAGGAGGAAAAAATCTAATAGAAGTCATAATAGAAGTCACAAAAGAGGTCCTAATACAGCATATTACCCACATCCTACAACCTAAACCAAACTCACCATCCTCTTGTATTTCTCTACTCTATTTTCTCGCATCGGCATCAACGTCCACGCCCGTCACATCGGCAATCGACTTCTTGAGCGACTCCACGCTGTCGCCAATATATCTCTGTCCGTCTTTCGTCTTTTGTTCCACAGAGTTGACCACTCCTACGGCCGAGTCCACGGCCGCCAGCTGCTGTTTGGCAATGTGGGGAAGGTTCTCCTGCTCGAGCTTCCATGCAAAGAACGCCGTGTTGGCAAAGGTCTGTGGAAGGAAGTACCGGAACGCAGCAAGACCGAACACCACTGGAAACGTCATTTTGGCCAACATTCCCCGCGGCCGAGCAGCAATATTTCCACTCAACGCCGCCACAACGATGTAAATGGAGTTCGGCAACAAGTCCTCGGACCGGTCGTGGAGCTTGCTGGCAGTGGTGGTTATGGATTTCTCGGTACTGTGGTACTTGGCGTAGGCTTCGTCAACATACGACCGGATGTTTTCGGCCGATTGGGCGGCGAAAAGTCTTGTGGACTTAATGGCAGATTCCAATGTCAGAGACGTGCGCACAGAAGCGCCGCCAACAAGTTTGCTGGGCCCCATCGCTTCCAATTCGGTTCCGGCCGATTTGGTCACGGTGCCGGGAACGGGGTTTACGGCATTTTCGTCCTCGTAAAATCTTCTATTCGACTCGCAAAGCACGGGCGAGGCGGAAATGTGCACCAACGAAGCCCCGAGCGTCACAGAAAGCCCAATTCGCAAAAACGACATTCTCGTGTGTGCTTGTGTAATTGGCTCTCTGGTTTTGTTCCGCGAACTTCAACAGACCCAGCACGTGACATCTTTGGGTGCGATGAGGAGTCTGAAAATGGAGCAGAGATCATGCTATTAAGACTCCGATCTGGGGCTCCACGAGACTTTTCACGGCGGGGAAACCGGCGTTTCGTGGTCTTTGCACCTTTTAGAAACGCTCAGACTGAAGATTTGCCGTTTAATCAGCGTCGTCATAGCGAAACTTTTGGTCAGATTGTGCGCAGTGACCGACTAAAGAAAGACGATCAACTAGAATCCGATTCCGGCCGGGTTTTCGACAGAGATACGCCATATGTCACACACTCGCCGTTCCGAGACTCGGACGGTGTTCTTTTCAAGGGCAAAAATGCAAAAGAAGCCCGTCTACATGACTTGACTTTGCTAGGAAGAGTCGACCAGAATGTCACCAAACTTCCGTACGAAATTGCCAGGACAATAAACAACGAGATACTCGCACACACGGCACCCGACAGGCTTCGAGAAAAGGCCGCTTTGCTATACCAGGCGTTAGGAAAGGACCAAATACAAAAGGCTCCAGAAACCGGCCTTGAAGCCGATGCTCATATTGCTGCTCTCTTTCTCCAAGATTACGCCCATGCTCGCCAGGTTCTTCTTGAGGTCCAAAATAGAACTCCAGGGTTCTACCCCCGCAAAGTTTTAGATGTGGGCTACGGTCCTGCTGTAGGGATGGTTGCGCTCAATGAAATCATGGGCGACGACTATTCTCCAGAGGAAACCGAAAGTTATATTATTGGGCGGCGAAACTCGGAAATGAAGAAACGAGCCAAGATCATTTTGTCCAGGCAGGTGAGCGAGCAGCCACAGGAGGTAAATGACGGCGAAGAGACTCGAGAAAATGAAGCAAACACAGAAACAGAAATGGAAGCCAGAACGGAAACAGAAATCGAAAATGAAACAGAAACAGAATCGAAAAGTGAAATGGACTTCGAAACTGAATCCGAAACTGAAAATGATTTCGAGGAAATTAAAGACTCAGAGCTCGGGTCTATCGACACTTCGGCCATCCGCATTCGCACCAAGCTTCGGGATACCTTGCCCATGGCCAAGCAATACGATCTTATTATCGTCAACCGTGCTTTGCTCACAAGAGAGTACAGTTTTCCCCGCGACATCGACATCAACATCCACTCCATTTTACGGCTTCTCAGTCCAGGCGGACATTTGGCTTTGATCGAAAGAGGCAATGCGCTTGGATTTGAGACCATTGCTCGTGCCCGGCAGGTGATGTTGCGGCCAGAGTCGTACCAGACGGAGCATGGAAAGATCCCTCGTCCATACATCAAAGGATCGAGTGTCAAGCCACAAAAATTGAGAAACGAGGACCAAATGATATCCGACGAGGACATTGAATTCGAAAAGAAAATGTTGCGGGAACTTGAGGAGGAAGAGAGTGAAGAAGAGAGTGTGCTTGAAGAAAAGGCTGGCGGTGTGTCTGATTTTGAAAAGCAGATCATTGCCGAGCATGGACAGGCGACGGACGAAGAGTTGAAATTCGAATTTGAAGACAATGAGAATTTTGAAATCAGTGAGGTTGGAGCTGCTGAGGCTGATCCAAAGGCAGCCATGGACTACCACATCAGTATTGTAGCCCCCTGTCCTCACCACAGAAAGTGTCCGTTGCAACTTGGCGACCCCAAGTACTACAAAATTCCGTCTCACAAGCACAGGTTCAACTTTTGCTCGTTTTCAAAGACGATTGAAAGACCCAAATTCACCATGGAACTCAAGCGTGGTAAGCGCTTGGCCACCTCGTGGGACAAGACTGCTGAAGACGGGTTTGGGTTGGGCAATATTTCCAAGAAAACTCTTCGCGACCTTGAAGGTTCCGGCAGACCAGGAGGTAATAATAGCGAGGTTGGAAACTATTCGTATGTTGTTGCACAAAGATCTCTCAATGATGAAGAGACAGTGAGACGGATTGACCAAGAGCGCCGTTCACAAGAATTCACCCCATCAAAATTGACCGACGTTGGTAGCTGGCCCCGGATAATTGACAATCCAAAAAAGGTGAAAAACAATGTCAAAATGAACGTTTGTGCACCTTCTGGAAACATAGAGACATGGCAGGTGCCAAAGAGCTTGGGCAAGCAGGAGTTCCACGACGCCAGAAAGGCGGAAAGAGGAGATTCCTGGGGACTTGGAAAGAAAAGTGTCATTGTGAAAAGCAGTATAAGTGAAGAAGCCAAGAAAAAGTTGGATGTTTTAGCACGCACACAGAGAAAGTCGGCGTTGAAGGAGGAGCGCAAGAAGCAATGGAAGAAGTTGGTGAGTGCTTCAGAAGAGGACTTTGATTCGAATGTGGACGAGTTGGCGGACGAGTTGGCTACGGCAGTGGAGTCGTCTAAGAAGTACAAATTGCAGGGGAAACGGGCCAAGTTTGACGTTGATCCTAGGAAATACGATGGGAAATAGTGTAAATAGAAAACTTTAAGACAGTAATGATAGAGAAAAGTGAAAAGAAAAAGTGAAAGAGAGAAAGGTATGGGGAAATGAAAGATGAAAAATGAGGTGAAAAATGAAGTGAAAAATAAAAAATGAAGAAATGAAGAACAAGAAATGAAGAGCCTGAGTACCAGTCTGTTCACATTGCCGTATCGAGTAGTTTCAGAGCAATTGACGAATCGGTGTTATCAGCACACGAACTGATAAATCGTACTCATTCGCACCCACACCTCGATCCGTTCTTCACTCAATTCTTCACCACCTTCTCCATCCTTCACCTTGCCTCTCCATTCTTCTCCATTCTTCACTCCTCTTCTTCCTACAATCTCTGTCGGTACTTTTATTATGTTCTATATCGAACTATGGTCCAGCTCTCAGAACTGTCATGCTGTCATTACACCCCTACTTTCTTCTGTACGAAGAGCCCTCAGTCAACTTGGCCTTGCCTCCAGTGGGAGTACACAAAACAGTGGAACAGTTGTCACAAGTGACGGCAGTTTGGGCGTGGGAAAATACAGTGGTGATGTTCAAACATCCTTGGCACTTAACATCCATAAAGTAGGATCTTGGCTGGGGAACCAAAGTCTTCAACTTGTGCTTCTTGGCCTCAGAGGCAGGGTTTGGGTTCAACAAATCTTGTACTAAAACCATGGTGCAACTATCAGTAGTCTTGAGGGGCGAAAAATTTTTCTCATTTTCCCCATTGGGCCCTTTGTGTAACATTGATGTGGCACACGACGGATCCACAGCCTGTGTGCAGGCCGCCGCATCTGGTTGCAAAATCTCCACTATATCTTGTATCAACAGGGGGTTCGTTACATGCGGTACTTTTTCTTTATTTCGGTGTTTGTTTTGCTTGCACCCACTCTGGTGATGCTATATTTTGACGAGGGCTTGGTAAATCTGATTTTTGTCTACAATATTACTGTTCTTTTTTCGGCGGGCCTGTTCGTGCTTTTTGTCAACGAGGCTATTTGGAGCGTTTTGGAGCATTTTTTTCGGCAGAAAATTCGGTTGAGTGGCTACGGAGCCGCCTGTGGGTTGGTGTTTGTCTGGCATTTGTTGCACTGTTGGTTCTTGGTGTGGATCCGCAAGGGAATATGTATCAGTTCGTCGCTGCTTCCGTTTGTTTTCAGCAATATCAACCTTGCAATCTTCAGTTTGTGGAGCGTTCCTCGCTTGTTTCTGCTTGTGTTTGGCCGCTCCGAAATAAGGCCCGAAGAGCCGCAGAAAAACAACAACAATTCCGAAGAAAAGGTCATGGCAAGTATGCGGGCTTTGCAGTCAATTGTTGCGTTTGAACGGCAAAAAAACTACTCCTTCAAGAGAATTATCCGCGACAAGTTCCAGTACTACGACGGCCAGCTCCACCGTGTCGAGCAGCAGCTCATTAACTCCCCAAACTTCTCGAAGCATATCACCATTCGTCCATACCCATTGAGCTCAAAATGGAGCCGGGCCCATCTACAGTCCTCGCCCGTTGATTTCAAACCAGAACAAGGAAAAGGGCTTTCTCCGTTTCATGGCAAATCATTGCATGGTCCTTCGTCGCGGTCAATTTTACGCCAAACCGACGCCCATAAGGCTGCCGGAAGCGCCCTGTCGCAAGCCTCCAGCTCACATACCTTGATAGGCCAGGAAAGCCCAGTCGCAAAAGAGCCAATTTCGAAGCCGAAAAGCTCGTTTTATACCATCAGTCGGTTCAACTACGTCGTAAAAGTTGCGGCTTCGCCGTACAAAATGGCCCGCAAATTTTTGTACATTTTTCAGCGCGTCCATTTCAATTGCTTGGTGGTCTGTGGATACCTATGGACTGAAGCAAGCACCTACATTTTCAGCAGAGAAAGCGACGATCTACGGCCGTTCCAGCTTGTGGGCTCCTAAAGGGTCCACTTATCTTGTCGTCTCCGACTGCAGGTAGGTGCGCCATCGCTTACGTCAGGAACTTGAATAAGCAGTCCGGAGCAGCAGACCTAGCTAACTTTTCAAAATTGCTAACAAACGACGGCCAAAGAAGATACGGCCTCCGTATAGGAGGTACGTGTACAAGTCTGACTTCACAGACCACCGTAGTGACGAGGACTCGGAAAACGAAGAAGAAAACGGTGCTCCGGTAGATGATCAGTATGGCAATCACCGAGATTTTGATAAGAAAACCAACATCAATATCCAATCTGTGTACGTTTTGACAAACTCCAAGGCTCATAATGGCCAGGTGTGGCCAAGATCCCAATTCCAGAAGGTCGATGTGCTCCAGCATTGTCTCCATCGTCCTCATAATGTCTTGCAAATGGAGCCTGAAGTGTCTCTGTCGCCATTCATGAACATGCCCATCGAGATTATCGAGCGTATACTTGAAATCTTGAACGCTTGGGGCAAGTTGAAAGCTCGCCACTTGCGTGTTTGCAAGTTGTTCTACCATCTCGTGCTACCTATGATTTATCGGTGTCCCCATCTCAGAGCCACCAATTTCTTTGCATTTGTCGAAACCATATCCTCCAAAAAGCGTCTAGGGGGCTACATAAAAGAGCTAGATCTCTCCTACATCATACAAACAGGAAAAAATGCCTTTGTTGCCAAGCTCCTCAAGCATTCACGAGGAAGTCTAGAGCTCTTTGTTGCACCTCAGACCAGTTTTGGCTTCGGTCCTTTATTGGCACTCAAGCACTGCCACAGACTACGTGTGCTAGACTTGCGGCTTGTTTCCGAAACGCTCAACCTAGAGGAGCTTTTCGACTCCATACGACATCTCGATGAACTTGTGCATCTTTCATTTCCGCGGTCATCTGTGGAAATAACCAACTTTGAGAGTATCGTATGGCCTCCTCGGTTGAGTTTCCTTCGCATATCGGGCGGTATAAGTGACGAGTTCTTCCATCGTTCTCGCATCCCGCTGACGATCACCCAACTTGAGTTTGCGCATTGTCCCTCCATCACGGAAGCGGGCTTCCATTTCATACTTTCACAGGTGGGCGACAACTTGCGGCTGCTCAAGGTACAGTATCCCATGCCGAAATTCAACGAGGGTACGTTGGACCGTGTCTTTATCTTTTGTCCAAATCTCTTGGTACTTGAAATTTCCGTCGATTATGTGTCGAGCACATTTTTCGACGACGATACCCTTGTTCATGTGCCCTACAAGCGGCCTCTTCGTACCCTCTACATTGATTGCAGCGGCATGTTGGGCACTTCCACAAGGCTCGAGCCCATCGATTTGGCGATCGCATTGAACGAAGAACGATTGCCCATGTTGAAAAATATTCGCTGTACTGCCAAGCTAGGGTGGGACCCACAATCAGAGTACGTTTCTTACATTGTGGATGAACTAGATGACCGAGGAGGTGGGTTGTATATCGGCTACTAAGTGGGAGTGATTTTGCAACATCCAACGGCCTGCATACACGCTGGATAAATTCAGATTGAGGCTGAAGCTCGTTATGGGCGATTCCGGGGCAAGAAGTAAACTACCTGCGGGTTACAAGCAGGGGGTTTCGAGACCTTTTTACTCCACGTTTGTCGATCTGCAATTGCTCAAAAATGGCAAGTTGTCACGAAAGGACAAACTCTTCATGCTAATTCTAGTAGGTGTTGGAATCCTAGTCCGAGCATACAAGTTACCTACTCCTCCGCGAGCGGTATTCGACGAAGTCCATTACTTGGGCTACGCCCTGGACTATCTCCATGGTGACTTCTTCGTTGATGTCCATCCTCCTTTAGCCAAATTAATCTTCTATTGGATTACGTTATTCCTCTCTCCCGGAGCGAAAGCTGATACTATTAAGATTGGCGAGAAATTTGATCCTAGCTTACCTTATGTGGCCCTCCGTTTGTTTCCTGTTGTTTGTGGTATCCTGACAATTGTGTTATCATACCGTCTTCTTCGTGTTTCAGGGTGTAGAAGTTGGATCTCGTTTATTGGGGCTTTCTTGGTAGCGATTGAGAACTCGTTGGTGACGCAATCTCGATTAATTTTGATCGACGCTCCTTTGATATTCGCTATAAGTCTCACCGTGTTTGCAATTCAAAAGGCTGATTTGGTAACTCCTTTCACGAGAAAGTGGTACCAATTTATAATCGTCGCTGGATTTGGGCTTGGAGCCGCCATGTCTATCAAGTGGGTCGGTTTCTTTACAGCGGCTTGGGTTGCCTGTATCAGTGTTCAGCAGTTGTGGAATTTGCTTGGCGACCTCGATGTTTCAGACCGTAAGTGGTTTGCCCATCTAGGTGTACGGCTTGGTGCCTTCGTAGCATTGCCGCTTGCGATATACTGCAGTTTGTTTGCTGTTCATTTCAGCCTTCTTTCGTATGGTGGTCTGGCCGCTGGAATGCTTTCTCCAAGCTTTCAAGCTACTTTCAAGGACGCTGCTCAAGCAATGCCTGTTCAAGTTCTCTATGGGAGCACGGTAACTATCAAGCATAATAGCTTGGACTTCTATCTTCATTCACACAACTATACATACAAGGGTGGATCTGGAGAGCAGCAGGTGACGTTATATGGGCAGTCTTTTGATGGCAATAACGAATGGATAGTTGAGACACAAAACAAAACGCCGGAGGGAGCTTTACAGAAGGATTATAAAGAAGTTAAGGATGGCGATGTCATAAGGTTATACCACAAATTTACAGGCAAGTATCTCCATGTCAATGATGTGAGACCCCCGATTTCGGAGCACGACTACTCTAACGAAGTGTCCTGTGCTGGAGACCGCGATTTGTTGGGAGACTCCAACTATGAGTTCACCATAAGAATTCTTCTGAAAAAACCCCACTCGAAGAATGACTTGCCTATGATTAAGCTTCGTGCTACAGAGACCATATTTCAGTTGCTCCACCGAGGTACGCAGTGTGTTGTCATGAGCCACAAGGATAAGCTACCAGAATGGGGGCATTTCCAGAACGAGGTTCTCTGTGTTGATGAGCCCACGATTCCAAATACCATGTGGTATGTGGCTTCCAACTCGCACCCCATCACCGATAACGACCACACGTACGAACGGGTGCACTATCAAAATCTCACATTTTTCGACAAATTGTGGGAGTATCATGTTGTCATGTGGAGAGTGAACGCCGGACTTTCAGGGAAGAAGCATCCGTATGCATCGACGCCGGAATGGTGGCCGTTTTTGACCAGAGGCATCAACTATTTTTCCCATAGATCGGCTCCCAGTGGACAAAACTCTGACGAGCCGGGGCTGCACATCTACTTTATCGGGAACCCTGTCATCTACATTGCTGCTTTCATCACCATTCTTATTGTTGTATTTTCCAAAGGTCTATACTTGATTGTTGCGTTGAACCCATTCAAGATCCCAGACCAAAAAGCAACCCAGGAGATATACCATCGAAGCAGTTTCCGGTTCTTGATGGGATGGGTGCTACACTATTTCCCGTATTTCTGGATGTCACGAGAGTTGTATCTGCACCATTACTTGGTTCCTTTGTACTTTTCGGTTCTTCTATTTGCTCAGTTTGCAGAGTACCAAGTGAGCCAACGAAGATGGGTGGGATATGGAGTTTTGGCGTTGCTTGCAGCAGGCAGTGTTTACTACTTTGTCAAGTTGTTGCCTATTATCTACGGTACTCCATGGACGCGGGCAGGCTGTCTTGGAGCGCGGGGCATTTGGGACATCGACTGCAGTGCATATGTTGAGTAGACTTTCTTCATACCGAATGCTAGTCAGAGCAATTGTGTAACGAATGAATTGCTTCGTAACTTGTTCATAGCAGTGAGTGTAAATTTCATCTACGGTTCAAATACATTGAACGGGTAATACCATCACTGATGCTGATTTAATACTTATACCGAATACATTTTATATCAAATGCTCTACTTTTATCTTTCTTCGTAACTTTTGTTCATGGACTCCGCGCCCATTCACTGTCGCCGCTCCCTAATTTCTGGTGGTCAGAATCCCGTTCGACAACTGCACGATCAAGTGCTCGCACTGGCGCAACAACTGGTCCTTTTCTTTGATTTTTTTCTTGCGTTCTTTTTCCACGTCCTGGAGCTCCTTGGACAACTTCTGGAGCATCTCGAATTGGGTTTCTGGCGCCACGCCTATGCCCGGAAGCGAGTCTATTAACATGGTGATTTGGCGAGACTTCAAGATGAGGTCGGTGGAAAGTTCACTAATTGTATTTTCAAAATTTGTTTCTGCCTCGGCGTGTGCGGTGGGCTGGTTGGATACCGAGTTGGCTGCGTTGGTCTGGCGGTTGCTGCCGGCCGGAGTGGCTTGTTGCTGTTGGCCCGGAAGCGGAGCTGCTGCCGCCAAGTTGGAAACCGACATTGGGTCGTCGTCTAGAAGGGCGTTTTCGCAGTTTGTGTTGACATAGTTGACGGTGGCGTTGAACTGCTCGACGAGCTGGTCCAAGCAAACCTGGAGCTGGGTCAAGCGGTCCGACATAAGAGGTGATGGTAGATGAGCCTGCAGATGTCAATTGAGACTGCAGGTGTCAATTCACCTCCTGCGGATGCCGTTGGCTCCTGCAGAGAGGGGTCCTGCAGTATCTTTCTCAGATCAGATAAGCACCCGGGCATAACAATACACCCTTATCCCTTTTCCTAGCACACTTGCTACAGCGTCTGAGAGCTACCGGGAGAATCCACAACACTCGTGAACCCTACAAGCCCCTGGAAGCTGAAAGAGAAAATAGTGGAAAGAGAAAATAGTGGCGGACCCTTAATCAGCCGATTTCCAATTAGTCCCATTAGTGCAATTTATTGCCAAATTTTTGCTAATTATTGCCACACTTTTCCAAATTTCTCCCGAATTTCCACTTCCTCCCGAAGTCTCCCTTTCCATTCTCGCTTTAATCCCCTTCCATTCTCATGTCCGACTTGGTGTGGCAGGACGACGACGCCGTCACCCAGTGCTTTCTCTGCGGAAACACCTACAACTTTTTCAACCGGAGACACCACTGCCGCAAGTGTGGCCGGGTGGTGTGTGCAAGCTGCAGCGACCAGTCCATCCAGTACTTTCCCAATACGTTGGTGGTGAATCCAAATGGGGTATGTTCTCGTCTGAAGAGCTGGGAACGGTATCGCACTTGCGACGAATGTGTCGAAACAACCATGATGATTAGACGTGCGTTGGCCGAGGAAGTAGATCCGTATGCTCCGGACGCCTCCACGAGCGACGACAATAATAGCACCACGAAAACGGCGGGAAACACTTTTACTCGCATGGTTTCGTCGTCCACAAGTTCGTCCCGCCTGCAACTTCCGCGGGTTAACGACGACGACTCGGACCACGATCTCTGTCCCGTGTGTGCCACCAATCTTGCCAAAGAGTTCCGGCGGCAGACTGGCGGCGAGTCCGGTTCTCACGACTTTGACTTGTTCAAAGAGCGCCATATAGACGACTGTCTTGTAGCCTTCGACTTCAACGCAGACCACCAGCGGCTCTCGCTGCCTCGAAACGGGACGCAACGACACCGCAACAAGATGCTTGTGTACAACATGCCGCCCATTCCCAAACCGCAGTACGAAACCATCCCCACCAACTTAGAAGGCACGTCGGCCGACACCGTCAAGGCGGTTCCTAGCGAGGTGTTTGGCTCCGTCAACACGATTCTGTCGATAGAGCCGCTGGAGAAGAACGAGCTCGACCAGGAATGCGTCATTTGTCTCGAGGACTTGAAGGCTGGAGACAAGGTGGGCCGGCTCGAATGCTTGTGTGTGTTCCACTACAAGTGCATCAAGGACTGGTTCAACAAGAAGGGCTACGGAGAGTGTCCGGTGCACTACGCACCCGTGGTATGAATGTATGTATTATGAGAAATGAAGCTATGGTTATCTTTCTTCTCGGTCTCTGTCGTCTCTCTTTTTCTTGGTCCGTTTCTCGTGAAAGTCTTTGGTCTGCTTGATGGCCTCGGCGCTGGCCCGGTCCACATGGACGTGCAACGCATTCAAGACGTCTCTCGGTGGAGACGGGTCTTTGGGGAGCTTGAATCCAAGCACGCTCTCGATTCGGAGATACATTTCCAAGTCGTACTGGGTCACCAACGAAACCGACTTGCCCGACTTTCCTGCTCGCGCGGTTCTTCCCACACGGTGGATGTATGCTTTGGAGTCGGTGGGAATGTCGTAGTTGATCACCACGTCCACCGAGGGTATGTCGAGCCCTCGGGCAGCGACGTCTGTGGCGATCAAAATGTTGGCTTTGCCAGACTTGAACTTGTTGAGCGACCCGAGCCGCTGCGACTGGGTCAACTGGCCGTGAAGAGGCACCGCAGAAAAGCCCAAGATTCGGGCCAAAAGCGTGGACCTCTGGGTGTGGGCACAGGTTCTTGTGAAAACGATGATGGACTTGCCCATAAATTCGTTCAATAAGTGGATGAGGAACGTGTTCTTGTAGCCGTCGCTGACGAGCATCATGGACTGGACCAAGTTGTCGGCGGTCTGGTACTTGTTGGAAACGGCCACTTTGACCGGCTCGTGCAACGAGGCTCTTTGAAGTTTGGCGATTTTGTTGGTCATGGTGGCCGAGAACAAGTACGTGGTTCTCTTGGTGGGGATCACCTTGAGAATCTTATCCAAAGCAGGCCCAAAATCCATATCCAACAACCGGTCGGCTTCGTCCATCACCAAGTACTGCAACGACTTCAAACTGAACCCTTTTGTGTTTTCCAAGTGGTCCATGATTCTCCCCGGGGTGGCCACGAGAATGTGTGGCTTCCTCATGAGATCTCGGGCCTGGTCCATCATGTCCATTCCGCCTACAATACACACCGATCTCACTCCCATTCCCGATCCCAAGGCGTCAAAAGTCTCCTTGATTTGGTACGCCAACTCTCTTGTGGGCGCCAACACGAGGGCGTAGTATGGCCGCTGGGCCTCCCAGAGCGACTGCAATATGGGAATGGCAAAGGCGGCGGTTTTACCGGATCCGGTCTGCGCAAGTCCAATGATATCTTTTCCTTCGAGGGCATGCGGAATCGCCCCCGACTGGATAGGGGTGGGTTTCGTATACTTGAGCTTCTCTATCGCCTCCATGAGCTCGGGAACAAGATTAAGTTCCAGAAAAGTGTGGAATTTGGGCTCGGAATCGACATCTTGAGACGCCGCAGTGGTGGTCTCCACAACCTCGGCGGACTTTTCTTCGACAGCGGCTTCTTTTTTCTGCTTCAACGCATTCTTCTTGATCTTCTCCGCAAGCAGCTTGGCGTCCACGGTGCTCGCCAGCTTGGAACTCTTCGCTTTCTCGGGTTTCAATGCCATGGCAGATGAGAAGAAGAGTTAATTTTCGCGATTATGAGATACGGCCTGCATCCAGCGCACCGGCAAGAAGGGCTTGATCACTTTGAAACGGATCTTTCTCGAGCAAGGCGGTGCTGCGGCAACACAACCGTAGACCCTCATCCTGGCCCAATCCTTTCCCTTGCACCACAATCGCCTCCCATCCATATTTTATCACTTGGTGTGTTCCTGCACACACCGGAAAATTCGATGCTCATCGCATCGTTTCTTGTTAGATTCTACAACCATGGCTAAGAGAAGAACAAAAAAGAGAACACACAGAAAGGTTTCCGAAGAGGAACTAGCCAAGATTCCTCGCTCCATGGTGTTGAGGATCGGCTCCTCTTTGCGAAACCACTCCTTGACCCAATTAGTGAAGGATTTCAGAAACGTAATGCAACCCCATACTGCCATCAATCTTCGGGAACGGAAGTCTAATAAGCTCAAGGACTTTGTGGTGATGGCAGGCCCGCTCGGGGTTAGTGACTTGTTCATTTTCAACCAGTCTGAGGAATCGGGAAACATTTCGTTGAGACTCGGAAAGATGCCTCGTGGACCAACGTTGCAGTTCAAAGTAAACTCGTATTCGTTGATGAAAGACGTTGCCAGGATTCTCAAGAGACCCAAGTCGGCCGGAAAAGACTCCAAGATATTCCACAACCCTCCGCTTTTGGTAATGAATGGGTTTCAAAGCAAAGTGAAGGAGGCATCTCAGCACGAGCAATTGCTCATCACCATGTTCCAGAATCTCTTTCCGCCCATTCAGCCCCAGCTGACCAACGTTGCATCTATCCAGCGGGTTCTTATGATCAACAAAGACCCGGACACTCAGGAGATTTCTCTCCGTCATTATGCCATCAACACCAAGCTCGTAGACGGAAACAGAAACGTCAAAAAGTTGGTCAATTCTCACCACAACTTGAAGAAGAGCTTGCCCAACCTCTCCAAGGCCACCGACGTGGCGGACATGTTGCTTGATCCCTATTCGGTTGGCGGGGTGACGTCGGACTCGGAGGTGGAAGACGACGCAATTGTGGAGATCAAGAACAATGAAGCCGTTACCAAGAAAAAGGAGACGGAGAAGACTGAGCCCGCTCCCACGAGAAAGCGGGCCATCAAGTTGACCGAGCTTGGTCCTCGGATCAACATGACGCTTATGAAGATCGAAGAGGGCTTGATAGGTTCGTCGAAGACGATATACCATTCGCAGGTTTCGAAGGACGAAAGAGAAGTCCAGAAGCTCAACGAGAAGCACGCCTTGGCGCAGAAGTTGAAGGCGGAGCGCCGGGCCAAGCAGCAGGCCAATGTTGCGTCGAAACTCAAGGTCAAAGAAGAGAAGAAAAAGAGAAAGTTGGCGAGGAAAAACGGCGAGGATCCGGATGCTGGCTCAGATTCAGACTCCGACTCCGACGACGACAAGCCAGATATCAGAGCCGAGGACTACGAAAACGACCTGGATCTTTATAGCGACGTAGAAATGAGTGATTAGCATAAGACGAAATATACTCCACAAGCTACAAACTGGACTCTAGCTCTGCTACGAGCTTTTCTATGCGGACAGCCAAGTTGTGCCGTTCCACCGCCAGCTCAATGGCAGCAGTAAAGTGTAGTTGGCTCTGGCGAAGCTGGTACGGCACCAACCCGCCAAACTGGTGGAGTGGATTGAACCGTTTTTGCTCTGACAACTTTTCGGGCTTTTCTGGCTTTTTTGGCTTTTCGACCTTTTCGACCTTTTCTGGCCTTTCTTTTTCGGGGCGCTTTCGATTTCGAAGCGTAGCTTCGCTTTTCTCATTTTTCAGTTCTCGTAAGTCATGATCGTCGTTCGTTATTCCTTCTTTTTTTTCTTCCTTTTCTGCATTTACCACCCGCCACTGGTCTCCCACCTCCACGGTGACGCCTGGTTCGTGTGGTCTCATATCTAGCGAATCTACGCCGTACTTCTTCACCGAGCCCGAATTGTAGTTGGCTCGTCCAAGCGTGAAAAACCCATCAATAAAGTCTGTTCGAAGCCTGTCATTGCACAATTGCTCGTACTGGGACACTAGCTCGAGCAACTCGACGGTTTTGTCGTCGACATCCCCACCAATTGCACCCATGCAAGGATAGTTGAACGTGAGATTTAAGTGAGAAACTACGTGAGAAGTGAGAAAGCGAAAATAATTATCTAATAAATATCCTACATCTTGACGTCTCCTCCACGGTACAACTTCTTCAACCGAAGAAACTCCAGCCGCGGAAGAATGTCCAGGAACCCGTAGTTGTCGGAAATGGTGGCATTGATGAGTTTGGCTTCTTCCGGAGACCGTTCCTTCTGGCGCATCTGGTTGCCGTGGTGCCACACACTGTAGATGAGCTCCTCCTCGCCCTGGATTCCGCCGGCGTGGCCGTAGGTTATTTTGGCCAAATCGTGAAGAATATTGGCTGTGAGCCCCCACACGTCGTAGATGCGTTCCTGAGTTTCAGAGTCTCGGCGAGACCCGAGCCGACCCCACAGTGACAATTTTTGCTTTTTCAAAGTCTTCTCGGAAGAGTCCGAGGTGGGCGGGGTCTGCTCGCGCTTGGCGATCTCGTCTTCGTCGGAATAGTCCTCCTCCAGAAGATCCTGGATGTCGTGGAGCCAGGTGGGTTCGTTGAGCTTTTTCTGGGGGAAAATGTACGACCGCAAATTCCACGGAATTGAGCCCCAGTGCACGGAATGCGACTGGCGCTCGATGCTCTCGCTGGGTTCCTCGTCCACTGTCGGGTGGAGAAAGTCCCGCAATGGGCACGAAAAGATGCCGGAGCTCTCGCCCGGATTGAGAGTCAACGTCAAGTTGTGGATCAATTCCGACTCCAGCACGTCATTGCCGAACCGCATGAACCCGACACACGGCCGCACCGCCAGAAATGTCCGGGAAAGATAGCAGGGAAGCACTTTTAGGTGGTCAATGCTGAAGCCAAAGTTCTTCTTGAGCTTTTCGTTGTCGGCACTGATACCGATTTCTTCTTCCATTTCTCGCCGAGAAACCTGCCATTCTGTTTCCGTTTCCGAGTCTGCCTTGCCTCCTGGTAGCGATATATGGCCGGGAAAGTTGCGGAGCTGAGAAGATCGCTTGGTCAAAATGACTCGAAGTTCGCCCATTTTTCCGAGGAACAAAAGGATGAATACCGCCGACCTTCGGGTGCACGGAAGGCGGCTCCACACCGACGTGGGCAGGTTGTGGTAGTATCTGGGCGTGTAGTTGACTATGTTTTCTATTTCCATGGGGAGGTTATGGTTGGGGATTGGAGGTGGAGGACTGGAGATTGGAGATCGAAGAGTGAAATTGTGGGGAAGAGATGCAGGAGCGCGATCGCGAGAGGGAAGAGAACCGAAACGACAAGAGACAGCACAAGAGATAAAGAATAATTCTTGCTATATAGCCTCGTTTTGTTTGTCTGCGTTCGTCTGAGTTCGTTTGCTGTCGCTGCGCTACATTTTTTCTTCGTGCTTTCTATGCATTCTATAACTAATCTATTGTACATTAATCGTCGGCTTCCAACACCGTTGGAAAGTCGTTGACGTCGGCGTTCTCGTAGATCACCTTGTATGTGGCCTCGAACAATGGGAACTCCTGCTTCAAGTCGTAGTTCTCCAACAACTCGTGCACTTCCTTGGCAGTCAAAATACCTTGCGACGATTGACCGTTGAGCAACGTCTTTTCGGCTTCCCATGCATCCACCTTGTGCTCGATCATGTAGCGGGCAACCTTGACGTTTCTACCACCGGAACACGTGGTGATTAAGTCGGCCACACCGGCGCTTTCTTCGGTAAATGTGGTGGATTGTGGGTCCACGAGCGCCTTGATTCCAAACTTCTTGTAGTAGGAAGCAAAGTGGATGATCTCTTTGAGGCCAATTCTCATCACGGCGGCCTTGGCGTTGTCTCCCCAGCCGGCTCCTTCAACGAAACCAGCAGCAATGGCAACGACGTTTTTCAACGCACCGGCAATCGAAGCACCGGCAACGTCCTGAATAACACGAACATGGAAGTAGGTTCGGTGGAACAATTGCTTCAAAACGTACTCGTCCACGTCGTGGCCGGCTCCACGGAAGTCTGGAGGCACACAGTATGCAATGGTGGTCTCAGACCAACGTTGCTTGGCAACTTCAGTAGCAATATTAGCTCCACTCAACACACCACAGTAGATTCCCAAAGTGTCGGTGATGGATTGCGACAACAATTTGCAGCCCTCAGATCCAACCTCGAGTCCCTTGAGACAACTGATGGCACGGGCATTGGGAGAAACCTTACCCACCAATTGCTTGCAAACACGAGGAAGAAATTGATGAGGAATGTTGAACACCAAAAGGTCAGCACCTTCCACAGTAGACACCACATCAGGGTTAGCGATCAAGTTCTCAGGAAGCTTGATTCCGGGCAAGTATTTCACATTTTCGTGTTGTTCGTTGATAATCGAAGTGAGATTTTTACCGTCAATCTGTTCTTCGAAAACCCACATTTGAACATCTTTCTCGAAGATTTCTGGTTTCTCAGCTGTGTTCTCTGCCACTAATTTGGCCACCGCAGTGCCCCAATTACCGGAGCCGATAATACAGACTTTGAATGGCTTTGGAATAGAATAAGGAGTGGTAGTCATTGCTGATAACGAAGCAGCGAATGCGGCCGCTTATATAGAGGGGAAAAAGAAAAGTCCGATAGCTACCCTCGGAATTCAAAAGAAAAAAATCGGACGTGAATTCCGAGGGCACGGACCCAAAAAAATATTTGGGAATTTTCGGCCGGAACTGCGCGATTTCCGAGGGGTGGCCCGGAAAACCCTTCTCCATTAGTGTCGAGCCTCATAGGTGCTACACTCGCCAACGAGGTTGTGGTGCTTTGCGCGATATGAAAGGTGATACGGTTCGACCCTCGGGTTTAGGCCCGGACCGTCAAAATCCGGTCCCCTAAAGCGCCCTTCGGCGATATGACGTAACCCCGACTTGTAACGGTCGGGTGACATAACACCTACGTAATGCGCGCCGCGGGACGTGCGGCGAGGCCTTTATTGCTTCATGGTGATAAGATGAAAAGACGCACCGACGACGTAATCGCCACGTAATCGCCACGTAAACATGACGTCACGCTACATCAACAAGATAAATAGATTTGACTATAAGACCGGAAGTGAAACGCCAATACGAACAGATCTGAATTGCTTTTGATTTTCCGAAATTTTTCCGATACCTTAATTGCGATGAGCAAAGCAATTTAACAAACCTTATTTTTCAGTGAGCATCGTCGTCATGTCTGTAATCATCGTACATTTCTTGCCATTCTTGGCTCACGATACTGTTTTGCTTTGTAGTCATGTCCATCCAGTGGTCGTCGGTGGGCATCCAGTCGCCAGTTTTGACCTGATTCCCACTGACGATTTTGGCCGCTTGTAGAGGATCGAGAAACTCCGGCAAGGCGCCGTCCTTGATGTGCGCAAGGGGGTCGGGGAGCCTGGACTGAGTGTTTTCTGAGTTTAATTGGGAGTTTGGTTGCAAATTTGGTTGTGAATTTGATTGCAAATTTGATGAACTCAATTGTACTGGTTGTGTATCGTGCATCGCAGCATGGTAATCTGGACTCTGGGTTCTCTCGTCTCTTGTTTCTGTAGTTTCCCGGATATCTTGGCCACTTCTATCAACTAGTTTATCTCCCTCGTCCGATATCTCCACACTGCGTTCATGGATCGAAGACATGAGTTTGAGAAAATTGGATTGTTGGAACTTTTGTGTGGTTTCCTCACTTCTCTCGGGGTTGTCCACAAGCATGGTTTCCTTGACTTTTCCGGCCGTACGAGCAAACTCTTCCTTGTCCATATTCGACATTTCATTATGGGGTTCAGCTTGAGTCTCAGCCTGGGCCAACTCTTGCTCCAAGCGGTCAAACTGTTCGTCAAATTCCAACTGGTGGTGATCTTCTCTGTGTAGTTGCTGGTGCTCCGTGAACGGTTGCAAGGGAGTGGACAAGTCGGTGCGCATGTTGAGTCTGAACGGCTGGGCTAGGTGGAACTGGTTCTGATTTTGGAATTGGTTTTGGTACTGGTTTTGGTACTGGTTCTGATTTTGAAATTGGTTCTGGTTCTGAAATTGATTTTGAAATTGACTTTGGCTTTGCTGGTGGCTCTGGTTCTGAAACTGGCCTTGATTTTGGTTTTGGTTTTGAAACTGGTTCAGAAACTGGTTCAACTGGTTCCTCTGGCTCGTGTGCTTTTCCAACGACATACTGGAAAAATCCAGAACCCAGCTCGGCGTCTGCCGTGGGCCCTGCTGCGAGGCCTGTCGAGAGGCCCGTGGGGCCTGGAAACGAGGCTCGAAAGCTCCGGAACTGGGATCGGAAAATTGGTGAAATTCTCGGTTCAAGTTGGCATCAAATTGGGTCCCTCGGAAAGCCTGGCTGCCTCCGGGGCCACCAGGGTGTCTCATGTGTTCATGCTGAAGACTGTTGTCCCGCTGGGAGTGCTTGGAGAGCTGCTGGAGCGCATTGGATGGCCCACAACTGGCGTCCATGATGATGAATAATGCCGAGGATTGCGCAAAGATGTGGGGGAGCTGGTGCACGGGTGCAAAGGCCCGGCGATAAGCGGTGCACGGGTGCGAAGCCCTCACGCTTGCAAATACTAGCGACATACATTCTCTACATACACTTTCACATCTTCCCGTGGTCGGATCCGATCAATGCCTCGTACGCCGCGCCTAGGTGGCCGTGCACGTCGCTGGTCTGCATGGCGCGCCGTTTGGACGCAAACGCCAACCGGGACGCTTCTCGCACCACATTGGCGGCTGCAAAGCAGGCAATGATTCTCAGTTCCTGGCTCGAAAGTTTCACCGGCTCGTCCCACAAGCCGCGGTGGTAGTTCTGTGCCCACGCCACAAACGTGGCTATGGCTCCGGTGAGCGTATCTCCCTGGCCTCCGACCCGGCGGGGCAGTCCGGCCGCCTCGCTAACGACATGCAAATCTTCCTGGGCTATGATTTCCAGGGCTCCTTTTCGAACCACCGTCACGCCGCCGAGCGCCTTCGAGAGCTGCATGGCTCCGGACGCTGCTTCCGTGTCCACGTCGACGCCGACGGCCTCGGCGAGCCGGCCGAACTCCACCACATTGGGAGTCAATATGGCGTTCTTGTAGTTTTTCACCACCAGCGGCACCTTGGCCACGAGAAAGAGCGCATCGGCGTCCAAGATCACCGGCTTGTTCATCACCTTGATCTGCTCGAGAATCTTCACCAAGGTGCGAAGCATGAGATGGTCGCGACCAAACCCCGGACCCAACACCACCACATCCGTCCGCTCGAGCAAGCCAAGCACCTTGGGCATCACTTTCTCGTCCACATACTCATCCACCGCCGCATTGACCTCGGCAAGCTTCTCCAACGGGATTTTCCGCACCTTTTCGGCGATGGCCTGCGGAGCACGGGCGGCCTCCTGCAAGTACGGATGGACCATGAGGTCCGGCGAGTAGCTCTTGATCACGGTAGCGGCGCCAGTCTCACACACAACGTGGCTCAAGTCCGCCCCGACCGTGGCGGCCGAGTGAGCCGCAAAAAACGGCGCTCCGGTGTAGTCCTCGGACCCTCCGATGACGGCGATTTTGCCCGCCTGGCCCTTGTGGAAACGAGGCGAGAGCGGCTGCACCAAC
Organism: Meyerozyma carpophila; assembly: GCA_030573695.1. Taxonomy (NCBI): domain Eukaryota; kingdom Fungi; phylum Ascomycota; class Pichiomycetes; order Serinales; family Debaryomycetaceae; genus Meyerozyma; species Meyerozyma carpophila. The sequence goes on along the minus strand of JAJMDS010000003.1, from coordinate 858,213 downwards.
GTCCGTGCAAGCGTCAAAAGCTCTGTGCGACTTTTGTGGGCAATCGACATGTTTGTGGTACCAGTGGAAAACTGTGGGGCACTTATAAGTGGCATGGGGAGACTGGTGCGGTGGGTGTAGCAACCGTCCTGCACCTGCGCCGGCAACCTATAAAACGGTCCGCTCCGGCCGCCGCAACACTTCACCACCATTGCCACACATAAGGACGTTTTTTTCCGCAATGTCTTTAGCCAGAATCTCCCAGCCCCGTGTATTGTTGCCGGTAGTGGCCGCAGCCACCTCAATTGGTCTTGCCTACCATTATTCCACTCTTTCCATCCAAAACGAGTCGTCCAAAACCTTCAAGGGAGGTGACGAATGGGTCGACTTAAAGTTGAAAAAACTGTGGGACGTCAGCAACAACACCCGCCACTTTGTGTTTGAGCTCAATTCCCCCGAGGATGTGAGCGGTTTGGTCACGGCTTCTTGTTTGATGTCCAAATTCGTCACCGCCAAAGGTAACAATGTCATCCGTCCATACACCCCAGTTTCCGACGTGGACCAAAAGGGCACCATTGACTTTGTGATCAAGAAGTACGACGGCGGCAAGATGTCCACGCATTTCCACGGCTTGAACGAGGGCGATACTGTGTCGTTCAAGGGACCCATTGTCAAGTGGAAATGGGAGCCCAACCAGTTCCAGTCCATTGCCCTCATTGGAGGAGGCACCGGCATCACTCCGTTGTACCAGTTGTTGCACGAGATCACCAAGAACCCCGAGGACAAGACCAAGGTCAAGTTGTTCTACGGTAACCTCACCGAGGAGGACATTTTGATCAAGAAGGAATTGGACGACATTGCCCAAAAACACAAGGACCAGGTGAGTATCACCTACTTTGTTGACAAGGCTCTGGCCAACTGGAAGGGAGAAACCGGCTACATCGACAAGGAGTTTTTGCAGTCGAATTTGCCCGGTCCATCCAAGGACTCCAAGGTGTTTGTGTGTGGTCCTCCAGGCTTGTACAAGGCGATTTCTGGGCCCAAGGTTTCGCCCACGGACCAGGGTGAGGTGACGGGAATATTGGCCGAGTTGGGCTACACCAAGGAGAACGTGTACAAGTTTTAGAGTAGCTAAATGTACGAGAGGTAGAAATAGAAAATATGAACAGAAGGAAGTAACGAATAAAGAGAATTCAATGTAACCCAAGTTTCAATTGCATGTTCAATTGCTTCCTGCGTCCAATTGCGGCCAATTGCTTTCCATTGCATTCCTTCTCCCTTGCTAATATTTGGTATCCGTCCCCATTTCCATTTCCATCCCATTTCGCCCATCCACCACTTCGCATTTTCACATTCAACCTCTCATCTCATGAAGGTGGCGGTTGTAGGGTGCTGCCACGGCCTGCTAGATGCCATCTACAGAGCGGTTCCGCCCCACACAAAGCTCCTCATCATCTGTGGCGACTTTCAGGCTCTCAGAAACCTTTCCGACCTCGAAACCATCAGTGTTCCTCGCAAGTATCGACGTCTCGGAGATTTTCACAAATACTATACCGGCGAAAAAACCGCCCCGGTGCTCACCGTGTTTGTAGGCGGCAACCACGAGTGCTCGTCGTACTTGGACGAGTTGAAATATGGCGGCTGGGTCGCCAAAAACATGTTTTATTTGGGTCAATTTGGCGCCGTGGTGTATCGAGGAATTCGAATAGCAGGTATTAGTGGCATTTACAACGAGTCCAGTTTCCGCAAAAACGACCCGGACCCTCGCCTTCCCTACACAGACTCCACCCTCCGCTCGGCGTACCATGTAAGACCGAAAACATTTGTCAAAGCGTGCTTTCTCGGCGACGATATCGACGTTTTCGTGTCCCACGACTGGCCGCTGGAAATCACAAACTGGGGCGATAAGACCAGCCTTCTTCGCTCCAAGCCGTTTTTCCGCCTGGACATAGAAAAGGGCCAATTGGGCAGTCCGGTGAACCAATGTCTCTTGGAAAAACTCATGCCCCGACATTGGTTCTCGGCTCATTTGCATGTCAAGTTCGAGGCATTGGTCCGCTCGGGCCACAAAAACGAGGAGGAGATCGAAATCTCCATGGAAGATGAATCCGAGACGCCGACGAAACCCAGAGAAACTAGGTTTTTGGCGCTCGACAAGTGCATGCCCAAACGAAAATATCTCGAAACTGTCAACATAAAATCAGCAACCGCTGATCATGCGCTCTACTTGGATAGAAGAGCCATTGCCATCAACAAAGTCATTGAACATTACCAACCGTCGTTATCAAAAATTGCATCCGCAGAAATACTCGATTTCGAAATACGACAGCCGCAATTGTACCAAGAATTGGCGGCCGCCATAGACAAGGAATACACCCAGCTCCAGCAGGAACCGGAAACCCTGTTTCTTGCTTCAAACTTGCAATTCAAGCAATTGGCCCCGGGAGGACCCGTTGCACCTGGGCTTCAATCGTATCCAAATAACCAGACAATGGAGTATGTTGAGCGCTACGGCATCAGAAGCTGAGCTCTGGTGATGCGGTGTGCTAGTAGAAGTGGAATATCAATTCTGGACTGTAAAACTAAAATTAAAGTGCAAAAGTAGTTGCAAAAGTTGCAAATATTGCAAATTGTATCAAACCTTGTATCGCTTCACGAGACATTTTAGGTAACCTCGTAGCTAATGCAAACGGAAAGTATTGAACAGCAAAATTTGAGATCTAAAATTCAACAGTAAAAGGTAATGTAAATCAAAGAGTACTACCGATTGTACTACTAACCTCTGTATCGCTTCACATACCAGCGGTACATGCTTGTAGCCAAGAAACGGTTGCATAGTGTAGTGGTTATCACCTTTGGTTCTGATCCAAATAACCCCGGTTCGAATCCGGGTGTGACCTTTCTTTTTTTATCCATGTCGACCCACAATTTTGTTGCCCATTTTTTAAAGCAAAATAACTACCTAGAAACACTCAAAGCGTTCGAACGGGAGCACGGGTCTCCCATATCGACCGAAACCGGCCACGACGAGTCGTTGGAGCAGATCATACAGGATAGAGTATCATTTTCCAAAGACTTTGAGATTCTGGATTTGCTGCTCGACGATGCAAATCAAGCCATTATAGACCAGGAGCTTCCCAATTGGTCAACACCGTACCCAAGTACAAAGCACAAGCTCGAGGAAGTGTCGGGGTTGACTGTATCTGCCGCAATTGTTGGTGACAAGGTGATTGCTAGCAGCAACGATGGAAGTATTTCGATTTATGATGAAGAAGGGAAACGGTTGAGTCGAAATGAGCGCTTCTTGGGCGGTGTAGTGGCCAAGGCTGTTGTTGCGGTGGGAAGAAACGACGTTTTAATTGTTGGGATGAACGGAAATATTCATCTTTGTCGTGTTGAAGATTGTGAGTTGGTCAAGTTATCGGATTTGGCATTGCACAAGGGTCTTGTAGTGGAGTGTGGGTACGCCGAAGTGGCTCTGGAACGCTACTTTGCTACCATTGGCTGGGACAAAATGGTCAAATTGGTGAAAATTACCAACGACAAAATCGAGGAAATTGCAGCTTCCAAACTGACGTTGGCAGGTACATGTATTGGTGTTTGTGGCTACGCTGGCAGGGTTATAGTGGTTCTAGGACGGACCGAGAGCACGCTTTTGGACGTTTTGGCATTGGAAACCCTGCAAAATCAGGTCCCAGAGTTGGTTCCGGTCTACAAAATCTCGCTCAACGATGCCGAATTCATGGCCAACGGGTTCACACCACGATGTATCAGTATTGCCTCGGGCAAGACGAAGCCGCTCATAGCCGTAGCCACGTCGCAGGAGCCATATATGAGGGTGATAGTGGTGTCGCTATCGAAGGAAGCCATCGAGTCAAAAGACGGCAAGGTTCGCCGGGGCCAAATTTTGACAAATACCAACTCAATGGCACCCCAGGATAAATTCTCGCAGCCGCTTATTAGCTGGCGACAACCGCACCCGTCCGGAGTGTGGGCGTTTGGCGAAGACGGCATTATTAGGTGCTTAGATGTGAAGAAACAGCAGGTTGTTGCAGCTATTGATGGGCACAAGGGCCGGGTCAAGTGTGTAGCAATGGGCCCCAAGATGGTGACATTCGGGGCAGATAAGGAAGCCTACGGATGGAAAGAGTAGAGAAGCGCCAAGCGAAAAGCACGCAAAAAGAACGAGAACAAAAAAGAGCCAAGGTATCGGTATATGGACATGTTCAACCATGATCTGGGCCTGCACACAGCGCCAGTGGTTCCGGTCGCAGTGCCGGCGCTGAGCCGATGAGCCGATAGAACACACCTCGATGTAACTTGCCGAGCAGCTATTCAAAAACCGCGATCACCGAGTATGTGCCTGTAGTAGACACCACCAACCAGTTCCGACGCTCGCGGCTGTCTTATCGTGATTTTCAACCGCAAATAGATCCACTCCCGTCCGACCTGCATATCATCTGTGGGGAAACGCATGTGTGTAGGCGCCGCTCCGTTACCCTCGGGTAACTCTATCACCGGCACAGTTGCTTGTTTATAAGTGGGGCCGCTCTGCAATTTCACATTCATCTGTTTTCGAGCACTCACCACAAACCTCATCTCGTAGACTCCACACCTTTGCATAAAGCCTACGGAAATTACGCACGAGCAACAACATACAGCACAGCTACAAAACTACCACAAGACCACAGAAATTTGAATTCATAAATGTCTCTTACTCCTTTCGAGAAAGCCACCAGTGGAGCGTTGGCTTCTGCCATCGCAAACACCCTCGTTTATCCCTTGGACCTCAGTAAGACGTTGATCCAGACCCAGGTCAAACCGAGGGCTACTGGGATGAGCCCCGACGACTCCACAGCGTCAATAACGTCAGATACCTCGGAGAGCATGTGGCACCAGAAACAAGAAAAGGACGGACAATTGCGCTACAAGAGCACCGTGGATGCGTTGGCTCAGATATACAAGAAGAAGGGCATTTTGGGGTGGTATCACGGACTCATCTCGTCGATATTGGGGTCGGCGGCGCAAAATTTCAGTTATTTTTACTGGTACACCATCGTCAAGCGGGTTTACGCCCGTATAAACAAACACATTCCCAACCACAGACCCGGTACAGCCACCGAGTTGTTTTTGGGAGCATTGGCGGCGGCCATTTCCCAACTTTTCACCATGCCCATTGGTGTCATCACCACCCACCAGCAGACAGACAAACACCACAAGGGATTGGTGCAGTTGACAAGAGAGATCTTGGAACACGACGGCATCTCCGGGTTGTGGAAAGGGTTGCGGGTGTCGCTTGTGTTGTGTATCAACCCATCCATCACCTATGGATCCTACGAAAGATTGAAGCAGATTATATACGCCAACAGGGAATACTTGGGTCCGTTGGAAAGTTTCAGCATCGGAGTCATTGCCAAGTCCATGGCCACCCTTGCCACACAGCCATTGATCGTTTCTAAGGCAATGTTGCAGAAAAAGTCACATGCCAAGCCCGGTGAAACTGATGTCGAAGACATCAAGTTCGACAGCTTCCAAGACGCATTGGCCCATTTGTGGCACACAGAGAAAGTTGCTGGCTTGTACAAGGGCATTGCTCCCCAATTGGTCAAGGGGGTGTTTGTTCAAGGTTTATTATTTATGTTCAAAGACCAGATCGACATGGCATTTTTGTCGTTGTTGAGAATTGCAAAGAAGAAGTAGGGGAGAGATAGATAGATGCAGTGAGGGTAGGATAGAGGTGGTGAATAGACTGTCAAAGTGAAAAGAGAATAGCAAAGTGGAGTGAATTAACTGTAAGTGGAGTAAGAGAGTAATAAAGTACCGTTCAGGCAAGAGGTCTTATACCTGCATATACGCCAACTCATCGCAGCATTGATCATAGCCAGGAATTGGTCACAACTACCAAATGAATAGACTACAACTGCCACATGAATAACGGCCCGACCCAAAAGCAGTATACAACTTGCTGTTCCACTATAGGGTTGAAGCGAATACCTGCATATACTCGAGGTTCGAGGGCTGCGCCCTACGCACGTGCCGCCCGGTCGTGTGGTCCCCCCGAAAATTTACATGAAAAACCTCACTATTCTTTTTCCGCAGACAATCTTTAAACATGGGAAAGGGTAAACCAAGAGGGCTTAACTCTGCTAGAAAGTTGAGAGTTCACCGTCGTAACAACAGATGGGCTGATCAAGCTTACAAGTCCAGATTGTTAGGAACTGCTTACAAGTCGTCTCCATTCGGAGGTTCTTCTCACGCCAAGGGAATCGTTTTGGAAAAAATTGGTGTTGAATCCAAGCAACCAAACTCTGCTATTAGAAAGTGTGTCAGAGTCCAATTGATCAAGAACGGTAGAAAGGTCACTGCCTTCGTGCCAAACGATGGTTGTTTGAACTTCGTCGATGAGAACGACGAAGTCTTGTTGGCCGGTTTCGGTAGAAGAGGTAAGGCTAAGGGTGATATTCCCGGTGTCAGATTCAAGGTCGTTAAGGTTTCGGGAGTTTCCTTGTTGGCTTTGTGGAAGGAGAAGAAGGAAAAGCCAAGATCGTAAGCTAAACACATCGTGTATATTGGGCGTAATGCATACATTAGTAGAGGATGTAGCACGTTTACATGGTTAATCTACATATAATAACGACATGTAGAGAAAAGAAAAAGGAAAAGTTTGCTCAATTGAAGCTGAAGTGGTTCATCAAATCCTGCTCGATGATCAAGTTCATGAAAAGGGAGAGAACTGCTCGATGACAGTTATTCATTATTCGCTTCATTAAAGGGTAGGAAGTGATTCTAATGTTCATACTGTTACGTCCGGTTTCCTTTTCTTCTTCTTTTCATGTTATTTCCTCTTCTCTGGTTCTTCTCTTTTCTCCCTATCTATATTACATTGCCAAATTCTTTCCCTCAATCGATGGCCCTCCCTTCTTACTACCCTTCTTCTTCAAGTTCATCAGCGTCAACTTTTGGTTGAGTCTTCTAAACCGCTCGTCGGTTCCTCCCTTTTGACGCCTTATCAAGTTGGGGTCAACCTTAGGGGCAATCTTATATGCCGAAGTTCTAGCCGAAGGAATAGCAGCTCTCTTTCTTCTCTCTGCACTTTGCTCGTACAAGGTCTTGGGTTCCTTGGTGCGGGCTCTTGAAGAGGGCAACTTGTTGGCAAACTTGGTGCTGTTGTACTCGTGGAACTGAATGGTTCTGTCCTTATAAGAGTCAGACTTGTTGAGAATTGGTCTTGTCCAATCTCCAATTAAACGGTCAACGAGCTGCTTTAAAAGCGGCTCGGTACGCTTGGACCTTTGGTAAAATACGAGCACCTTGCCTATACCCGAGGCAACTAGATGGTCGGTTTTGATGGGAAGTGTCGTCAACGCATGAATGAGTTCCTTCTGAATCTGGTACGCAGGCATGGACGCATCTGGCAAGGGCTCAAGCCACAATCTTACTGCCTCGAGCAAGTTGTTGTCCAAGATCGAAATTGCCAAGTCCGCTTTCAGCAATACGCTGGAAACTTCGGGAAGAAGCTTGAGTTTCTCGGTAGCAATTTGGCCCTGCGAGTTCTTTTCCACGTCCATGTTGGCCGCCTTGATCATCTGGTCCTTGAGCTCGTCGATACGGTCGTCTTGCATCCGTTCCAAGTCGTCTTCGTCGGCCCGTTTTCTTCTTGTCGTTTTGGACTTCATGGCCAAGTCCATTTTTTCCTCCAAAAGACGACGGCGGCGAGCCTGCGGGTCTTCAAACGACGTCTGCTCACCCTCCTGCTCGTCATTCTGGAGCAAACTGGGTTCTATGGTGGCTGGAGTGTGATTTTTTTTCGGTTTACGAATGCGGTTTTGGGTGGTTTTAACGGTATTGTTGTCCAACTTTTGCGCCGAAAGCGAAAACACGTTTTCTTCATCAGAGCCGTGCTCCGACACGCCGGGAGACCCGATATCCAACTCGGGGTCTATGTCTGGCTGGTGTTGGTGTTCAGAGTCCATGTTGGCGATAAAAAGTTGTGAGAAATGAATTGAGGTAGGTGTGCAGGACAAGAGTGAGAACAGTGATAAGATTAAAAATGGTAAAGAGCGGAGCAGGAGGGAGAACTGGGGCCGATGTGGTTGTGTAGTGTGTGTTCTGTTGCTATGGATGTTCTGAAAGTGTAAAATGTAAATAAGAAAAAAAATGGTAAAAATTGTAAAATATGAAAATTGAAAGATTTGGTATATTGCAACCGTTCAAAACTACGAGAGACTCACCTGCGACTGAAAAAGAGCTAAGTCATGAAGAAATGAGGAGCGAAGGAGTGAAGGAATGAAAGAATAAAGGAAGGAAGGAACGAAGGCGGAGAACGAAGGGTGAAGGAATAAAGTGGAGAACGAGTAGGACTCATCTCCACGTTTTTGACTTGCACAATTTTCAAAAAGTTTCAAGAAGATCATGTAGGACCCAATTCCTTCACTCCAGTTCATCTAGCAAGATACCACCAACCCCACCAACCCCACCATCCCCACCACCTCTTTCACCATCTCCATCATCTCCACCATCCCACCACACTTCATCTCGCCCACCCAGACACCAGCAACACATATACCGGTTCGCGACGTTCACCATTCTTCATGTCTCAATATATCGGCAAAACCATCTCGTTGATCTCCAACAAAGGAGTCAAGTATGTCGGGCTCCTCGACAACATCAATGCGGACGACGCTACCGTGGCTCTCAAGTCGGTGAGGTCGTTTGGTACCGAGGGACGTATGGCTGCTGCTGGAAATCCGTCCCAAGAAATCATGCCCCGGCCGGAAATTTACGAGTATGTTGTGTTCCGGGGGTCCGATGTCAAGGACTTGTCTGTGCTTGATGTTCCCATCGACCAGGTTCGTCCAGAACAACCATACTTTGCCCCTTCGTCGACAGCCGGATCCACGGCATCGCCTCCACCAAAAACCACTTCTGGACCAATGACCGCTGCACCCCCCACCACCACCGCTGCACCTCCCACGACAGCGGCGCCCCCATCTGCCCCACGAGGCTCGGAAACCTCGAGATCGGGCCCACAACCTGGCCCAATTGGCCGTCCACCGGCCCAGACTGCTGCTCCAACCGCCCCAACACCAACGGCTTCTGCCACCGCTTCTGCATCCACACAGCCATCTAGAACCACCCAGACGTCTGTGCCGGGCCCACGGCCCGAACCCTCAGGCCCCAAGCCGTCTGGGACCACCGACGAGGTTCCCCAGCCGCAGCCCGGCTCTCGTCCCCAACCTCCCCAGCCATCCAGCGGCCCCCAGATGGACGGAGACTTCGACTTTGCCAGCGCCAGCGCCGCTTTTGAGCGGGAACGCACCAAGGAGGGCGCACCCTCGTACCAAAAGTCGTCGTTTTTCGACTCGTTGACGACCAACGAACACCAAAACTTGCGGTGGGCCGAGGAGAAATCTTTGAATATGGACACTTTCGGAGAAGCGTCGGTGAACAACGGCCGGGGCCGGGGGCGCGGCCGTGGCCGAGGCAGGGGCGGATGGAGAGGACGCGGAAGGGGACGGGGAAGAGGCAAGGCCGAACCCAAGCCAGAGTGGGCATAAAACAAAGGAAAAGATGACCAAAAGAAAGGAAAAGATGGAAAGAGGAATTAAAAGAAGCAAAGGAAGCAAATGAATGAAGAGGAAAGAGAAAAGGAAAAAAAGACCACTCTTTCACCCACCATCCTGGCACGGTTGTATATAAAATCTATGACCGGTAACTCAGATTCTAACCACCCCCCCCACGAACAACTTGCGTTGCGCTTCCTCGGCCTCATCCTCTATTTCCAAGTACTGTCCGTGAAAGTTGAAAATCGATGTGATAGGACTGAAGATACGCTCTATGGCGAAAATACGCACCCATCGTTTGGCCTTCTTGAAGATATTTCGGGTGGGGTCGCTCGAGTAGGTGTGCGACTTGACAACACTTTTGTCAAACACATGGAGCACGGGAACCGCGATCTTGTCTCGGTGCGGGCTGTCGTTCAACTCAACGTACCCAGGCACAGATCTGAGAATGTGCTGCATCAATTCCTTGTTGATTACCATCTCCTCGGTGAAGCCGTATCGCAACACACACCGGAAATGGCCCTGGATTTTGGTGGGACCAAGAAGAACCCGCTCGTCCTCGGGAACCACTGGAACAGACAAGGCTCTCTTGGAGCAGAAAATCACAATTCTCGGCAACGAAGCAAACGACGACACCACCCGCTGGTACAATTCAGGAACGGTATTTGGAGACATGAGGTTCTGGTACGAGGACTCGCAGTGGATTATGGCCACGCCGTCGTACGTCTTCAACGGCAATTCGCCAAACTTGGAGTTCACAATCAAGTTTTCGCTCCACTCGGCCACCGACTCGTCCCGACTTTCCTCTTCGTCTTTTCTGGTGGGGCTTCTTCCACGACCCAAATCGACGGTTTGAGCAGCCCGTCGTAACGAGGGAAAAACGTTGTCGATACGAGCTCTGGAACTGAACTCGTGGTCCACTTTTCTGGATCTTGCCCACCGCCAGAAGCAGAGGAACGAGAAACAGATGCCAGCCATCATGATGGGGAACCATGCTCCATGCTCAATTTTCTTGAGGTTGGATATCACCATGACGATTTCCAACGGAAGAAACACCAATAGGAAGAACACCAGCACAAAGATGTTGGCCTCGTAGACGAAAATTAAACACAAGGTCAACAACACGGTGGTCAAGCAAAGATCGAGTGTGATGCCCAAGCCGTAGGCAGCGGTGACGTTGTTGCTGTTTTTGAACCCGGCCGTGGTACAGAGCACGCCTACCATGAGCATCCAGTTGACCATGGGAAGATACACCTTGCCGGCGTGCGAGCTGGACACATGGACTATGGTAAAGTTGGGGAAACAGTCCAAGTTGATCAACTGCGAGAGAATGCTGAACACTCCCAAGATGAGCGCCTGGCTGGCAATGATGGTGCTAAGCGTCGCCAACACGAACATGATCCAGTACGGAGCACTGTTGGTGCCTCCGGGGATCGAGTAGAAAAATGGGTTGGAAAGTGCTTCTGGGTGGTGAATGATGTACGCAGCCTGTCCAAAGTAGCACAACATCAACGCTGGATACACGAAGCAGGTCAAAGCGAGCTGGACCGGGGCCCGGCCAAAGTGCCCCACGTCGGCAAACATGGCTTCTACTCCAGTTATAGCCAACATACAGCCACTGAAGACGTCGATTCCGCCAGCCTTAAGGATCTCAATGGCAAAGTGCGGAGATATAGCCTTGAAGATGCTCGGATAGTACTTGATAATGTTGTACAATCCGCAGATAATCAAGCCGAGGAGCCAGAGGGAGATGATGGGAGCAAACGTGAACGATATGCGGTGGGACCCAAACTGCTGGATAAGGAAAAGCACCAAAAGCACCACCTCCGAAACCGCAAGAACATTGTTGAAGTCTGGCTTGGCAATCTGGATACCGGCTATGGCGCTCAACACCGAAGTTGTGGGAGTCAAAAGCCCGTCGGAAATGATCAACGCGCACCCGAGAAAGCACCCCGTCAAAACCACAAACGAAACCACCTTCACCACGGTGGGATTTTGTTTCCAGGTTCCACTGGACTTCATGAACGACCCACCAGAAACAAAGCTCAGCACGGTTTCCTGTCGAGTAATGAGCTCGAGATCGGACTTTTCCGGCGATCCAGGAATGGTGACACCTTTGGGGCCGACTTTGAGGTGCCTGGCGATTTTGGCGTAGATGGCTACCTGACCACCCTCACCATTGTTGGGGCCAAAGAAAAGCACAATCGCCACATACTTGACGATAACAATGAGCGTGAACACCCAAAAGATCACCGACACCGCACACACGAGATCACGTTCGGTGGGGTTTTTATGAGGGTATTTGATCGAGTTTAGCACGTACAAGGGAGATGTTCCAAGGTCTCCATAGATGGCCCCGAGAGACGAAAACGCAGCCGGAAGAGTGAACCGCCAAAAACTCCTATTTTTCTTGGGCTGTGGCACCTCCATGGGCCCGGCAGGCTCCTCGTCGATGTCGCTGACGTTTCCTGTCATGGTGGAATCCACCCCGTCGTTTCGCAGGCTAGTTCGCAGGCCGGTTTTGCTCATGAAATCACAAATTTACAATCTACAGAAGCTGGGTTTTATACTACAGGGGAAGCAGAGGGAAAGTCCCTCATCACTGGCCAATCAAGCACGAACGCTTGAACGTGAACTGTGCGGGAATTATCACTTGGAACGAGGCTACATTAGGCTGCGAAAAAAATGGTGAGCTGCGGCTCAGTGCAAATTCCCGCAACAAATCTGGCAAATCGCGCACGCCAGAATGCCACCTGCAATTGAATACGGAGAATTTGCCGTAACAATGCGGTTGAGGTGGCCAATTCAGGAAGCGAGTAAATCCCGCATGCCACGCTGGCATTTGAGTGACAGGCTGTGCCTCATCTTTATTGGGCAAATATCACGCATGGAGCGTATCGTGCTCGTAGTTCGTACGTAGGTTGTACCTCGGTCGTAGGTCGTACGTCGTACGCAGTTCCCACGTATCTGCAACAGTGACGTAGACTATTAGATCTTCGCACTTCATTCGATTTTATTTGGTTTGCATGGATACATATTTACGTTTAATTAATCTAGTTTACTGCACATTTTCGCACTGTTTGTTTCGCACTGAACGTTCGCACGATTCCGCACTCCAGTTCGCACTTCGCACTGATCACTCTTCGCACTCCACTCTCGCACTCGCGCTCCGTGCGAACTTCGCTGCGCTCGTCATCGCGCTGAGTCGCACTGTCTTCTCCACCCGTGCACCACCCATACCTGATCAACGCGTCTCGTTTCTTCTCCACCATGAGTGAAAAGAAGATCTCGGCGTTTCCCGACGGCAACTCGTATGTCTCCTTCAACTCCGATGTCGACAAGCTTATAATAGCAAACAGCGGAGGCGTGGCGAAAATCTTCGATGTGTCCGACCCGGAATTGGAGCCAGATTCCATGGACATCTCCGAGAATTTAACGTGTTTGGCGCATTTTGGTGAAGATATATTGGTGGCCAGCACATCGGGGACCCTCGAAAAGGCCAACATATTCGGAAAATCGGCCCCAGCGGTGGTCTACAGGTCGGAATTGCCGATTAGAGATTCGGTGTTCATCAATGAAGGAAAGAGAATTCTCTGTGGAGGCGACGATAATAAGGTAATTGTGATAGACACGGCCACCGGTGCCACCACCACGCTCACCACCGAAGACCAGGTGTTGAATATTGCATACAATCCCACGGGGGAGTTGGTAGCGGTCAGTTTGGCAGACCGCAGTGTGGCCATATATTCGGTCGTCAACGAGTCGCCGTCGATTGTGGAGATCATAAAGGATGTCCTCCCGCAAAAAATCCACAAGTCGTTGGACGTGGTGGATTTTTTGGGCGAAAATGAAGATGAACTCTTTGCTACCACCTCCGCATGGTCGCTCGATGGCCAGCATTTGTTGGTTCCAACAGACACCAGATCGTTGAAAATCTACACAAGAGAGGACTTTTCTCTGCCAATTACCGAAGTCCGTCCGGGTGCCGACATCGTCGACTACGCCGTTCATGGAAATCTCGTGTCCACCTTGCACAAAAACGGCACCGTGAAAATCATCAATTTTGACTCCGGCGACGAAATCCAGCTGCAAAGCCTCAAAAAGCTCACTTCCGGCCACGTCCCTATAAACATAGCCTGGAACAAAGACACTCTCTATATCGGCACCACCAATGGAGAGGTCCTTGTGCTTGCCGGTCTCGAGTTACCGGAGGTAGCATCCAAAAAAAGCTCCGGAAAACTGAACTCACTATTCTTAGATGAAGCAGAGGAGTCGGATGGCGACGATATAGACATGTCGGAACACGACATACCGCCATATTCAAACGGCAACGGGAAGCACATGCTTGACGATTCTATAATTGACGAAGATGAAGATTTCGATGTACTTCAAGACAGAAGTAAGCGCCACAAAATCGAGACGGTTGCAGCTGCTGAACCTCAGTTGGAACCATACTGCCCAGGAAGCACGCCGTGGACGGCTCAAGGATCAAGAAAAGCACAAAGGAGATACATTTGTATGAATGCCTCAGGCTACGTGTGGGCGGTGAAAACAGACCAAAATGAACAACAGAGTATCACCGTGTCTTTCTTCGACAGATCGGTCAACAAAGACTACCACTTTATTGACTACCAGGATTTTGACTTGTGTTCCATGAACAACTCAGGCATTGTCTTTGGGTGCTCTGGCTATGGTAAAAAGGCTGGCAGCATCTCATTCAAACAGCACGAGTCTAACCAAGATGCATGGGAGAGAAGTATCCCTCTTGCCAAAGGAGAATTTATCACCTCCGTCAGTCTTGCCGACAGTCATGACGACAACGGGATCATAGTAATTGGTACTAATTTTGGATTCGTGCGCTTCTTCAATGCCCATGGATTGTGCATCAATGCTATCAAGGCTCCACCGGTTGTTGCCCTCATCTCATCGTCAAACTCCTTCCTCTTCATGATCAACCAACTCGGAGGAAAAATATTCACATACTCAATAATCGACATCCATCTGGATTACAAATTTGTGCAACAGGATGTCATATTGCCGTTGGAGAGAAGCCCCAAGGCTCCCTTGATCAAGGGCTTGTTCTTCAACGAGTTCAACGACCCTTGTATGGTTGCTGGGAACGACGACACATTAATGATATTATCTTCATGGCGTGAGTCGAGAAACGCCCGCTGGATTCCAATTCTCGACTGCTACCTGGCGGTGACCGACGGTGGGCACGAACTGAAAAAGAAATGGTCCTGCTGGCCATTGGGCTTGTACAAAGACTCGTTGAGCTGTCTTATACTCAAAGGTGGCAGCGTCTATCCGGGGTTCCCATTGGCTCTTCCGATTGAAATTCAAATCAAGCTTCCCGTCGGCGCCCACAAAACGGAGCAAGCTCCAGAGGACGATCCTGAAGAATGTTTCGTGAGAGCATCGACGATGGGGCGCATAGTGAGTGACACTTTGGGCGACGAAGGGTTTGAAGAAAACAACGAAGAGATCATGGAGCGGTTGCAAGAGTACAGCATGTTGTTTGACAAATCGTTACTAAAGCTTTTTGCCAATGCTTGTCAGGACGCTAAACTCAACAAGGCATTCAGTATTGCAAAACTTATTCGAACCGACAAGGCCATGACGGCCGCGGCCCGAATTGCGGAAAGACTCGAGTTTTTGAACTTGGCGACCAAGATCGGCAAGTTGCGAGAGGAAATGGTTGAAGATTGATACCGGAAAGCAGAATGTGGATTGATAGGTCAGAATGTGGATTGAATGTGGATTAATATAGTATGTACAAAGGTCCTAAAATTGCTTCTTGATATAGTGGTACACGATCGGGGTGATCCACAACAACCCGGCGATGGCACCCGCGGTCTTCAAGGTGTCGTAAGCATACTGTTCCTGAGCCTTTCTTTGCTCTTCGGTTGGTTGTCCAGCTCCAGCTCCAAACATGATGGTTTTGCGATTTCGAAGCACCGCAATTTTTCGCGATCCGCCGGCGCGCGCACGTGACACGATGGTGGAAATTTGGCATTGAAACTAGCTGGGCATTGAGGCAGTATGACGTCGATCAAGCCGTTTCAGATCGAGGATCTTCTCGATGTCAACCCGGTCAACTTGGACCCGCTCACCGAGAACTACAACGTGCAGTTCTACCTCGAGTATTTGATCCAGTGGCCCACTCTCTTTTTCAAATCGACAGAGATCTCCGATTTTGCAAACACTAAAAACCGCGAAATCAGCGGCTATATGATGGGCAAGACCGAGGGACAGCTTGCCAAGAAAGAATGGCACACGCACATCACCGCGGTGTCGGTGAACAGTTACTACCGTCGTCTTGGACTCGCTTCGCATCTCTGTTCTGAGCTTGAAAGGTTGACCAAGGGTCCCCCCTACGACACGCTCTTTGTGGACCTTTTCGTCAAGGTGACCAACACATTGGCACAGCAGCTCTACGAAAAACTCGGCTACAGCGTCTACAGAAGGGTGGTTGGATACTACGGTAGAACGTTGCCCACAGACTCCAGCAAGACTGACGACTCAATTGACGCCTTTGACATGCGCAAGCTGTTGCCGCGGGACGTCCACCGCGAGACAGTGCGGGCCGACGGAAAAAACCACAATGTGTTGCCGCAAGATGTGACATTCTGATGCTGGAGCAAAGCAAACCACGGCCCTGCATACAAGCGCCTGCATACTGCTGGGGTTTCTTCCAGTTACCGCCGTGACTAATTTCATTACACACGATGGCGTTGCGGAACAACATGAGACACATCTTGAACGAGGAGTCGCTCCTGAACGCGTCGTCCCGCTCGGCCTCCAGAGCTCGTACGCCAAAAGTAGACGGCGAGGAAAACGGCCAATTGGACATCAATTTTCTGAGCATCGAAGAACTTTTAACCACGAAATTGGAGTCCTTGCAAGCACTTTTGGACCTGCAAGTGGGCCAGCCCGACGATTTGGGAATGGAGTCGACCAGTAATCAGGATGTGCGGCAGAAACAAATAGGACAGCTCAATAAGGCCCGAATCCAGTCTGGCCTGACCACCATAAATGACATCATATATTCGCTTTCGTTGCCGCGAAATGAGATCTCGTCACAGCTGAGAGAGCTTCTTCTTGCTCAGCTTTACAAGCTAATTGTTTCCAAGCCTTTAGTGACATATAATGAAGAGAATGCTGGCTCAAGCTCGTATGTGTCCGACGACAAAGTCAATGAACTAATCAAAATTTTCTTGAGTAAGAGCTACCGATCAGACTCAGAGTTCCTATTGATGTTCCGGTCCTGTATTGCCCTTCTTTGCAGCGACATTGAGGAATTTGGGTACCTCGTTTCGGCAGAATTTTTGGGTGCAATCCAACAACTTCTCGTCGATCCGCCTACTTCGGTGGTGACAAACGAGAACAAGGCCAATCTTGCCACCGGGCTCTGTAGCTTGCTCCTTGTTTTGCATAATGGCTCTTCCAGTTTCGGTATTGACGAAAAGGTGGCCGAGCTTCTCGACATTGCAGAGGGTTCAGCCAAGAGTGCCTTAACTTTGAGCCAACAGTTGGATGCTGGTGACAGAGAATACTCGACTTTATTCGACGCAAATGCAGACAAGCAAATTGTCAACGAGGCAACCCAAAAGGTGCGATCAGAAGTCAACTTTGCCGCGGCTACTTTACATGGTGCTGGATGCTTGCTTACCCTAATGCCGCGTGGCTCGTATTTGAACGATTTCATCACCGAACAGATGCCAAAACTCGTTGAAATGGTGGACGATGATGCTAATATTGAAGTTGCCAAAGCCGCGGGCCGTGTTATCGGCTTGTGCTACGAGGTCTTTTCCTACTCAGAAGAGGACGAAGACAATGACGACGATGAAGACTACAACTACAATGCGCCATACTACGAGCAAGCAGCCTTGTTCTCGATCATTGAAAGGCTAGCGAACCTATCCACCAAAAAAGTTTCGAAGAAGGAGAGAAAGGAGGCACATTCGATTTTCAGAGACATCCAAGCGACTCTTGTAAATTACACCGATATCGAAAAGCGAACTGCCATTTATCGAAAATCACAAGAGGGCCAAGAGTTGTTGAACTCGATGTTTGATTCGACATACATCAAACTCTCGAAAACTAGATCGTTGCCCATCAACAGCTGGTTCTTATACCTTCGGTTGATCCACTTGAAGTGGTGCTTCAGTTTTGGCGTCCACAACGAGCTCGTCAGCAATGACAGCATCAGAGACATTTTAAGAGAACCGGCAACAGACTACGAATTGAAGTATGGAACATCAGGGGACCATGATCCCGAAGACGATGCGGCTCATTATCACAACATCGATCGATATGATGACGACGAAGTCAAGCGAACTCAGCGGATTCGAAAGGCACGAGTGAACAAACTAGCGCTGGAGATGGATGAGCTAGAGTTGAGGTAGCACAATAAACAGAAATTCTATACTTTTGAAGGAGCTAGAACTGCAACAGGGCCACTCCAGTTGGCTCAGCAGGCATAGGTTATAAAGTTAACTGTTGCAAATTGGTAATTAACGAAGATTACAGATGAGATTATCAAAATAATTGCTATTTGTCATGTCATCACTGTATTTGGTATCATATATATCGTCTAGAGAACATCAACGAGCAATTCTGGATCAAATTCGTACAAGAATTTAAAACCCTCGAACAGAAATTTGTAGTTTTTGTCCATTACCAATTCGTAGAAGCTGCGGTCATAGTCGTAGAACCAGCCACCATAAAGCTTCATGTTGTAGTTCCGCCACCATTGCATAAAGTCTTTCCACATGTTTCTATCGTGGTAAAGACTGAATCGTGCCACAACACAGATACATGCAAAATGGTAGTAGAGTCGAAGAGCAAAGAAGTGCTTTTCTCGGAGTAGCACATCAAGAAACTCGGGAATGTAGATGGCCCACTTAAAAAGCGGAACCGGGTAGTTTAGCTTGGCGGAATAGTAAAAGGAGGTTGCCAAAATGTCAATGGACTCTCTCAATGCTTCGATTTCAGCGTCAATTCTTGGGTCAATTACGTCGGTGTAATCGGCGTAAAACTGGTCCAATTCCTTGTGCAAGCGTACGATTAGGGGAAACTTGTGTTCTTTGATGAAGGCAGGTGTTTTTTCCACGGTATTGTAGATTGTTCGGAGTTCTGTCTGGATGATGGCATTTATACCAAGCTCAAATGTGCTCTGGACGCCGCGACATATAGCCACGAAGTCTGTCGAGGGACCTTCGTCCTGCGGTTCTGCCTCGTCTTCTAGTTGGAACGACAAGATAGGCACCAATTTGTGGGGGTGGAGTCCGAGAAACAGATAGATGAGTATCCCCGCGATGCCCATTTCTGCAGCACGACTGGGATCGTTGACAAAGGTGTCTATGCCAAGCAGGAGGGACTTTTGGGACTCCGAGATCAGCTCGGAAAAATAGGTGAGGGTTCTTCTGTACAAATTATCGGTGCTTGCGACCGCCAATGGCTGCTCAAATAAATGCACCGGCGTCGTATCTCGCACATCGTGGTCCAGCCAGCTGGGTGCTATCAAGTACAATTCTTTCGCCTCCTGGACATCTGCCAAGAACAACGTGGAAACGTCACACAAGGGCCACATGTTCATGGATGCAAACAGGAACATTGCCTTGCGTACCAACGGCGATCTGGCAAACAACGGCGGCACGCTGGTACGCCACATGTGTTCTGCCGTCTTGTTGACCCCGAAAGAGAAGAGCGGCACGCAAAACTGGTCAAAAAAATGCAACAATCGTAATTCGAACCGTCCAAGGTTCATCATGGTGGATGCAGAATTCACCAACGTTTCCTTGGTCATCATCTCAAACGCCCTTTCTCCGTACCCAACCATACTGCCCGGAGGCAGCTCTTCGTCCAGACTCAGAGACACGGGATAAACACAGGTTCGGCCCGTATGCCGACAGTACTCGCAATGGGGCCGTTGTTCGTCGCACAGAAGTTAGTAACTTTAAAAATGCACAAAAAAAAAAGAGATGATGTCGCATACCTTTATTCGGAGCTTCTTGCAGCTGTAGCAGCCCATGCGGGACCTCCTGGTCAGCCTTCGTGATTTGACGCTGGGCATGCTAAATATCGAATGCAATAATTAAATGCGATATCGATAATCGAATGCGATTACGAAATACAGTTATCCTTGTACGCTGACGTAACCCATCCACGCCTCCAGGAGGTGACCCGAAGCTGTTCTTCAGATTGTGATGTATATTGAACTGGAATTTTTCATGCTCTCTGGTGGCCTAAACTGTGGCTGTTTGGTTTCTTTGTTAAGCAGTTTGCAGCCGTTTGACGTTTATGTTGCATGCTTCTAGTGCATATCTTGGCACATTATATAAGCGCTAACGCTGCTCTCCGCGATCGAAGCCGCGAGCGCGCAGGGCTGCAGCGAATGCGGCTGGAGAAGAGCACCAGAACAAAGATAAACTTCAGACTTGGAAATAAAGTTTTGGCGAGCCATCATCGATTCAAGCAAGCCAAGCATCTTCAAGAAGCTCGAAGAATCTTCCACATTCTGCAAGAGTTCAAAAAAGTCTATCGTGCATTCATTCTCATCTATTAGTCCAGCCATCGCTACGGACCAAACGTAGTATATTTTGTTGATCGTTTTGGTGAACCCAATGCCGCAATACCTTGTAGTGCGCTCTCCGCCAATTGACTCTTACATTTTCAGTGCTGAAAATTGCGAGAAAAAGTGGCTATTAAGCTCCAATGGTTGAGTAAGCTCAACCTCGGAGAGTTGAACGTATGATAGAGTTCAAAAAAGAGTTGCAAGAAGAGGTCCAAAAGAGTTCCAGCGGGTGAAGGTGCTTAATTCGTATTATATTTGGCAATCTCTTGCAGGTTCAGCTCGTCATTTTCATTTTCAAAGACCTCTTGGAAAATATGCAAGTGTTCGCTTGGGTTGCAACCTCCAAGGACCACTGACAGTAACTAGTTTCTTTATCTGCTTCCTCCACACTGCTAAAAGTTCACTTTTTCATTTCAAAGTGCGCCATACAAATCATGCAAAGAACACAGTGTGGCTCAATTGAAAAAAGAGACTTGGACCAAGATCTGCTAGCTTTCAGCTCTTTTTCTTCAAATTATATGAGACTTTGGATACTCTAATCTGAGCTTACTAGGCGGATAAAAACTTAATACTACTATGGCTTGATGAAGGAACAATCGTGACTAAGCCAGGCAAATCCATCGCCAAAGTAATTGGTTGGCTAGAGTGAATTGGGTGGAATTGATGGCTTCTCTCAAGCAGAACCACTTGAACAATTCTATTTGGTACAGCCAAAGAAGTTCAATCGACGAAAGCACATGTGTAACCTCAAATTTGCAACCACCACCAGGGTGAAGGTTTACGAATGGATCCAGTTTACGAAAAGGATTTCTACTCGTGGGTCCGAAGTTCGTATTCCCAGCTTTATCTGTCTTGAGAAAGGTTATCTATGCATCATAAGTTTTGACGTGCGGCTGAAACCATCAACAATAGTATCGTGCAGAAAACAGATCTGGCGTAAATTCACAGTTAGAAGCCTAGTTCAGCCGTCTAGTTCATAAGTATAAAATAGCTTCCCGCAACCATTGAATTGGTCTGTTATCGCTCGTTATATTTTCGTAGACTTTCGTCGTTTTTGACGTGGGTGCAATTTATAGTCACCGTAGATGCTTGAGCGAATGCCCTGACTTTAGCGCCAGTTCTGGATCGAAATTGTATAGGAAAGAAAAGTCTTCATACCCAAACCGAAAGTTGTTCTCGATAACCACGTTGTAGAAGCAGCGGTCAAAGTCGTATAACCACCCTCCGTACTGTTTCATGTTGTATCCACGAAACCACTCGATAAAATCCTTCCACATATTTGTATCGTGGTAGAGATTGAACCTGGCAAAAGCGCAAATACATGCAAACTGATAGTATAGTCGGAGTGCAAAGATATGTTTTTGTCGAAGAAGAACATCAAAGTAATTTGGTAGAGAAAGCGGCCATTTGAATAGCGGAATTGGGTAGTTGAGCTTTGCGGAATAGTAAAATGCGGAGGCTAGTAGTTCAATTGCTCTATCAATTGCAGCTTTTTCTTCAGTCATAGACCCAGCACCATTGGCAAAGAACCTATGCAGCTCTTCTCTTAGCCTTTCAACAATGGCAAACTTGTATGGCTTGACGAAAGGAGGTATTTTTTCTGGAGTATAGAATATTATTCTAAACTTGGTCCCGGTCAAGTTGTTCCTCCCAATCTCAAATAGACTCTGAGTGCCTCGGCACAAGGCCACAAAGTCGGTATCGAAACCAGAATCGTAGTCGTTAGATTCCAGTTGAAACGATAAAAGAGGCACCAATTTGTGCGGATGAAGACCGAGAAACAGGTACACCAAAATGCCCGACACCACCAATTCTGCTGCTCGAAGACTAGAGCCGTTGAAGCCGTTGGTGTATGTAAGTGCATTCTGCGTCTCAGATAAAACTTCGGAAAAGTAGGACAATGTCCTCATAAACAAATTGTCAGTTTTTGAGTTTTTCAAAGACATGTCAAAAGTCGGCTGTATGATCGACTCGTCTTCAATTATCTTCTCGGCAGGTACTGTATCAAATACGAGCCCTGAAAACTCGATGTCAGAACGAAATAATGTGTCAACGTCACATAGCGGCCACATATTAATAGCAGCAAACAGAAACACTGCTTTGCGAACCAATGCTGAATTCCCAAATAATTGCGGAACAGATTCTCTCCACATCCTTTCCACTGTCACATTGACATCGAAGGAGAAGAGAGAGACGCAAAAATTATTAAAAAAATGCAACAACCGCAACTCAAACCGACTGACACCCATCATGCACGACGGACAATTGACCAAAGTTTCCTTCATAATGACCTCAAATCCAGTACTTATAGTCCTTTGCATAGAACAAGGCTCCAGAACTTCTCTTGCATCTGCAATAAGCGACGGGTACACACAATCCCGTCCAGTATGCTTGCAGTATTCGCATGCTGGCTTGTCCTCATTGCACTAAGTTAGCTAGTGTTCGTTCACTTTTGGTCTGTACATACCTTTATGCGCAAGCGCTTGCAGCTGAAACACCCTTGTCGTGACCGCTTGCTCAGCCTGCGGATCTTTGCCTTGGGCATTCTACGCACAGGTTCCGAAGTGGCTCCTTTAAATTTGTCGCATAATTTGCAACCGAAATCATGCACTCGAATACGCTTACATAAGCGGATAACCAGCTTCGTATCTGCATGCATCGACGAGTTCGCCATAAGTAAGGGAGAAAAAATGGGATTGAGAACATCAGTGATATGTGATATCTCAGCAGCAGGTGCAATGGGGGCCGAACACTTCATTTACAACTTTCGCTAAAAATATGGGCCAGCGGCTTGATACGACCGCATACGGCTAATACCCGCTTACCTAAGCGTAACTACTTCCATGCCGGTTTGTCACGCAGCTGCGCGGCGCGATTGCATACGTCAAGTACGCTTAGGTAAGCGTATTAGTGGTCAATGTCCTAACAGCAGAAAGAATATAAAAGATGGGCGAATCTCGTTGATTCAGCCGTTCATTCCACAACAAGCTTCTCTACTCAAGTCACCAACACAATGCTTCCAGTTCCGTACGCCTCGCAATGGCGAATTGTCTCCATCGTGCAAGTTGCTTATTTTGCAGTCATTCTTATAACCTTCCTTACAGGCATGTTTGTCAGGATATTCAAGGTCGATGCCAATCTTAGGAAAACCATGGTTACTGCTTCGATATTTTTCACGCTTTTCTCCACTTTCAAAATAGCAGGAGGAGTTTGTGCCACTATACAAGTGGACCAGAAAACACCTTCGACAGGACTCATGATTGCAACATATATTTTTGACACTACCAGTTTGGGATTTTTGCTCAAGACCATTGTCAATTACTTGGACTACATGATGTTCCCACGCTCCCCGGCGGGCCTCACCAATGGTGGAATCTTGGGGGGTTTCGGTAAAGGTAAAACATCCGATTTTCAAGAGGTTGATATTGGTCTTCCCAACAGAAAGAATAGCGAGGGTTCTAGCGTCGACTCGCAGTCCACGGACCCAAAGAAGAAACTCAGCAAATTCCACCCGTTCAGACTCACCACAATTGTGATTACGGTGGCCATCATTTTGTCGATCATTGGTGCTTCTGAAATGTCCAGTGGAGGTTCATCCGGAACCTTGTTCAAGGTGTCGTCGTTGCTTTTCTTGGTAGCATTGATTCTGCTGTTTGGTCTTCTCTTGTGGGTGTATTTGAAGCAGCCCACGTTCAGAACCGGAGTTACAATTATCATGTTCAGTTTGGTGTTCTACTTGGTGAGAATCATCTACTCCATTGTGCTGTCGTTCACAGGAATTGACATCTCCAGCACCAGCTTTAACAAGTATACGTTGATTTTCGGCGACTACAAATACTACACCTTCATGGCGTTCATGATGGAGCTGTCAATTGCTCTTATGCTTTTTGTCATTTCCCAGTGGTTCTTGATGAGAAATCCTACCCATTTTTAGCTTGAAACTTTCGTTACTTTCATTAATACAAACTGTTAGGAATAGTGACTCATTAACATACAAACAGCATTCTAAATACCAAGGCAATTTATATGTGGTCTTGCAATTACTTCCGGTAGCTCCACCTAGCTGGATACACATAACTCCATATCCTCCAAATGATCTCTCTCTCTCTCTCTCATCTCGCTCTAATTTCACACTATATACTCTATCTATCAGGTCTATTATTGAATTACAAAGTCAGCAACATCAAACTCCTTCGAGGAAATACCCATCTTTCCAATGTAATCTTTGGCATCCTTGGCCATCTTCTTGGAGGTGGCGTCATCCCATCCGAGTTCCTTGCTCATGATGCTGACCACTCCATCAACGGCAGACAACGCTTCTCTGGCATTCAAGAACGCCAATCTGGTTCTTCTGGCCAAGAAATCAATAGGAGTTCTGATGTACTCATATTTGAGCGAGTACTTCAATTCGGCAATGGTGAAGGGCTCGTCGAACGATTGGTACGACAAGTTGTTTCCCTCCGAGTTGACAGCCTCCGAAGGTTCGAAGTGCTTGGTGGCTGCCAACGTGATTGGAAGCTTGTTGAAATCGGACTCCTGGTACAATTCCAAGATCAACGACGATCTCGAGCCGTAATTGTGAGACAAGTGCTTGGCCAACTTCAAAGGAATTCTGTACTCGTGGATCAATCTAGCAGAGTAGTTCTTAGAGTAGTCCTCACCACCAGCCAAGATAATCTCGTTGGTTTGACATGGCTTCAAATTCTTTCCGCCAAAGTCGAATTTCTTGATCAAGGTCGTGACGGTTTCTTCAGCCATTTCACGGTAGGTGGTCCATTTTCCTCCAGAGATCGTCACCAATCCAGTTTCGGACTGGGTGATCAAATGCGAACGAACAAGGCCTTGGGTGGAAGCGGTGGTGGGGTCTTGGCCCTTGGGGACGGTCGAAGGGTCACGAACCAAAGGTCTGATACCAGACCAAGCGGACAACACATCTTCTCTATGCACAGGGAAAACAATGTACTTGGACAATTCGTTCAAGATATCTTGGATTTCTTCTTCGGATGGGGTGGGGTTCTCGGAAACAGACTTCAATGGGGTGTCGGTGGTACCAGCCAACACCTTTCCTTGCCAGGGCAAAAAGAACATGACTCTACCGTCAGAAGTAGAAGGGTCTAACATTCCCATATCTCTTGGACAGTAGTATTCAGGAAGCACCACATGGACACCAGACGAAGGAACCACCATTCTTGGAGGCTGTGGGATCTTTGGAGGCAAGCCCTGAGGGTCCTCGTCCATTTCCAAGATCTTGTCAGCCATAGGACCGGTGGCATTCACCACGGCCGTGGCCTTGATGAGGTGCTCCTTACCGGTTTCTCTGTCAACGGCACGCACACCTTCGATTTTGCCGTCAGTTTTCACGAGCTGGACCACGTCAAAGTAGTTGAGAACAGTGGCTCCGTGCTCGACGGCGGTGATGGCCAAGGTAGCATTCATCCGGGCATCGTTAAACGTTCCGTCGTGGTACACACATGCAGCTTTCAAGTTGGAATCGTCGATCATGGGGGCGATGGCGGCGGTCATTTCTCTGGAGAAAACCGTGGACGACCGCAAGTTCTGGTGGCCGGCAAACCAATCGTACATTTTGCAACCCATGAAGAAATAAGGCACTTTCCACCACTTGTAGACGGGGATCATGATGGGCAACACCGAGCACAAGTGGGGCGCCGTGCGCAACATGTTGGCTCTTTCGTTAAGCGCCTCGATAACCAAGTCCAACTGGGCTTTGGAGAGCTGGAAAATGGCCTTTTCCAAATATCTGACACCACCATGGGCCATCTTTGTGGATTTTGAAGACGTTCCCGACGAAAAATCGGTTTTTTCCAACAAACACACATCGAGACCTCTAGTAGCGGCATCCAACGCGGTACCAGTGCCCACGGCACCTCCTCCAATCACAAGAACATCGAATTTGGGAGTGGTTTCCAACCGGGAAACGAGCTCGTCTCTCTTTGGCGGAGCGGGCAAATCTTTTCTTAACGGTTTGTACGACGTGACCAACTCAGGCACGGCCGGGGGCTTGATGTAGTCCACGTACACAACAGAACCGCCGATAACTGCTGTGGTAGCAAGGGCGGTCTTGGCGAATTTGGACGCTAGAAAACGGGACATGATGAAAAGTTCTTTCCAAGAGTTCTTTTTCGGTTTATTCGTTTTGCCTTTATCAAGATATTAGAAAATCACTGTAGAAACCTCCAGGTTGGTGTAGAGTAACGCAAAAACAACAGTTCGTTGACAAGTTTGTTGCCCACAAAGTGCGTTTAGCGACAAACAGCAAATCACAGCCTTTTATACCGACTGCAATGGTGCGTCAAGTGTGTGCAGGAAGCAGCAACCACCCACGGACATGCAAGGGCGGTTTGCAACCTTGTTGCGCCGATGGAGCAGCAAGCTGCGGCGGCGTTAAGGGTGTTTTGAAGTAGCCAAACACCAATGAGCAATGTTGGCCAAAGGAAACTGGAATCTTTGTGGCCAGTCCTCGACAATGTCGCCGTTCCCCATTTGCAACCGAGGTTCCGAGTTATGTTCCGGCGGTGCGGATCATCGCATACCGGCCGCAGGGAGTCCATGTGGTTCAGCCGCCCGCGACGAGGTGCGGGTGCGTGGAGGAAGCGCGCTTTTCACATTGGGGATACTAATTCTTTGGTTATTATTGGCGCCGTTGAAAAATAACATTCATAGCCGAGAGAAGAAAAAGAAACAAAAAGAAAAAAGAGGGAGTTAGCAACAGGCTGAAGATAGCTGGAGAATCTTGCTGAAGAATTTTAGAAATTTTGGAAGTTTGTGTCTTGTGGCTTTCTTGGATATCTTCCTTTTCTCATGCCTTGTTAGTCTTTTGCAGGCAGCCCTCGGCTGTCTCTCTTGTCCGCCTGGCGTTATCTGCATGTCTCTGCATGTGGGCGGGGTTACAGCGGGGCAAATCACGGGGTGGTCACATGATACAGAACTCGTGATGGCATACAGAAGAGGCGAACGGCACCGAAGGCTGTTGACCAGAGGCTCGATTCACAGCCAAAAGGTTGAAAAAGCGCTGATCTCTTAGGTTTGAAACCTTTCTTACCATGATACTCGAATGTTGGAATTAATAATGAATTTCTGCTCTGCAAGCTAATGAATATGAAGCATTGGCTGCTCAAAAAGCCATTTCATAGCCACTTCTGTCATTCCTTTCCAATCCACCCTCATCATCATCCAACTTTCTGCGTTAGCATGATATATTCGGTATCTTCTGGAAACTGTCACGTGACAGAGCACAGGCACCTGCAGGCCACCGGCTTTGAACAAGTCGGCAGGTTATCGAAGCAAGATGGATCTTTCACCCGAACAGCAAGATCTTGTGGCACAATTTGCATCGATATCTGGCGCTGAGGATGAGAGAGAAAAGGTGGTGTCGCTTCTAACTGTCAATAGTTGGGATTTGAACAATGCTCTCTCGTCGTATTTCGACCATGGATTTGATGTGATTGACCGGATATCGCAGCTGTCAATTTCCGGGGGTGAGAATGCAGCAATATCTGCATCGGGCCCGGAGATTCTCCAGGACCCTGCAGAATCGCATCTCTCTCATCGACGAACCTCGTCTTCGGCGGGGCCCGAGTTGGTCAATCTTCAGAACCAAATGTTTCTCGAGTCGTTTCGGCCCCGGCTTCCCAAGGCGCCTCGAATTTCCAACCATTGGCAGCTAGAGCTTGGTA
The DNA here is from genome assembly GCA_030573695.1 of Meyerozyma carpophila. Classification (NCBI taxonomy): domain Eukaryota; kingdom Fungi; phylum Ascomycota; class Pichiomycetes; order Serinales; family Debaryomycetaceae; genus Meyerozyma; species Meyerozyma carpophila. The sequence goes on along the minus strand of JAJMDS010000003.1, from coordinate 830,398 downwards.
TCCACTCTTCGCTCTCGGAAAAACTGCTGCATACTCCGGACCGTCGGCCGGCCGTCAATTCATGGTGGTTAGTGCTCTTGCTCGTGCCAAGAACTCTCCTTCTGTTCTTGGTTTCCATATTCAAGTTTCTCTTTGTGGGCTCTAGTAGCCACTTCATTGGCCGGTTTCCAGCGCAATTCGACTATGCCAAATATTCCGAAGACTTTGACTTTGCAAAATCAATTGGATATGATAACGAAGCCACAGAGTTGTCTGCATCGCCCGACTTGTCTCAGTTCAACATAAAAAGCTCCGATTTTAACCTGGTGCTCCAGTCTGCTCAAACCGGGTACTCATGGCTTCTTGTGATTTTGGTGGATAATCGCACCGAATCGCAAGACTTCTGTAAGCGACTTTTTGCCAGTCCTGAGTTTGCCCAATTGCTCAACAAGACGTCGGGAACGTTCAAGGACAACGTGATCTTTGTCAATAACGTCGAGGAGTCGCCAGAAGCTTACGAAGTGGGCAAGACATACAAGGCCAAGCGGCTTCCATTTTTGTGCCTTGCAGCCAATGTTTCCAACGATCCGTCGGTGATGGCGTCGATGTCTACGCTCTACAAGTCCAATGTGGCGCCCGACTTTCTCGGCCCCGAGCAGATTAACAGTACCGTTAAAAAGTTGAGTGAAAATTTGGAGAAATTGATGGAGACGTACGAACCGCAACTAATTGCCCAGCGGTTTGACCAGCAAGAAATCGAGTTTGCCCGGCAGCTCAAGAAGCAGCAGGACGATGCATATATCCAGTCGCTCGAAAAAGACCGGTTGAAAAAAATGGAAAAAGATCACCAGCAGCAAGTGGAGAAAACCATGAAGGAAATGGCGCAGAAACGGGAAACATTTTTGATGAGTTTGATTCGAGAAAACTGGTTCCAGAGTGTGTGCGACGGCGCGAACACTGTCAAGATCGCCATCAAGCTCCCCAATGGCAAGCGGCTCATCGAAACGGTGCTGAAGTCGGTGACTTTGCAGCAATTGTACTTGTATGTGGAAACCCGATTGTATATTTCCGAGCAGATCTGCGACGAGAACAACGAGTTTGGGACGGAGGAGGATATACTAGAGTACGCGGGTACCATTGACCAGGAGCCAATGCTGCACCGCGAGTACTACGCTACATTTGCATTTCGGTTCGACCTCATTCAGCCGTACCCGAAGAAAGTTTTGGATGTGACCGGCGATGCCCTCGGCGACATTCCGGAATTGCGGCTGGGGGCCAATTTGCTTGTGGAGTACCACGAAGCCGACGCGGGCGACGCCGACGCGAGCGATAGCGACGGCCAGGCGACCTAAACATGAATAGACGAATACATGCCATGTACAACTGCTTACTGGCCAGAAAGCTTGGCGTCCTGCACACAGGCCACCGCCTGCACACAGGCCTCCTTCCCCCACGTCGCAACTCAATCTCAACACTTCCTCACATGGCGTCCCGGCAGTCCAAATTGGAAGCAGAAAAGCTCGCCATCATCCAGCAGTCGCTCTCCGGCCGCGGCCGCTCGCTCTCTCCGTCGCGCACAAAAAACGACCGCAGCAGGCTGTCGTCGCGGCTGAACGACGACATCCAGAAGGACCTCAAATGGCTGATTGTGAACCACGACCCGCTGGAACGGATGGTCAAGGACGGCGAAAACAGCGCCAATGGGGTGTGGGAGGACGAGGTGAGCGAGGAGGAGCACATCAGCGACGACGACGAAAACACAAAGTTGCAGTACGACGACACCGGGAACATTCTTCCCAACTACGCCTGCCAGGACGACAAGATGTCGGAGATCCTGATGATTTTGGAGAACTCGAACCTCAATGACCGGTCCACCATCCAGCGGTTGGAGGAACTCACGGCCACCGAGCGAGCGTTTGCCAATGCGAAGAAAGCCGGCAAGGAAATCGACCAGGAAGCGCTCCGGCAGTTGGAGCTGGAAAAGCAGGCGCTCACGGGCAAGGTGGTGGACTTGGGCCGCAGCGACCAGGACGCCCAGGCGCGGCGCCAGAAGCTCGAGGACTATTCCACCTACCGAAAGAAGATTATCCACCAGGAAAACGACGGCGGAGCCGGGATGCGGCAGGCCACCAGGTCGCCCGGCGGTGACGCCGAAGCGGGTGGAGCAAACGACGACGACAAGGACTTTATGGTGCCGTACACGTCCGCTGTGGAGGACAAGCTCGACTCGGAGTTTGCGTCGCAGCTCAACGAGACCATCCGCGAGGGCGACATCGACTCCAACAAGCCGTACTCGCGGGTGATCCAGACCATCACCCGGGGCAACTTTTTCCAGCTCATCGACCCGCGGGTCAAGCCCAAGATGTTCTTGGTGTGCATGGACTTTTCGCCCGAGTCCATCTTTGCGCTCGAGTGGTCGTTGGGCACGGTGTTGGTGGACGGGCTGGTGCTTTTCATTGTGTGCATCATCGAGGAAAACGACACCAACCACCACTTGAAGGGCAACACCAACACCGAGGCGGCCCGCGAACAGGTCCGGCTCAACATGCTCAACAAGGCCAAGCAGCAGGTGCTCAATCTTCTCAAGCTCACCAAGCTCCAGATTCATATAGTGATCGAGATCATCCACCATCCGATTCCGCGCCATTTGATTTTGGAGTTTATAGATAATTTGCAGCCCACGTTGGTGGTGGTGGGGTCCAAGGGCCAGTCGGCCATCAAGGGGGTGCTTTTGGGGTCGTTGTCCAACTATTTGGTCACCAAGCTGTCGGTGCCGGTGATGGTGGTGCGGGAAAAGTTGAAGAAGATTAACCGGTTCAAGACCGGGTCGTCGGTGTTTTCCAACAACATCAAGCCGTTGACGTTGTCGGAGGCACGTATTGATTAATGAATAAACGAAAGAAAGAATGAAAAGTAACGAGAAAACGAAACGAATAGTAAAGGAAAAAGACTCCCGAGTCTATCAGAGTCTGTAGCTGGTAGAGTCTCGCTCGGTCTCTGTTTCAGGAGCCGTACGGCATCAGTCAACTAGAGAGTGATGTTTTCATTGCCGGTGCGCTTTCATTGCTGGTGTACTTTCATTGCTGATGTAGTCTTTTCATTACTTACTTTCATTACTTAATTATACTTTCATTGCTGGTTGTACATGATTGTACTTCCAATACGTGACTGTACTCATTGTTGGCTCGCTTCGCTCACCATCACTGGCTGGACTCGCTGGACTCATTTTGGCTCGCTTCGCTCACCAATTTCATTACTGATTGTACTTTCATCACTTGATTGTACTCTTTGTTGGTTCGCTTCGCTCACCGATTCATCACTTTAACTGGACTTTTTGGTTCGCTTCGCTCAACACCTTACTTGACTGTACTCTTTTGCTCGCTTTGCTCGCTCTTTGCTCGCTTCGCTCGCAAATCTAAAAATACAACTCGGTGAACGTCCGCTTGCCCCGGAACTCCAGATTGCAGCCGGGAGCAGGGCACCGCCGCGGACAGCTCAACCCCGGGTTTTCGATTGTCAACTGCTTGCTGGCCCGCTTGTGGCGCGGACGATTGCCAATGTTCTTGATGCACCGCCCGCAGTACACATGGCCACATTTGGCCACAAACACCCGCTTGGACAAGTCAATGTCCACCGGCGAGATCTGCCGCGAGCAGAACCACGGCGCCTGCACCCTATAGAGCCTGCTATAGCGTTCCAAGTTGGCGTCGTATTTTGCATTCGGAGTGAACTCCGCCGGGATCCCGGTGCCCAACGGCACCGCACAGAGCTCACACGTGAACGCGGCGTGCGGGCTGATGTCGTTGGTGTACCCGTGCTGCTCGTGGGCCGCGATGGCCTGCTTGGCCTGGAGCTGTTTTGTGTTGTACTTGTTTTCCTGGCGCAACTTGCCGTCCAAATCCCGGTCGTTCTCGCGGTCGATGCGCTCCATGATCGACCGCTCCATGGCGCTGGCGTCGTCGCCGGCGGGGCTCTCGAACAAAAACGGAAACTCGAGCTGCTCGTACTGCTCTTCCGAGGCATATCGCACCGGCCGGCGGCGACGAAGATGACGACGAGATCCGGTTCTCGGGTCCGCAGAGCCCTGCTGGGCGGCCCCCGGCACCCGGCGCCACCGGTTCATGCCGGTGATCACCGAAACCACCCGGCCAAAGTCGCCCTCGAAGGTGCCGATCGGGCTTTCGAGGGTGCCAAACCGACCCATGAGCGCCCGGCGAAACTCCTCGGTGTCGTCGAACCGCGCCAGCGGCAGCACCGGGCGCTCGTATACTATCTGGATGTCGTCGCTGGCGTCGTGGTCCCGCCGTAGACGCACGTTCCGGGCGTGGGGGCGTATTCGGCGATGGCGGATTCTCGTCGGATTTCGGGTTTGGTCCACCATATTTACCCCCGTAATTTCGATGTCCTCGTTGTCGCTGAGCGCCGGGCGCAGCACCACGTCGTCGCCCTCGTCAGATAGCACCTCCACCACCTCGGGATCGGTGGCGGCTTCCAGAACCGGTTCGTGGTCGTTCTGCAAAATCGGGTTTCGGTCATTATTTTCACTTTCGCTGGTCTCCGAGGGCTCCAAGTTGGTACTCTGTTTTGTCTCGCGGCTGTCGTGCTCCAGAGAGCGCCCCGACCGCCGCCGGTGAATATTGACTGACATGGGAGAATAACTCGACAAAAGTAATCACACCGACCGATCGCACCAAGACGGTCTGCTGGTGCACCGGTGTTTGCTCGTCACGTGCGTTATCGACCTCATCTCGAATCTCAAAAATCTATCGCTACACTGCTCGCTACTCTTTGCTTCTCTCTCTCAAATCAGTATATTACATGCTACTTCTTCAATCCGCTCCTCACGTACCGGCCCACAACAATACAATGGTCTCTCTCATATGGCTCCAATGTCAACTGCTCCAATGGCTTGATTCTCTCCTCTCTCAACTTCTGCACTTCTCTGGCAAACACCGTCTCGGCGTCCACAGTCGAGTCAATACAGTTGGCCTTGATGGAGATCACCACGGTACCCTGGTCTTTCAAAAACAAGTGCGAGTTCAACGCAATAATACGGGCCTGATCGGGTTGGGCCACATCGGCGAAAACCGCATCAACCATGCCAATCAACATCCGGTACTTTTGCGGATGACGAGCGTCGTCAATGATTGGAATCACATTGGGTCTCTTCTTGGCCATTCCAATCAACTCTCTACCGGGTCTGTGGGAAAATTCCACGGCGTAAACTGCTCCCTCTGGACCCACTACATCGGAAACATGCGAAACGGAGGTTCCCGAAGCGGCACCCAAATACAACACTTTTTTGCCCGGAGCAATGCCCAATTCGTCAATACCTCCCATAATACCGGCAGCCAACTTGGATCTGAAAGGATTCCACACACGGTACTCGATTTTCGTGGGGGCTTCTCCCTCCACCTTGGCGGGCTCATCCACGGTGATTCTCTTCTCTCCGTAAACAGATTCTCCTGGTGCTCCGTTCTTGGTCACCAACAAATCTTCCTTGCCTCTGGCAATAAACACACCGGCGTGTCTGTGGGGCTCGATAACAACCTTGGCTCCTCCACGAGCGCCTCCACGAGCTCCTCCACGGGCACCTCCACGAGCTCCACCACGTCCCCCACGAGCTCCACCACGGGCGCCGCCACGAGCGCCTCCGCGTCCGCCACGGGCTCCGCCTCTCATACCTCCTCTCATGCCGCCTCTGCCGCCTCTTGCTGGACCGCCTCTACCTCTGGGTGCTCCAAATGCCATTATGAAAATTGGTGAGGAAAGAAAAATTTTCGGTGAAAAAGGGCGGCTTATGTAAGGATGGGCTTGTGCTTGCTAATCGCCAATGTAAACCGTAAACTTGTGGCACAGACAAACCGTAGTGTGTTGGCCGGATTAGGGATCAACAAGTAGCAGACTAATCCTTGAAATTGAAGGTACCGTTTGTGCTGTTTTGGTGCTATTCTGACTCTTCTTCCCGATACTATGGAGCGATTTGTCCTGAAAAAACCACATTATTGTACTTTCTCAGCACACAGCCCCTTTTAGTTGGCCTAAATTTCTATTTGCCAACTCTCCATCTCCACCGCTACTGCCTCCATCATTCGGTGTCTTCCCACCTCGCCTCCCGGCTGTGCAATCGCCGTCCAAAATCGTACCCCACGGCTCGTTTCGATGCTCATCATGCGGCTCAGGTGTCACTTACGTCAGCCAGCGGTATAATGTCGCGCGGTGCCGCGGTGTCGCGGCCACCATGGTACATCTCCGAATGGCGCGTTGACACGCATACGATAACGTAACCCGAAGCTGCATCTCTTGCATAAATGGCTGTCAACTTTCCCCTCGTGGTGCTTGGAACCGTGGTTACAGGATGTGCTAATTCGCTCTTCAGCAAGTACCAAGATAACCAATGCGTGCGTAACTGTGATGGGCCCGTGGCAGATCAGCACTTCTTTGAGCAGCCAGCTCTTCAAACGCTTCAAATGTTTGTTGGAGAATTGGCAGTCTATATAGTGTACAAGTACTTGTATAGCTCCAAGCGTCAGCAACTTGCAGGGGTGGTTCCCGCCGAGGAATTGAGTTTCTCAGAGTCGTTGAAGCTCGCCATACCGTCCATATGCGATTTGTGTGCTACAACTATGCTCAATGTGGGGTTGTTATACACCCCGGTTTCGGTGTACCAGATGATCCGAGGGTCGTTGGTTTTATTCGTAGCGTTGCTTCTGGTGGTGTTTCTTGGCCGCAAGATCACCAGAATCGAGTGGACGTCGCTTTTCTTGGTGACTTTGGGAATTGCCTTGGTGGGATTGAGTGGTTCCAGTAATGCAGACAGCGGAGATTCCGGTACTATTGGCAAGCCTCCGACGTTGGTGGCTGTGGGAATCTCGCTCATTGTCGTGGCCGAGCTCTGCCAAGCCGTCCAGTTTGTTGTGGAAGAGCACATTTTGGGTGCTAAAGATATCGTGCCGCTCAAATTGGTGTATCTTGAAGGATTTTTCGGGTGCACAATTTTGCTATTTGTTCTAATTATACTCAATTTTGTTGTGGGAGCCTTGCAAAGCCCAAAAGACTTTACTGAGTCCCCTTTCAACATGCGGGAATCGTTTTCCCAGATGTTTGGCAATGGAGCCGTGCTTTTTTCCTCAGTTATGATCATGGCTTCCATAGCAGCCTTCAACTATTTCGGCATAACCTTGACCCACATTCTGTCTGCGACCGCCCGCTCCACCATTGATGCTTGCCGGACACTTTTGGTGTGGATTTTGGCACTCTTCTTTGGGTGGGAGTCATTCCACTGGTTGCAAATGTTTGGGTTTGTATTGTTGGTGGCGGGAACTTTGGTGTTCAACGGCGTTGTGCACCCGGAGACGTGGCTGTGGGTGCCCCAATGGTTCAAAAAGAACGGCCACCACGTTCCAATTGAGGAACCGTTGCTTGCCTAGGTAGATTGTATGGGTGTATGGGTGTAGTCTGTCAAGTCAATCAAGCTTCTTTGGTATCGCGGTCCTGGTGTGTGGGTGCAGTCCCCATCAATTCGCACGTCGCCACTCGACTCCAGCATGAAGGTGGTACCAGACAATACCCACCACGATTTTGTGACCAGCACAAAGTTCGGCCAGGTTGCTGAGCACGCTCCGGCCTTGCAGGATGTTCTCCGTGGCCAAGAAGGACCCGTAAGTGTTGCATCCAAGCTTAACAATCGTCATCCGTTGGAATCCCGAATTCAAAATTGGGAAAAAACTCAGCATGAAACTCGGTTGGAGACATACAGGCGTGTGTTTGGCGCGGGCGAGCCCATTCGCAGAACCATGGAGCTTGAAATTGTGGAGAATTCTGACTACAAGCCGCTGGTTCTTGGAGGCAGCGACTCGATGTCGCGGGATATTTTGATGGGCAAAGACGCCTCGGTGGACTGGGAGGACGTGTACAAGGGCGAGTCGGTGGTGGACATGCACAGCGAGATGGAGCGGAGGGTGTTGAATAAATGAAGAAACGAGAAAAGGAAGAAAACGTAGAGAATGAGATTTGGTTTTTGCCGATTTCGTGCAATTTCGTTGCAATTTCGTTGCAATTTCGTAGCAATTTCGTAGCAATTGCCAAAGGCAAGTGGCTCAAAGCAAAACGTTCGTGGCAATTGTAAGGATAATCCTCTTTCGTTGCTCTGGGCTGTTCTGGTTCTCTTCTGACGGCAACCTCTTTCACACCCCTGCACCATTACCCGGCGAGAAAATTTGTCGAATGGCTGCACCTACACTGAATCAGATTACTACTTTTACGTCTTTCCCATTCAAATTGTTACTTGTAGCGCTAGAAATCCCAGAATTGATCCCACAGCATGTCCCTGATTGCTTCGTAAGTTTTTCCAGTCACTACCGGTCCGGCTACAATCCGATCTGGATCGCCGCGGGCCATCTTGTTCAGCTTCGTACTAACCCAGAACAAATTACGAGTCAGAACCTCTCCAGACTGTTCCTCCCAATAAAGGCGGCCACAGGTATCCCTTGGAAGACGTTTTCAAGGTGTGGTTTGACAACAAGGACCGTATAGTGTCGTCTTCGTACGGCGGTCCGTCGCGTGAGATCTACAAATTGAGCAACCCCAGACCCATTTATCACCTTGAATTGAGCGAAGAGTTGAGCAATGGGGCCCCCGGAGGCGCGGGCCAGCGCATAGAGCACCAGGTGGCGCCAGGATCTGATTTGGGGGACGGAGCCGTGGACCAAGTTTCGCAACTCTCCAACCATTTTTCGCATCTTAATACCCATTCCGTGGGCCAAAAAGAAGAGGTTTCGAGTGTGGATGTGTCGTTCCGCAACGACGCGAGCAACGCCAACGGCACCGTGAACGGCAATGTGCTCGGGTCTTCCAACGGAAGCCACAATGGCTCCCAGGACCATGGATTCGCTGCGGTTTCTTCAGCTGCACCCAACCACGAAGACTTGCTTTCGCCGCTGCAAATCGAGTGGTACTACCTCGACGCCGCCGGCCACGAGCAGGGCCCGTTCAACGGCGAAATGATGCAAGACTGGCTTTCGGAGGGCTACCTCAACCCGGACTTGCGCATTCGTCGTCCGCACCAGCACCAGTTCATCACCCTCAAGGATCTCTGCGAGCGGCTCCAGAACTACGTGCTGCCGTTTGCGGTGCCGCAGCCGGCGTACGTGCCTCCGCCTCCCAAATCGGAGCCGCAATCCTCGCTTCCGTTCCTCAACAACCTCAATCCCCAGCTCTCGCAGCCGCTCGCAACCCAGCTCTCGCAGTCCATGTTGGGCGACTTTCTTCCCCAGGACCCGTTTGCGTCCAATTTTGGCTCCAATTTCGTAGACAACTCCCGCTACCTCAACCAGCTCCAGATGCCCAGCTTGTTGCTGCAGCCGCTCCAGCAGCACCAGCAGCATCCCGCCATTGCTCGCTCCGGCGGCTGGGGGCTCAATTCCGGCCCCAGCACCCCTCATGCTATGGCGCCGTCTCTCGCAAGCTTGCCGCTGCAGTCGCAGGTTTCTCCGTGGGCCGCGGGGCTGACGTCTCGAGTCAGCTCGCCGTTTGTGGGAGCCCTTGAAAAGCCGAACGACGAGTCGAGAAGTGAAAAAACCGAACAGACTGAAGCAGAAAAAACCGAAAAAACTGAGACGACCGAACCGCACAAAGACCCCGCTGTCGCGGCCAAGCCCGAGGTGCAACCATCCCAGCCAGCTGAACCTACGGTTGTTGAAGAGCCTCGGGCTGAGGAAGAATCGCAGCCTCGCGAGTCCACGAACGTCGGCGCTGTCCCGTCGCCGGTCGCCGTGAAGAAAGTGGTCAAGAAAATGGACGTCAAAAAACCAGCCCCCGCCCCTTCGTCTCAGCCTGTGGTTCCCCCATGGGCCGGCAAGGAACAAGCTGAAAAACCACAACTCACATTGAAAGAGATCCAGGCTCTCGATGCCGAAAAGCACGCAAAACAAAGACAACTCGAAGCCGAAGCCAGATCCGCCGAGGCGGCCAAGGCTTTTGCTGCTGCTGCCTTGGAGGAAAAGGCCGCCCAGGAAACCAGACCGTCGCTTCCTTCCACTGCCAGCTGGGGAGTTCCCACCACGGGGGCCCCAGTTGCCAAAACCCTCGCGGAAATCCAAAAGGAAGAAGCTGAAGCGGCCCGTGCCAAGGTGTCTAAGGCTGCTACCAGTGCATCCACTCCCACGTTTGCGTCGGCGTTGGCAAACTCTGTCCCCAAGGACGACGGTGCGTGGACTACGGTTGCTTCCAGAAAGCCGTTGGCCAAAAAAACTTCTCAGCCAGTCGTCACCACCACCACCACGGCCACCGCTGCTTCTCCTCAGGTGTTGAGATCGGTCTCTGCCACCCGGGTGCCAGCCAGCTCCAACAACGTTTCTGTTTTGGAGGACTTTATCGTGTGGGCTCGCTCGGCGATGACAAACCTCTATCCTACCGTCTCCAAGGACGACCTTTTGGACATTTTCCTTGCGCTTCCAGCCAACGGAGACTCGTCGGTTCTCATTTCTGAGACCATCTACTCGTCGTCGGCTACCATGGACGGACGTAGGTTCGCTGAAGAGTTCTTGAAGAGACGCAAGAGGGTCGAGCAGCAGACTGGAAAGGTGACGATGCCGGAGTGGACCGCTGCTATCTCCAGCAGTGCCAACCGGGTCCAGACCGTCGATGAGGACGGATGGAGCACCAGCGTCAAGGGCAAGAAAAAGAAGAGAGCTGCTTAGGAGCATAACAGTTCCACCGGTCGCACTTGTCTATAGTCTCTACACTATGCATTATATTTTTCATTCGTAACTTCGTCTAGATGTCCTCCTCGTCCTCGTCTATCTCGTCGTTGAGAATCCGGGACACAAACATCACATTCTCTTGCGGGATCATTATTATACCCGCTCGGGCCATAGACAAGTAGTTCATTTCAAATGGATAGCTGACGGCTTGCGGCAGCTTTTCCACGCCCAACATGATCTTGCTCGCAAGACCCGCCACGATACCGGGCGAGTCGAAAGGGAGCAGCGACAAGTCGACGATTATTGGGATTATGACATCTTGTTCCGAGCCGATGGTGTCTCTGGAACTGAACCCAAGAGCGGCTCTTTTTTTCGGAGACTTCGGAAGAATTAACGACACTTCGTTGATCGACGTTCTTGTGATCGAAAAGTACGGGGGAACCTTGTCGGTGGCTATGATGGTGGCACTCTTGACTATGGTATTTGTCACTTCGCCCGAACGAGAACCAGTGAGAAGTAGCTTGATGTTGGTGTTGATTAGCGGCCGCGTATGGTTTTCTCGGAGCCACTCGAGGCTGGCCAGCTCCTCAACCTGGCTGGTTCCCACGTTGGAGATGATGAAGCTGTTGGACAGGTCGGAAAACTGGTACCGTTTTTCTGACAAGATGTCCAACACTTTTTCCTTATACCGATGGGGAATTAGCACAATGTCGCCAAAATGGCTCGATATGAAGAATAGGGAGATGCCGTTCTCCGATAGCGGCTGGGTGAGCTTGATAATTTGCAGACTTCGGTCAGATCCATCGCTGTCCACCTGGAGATTGATATAGGTTTCGTGGATCAATTGGACATCACTGTAGCCGAGTTGCTGGCAAAGCTGTAGAGGTTTTCGGAAAAGCTTGTCTGCCTTCAATTTGGAGCATATTATGGTGCATTCCTCCGGCGTGAATGCTATATGGAAGAAATAATTGTCCTTGTCATCGTAGTCACCGTCATGTATTTCAACCGAACTTTCGGAATCGGACCCATTTTCGTTCGAGGATTTGCCCTGCCTGGACAAGTTGTCTACCGGGGTGCCCTCTCTCAGGGCGTTCGTCAAGCTCAATTGGCTAATCGGGATGTCAGAATCTTCATCTGATTCGCACAGTGAGTCACCTTCTTCGTCTCCCTTTGCCGATTCCTGGTAGAGAAGACTTAGTATAGAGCTTACAAAGATCCAGTAGCGGCTCCGTGGAACGGAGAGAATAGATAGCTTGGTGGGGTTGAGTTGGGCCTGGCTGTTCATTGGACTGGAGTCATATGAAGATTACTCCATTATATATTCTGCTGCGAAAGGTCCAAAATTTCAACCACGTGATGAGATGAGTCAGGCCCTGAAGACCAGAAAATAAGGGTACCTTCTGGCTCACATCACTCTTCCGCTCACTACACTTTTCCGCCCACCATACCTTAGTGTTCTTCTCTGGCTCACCATTTTGGTATAAATTTCACTTCTTACATTATTTTGAAATTATGCCGTCCTACTTACCAACCGCCTCCAACCCTTGCCGCTCGTAAAATGTCTCCCACAACTCTATGCTTTCCTTCTGCGATTCGATGGAGCCCTCGATAAATATTTCCACGCTGTTTCTGAAGTCGTCGATCCGCTCAAACTCAAAGTTTTCTAGCTCCTCTTTGAACGTCTCGCTCATCTGCTCGAATAGCTTTTCCGTCACCGTGACTCTCAGCTGGAGTTTGTCCACCTCGAACTTCAACTGCCCAACCTTGTCCTGCTGCAGCTTGTTGCGCTGGTTGGTCTTTTCGAGTTGGGTCTGTTTCTTGGCGAGCTCTTGCTTGTAAGAAACACACAGCTGATAGATTTTGGAACGAGCCTCGAAAACGTGATTTATAGAACCAATGATGCGGAGGTACTCCTCGATGGTAAAGCTGAGGGTGAGCAGATCCTGGAGGTTTACACGGTCGATATTGTCTCTGAGTTTTTCGTGGACATCGCCAAACGCAGCGAGAAGATCGCTGGTGGCCTTCAGAATCTCCACCGCCGCCAATTCCTTGGAAACGATCAGGATTTCGTCGGCGAGAGACACCAAGTCGATCCGCTGGGCCGCGATGGTGTCGAGCGACTTGTAGAGCGCCTTCAAGTTGGTCTCAAGGTCGTCGATATAGGCTTTTTTGTCGGTGAAGAACGAGTCAGGCTCATCAACTTTGCTGTTCATCGAGAAAAGACTCATGAACCCCGTGCCCACGGTGCCCACGGCGCTTGCAGAGGCCACCACGGACCCGCCTATGGAACTGGCGGCGCTGCCGACATCGGTCACCGAGTCAGATCGCGAACCAGCACCTCTATCATCGTGGTCGTCGTTGTCGTGCAACTGGGAGGTTCCGCTGAGCCGTTCTCTTTCCTTGGCGTCCCGCACAAAGTCGTCACTCAGCAAGAAGCAGACAAAGTCTGGGTCGTCACGGAGCTGGGGAACATGGGCGATTCTGCTGAGCATCTTTTCCAACGAAAGTCGTCTTCCCTCGATGAAATTTTCGTTGAACCGGCCAATGTACGTCTGCTTTGTGGGCGGAGGAGGAATGATTTTGCCCGGGTGGTTGTTCTGGAGCTGGTGGTAGATCCACCGGAAATCTTTGTAGCGCCGGGACACCGTGAACGAATCGGAGTCCGGTGGAAAATGAGGATTGTCGAGCACTTGTGTGCGAATGGAGTAGACGATATGGGCGGTAGCGATGTCGCCCACCTTCATAGGGTCGCCCACGGTGATATCGAGCGATGGCTGTGGCTTTTCCCTTTTAGAAGTCTTTGGCCCGGTGGACGAGGGTTGCGGTTTTGCTGGCGACAACGGCGTGTGGGCCACGTCGTACAACGGAGCGTCCGCCTGCTGCACCAAGACCTCTGCGCGGGTGTTCGACTTGGCCGAATGGGCGTCTTTTTCGGTACAATCCTCGGAGGCCTGCAATGGGTCTGCCAGAACCGGTTCTGCGTCGCCGGAGTCCTCCGCCAAATGCTTGGCCACGATCTTGCTGCTGTACTTGCGAGGCCGCGGAGCCGTGAACAACCGGTGGCCCTGCTTGATCTCCGAGCTGCGGCGGGGCGAAACATGCGACGCCAGCGGCGATTTTGTGGGCGACTCCGGCGCCGTTTTGAGACGAAGAGGACTGCCCTTGTCGGCGAACAACGACTCTTTCGGATCGATTCTCGTGGGAGACGTAATCTCCGGAGCCTCTAGGCTGGACTCCTTGAGGTCCTGGGTCAATTCCGATATCAAGTGGCTGGTTTGTTCCGACCGCTGGGTGTGACGAATATCGTTGAGCTGCTCTTGAACGGGGTCCTGGGTGCTGGGGCCACTATGGGCTAAATGGAAAGAGCCTTGGTGATGCGCAGCCGCGTGTTCGAGCCCCGGGTGGCTGTTTTGTTCTTCGTTTTCGCCGTTTTCGTCGTCATTTTCTTGGTCGTTTTCTTCATCTTCGTCGTTGTCGCTGTCCTTTTTTACCCCGAAAGGAGTGTCCATGAGGTCACTAAAGCCATTTGTGACCGGCGGCGGCACATAGGTGCTGCCAAAACCGCTGAATTCGTTTTCGCGGGGCGCGAGAATGTCGTCCCAATGGGACGCCGTAAGATCGTCTGAATCCATGTTGTGCGGTTGGAATTATTTTGGGGTAAAGGGTGAGCTGTGTGCAGGAAACGATAAGAGAGGAAGGAGAGGAAGGAGAGGAAAGAGAGGGAAAAGGGAGAGAGGGAAAAGAGAAAAGAGAAACGAGAATAGAGTACGACAGCTCTGTGCTCGCAATTCTTGACTGAACGAATTGTTTTCTCTACAAACATTATTGTCTGTACGGAATGATACTATTCGTACTTTTCCATTGACTCTATATTGCATGAACATTTCTATTATTTTGTTCGCTTCTTTTCTTAGTCACTTCTTTTCTTAGTCACTTTTCGCCTATGGCGCACAGTAGCCACCGTCCACAATGATATCGGTACCGGTGGTAAAAGTAGAAGCGTCGGAGGCGAGGTACAAGTATGCACCCACCAATTCCTGCGTCTCACCTTCTCTGCCCATCGGGGTCAATTGCCACCATTTTTCCTTCATTTCCGCTGGAACAAAGTCGGAGATCTCCGTCTTGATGTAGCCGGGCGACACCGTGTTGACACGGGCGAAATGCGCCCACTCCACAGCCAACGATTTCGACAAGTGCAAACACGCAGCCTTGGCGGCATTGTATGGCGCCTGCATTTGCGGCACGTTGACTATGTGACCAGACATAGATGCGGTGATGATAAGCGAGCCCTTGCCTTGTTTTTCAAAGATCTTTCCCGCGGCCTTGGCGCAGTAGAACACTCCGCTAAAGTCCAAGTCCACCACCTCGTGCCACGAATCGAGGCCCTCGGCATCAATGGCCGGGCCACTGGTCCATGGCTTGCCGGCATTGGCCACAAAGATGTCTATTCTGCCGAAATCCTTCTGGATTTGCAAAACCGTCTTTTCCACGTCGGCGGGGTCCGACACATTGCACTTGTACGCCTTGCACTTGATGCCGTAGGTTTTGGCCAAGTGCTCGGCCTTGTCGTCCGAGGGCTTGGAGTTGTACCAGATGGCCACGTCGGCGCCGGCTTGGGCGTACGCCTCGGCAACAGCGAGGCCAATTCCTCCGGAAGAACCTGTCACCGAAGCTACTTTGCCTTTGAGTGAGAACAAGTTCATGACATTGTTCGAGATTTTGGGTGCTTGCGCGGGCAAGGTGCCGATGTTTTCGTTGATCATAGACTTCATGGTTGTGGTGGAAACTGATTGCAAAAAGTGCCCCGGAATCTATACTTATATAGTGCGAATCTTGCTGTGTGACGTAAGCGGAATATGCGAGACGCCGGGTTGAATTAGGTTGCTTGTCGGAAAAACTGGGTCCGCTGGATGTTTCCGAGGTGGTTTTTCAGCAGAGACGACAAAAACAAGCAGAAATAAACCCAAAAAAACAGAAACAAGCAGAACTCGGCCCTGTGCTCACACACTGCGGCCGGATCAGCTTCCAAATAGCTCCGCCCTTTATCGACGAGATCGGAAACCATCCCGCGCGCCGCACCACGAGCGCCAAGTACGCCGCGCCACCAGCGTGCATATGCACTCGCATATGCAAAGTACGAGACAGGTGAGACAGACACCCGGACTCCGGCGAAGAGTAGGCGGGGTTCTGAGACCACATTAGCCACTGTTCGAGATGCGGCTCGAGTAGCGGTTCGGGTAGCGGTTCAGATTCTGGTTCAACTGCGAACTCTGGCTCAATTAACGTCTTGTTCAGGCTACATCCTCTAGAGACAACATAAATAACAGTACATACCTAGTACACTCTCTTGGCGGGCGGAACAGGCTTACAGTCGTTCTCGTCCAACGTGGTTCTGATGACATCTCTGTAGTCCAACTTGACATCTTCGCCGTAACCAGTCTGGTACGATAATGTGTGTTTTCTCCAGTTCTCATCGTCTCTCTCTGGGTAGTCGTCTCTGGCATGGGCACCACGGGACTCCTTTCTGGCAGCAGCAGACACCGCGGTCTGGGTGGCACAGGTCAACAAGTTTTGCAATTCCAACGTTTCCACCAAGTCCGAGTTCCAAATCATCGATCTGTCGGTGGTCTTGACGTCGGCGAACTTCTTGTCCACCCGCAAAATGTGCTCCACTCCCTCGTCCAACGTCTCCTGGGTTCTGAACACGGCACATCCCTTCTGCATGGTCTTCTGCATTTCCAAACGCAAGTCGGCAGTGGAGTGGGCTCCGTCGGCGTTTCTCAATCTGTCCAAATTTTCGATCGACTCCACTCCGAGGTCCTGAGGCATAGGCTTGTGGGGGGTGTTGGGGGTCAAGTTGTCACGGATGGTGTGCGACACGGCACGGCCAAACACAACCAAGTCCAACAACGAGTTGGCACCCAACCGGTTGGCGCCGTGCACCGACGCACAGGCAGCTTCACCGCACGCCAACAAACCCGGCACCACCTCGTCCTCGCCCTTCTCGTTCTTCTTCAACACCTCTCCGTTCCACTTGGTGGGAATACCTCCCATGTTGTAGTGGACGGTGGGCAAGATGGGGATGGGTTCCTTGGTGACATCGACACCGGCAAAAATGTGGGCGGTTTCGGAAATACCTGGCAATCTTTCCTTGAGCACCGCCGCAGGAATATGCGACAATTGAAGGTACATGTGGTCCTTGAGGGGGCCCACACCACGGCCCTCGTTGATCTCCATGGTGATGGCCCGCGAAACCACGTCTCTGGAAGCCAAGTCCTTGGCGGAAGGTGCGTATCTTTCCATGAAACGCTCACCCTCGGAGTTGACCAAGAACCCACCTTCACCACGAGCACCCTCGGTGATCAAGCACCCGGAGCCGTAGATACCCGAGGGGTGGAACTGCACAAACTCCAAGTCCTCCAAGGGAAGCCCGGCTCTGGAAACCATGGCGTAACCGTCTCCGGTACAGGTGTGGGCCGAGGTGCACGAAAAGTACGCTCTACCGTAGCCTCCCGTGGCGATCACGGTTCTGTGGGCTCTGAACCGGTGGAGGGTTCCGTCCTCCTCGTTGTAGGCAATCACACCGACACAGGCGCCGTCTTGCATAAGAAGATCCATGGCGAAAAACTCGATGAAAAAATGGGTATCGTGTCTCAACGACTGGCCGTAAAGCGAATGCAAAAGCGCATGTCCGGTTCTGTCGGCCACCGCGCACGTTCTGTACGCCTGGCCGCCCTTTCCGTACTCCTTGGACTGGCCACCAAAAGCACGTTGGTAGATACGGCCCTCCTCGTTTCTGGAAAATGGAACACCGTAGTTTTCCAACTCGTAGATACTCTGCGGCGCCTCCTTGGTCATGTAGTGGATGGCGTCCTGGTCGCCCAACCAGTCCGAGCCCTTGACCGTGTCGTACATATGCCAGTGCCAGTCGTCCTTGTGCATGTTTCCGAGGGCTGCATTGATGCCTCCCTGCGCAGCAACCGTATGCGATCTAGTGGGGAACAATTTGGAAATACAGGCGGTCTTGAACCCGGCCTCGGCAAGCCCGAAAGCTGCCCGCAACCCAGCGCCACCAGCACCGACCACCACACAGTCGTATTCGTGGTCAATGACATGGTACTTTTGGCTCATGTATTTGGAAGCGTTGACATCCTTTCCCTTGATGTCACCAATGGTTTGGCTTCTGACAGCCGACGATGCAAACGACCTGGAGATGGCCCAGCGTGCCCTAGAGCGTCCTATTCTGGCCACAGAAAGCATGTTGATCGTGTGGAGATTTACGGCAAGATGGTTTTGTTCGCACTCCGGCCAATCAAATATGGTCAAATAAGCAGGCGTGCGCGGCCCGGTTCGCGGGGCCGGGTCGGCGGTGCACCGGTGGTGCACCGGTGCAGAGCCCCGGGCGTTTTCCACTTGCACGGGGACGGGTCGTGGCGCGATGGGGACAGCACTGGTGGTCTCAGAGCGGGCTGGGGGTGTAGTGCTGTCTTTTGTAGCGCTCAATGGGCACATTTTTGTGCTTTTGAAACGGGGCCAAACGACCGACCCAAGCGGGTATGAGATTTACGCTGGATCGCGAGGGTGCGCACGCGCCAGCACGGCGAATATCCGTGGATCTAAACCGGCAGGTTCGAGAGAGCGAGGAGCGAGGAACGAGAAGCGAAACGAGAGAAAAACGAGAATAGTTGAAAATCGAAATCTCGTGAAAATAGTAGCATGAACGGTCTAGGTTCTCTATTTAGAACCGGCATGCAATCTTTGTTCCTGTTCTGCTTATCTTGAATCAGCTCACTCTAGCATATTTCGCTAAGTTCAGATTATTCACACCCAAGTTCAGCCTGTTCATCTCTTTATTTACATTCTTCGTCTGTTTCAGCATCTCGTTCTGCTGCTCGGGTACTCATCTTATTTCGTCTCCATTTGCTCCATTTCGTTCCTTTCATCTCCACTTCACATCAGTGCAGTGCTCTCTTTCATCAGTTTCTACATTTCTCATCTTCTCTTATTTTTCTTTTTTACTCTATTATTCAGACTTCGTCTATGCTATGCTATTATACGCTAGTGTATCCACCGTCCACCTTGATGTCGGACCCGGTGGTGAATGTGGAAGCGTCGGAGGCGAGGTACAAGTAAGCCCCCACCAACTCTCTGGGCAATCCCTGTCTGCCCTTTGGTGTCACCATGTACCAAGCGTTCTTAATGTCCTCTGGCACAAAGTCGGACAATTCCGTGGCAATGTAGCCAGGAGAGATCGAGTTGACTCGGGCAAAATCGACCCACTCCACAGCCAAAGACTTACCTAAGTGCATGACAGCAGCCTTGGCAGCGTTGTAGGCGGCTTGCAATTGAGGTCCGTTGACAATGTGGGCAGACATGGAAGCAGTCAACACCAAAGAGCCGGTTCCTTGCTGCTTGAAAATACGCCCGATGTTTTTGGCGCAGTAGTACACTCCGTTCAAATCCACGTTCATGACGTTGTGCCATTCGTCGTCGTTTTCTTGGTCGATCAACGCACCAGAGGTCCAGGCAATGCCGGCGTTGGCCACAAACACCTCAATTGAGCCAAAGTCCTGGTGGATCTCGTCAATGACGTTTTTTACCATTTCGCCCTTTCTCACATCACAGTGCTTGAACACGATCTGGGTCTTGGGGAAACGCTTTCTCAACTCGCCAATGGCAACCTCGTTGTCGGCGTAGTCGATGATAGCCAACTTAGCGATTCCAGCCTGACAGTAGGCCTCGGAAATACAGTATCCAATACCACGGGCACCACCAGTAATAACACCATTCTTGTTGGTCAATAAAAACAAGTCCAACACATTTCCTGGAAGGGAGGGAAATTCGGCCGGAAGCGAACCGATGCTCTTGTTGAAAACAGATTGAGGGGCAGATGTGTCGATCGTCATTGAGTTTAGTTGCAACGGAGGGACCCCGCAAATTTATACTTTTGCAGCCGGAAAAATTTGCTGCAGCACCAATGGCTTATCGACCTGCAGATGCCCCGATGGGCGTCATCCTTGTGTCATTCTCCGAAATCGTTCCGCGTTAGCTACGGGTGTCCGGGCGGGGGCACTGGGTGCAATCACCTCACTATGCATAAAAAGCAACTTATCGGAAAGTTTGCCATGCAGGATGCGTTGACTTAATCTTGCATTGACGGTTATATACACCTAGAATATGACGTCATCCTCGTCGTCCTTGACCAAGTCCTCGCCGTGGGCCTTGGCGTCGAGCTCCTCCACTGCCTCTACTTCTTTGGCCGCATTGGCTCTCTCCTCCACCTCGGCCGCGGCCGCAGCCTCCTGCTTCTTTTCCTGCACCTTCTTCAACCGGTAGAACTCTTCTCTGTCCAACTCGTCGAGTTCGGAATTGATGTAGCCGATGGTGTTTTCTGTTCTGGGAATGATGACGTGCTCAATTGCATTGACTCTTCTGTTGGTCACCTTGATCACCTCGTCCAAAATTATAAATGCAGTCTGCAACGAAGCAAGCTCCACCAACGTTTCCACCGCACGCGTGTACACAGCCTTCGCCTTCTGCACCTGCTGTCCTCCACGGCCCAACCCGGTCAACTTGAAGTCGTTGATTTCTTCATTAATGTGACTTTCAAATGTGGGCAAAAACACTCCAGAAACGTTCTCTTGCTTGGCCCGCACTTGGAACCGAGCCTTCTGTACAGATTCTTGCACCTGGTACGAAATGTTATCGCCCGTGGCGTACTGAACCTCTGCAAGAGAAAACGCAGCCGTCTGCATAACCCGGCCCATTTTTCTTTTGGCGTCGTCAATCTTCTGGGTTATGTCTCTGAATCTTTTGGTCAATGCTTCCGATTTTCTCTTCAAGAGCGAATGGCCTTGCTGCGCGCCCTTCAACTTGCCCTTCATGACCCCGAGCGTCATCCGCGTGGGGAAAACCTGTTCCCTATTTCCAGCCCCCGACATGTAGACTTTGACTTTCTCTCACCCTGAAACTTTGGTCGCTGGTGTCTGGGTGCGGCACACCACGACAACCGACAAGTAAAAAGGGAGGGATGACGAAAGGTAGTCTGGAAGAAGGGTAGCCCGGACAAAGGCGGTACGTTGGACAGCCGGCTGCTTCTCAATTACCCCGTTTGGCTTTTTCGTTTTCTGTTTCTTCACCGGTCTCCGGTCCTGCATCTACGCCCGCACCCACCTGCATCTCATCGCTCAGCTTCGTTATGTGGTCCACAGATGAGTTCGTACGACCGGAAGACCAGCCCTATGAGGTAGAACTCCTGAAAAACCATAACAACCCCGACTCCTGGCTCAAGTACTATCGTGCCAAGCGCGACGCCAGCTTCAAGAATAGGGTATTTGTGCTTGAGAGAGCAGTTCGTCAGTTTCCAGACAGTGATGAGTTTTGGTCTTTGTACTTGGAAACATGCCAGAAAGAGCTCGCGAGGCCCAAACCAGAAGCCACCACATCTCAGGTTAACCGGGTGTTTCAAAGGCTGCTCCTTCACTTCCAAAACGATGTTTCCTGGTGGCTCAAGTACCTCCACTACCTTCTCCAGACCCAGCCATTCGAAATATCTTTGATACGACGAACCTTCAACGAGTGTTTATTTCGGATCCCGGTAGAGGACCACGTCAAGATCTGGCCTACATACCTTGAGTTTGCGGAAACTGCTGGCGGTGCCACGGGCGCCAACATATATCGCAAATTACTATGCTTTGCAACTCCCGAAGAATTGGCCCACGGTGACGATTCCTTCTTGCCTTCGCTAGAGTCTGTGGTGTTCAAGCTCGTTGAATACGGAGCCATAGAGACGTCGTTGGAAATTCTCACACAAATCCTAAACCAGCCCCAACTTTCGTCTGCCTTGACCACTTCTCCATTCCATTTTTTCCTCCAATATCTCGACCTTCTCCTACAATTTGCAGTTGCGCCAGACACAGACAAACTCATTGAGGACTTGGCAAAGTCTACGATACCAAAGTACCCCGACGAGGCAGGAAAAATCAACTGCAAAGTCGCACAATACTTCGTTAAGCGTAAAGATAACGACAAGGCTCGCTCGTACTTTGACCAAGGAATTCGAGAATGTGTCACCGCCGAAGACTTTGCGTTGATATTCGACTCGTATACTTCGTTTGAAGAAGATTTCTTGCTGGATTTGGCAGAAGACGACCCTGAGGTGGACGACCATCTTCAGAAATACGAAAAACTACTCGACCAGCGTTCCCTTCTTCTTAATGATATGTTCTTACGCCAGGACGAAAACAACATTGACAACTGGTTTAGCCGTGTTTCCATTTTCAAGGGGAAAAATGACACGAATTCTGTGCTCACCACCTATGCCACAGCACTCACCAAGATAAACCCTTTGAAGGCATACAGCCTTCTGAAAAGCTCCGAGCATACTCTCCCACAACTTTGGAGTGACTACGCTCAGGTTTACTCGTCTCACAAAGATTACGATACCGCCGACTTCATCTTTGCAAAAGCCGTAAAAACCAAATTCAAAAGCCCCGACGACTTGGCCGCCATTTACATAGAGTGGTCCAAGCTCTGGCTCGAGAAGGACTTTGAGAAGTCAGTAACTATTCTCCAGGCGGCCTTGGAGAGGGCGATTGAACACCCAGATACAGTGGATTATCACGATTCCAGCATTCTGATATCCGTAAGACTAGTCAAATCTATCAAGTTGTGGTCCTACTACCTCGATCTCCTAGAGTCAAGCATAGACTACGAAGACCCTGAAGGTAGCAAAAAGGCCATAAACGACGTGGAAAGTGGCTACAATCGTGTCATTGAACTCAAAATAGCGACCCCGTTGACGATAGTGAATTTTGCATCTTTCTACGAAGATCTTCAGTTTTATGAGCGCTCCTATACGGTATACGAGATGGGCCTCCAAGTGTTCAAGGACTCTCGAGTAAGATTTGAAATATGGAATGTGTACTTGTCCAAACTATACAAACGACAGGTGAGCAAAGAACGTACCAGAGAACTATTTGAAAAAGCTATCTATGGTTCTGCAAATGCAAAAAATGACGGCTGCCCGGCTGATCTTTGCAAGCCGCTTGTACTATTGTACTCTCAGTTTGAACATGAAAACGGATTGGATTTGAAGTCTGTCAAAGTGCTTAAAGACGGTATACAAAAAATATCAAAAGCCTTAGACACAAAAGAACTCACCGATAGAAGGGTCTTGGCAAGCGATTTACTTGAAGATAAAGTTGCATTGTACAATATTGTTCTAGTAAGAGTGGAAAGTATTGGCGACAAGTCTCTAGCAAGAGATACTTACGAACAGTGCTTGCAGGATAAGCATTTAAAGTTATCACATATTGTCACTTTTACGCTCCGATTCATAAAATACGAGTCTTCTCTTGGCGAGACAACTCGAACCCGAGCTCTTTTCAGATATGTTTGCAATCTCGGCCATCCTGAGCTTCCCATATTGGTGAAAGCTTGGGACGAATGGGAGCAATTTGAATTGAAGAATGGAAATGAAACAACGTTCAAGGACATGTTGCAGTTCCGAAGAACGGTCAAGGAGTCTTCGGAGGCTGAAGAGCAGCTCAAAGCCGGTATCAATCCAATGGGGTTTGTCAAGGAAAACAAAAAACGACCCCGAGAAGAAGAGACCAACAACCCAGATTCCATAGACATAGACATGGATATGTGAAAACAGCTACAAACTTGTGGTTGATAAAATGCGTAAGATTACAATAATAGAAGTATAGTAAAGTAACCACATTCCAGCGACTATTAACGGGCTAGAGCACCTTGAAAGTTTCTACCCATTTGCTGGTGAAAGAATCCAAGTTTGTCGTGGGGTCAGCGGTATTGTTGATGCGGATACTCTTGTTGCAACGAATGAGTTCGCGGTAATCATTCCAGTTGATATGATAGAATTTGAATATAACCATCAAGAAACTCTGAATAACGTTTGTATTATTCTTGCTTTGTGTCTTGGTTGCAAATGAGTACGTCACAACGAGCTGAATGAGCTTGAATACCAAGCTGAACGCCGCAGAGTTCATGCACAAGGAAGCATCGATGCGAACCTCGCCGCCATCAATGGAGTTGGTTTTTGGTGCAAAATTAGCCGCAGGCCTAACATCAAAATTGAACCCTGATTGTGCAACGATGGGAGTGGAGGGCGCCGACTTACTGAGCGGAAGCTTGTCGTTCATATGAGTCAACATCTCGCAGAAGGCAGCAGCACTCAAGTCTGCAAACTCACCGGCATCGTGGAATTTTCGGAGAAACTTGTAGAGTTGGCTGGATGACGGGAACGAGCGAGTAGACCACTTTCCAAGAACATCACCCAACTGACGGAAAAACATCCGGTTGAATACTTTCCGATCAATCAACTTGATCAAGGTGTATATGTTTTGCAAAGACTCGGAGTCCTGGAACACGATAAGAAACACGGGGATGAGAAGTAATTCGTCCTGCCGGCGGAGACTGTCTTCGTCCTCACTGAGGGAAAATGCAAAGAGCAATTTCATGTAGTTTTCACGTAAGAGCGCAACGTCATCTTTGGTCATTTCCTTCATGATAGATTCATACAACGGTTTCCGCAAAACAGAGTTCATGACGTCGGTGAACTCGTACTTTTTAGTCGCCTTCATCGAAGGTGAAAGATTGCTCGTCTTTTCTTGTGCTACCGAAAACCCAGATGACAAAGATTCAACCATCTTTGCGGAATCGTACGACAACACCTTCATCAAGTACTGGAACTTACATTTGTCAGGACACACCGAGTCCCAGTTGAGTCTTCTGATGGCATTCTTGTCGTCGTTGAATTTTCTCTTCAAATCTTTTTCATCGGATATACTCAAGATCAATTTGAGCCAGTGCTGGTTGTGCATAATCATCGATTCACTGAGCTTTTTTCGGGAGTCAAATGTGGACTTGCTACTGATTTCAAGGTTGGACAAAACTTTCTGGAATTCTCTGGCATGCTTACTCTTGTCATGTTCTGCTTTGGGTGGGAGATGGATGGGACGGCTCTGATCAACTAGAACAAGTTTTTCCGGAGAGAAGAGACGAAGGTCTTCGATGGAAGATTGCGATCTGACATACTGCGGAAGCTTATACATCACTTCGTTATCTCGGTCGTTTCGTGCGCTTTGCAAGAATGATGCAGATCGGTCGTTGTAGTAATCAGAGATATTCTGCGTAATAGCCATGTCGCTGTCCATGGATACCGAAAAGGTACTCTCTTCTCTTGACTCATCCTCCTCCTCTATGCTGTGTTCTGCAATGGCGGTGGAGTTCAATGATGTGTTTGGCAAATCAGAAGTGGAACTGAAGCTGGAATTCGTGCTCAACGAGGTGAGATTTGGAGGAAGAGGAGTCGGCTTCATGGACACCGAGCGGTGGAGTGAGCCGTAATTGTCGTCTTTGTTCAAGATAAGGTCTTCACGAGAGATTTTCACGTTCTTGTTCTGAGCGGAAAACGATGGTTTGCGGTAAATATCGGCGTGGTTTTTGATGACAGGAACGTTGAAAAACAAGTCTAGATCATTCGATAGTATTTCGTCGTCGTTCTCGTTTTCCTCGTACATCTTCTTCCGGCGCTGCTGCCGCTCCCGCGCTTCTTTGGGGTCCGAGTACTTGGACTTGGTTCTATGGAGTGAAAGCGACGAGGTGGACGACACCGAGGGGGCGCGCCGTAAGATGTTGGAGGTAGAAGAGGCCTTGACTCTTGTTTTTGAAAGCTGCGCCGGATGGGGTGCTGAGGACGTCGACGAGGAAGTGGACTCCATGGAGTTGTTGTATGTGGCACCAGTGTTCTTGAGGGTAATGGTGGAGACCGAGGAAGCAAGATCCTCTTCGTTGCGCAACAGGTCGTTGTGCGACTTGGAGCTGTCCTGGGACTTGTCCTCGGTACGTGGAAATTGGCTACTGTTGACCATGGGCGAGTCTGCTGGCGACGTGAACGAGTGACTGGTCATCGAACTGAGCCGGGAATCCTGGCCGTCGAATTGCGACGACCCCAGCAGCGACACTTCGTCCGAATATGAAGACGGAAGAGACACTATGGAGTCTCCCGAAAACGGACGAGGGGCGCCTTTCTGGTTGGCAGGCGACGACAAGTTGATGGAACTATTGCTGAGTTTCTGAATAAAATAATCTCCGGGACGTTTCGAGTCGGCCGTAAGCGAGGCACTGCTTGCTACCCTGCGAGGAACGTAGTTATTGGGGTATTTTTTCTTGGATGCGAGCGCCCCGGACGACTCACCGGATAGGGTTATGTCATAGTAGTTGTCTATGCGTCGAGACATAGCAAAGTGGGCGGATTCAACGGAAGGTGAAAAAGTGGACGACGATAGATTTTGAAAAAACGAAGGCTCGAGTCCTCTGTAGCGAGTGGAGGGACTGGATGGGATTACCGGGGTACAAATATGCTCATTCACCAATTAGAACACCCAAACAAGACAAAATCAATTTAAGCGCTAGAGATTATGTGTATATTTGTATTGTGCAATTTGTTTATGAAGCAACGCCAGGCTGTATGCAGGACGCAAGACTAGCGGTGGGCTCGTAACGGGAACGACAAAGTTTAACTTTGGGCGGTAACTTTGGGCGATAAACTCGAGCAAACGCAGCAGCAATTGCAATTGCAGCAGGTAGCGGTTGAGCCAGCTGTAAACGTTCCGCCTTTTTCCTTTTTCAATATTCAGATGTTAAGCCCCAATCTATTTTTATCGCTCGGTTCCCTGGTCTAGCCAGTCGGTGGTGCTCATCTGGGAAAGCCGGGATAATGCCCTGGCAAAGGCAAATTTCTCCTCGTCGTTGGCAAACATCGCGGCCTTCTTGGCCACGCTTTTGTCAAACCCGTGCTTGACTACAAGCTCGTCGTTTTCAAACGTCTCTTCTCCTCCGATATCCTGTTGTCTCTTGTAGAGCAGATAATTGTCTTTGGCCAAGTCTTCGGGCTCCACGAAAAGGTCCTTGAACGGGGCTGCTGCGGTGACGGCGAGCCGGCCCCGGGCATCGTAGACGGCATCTAGAAACGTGATGAACCGCCGCACGTTATCTCGAACATCGATGCTCAAATATGGAATGTCGGTAACAATGAACGACTGGTACGAGTTGGCCAAGGATAGGTAGTCGCCCGCGGCCAACGGGCTGCCGCAGAGCTCGTGGAAGGTGAATTGAGCCACATAGGGCCGGGAGCTGATGGGAACCACGAGTTTGCGGCCCCACACCTCGAGGGTATCGTTGATAACCGGCAGCTTATTTTCGTTTTCCTTGTTGAAGTACTCGTACCACTGCTGGATGTGCTCCTTGCACTTCTTCTGGTTGGCCTTGGACATGTACTTGACCCCTGGTTTCGGGTGGAAGTACACCAGAGACACCGGTCTGGGGATCTTTCTGTAGTCTGTTGGAGAGTTCAAATAAATCACCACCGTTTGTCGCTTGATCTGCTGGATGCACGGAATGAAGGACACCCGTTGTATTCCGTTCAAGTAGAGATCGTCCGGGGCTCTGTTGGAGGTAGCGAAGAGAACCACTCCATATTGCGGGCTGATGAGCATCAGCAAAAGTCTACGCAAAAGCATGGCGTCGGCCACGTCTGTGACCTGGAACTCGTCGAAACAGAGCACCGTCGCCTCGCGGGCGATTTCCGACGCCAAGATGGGAATCACGTCCAAATCGGCGTGGTATTTGGTCTTGAGCTCGTGCGACCGTTTGTGCAAGTGCTGCATGAACTGGTGGAAATGAAACCTTTTTTTGGCTAGATGCGGAGGAATTGTCGAGTAGAAAAGGTCCATGAGCATGGTCTTGCCGCAGCCAACGTCGCCATACAAGTATATTCCCTTGACAACGTTCTCGTCGGTGGAAATCGACGCTGGAGCAGACGAGGTGAGCTTGCCAAAAAAGCTCCGAAACGCTCCCGAGATGGCAATTTTCGGCTTCAACGACAGTATCGACGGTATCTCCACCGTGGGAGGCGTATAGGTGGACAAGCGCTCGTGCAACTTGGAGAGATTGGTGATGATTTTGCGCTGGTAGGCATCGTCCCGCAATTTATTCGTTTCGACCCGGTTGTTATATTCCTCCAATGGGGTTTTTAGGCACCGCAAGGAGCCATGCAACAGTCTCTGGGGACGAAGGGAGAGCCACGGAGCGGTATAGATCCGTAATTGCCGTGACATGGCCATGTATTGTTCGCATCTTGATAGGACCTCGGTGACAGGGCCGTGTGCAGGAAGTCCGGGGTAGCAGCAAGATGCAAGAGAAGCAGTTCTACACCGAAGGAGATGCAGTTCTACAATTCTGCACTTCTGCACTCTACCTTCTACACGCTATCTTCTACACTCAGTCCAAATTATGTCAATTCGTATGCATTAGTGTTTGGCGAGGTTGGTGTCGCTCATGGTGAACAAGAGATCATCGTCGTCGTCAAAGTGGCTTCGACTGAGCGACTTGCTGCGGGCCTTCGCCTTGAAGTACCCATGATCTTCGTCTTCTTCGTCGTCGTCAAACACATTCTCGTAGTGCGGCTGCTTGCGGTAAACCGACGGGGTGGTCGCCAACCCCACCACTTCGTGGCGGGTTCCCGCTGAAGCTGTCTGAGACATTGCGTGGGCGGAGGTTGTCGAGATTACCGGCGACGACATCATTTTCGAAGCTGGTTTGATTAGCGGGCCGCCATCGGGCGCCGCGGGAGGAACAGGGTCCGGCTCAGAAGACTGGCGGAGTCTCGAGTGCACCGACGGAATGTGCGACTCGTACGATCCCGGCGGAGACGAAGACTTGCGGTGCATCATCACGCTGGCATTGACACTGTCTCCAAGCTGCTGGTGCTGGCTCTTGAGCTGGTGGAACCGGTTGAGCACCTCGTACTGCGACCCCAGCTGCGACCCCAGCCCGGCGCTATCGTGGCCAAACCGGAGGTCCTGCTTCGAGTCGATCATCCTGACAAAGTCGCTGATATCGTCGTCGATGTAGAGACCGCTCAACGGGACCAGGGTGACCAGGCCGGCGCTGGTGCCGAGCGGCGAGGTCGTATCGTGCAAGCTGCCGTGTCGGGCCGAAGTGTTGGAGAATCTGCGGCTGGCCCGAGACCCGAACGACGACAGAAACCTCGGGGTGTTGGCAGCACTGTCGGAGTCGTCGTAGCCGTAGCCGTGAGACAGCGACACCGAGCGAGGAAACCCGCCTGCGACCGGCGCCCCGGTGCCGATGGAACCGGCGATGGGAATGGAAAAGCTGCTTCGAGGGTTGCGCAAAACCGCCGCCAACGATGCGTTCGACGTGGACTTGTTGCTGGTGATGGAGATGCGGCGCTCGAGCGACGAGCTGGCGGGCGGCGGCAGGTTCCCTATAGAACCCACCCGGAACGGCTGGATCGACGGCCGCTTCTTGTCGTCTCTGGGCGGCGAGCTGGGCGAGCCCGAAAGCGAGAGCGGCGACGCACCGTCGTGGACATCCGGCCTGAAGTCGGAGCTCTCGAGCTTGACCGCTTCAAGGTGCTTGAACTCCGGCTTGAAGTCGGGCTTCTCCAGATACGGAATGCTGTCGACGCTGGCCACCTCCTCCTTTTCGGGCTCTTCTGTTTCTGGCTTTTCCGGCTTTTCGGGCTCCCTTTCTCGCTCCCGGTGGTCCCACTCGGCCATTTCCGTGAACTCACAGTGGCTGCGGTACGCCACGCTCACCTTGAGCGTTCCCAACAGCGTCTCAATCGGCAGAAAAGTGCGGTGCCGAACATGGGTGTCGGTGAGCATCTGGTGCGGTATGATGGTCTTGGAAAGACCAATTCGGCCCTTCAGGCTGATGGGCTTGCTCCCGTCGACAATCTTGTTCGCTAGCACATAGTGGGGCAGGCGGCCCCGAAGCAGGGCGGCCGGCATGATGCGAAGAATGGTGTAGATGCTGCGGCAAAGAATGATCGCCTGCTTGTAGATGTACGGAAGCTCCTCTATGGTGCCAAACTCGCTGGGATCAAACTCCACGAGCCACCGCTCCAACACCACCTCTGTCTTTTTGGAGCCGCCTTTGGTAACCGGCCACAAGTTGCCGTGTTCGTCCTTGAGTGCAAGGGTATGTCCGTGCGGAAGGTCGCCCAAATCCAAATATGTCTCTACTATCATGGGCGGGATCGCCGCCAAGTCCACCGTGGACCGCCAGAGCCGCAATTCGTGGCGCAAGTCGTCCGAGTTGAACGTGTGCAAATTGAACCATTTGTTGAGTTTCCCCTTCCCATCCTCGTCCAAGCTCCGGGCCTGGAGAATCATCTGGGACGTCTTCAAGAAGAAGTTGACCGTCACCTGGGTGAGCTTTTGTCTGGTTTTCTCCATCGTCGATCGAAATACGCCACAACACAAAAGTCACAGCCAACGCGGGAATGGTGACTTTTTGGTTTTTTGTGGCTATGCAAGATACACTGCTATACACTTCCAGAAACAACCGCTGTAGAACCTCTGTATGACCGTATATTACCCTCTAATCGCGGTTACTCATCTACTAGAAGTGACTAATTGTATGCTTATCTTTGTAGGGTTCGCGGATTGGGGAACTTATATGGGGTCGGTCCTGCACGTGACCGACGGCATGTGACCGCTGGCCTATACCTGGAGAAGGGCCAACTTGGACGGGTCTAGCACAATGGCTCTTTGCATGTGGCGCAATGTTCTGGTGCTCTTGTGGGCGTCGGCGAGCTCTCGAGCCGTTACCTTGGTTTCCCGCAACCCAGCGACGGCAAGTGCCATGGAACTGTTGAGTCGCATCCACACATGGAAATCGTGGGGGAAGAGCATAGCAGCGTTTCTCCACACCATTTGGGCCGAAGCCGAGCCTAGACGGGTGTTGATGGCTGAGAGGAGCCTTGGGATGGACCGGAACGAGTCTGCCACCACCTCCTCGAGCGGAAGCGCTTCGAGCTCTTCTTTGATCGGCTCAAAGTACTCGGCGTAGTTCTCCGAAACCGCCAACGCTCCGAGCGTAAGAACCACTAGCAACGACGAGCCGTGGTGCTCGATGTATGCGAAAAGCTGGTCGAGCGCAGCCTGCTTGGTGTCGTCGGTGCCGTAGGCGTACAAGACCTGGGCGGTCAAGGTTGTGATTCGCTTCGACTCGCCGTGGTTGTCGAGCACGATTTTGAGCTCGTTGATAGCGTCAGAAAACTTGTCCTGGAAGAAGTAGCAGAGGCCTATGACAACATGGCACGAGAGCTCGGTGGCCGGGTTCATCGTGGAAGCGGCAGCGCCGAGCTCAAGTGCCAACCTTGCCAGCTCGAGTGCATGGTCGTAGTCGTCCTTGCCGAGATGCAAACGAGCTACGTGCGCCGTGGTGTCGGCATACTTGGCAAGACTGGTGTCGTCCTCGTTCCGCTCGTAGAGCTTTTCGTAGATGTGGCAGAGCTTGGTTCCCACCTCGACTCCAAAGTCAAAGTTCTGGCACCGCTCGCTGATCACCAACGCTAGCTCAAGACCCAAGATGTCGTTTGGCAAAAACTTGAGGTACTTCATCATGGCAAAATTAGCCACACTCATCTCCTGGGCCGCCTCGATATCCTGGGGGCTGCTGCCCGGCACACTGACTCTCTTCTGCACCACCGACAACCCGTACATGAGCTGGGCCAACGGGATTCGTCCGTTTGCTACAACGTAGGCATGGGTGAACAACGACGACGCTTTCACATTATCGTTCAAGATCTGAGCACTCAAGGCATTCCCCAACCACGATTTGGACTGCTGTGGAGACATCGACTGGGCCCGGACAAATGCTGTTTGTGCCAACTCGGCGTCGCCATGGCGCAAGTAGAGCGCAGCCAAATTGATCCACACTTCGGCATCCCGATTGTCAAGCGACGTCGCTTTGATGTAGCAGTGCTGGGCTAGCTGAGGATTCGATTCGGCATAGGCGTTTCCTAGGGCAACCCAGTACGTTGCATTGTGCGACTCGAGCTTGACGGCTCTCTTGAGAACGTGAATGGCATTTTTCGTGCACTCGTTGTTGGAGTTGAACGTCTTGGCCTCCAAGTAGGCGACTCCAAGGTTGAAATATGCCACCGAACGCAACGCTCTGGCGGAGCTCTTGGGGAGGATTGCAAGTCCTCCGCACGCAGAAGCGACAAGAAGATACGAGATCGCTGAGACCACCTCGTTGTCTTCATACAGAGCCATGGCCACGCTCAAGTACTGGCCACAGTTGTGGGTTTCCGGGGCTCCGCTAAGAAGGTCCTTGTGCTCCTCCAAAATCAGGTACACATCGTGGAACGGAAACTGGTCTGTTCGCTCTTGAACCACCAAGAACGACCGGAACGCATCGCCCATCGCTTTCCACAATTTGGACGACTTGGGGTTGAGCGCAGCCGCCTTCTTGATGGTCTGCAAGCCTCGAAGAGTGGCCCCAATCGACTGGCCAAAAAACCCTCCGCCGATTAGCCTCTGGGCATATTCTATCTCCGACTCGTAGATGGCATTGAGAACACACTCCTCGTTGGCGCTGAGGTCCTCAGCTCGATTCAACCTTTCCAATCCCTCGACAAACTCGCCCATTTCACACATCACCAACCCTAGCATATAGTGGACCACCCACCTCGAGTCGTCCATTTCTAGCGCACGACGAAACACTTTGGCGGCGGCATCGTACCGGCCACAATTATAGTATGCTTCGCCCAAACCGATCCAGCACTCGATGTCCATGGCGGTCATTCGAAGGGCAGTTTGAAACCATTCAATTGCATTGGCATCTTCCTGGTTATTCAAAGCGGAACATCCCAATACTCTGTATGGCCATGACTTGTCGGGGTCCTCGTACGAGTTGCTAAGAAGCATTCTCCTCGACCGCTCGGTGTCAATTATACGTTTGCACAAGATCTCGGCGAGACTCCACTGGTTCTTGTCGGTGAGGTCTGTAACCAAGTATTTCGCAGACGTGATCTCGGCAACGTCAAGCTCAAACGCTTTGTAGAAACATTTCTGACCTCTAACATGATCGTCAAAATGCTCCTCGTACAAGAACCCAAGGAGCGTATAGGTGGGAGCATAGTTCTTGGCGTCTTTGAGAGAAGTCAAGAGATGCTGATGTGCACTTTGAATGCGAGAGCCATCCTGCGGCTGCTCGTCGATTAAACTCTTTGCTATTCTCCAGTGGATTACCGCTCGTGTCTCTCCACTAAGAACATCTTGTCCGCTGACTTTTGTAAGAGCGTTTTCCAAGCCTGCTCGTCCCTCTTGAAACCGTCCCAATTTTATCAAGCACCAGTAGTACTCCACCGACGCATCGATATTGTCGGGATTGCTGTTCTTGACATTTTCAAGAAGACTCAACGCTTCAGAAAGCTCTCCCTTTTCGAGCAATATCAACCCTTTTCCAATGAACGACTTGACATGCTGCGGACTGGTCTCCAAGATCTTGTCGTAGAGCTGGAGCGCTCGGCTGTAGTTCTTGGGTGCTTCGTAATATGTGTAGATGGTGGCTAGCGAGCAAAGAATATCTTCTCTGGTGTGAACCAATTGGGCACCCACAGTCCGCTGGGTGTCTGCTAGAAGCTTTATCGCTTCCCGACATCGCTTGGAGCCCTCTGGGTACTCGCGGATGTGAATGTAGTAGTTGCAAATAATACGGTTGGCGAGAACGGAATCGGAGCAGTTGACGTACCCGTTAAGCATGAGCGAGAGAACCTCTGAAGGTGGTAGTTTTAGCGGAGAAGCGTGGTCGTCAGCTTCTTCGACTTTGTCGTCCAAATTTTCGTCCAATTCTTTGTCGACATTCTCTCTGGACTTCACCTTGAAAAGTTCGGGAAAGTCCTTCTCGGCATCCCACGGAGAGATGTCGCTCATCAAATATGCATAGAGGACCTTGGCTAGCCCATCAGACAGAAAGTGCTGGAGAAAGTACGAGAGATTAGCCTTGTCCAAAGCGGCCAAAACAGGCACATCAGACCAGTCGAAATAAAGCTTCCAGCAAAAAAGACTTTGGGTTCTCACGAGAACCATGTCGTCTACTGCCTGCTTGATTTCCGCAAAAAGAGCATCCTTTTGAGGCGCAACTCGAAGAACGCTGTACTTGTGCTTCAACCTCAATTCCTCGTACCGCAGCCGCAAGTCATCGTCTCGGCAATAATCCATAAACTTGTCGAACAACGGCCCCAATTCGGAGTCCTTGCAAATCGACCAAGCGATTGAGTCAAGATACGACCGGTTTTCCTGGGTCAACATGCGTGGGAGCTTGAGCTTCTCTTTCAGTATCAAGCGGTCTATGGTTTCTGTCTCGGATCGAGACAAAATATCTATAAGTTTGCAGAAGTTGGAGTCGGCATCGCCAAAGGAATTAGGAGACAATTCTCCCAAAGTTGTTCCTGGAAGCACGTTTTTCAAGTAGAGCACGTACAATGGCTCATTTTGCTTAAATCGGTGGCGATTGAGGTAGTTGTGACCATCTTTTATGGTATCTGCAAAACTTACACCTTGGTCGTGTTGAAGTTTGACGAGTTTTGTAAAAATTGTGAAGAAATCTTCGTAGTTATCTCGCGAGCACACAGACTGGAAGTAACCTTTCCACCCCAAAATGTTGTCCGGCTCCAAAGTGGTGGCTTTTTTAAACGCTTCAATGGCTTTTTCCGGAGAGTCCAAAAGCTGGAAAGCTTTACCCCGAAAGATATATGCAAAATAGTTATCTTTTTCATAGTAAAGGGCATCCTCCACAAACTCTAGGGCCACCTGGGGATCATTGCGTTCTATGGCGCCCTTGGCACCTTTCAAACTCTGTTTCAACGACATGTCCGTCGCACCACAAACCAGTAGTTTTGTCTGTCGCAACCAAATCGGCCTCGGTCGCACCGGTGCACCCACCGTATTTTTCAGTTGATTTCGATGAGCGATGACTACTACCTGTTTTATGACGTATTTGGAGGCGCTCAAGACGGCCCGAGTGCAGTCTCCGCAGTCCTACCTCTTCACGACGGTGGCACGAATGCACCTAGGCAGTGTGGCCGCCGTATGTATATCCATTCTCATTTCTAGTGGCCGAATGACGGTTAAGCAGTTGTCTTCCAAAGCAGGAATTCCAGTCAAAACCGCCAAAACAACGTTGGTTTCGCTTATCCAGCTCCGGTGTGTGCAATACTGGCGCGAGGAGGGGTCGGGGAAGGTGCTCTACTCGTTCAATGAAGAAGGAATCTGGATCTTGTTGCAGTCTGGAGAGATCATCAATTGGATTCGGTGCGAATACGGCGAAGAAGAAGCAGAAACCATACAAAATATCTTGGAAATGGGCCATATAAAGGTGGCAGACTACTTGACCAACTTCGAGGGACAGAAGAAGCACGACCGAGAATTAGTGTTGATGCGATTGTACTCCGATAAATGGTTGCGAAGATTGCAGCCGTTCAACTTCAACCCTCTAGCCGACATTTGGGAAGCCAAGTACGAAGAGACGATCCGGTCGATTCCCCGGACCAACACCACCAGCGAAATAAAGCGAGTAACCGAAGCCAGGGAGCAGACAAAACGCAAAATCATCGACCTTTTCCAAACCGCCGACGACCCCAATGTGGTGTTCACCATGAAAGACGGCATCAAAAAGCTCAACCCCAACATTACTATTTCATTTAATTCCGCTCGGTACGAAAAACACTTGAGAACCGAAGCACTTTTCCATCTCGCCAAGTACAAAGTCGGCACCTTGACTGCGAAAGTCTACGAGACTGCCCTCAAGTTGGTAGAAGCCAACTCCCCGGACTTGAACCCGCAGTTCTTGTCGATCTCCGGCTGGTGTGCGGACCCCGAGGAGGTCAAGTCGTACAAAAATTCCATCGAGAACAAGCTCGTTGATGACAGAAAAATCACGTTTGGAGTACGAGACGTTGCCAGAGCGTTGCCCCAGGACTTGGATTTGAGCTGCTCCATCCTCACACATAATTTCCTAAAACCAGCCAAACGAGCCATGGATGGAACCAACGGCGCCGCATCCAAAAAGGTCAAATTAGAAGACGGCGAGTCGCTCGACGTCATTGTGGAAAACTTGGAAAAAAACGACTCTCAGTCGTCTTCGCTTATTCTCCACCATCTCAAAGCATTGTGCTCCGGCACCAACATCTCGTTCTTGCACGAAACCTCCCCATCCAACTTCACCATTCCATACACTTCTCTCGTGGCCGAACTCAAAAAACACCATTACGACTTGTTGATAAAAATCACCCTTGGTGCCAATGCGTTCCGAGTGCTCCGCGCCTTGAAATCGCTTAAGTTGGCCGACGAAAAGGCTTTGGCAAATGCGGTACTTCTCAAAGAAAAAACTCTTCGAAATGAAATCTTCAACATGGTCAACTTGAACATCGTTGAGATCCAAGAGGTGCCTCGAAGTGCGGACCGAGCAGCATCCAAGACATTCTTCTTGTTCAGACACAGGGAGCAAACAGCCTACAACTTTCTCATCAACAGTTTGACGTTTGGTATGGCAGAATTACTCCAGGGCATCGTTGATTTCAAAGATGAGCATCGCATTCTTTTGGCGAAATGCGAGCGAGAAGATGTCAAAGGTAACGAGGAGTCATTGTTATTGGCTAGTGAGTTGAAGACGTTGAAGACGCTCCAAGAAAGAGAGATGGTTAGCATTGCCCGGATTAGCCGGCTAAAAGTGTTGCGGCAGGTGTTTAGCGCCTAGCGATGAATTCAGAAAGATTCGGAATTTAGAAAATAATCAAACTAATCAAATTCTGAGATTCAGAACATTGTAGAATACACTGTAGAGAAGAACTGAATAGGCGAAGCCTCGTGTCTGAAATTTAAGAGACAATCATATAATGTTTATGAGATTAATAAACATTCATAGGTAATTATATAATTCGTGGATCAATGAAAAATGAGAACCAACTGGAAAGCAGAAGGATCCGATTAATGTGTTCGGTTACTGAGTTCGTTGATTAGTTCATTGAATATGCTGTCAGCTACATTCAGAAATTAAGTATTAGATTATTAGCAGTTAGTCGTGGTGGTGGTGGTCAAGACCGTCGTCGTCTTGGCCAGGGTTACAGGTCTGGTAGTCCAAAATGTTGAACACCTTCCAGATACCAAAGGCAATGACAGAACCCAAGATTGGGCCGACCCAGTAGATCCAGTGGTAGTTGGGGAACGACTTGGCAGCCACACATGGACCAAAGGTTCTAGCAGGGTTCAAACCAGCACCGGTATAGTAGACACAGATCAAGTGTCCCAAGAACAACGCCAAGCCGATGGCCACGGGAGCGATAAAGGTGGCTCTGTGCTTTTCCACCGCCATCAACAACACCGTCAAACAAAGCAAGGCGGTACCAAACGCCTCGATAAATACACCTCTGGATCTAGAGCAGCCACCACCAAGACCATTGGTAAAGGCAATTGGACCGGGGGTCATGGCCGAAGCAGCACCGGCGGCGGCCATACCAGCAATCATCTGCGACACCATCATCAACACACCTCTAATTGGGGGAACGGCTCTGGCCAACACCAACGTCAAGGTGACGGCCGGGTTCAAGTTACCACCGGAAACTCTAAAGAACATAAATACGGCAACCATGACACCAAAACCAAACCCAAACGAAATCATGATCAATTGCGCTGGGTCGGAACCCTTGGTGGGGATTTCGGGATCCTGATTGGCAATCTGAGCAATCATGAATGCCGTCCACAAAAAGATAAAGGTACCAAAAAACTCACCCAAAACGGCAATGAGATGGTTCTTCCATGCTGGCACAGCAGCAGAGGGAGGAGCCTTGGCCTTGTAGGTGTATTCGCCTTGGGCTTCGATATCACTAATTGCAGTTTCAGCAGCGTCGGTACCAGTCATTTTTTGTGGGCCGACGGGCACCAGGGGTGCTATTTATACTACG
The DNA here is from genome assembly GCA_030573695.1 of Meyerozyma carpophila. Lineage (NCBI taxonomy): Eukaryota > Fungi > Ascomycota > Pichiomycetes > Serinales > Debaryomycetaceae > Meyerozyma > Meyerozyma carpophila. The sequence continues at coordinate 792,910 of JAJMDS010000003.1, read as the reverse complement.
GTACAGCAGCCAGCGGGAGCAATTTCTTTTGGCACGATTAGGCGCATATTTCTGCATCGTGCATCTGCGGCTCGTGGTTGAGATGACCACTTGGGGGGGGGGGAAGAACGGTACTCCAACGGGAACGACGAGCGCATGTGTTATGTATCATTATCCACGGCACCTGCGACACAAAACTGGACACAAAAGCGGAATAAATTGTGAAAGAATTGAGCAAAAATCGCATCAAAACCTCCCCGGCAATTTGACCAAAATGGATTTTCAAACGTTCCATTACGGCTAGGGAAACCTGAAATTTTCTCAATTAAACTTTAAGCCAACAAGCGCGTTGGTACAGTTCGAGATGAGGTGAGACTTAAAGTTAAAAAAAAGCTTTAGTGGACCTACGGCTACGATTACTCTGGAATACATCTTGAGTACGGCGTGATCTAAGATTGCTGAGGTTCTCGCACTGGTAATTAATGTGCCAAATGCGGACTCATATGCAAGCTTATGCGCGCAGAAGATTTTTCTGCTTGGGCCACAGCCGCTCGCAGGAACGACCTCAACCCTTTCTATTGTCTTTGGAGGCTGGTACCCGCCAAGTGAATGTTGTGGTTTGTGGCCGAGGCGTCACTTTTGTAGATTGTTATTGTCATTCAATATTCTTCTCCTTCCTTGCCCCGCCTTCCTATTGGTTCTGCACCCGGTTTCTATGTAGAGAGAAGGAGAACAATAATGAAATAATGTGGTGCATGCAGAAATGTATGCATGCGAAATTCCCCATTGGGCCGGGCGCGGCCCGGTCTGCAAGTCACTTAAAACCGATGTAAACACACCAGCCGAATCCAGAAAACTTCAGCCTCACCGTACGCCGTCATGTACGTGAGGTGAAGAACTTTCTTGCGTCAATAGTTGTCCCGGGGCGCTTATTCATGCCTGGTGTTTTAGATTCTGTGCCCTGGGGATTTGGAGGTTGGGAAACTGGTCGCGGGCCAGAACGCGGGCACGTGATGCCAATAATAGATGTACCTGCGATCAGCATACATGCGGTGGTTGGAGGCGGCACCTGGCGTCGTGAATGGAGGTGAATCTCGTAAATTGCGAAGAAAATGTCACCTCGAAACTGGTACGAAACTGGTACGATTTTGAACAAAAAAAAAAGACGAAAATGGTGTGATTAAAAAAAAAAGAATGACAGACTTGTGAGTATGTTGTAATTGCCTTATGTGGACTATATACAACATTGATGGGCCTGTGTATGATGTACAGTTGTGTACTTTTATTGGTCCGGTATTGGTCTACGTCTATTGGTCTACATCTATTGGTCTTCAATCTGTTTGTCCTAGCCCAATTGTCTACTGTATAGCTCTTTTGCTGTATTATCCCAGGGTACCTGACCTGAGCCACTCGTTAAAGGTGCGGCTTCCGCACCGAAGTACGCACCTCTGAATAATATATCCAATAATCATTGGTAAATGATTACTCAATGTTGGTGCTACACTTGCAAAATCTATATAAAACGAAAGTGCTCAAAAACCCCTCTACACGCTGAGACCATCTACTCTATTTTCTCTTCTTCTTTCTTCTGCTTTCTTCCTTCCCTTTTCTCTACTTTTCACTTTCTTTCTACCTCTTTTGCAGCCGGTATCATTGCCGCTTACGTAACCAACCCATAATCCCATCTTGACGATTGTCTCGAGAGATGGCTCCCATGTTTCCATCGCCATTTAGCACGAAACGGCTACTTCTCGATGAGAAGTCGATTTCAAAGCAGGCTCAGTCCACGCCCAATGCCTCGCAGGCAGAAATAACCTTGCCTGCAGTAAAGAAATCAAATCCTAATGAGTTAGTTTCTTGGATTGACAGTCTTGAGTCAAGAGTAAAAGATACGCTTCGGCACCAAAACAACGAGTTGGAGCAATTCAATGTGGAGTATGAGCGCGAGAAGGCCAAGGAAAAGTACCGGTTTGCTGTGTTTGAGCAATCGTTCCAAAAACTTGGTCATATTGTAGAGAACAATTCAGTGGATTCGGAGGTGGAATTAACCACAGAAGCAAACCAGACGAAGATTCACGCCAGCGACTCGGGGGCTGAAGAGTCTGATGAACGTCAGGAACTCTCGCCGAATGAGTCGGATAATGAAGAAAATGTCGTTTCTGATGACTCTGATATCATTGAGATTATTGAGAGCGAAGAGGAAGTGCCAGAGGAACAAAATCAAGAAGAAAGCCAAGAAGAAAGCGAAGAAGTCAGTGAAGAAGAAAGCCAAGACGAACAAGAACTTGGAACAGAAGCTGAATCAGAAGAAGATGTGCTTTTTGACAAGGTTTCCCCACAGCCCTCATACTCCAAACCACGACTAATGGACGATCGAAGGTATATGAGTGGCCCGTCACACATCGAGCCTGAAAGCGAAACCGAAGGCGAAAACGAAGTAGAAAGTGAAAGAGAGAGCGAATATGAAAGCGAAAACCAAAGCCAAAGTGGTATGGAAGTGGAAAGTGAGATGGAAGTGGAATCTGAAGAAGTTGAAGGTGACCAAGTCTCAGTTTCTGGAAACGATTCAGATGACGCCGAGCAGCCCACAAACACTTACGCAGAACCTGATTACCACAAAGAAGTCGGAGAAGACTATCAGGACAAACAAAACCCATCTTTTCATTCAGACGTTATCGACGTCAACTTTCTCCACAATCCCCATGACCAAGAAAGGTACGAACATTCAGAACATTCTAACCACAATTTGAATAAATACTTTGGATCCGAGTACAACCATTCTGATATTCATCATGGCATCGATGCCGGTATAGATTATGATCATATGGACCTACCTACTAATTCTCACCAAGATAGTCACGCTGAGGCATTAGTGGTTGAGGAGATTTCAAGCCGTTCGGAAAAAGAAAGCGATAATGATGAGCTTGGTGGCTCTAATGCTGGTTCCAATGACTCTGATGACGAACTTCATGGCTCCAATTCTGACGCTGACTCCGTTGATTCTGACAACTCAGACCACGATGAACCACCGCAGGATAACCTTCCCATGGAAAAGTCGGTCTTGGAGTCCATTGCTTCATATATGACAGCCCAGAATGTACTCCATGACACCTTAGAACCTGAGTCAGGCACTGCTAACACACAGAATGAAGAGGGTGGAATTGAGTCTGGCACAAATAACCATCTCGAGCAAGACACTGTCATGAAAGAACACCAGGAAAACACAGCTATAGAGTCTGACTCCGAAGAAGAAAGCAATTCCCCTCCACCACCAATCTTCCGCACTCTCCTGGAACATGAGCCAGAAGAAGTATTAAACCAGCTCAAGCAAACCGAAAAGCGTTTCAACATCAAGTTGAATGTAGTATCTGCTATGGAAGAGGAACTCTCTCGTGTTTCAGGACTGCTGGGCTCACACAGTCCAAACGTGGACGACGAAATGGCAAGTGCAATTCAGGAAGCGATAGAGTCAAGTCAGACGAACCAACACGATTCTGCGCTGGTGGCTATCCAGAACAGTGATATTCAGGCAGTGCTCGATTCTGTAGAGCAACAGATTGAGATGTCGCAAGAGATAGAAGAAGCTGACGAAGGTGCCGAAGGTGACGAAGCTTCCGGTATTGAAGATGTTTCCAAAGTACACATCGAGAAACCACTTTTAGAAGCAGTTTCCCCAGGACCAGAAGAGACGTATGTCGATGCAACAACAGAAATTGATGAGCAAGACATGGGGAAGACTTCACCCAACGTGGATCAAAAAGTAGATCACGAAGACGAAATCTTGGGGTCTGAATCTGAAAATAATGAACTGGTTTCAATCACTGACAATATCCAACCAGCTGACAATGATAAGCATGATGGTGAAGGCTCTACCTTTTTACAATCTCCCTTGGGGGATAAAGCACCAAGCCCGATCTCAGAGGACGTACCAACTGAGAATGTCAATCTCGAAAAAGAAGCGTCCACGATTCAGTCAGAGGAAGTCAATGATAATGAAAACACCGCCGCAGAAGAAGATCAGTCAATTGACCATCTAGTCACTAATGCTTTTGAGGCCGAAAGGATTGAAGTGGACGAGATTCATATGGATGAAGAAGAAGAAGACGAAAAAGATGCTCAACAAAATAGAGCCTCCATTATCGAAACGGTTGAAATCGATGTAGAAATGGAAGATGTGGATAATGATTCTTCTGGTCTTGAAACAAATATGGAACAGGGCGCTCTCCAGAAAGATGCTAATGATTTCGCTGAGAAATTTGCTGGTGACATATCAAGCAACGAGCAACATTTTGCTCTTGAGCCTCCCGCAATTGATGAAGATGTGCAAATGGAAAGTAGCACAATCATCCACGAGGTTAAACCAGTGCTGGATCCTACTGACGAAAAGCGATTGGAGAATAATGATGACAATGGGGAGCAAGGTGAAGTTGTAGTTGAGGTGGAGGAGGAGTTAAAAGTCGATAATGATGAACAGAGTCGGGAAAAGAATGTGATACAAGTTGGAAACATTTTTGAAAAAGAAGTGGTAAATGAACCTGAAGCTGTGGAAGATGAACCTGTAATCGAAAGCAAAGTGGAGTTAGAAGTGGAAAAAGACGTGGAAGATGCTGTGCAAAGAGAGCTCGAAAATGAATCCGAAGCGACAGTGGAAAACATTGTCGAAACCAAAAATGACGTCGAAATTGAAGTTGAAAAGGAAGTGGAGTATGAAGCGGAAAATGATGTGAGGATTAATTCGCAAAGTGATGGGGAAAATGAAGTCGAAAATGAAGCCGAAAATCCAACTACCGATCAAGTAAAAACTAACGAAGATAATCTGGACACTGAGGCCGGTGAAACCAACTTGGACGGAGCTGAGCTTGGCTCAACCCTTACTGTACAAGGTGTAGTGACTGGTGATGAGGGTCTCCAATATGTTGAGATTGAAGAAACCGTTACAGAGGTCCAAGAAGTACTCTACCCGTCGGCTATTTTAGAGCCTGAAGAGGAGTCTCCCAAGGAAGATGTTATTCTGGAAAGAGTAGAAGCAGAAGAATACTTTTCGAATGAAGATGACGAAGAATCGGTGGCTGTTACTCTTCCTTCTGTCATAATTGAGGCAGAAGGAGAAGAGGTTCTTGTCAGCAATTCAGAGCAGTCTGAAAATCAAGAGGAAATTGCTCCTAAAAAGGACGATCTAACTTCAGCAGACGAGAACGACAATCATGATGGCAAAAGCTCAGAGTCGAGTGAAGCCAAGGATGAAGGGAGGTATTCCATTGAGCCCACAGAAGGGCCTGAAACTGAGCCTGAACTGACTTTTGGACGTAAAAGGAATTTTGAAGAAGTTGAAGGTGCTGAAGAAGACCGTCCGGAGGGCTCAACATTAAAGAGAGTTCGTGCATTTGTATCAAGCTTTTTTGAAAAGAAGAGAAAGAAAAGTTCGAATAAAGCTGAAGATATCTCTGTGCCCCGAATCACTCCCCCAGTGTTGTCACCCGTTGAATCAGAAACGGAAGCTGAAGAGGATTCAGAACTTTTAGCTGAAACTCCAGCTCACACTGAAGATAAAAAGGAGGACGATGCTTCTGGTGTGTCTGACGGTGCCAATAATGAAGTCAATGATTCTGAAGCGGAAACTGAAATCAGCGACGAGGAAGACTCTACCAGTGAAAGAAAAAACCGCTTTGATGCTGAAGAGGACCTTGAATCAGTGAATCCGGTTGAGGCTATTCAAACCCTTAAGAAAAAGCATCCAAGAATGTTACAAGGCTTGGATATCTCCGAACAGATGTTGCAGCCCAGTCATTCCTTGCGCAACGGCCACACATACGGCAGACCCGACTCACTGGAATCTACACCTGAGGAGCCGAAGTTGCGTATTCCAAAGCGTGGAATGAAAAGACAAAATGTACCAAAACTCATTGACACTTCCATAAAACCGGAAGAGGACTATCCTGCGTTTCGAACCAGGTCCAAATCTCCTCTCAAACGTTCACTTCAAGAGATAATATCCACGGAGGAAGAGGTAATTGCGCCGAGAAGACGGTCTCGGCGAGTAGCACAGCGTGAAGAAAAGGAGAAAGCACCTGAGCACAGTAATGAAAATAACGGCATGGACGACGGGAAAACTTAAAATAACAGGAAAAAGTAAAGATTAACATGCTCTGTTAGCACTCTGACAATCAGTACCAAATAAAAACACAAGGAAGATAAGCAGAACAGGCAAAATCCATAATGAATGTATTATAGTTTTCGATACTTGTAAACCCACAATTACGCCTCTCTGATCTGAGGAATTCAGCACTATCGATGGAAAGTGAGAGTTGAATATCTATCTACACTCTAGCAAATGTAAACTATTTACAGTCTATAATATATGAATACATGTGCCTACGCAACATGGGCCATAAGGTACTCGTAGGTACTGAAAAATATCATGTTGACAATGAATGAACGACTCATGGAAATACCAAGGCCACGATAAAGCTTGACAGTGATTTTTTGAATTCTTCTGTTTTTAGGCGGTAGTGGCTCCAAGCCATGATCTTTACGAAGGATATTGGTAACAGCATCCTTTTGTACAAGAGACTTGGTAGTATCAAGCGGGAAGATGAGGGCCCAGCAAAGCATTCCCGATGCGCCTCCAGCCAACAAGATAGAGAACTGCGAAGTTTCTTGAGAACCGGGATTGAGCACGCTGTTGCTGGCCCATTTCAAGGTTTCATAGATAGAAAAATAGATTCCTGAAGACAAAGAGTCTCTGAGAAAGTGGTACTTGAAGCCGGAGTAGAGGCCTCGTACACCTTCGTGTTTGACGATCTGGCGAATTGTTTGCGTTGTGGTCAAGGAAGAGCTCACTTTGCCTGGACTTAAAGGAATATCAGCGACAGAACTCTTCTGCACGAGTTTGACGATTTGAGCGTAAATTTTGGTGAACTCAAAAGGACATGCAAAAATGGAAACCCCGCTTCCGGCAATCATACCTGAAAGAAAACATACTGGGATGTTTTGGATAAACGGGTGGGTGTCCGAGTCTGAAGATGAGAAGAGCATCGAGTAGCACACCGGTTTTGAAGCGGTGAACAACAGAACACTTATAGATTTGGAAAAAGACGTGGAAACTAAAGGTGCCCAAATTCCACGAAAAAAGCCCCGGATTCCCTCTTTGGCATATGTTTTAACTATGCAATCAAAATAGCTGTTGAACTGCTTGTGAGTCTGCATTCTGGTCTTAACCGTGTCCAACGGAAAGCCGACTGTCGTTGAAACGAAGGAAGCTCCGTACGCGAGGAAAGTTGATCGCCATGGTTGGAGCTGAGACGGAAACAAATGGATAGCTCTGGAGTAGTCTATGGTACCAGTGATAGCAGGAATGCCTCCAGACCGAGAATTCTGGGATTTTTGTTCAATTGTAGACATGTTCTGGGTTATTATGATGCATTGGAGTTCACGAAGAGCAACCTTTTTTGAATTTTCAGCTCTTAGTTTGCTTTATTGATAAGGCCTGTTGCTGGTAATGTGTATTTTATGTGTAATGCTCGGGAATGCCTTCAGATCCACCGGAAAAGACGCTATGGCACAAGATCACAGAAGTGCAATATCCGGTTTGCTGCGAGATGAAGTCCGCAAAATTTACTGATAAGCGCGGACCAACGGCCGTACAGGAAATACGAGGCTGACAGATTCAGAACGGTGGAAAACGCTGAGAGGTAGAGCAGGGAAAAATTGTGCAAGAGACCGGAATGAATGACTCTATGAATTGAGTTGTATCTGAAGTATGAACTCCAATCAAAATCAATCAATTTCCAACAAAGTTCCCGTCAAATTCCAATCAAGATCATCTGAAACTTTATTATTTCATTCAAATTCTAGTTTGTTTACCTATGTACAGCTAGTAGCCCCTTCTCTTAGCGTCTCTCACCTGGGCCATCAATTCCTTGAATCCCAGCGAGAACTTCCGTCTCCACCACTCTCTCTTCTTCTGCTTGCGGAGCTTGGCAGGAGGAATATGACGGGCTTGGATCTTCTTGAGATACCTGATTTTGTTGCTGCGCACCACCGCAAACATCGAGCTGAGCGACCGGGCAAAGTTGCCGTACTGAACGTCTACAGAACGGCCAGCAACAGGACCCTGAACCCGGATCAGTTTTGCGACATCGCGTGGGTGTTTCACGGAAATATCAAACATACGGTCCTTGGAGCGGTTGGAGAAGCTGTTGGCGTGGAAATTGGACGTTTCGTTCAAAAGGTTGTCGACATCGGCGATGGCTTGAGACTTGGACTTGTCGGCGTTGGATGGTGTGTTGTTGTTGAGGCACAATCTGGAGGAGGAAAGAAGGCGGTTTTGTATTATGGACATGCTGTGGGGTCTGGGAGCCGCAGCGGGGCCTCGAAGGGCTTTGTAGCCGAACCGAAGCATGTTGGAAAGAGTGTTCAAGAATGTTCAAGAGTTAATGAAAAATTCACTGTCCGCGAAATGTTGCAGAGTGCACATAAGACGGGCAGCTGGCTGCGAAGATGGACTGGAAGCGAGCGAGGTGAGCAAAATTACTGCGAGGAAGTTTAGAGAGGTAACCAAGGTCTGTTCATGATTTGGAGCAAGAGTCCTAAACTGACTTTGAACAAAAACATTTATGAAAAAAAGTATACTATCAGATGCTCTTGGCTCATTTCAACGGATATTCTTCCTGTCTAATTTGAGGCACACCGTGAGCTTCCGGGGCTTATTTAACCGCCTCGAGTTCCTTCCGTCACTTCCACCTTGTAACCCAAGCTTCAGTCCCATTCTTCCTCCAAAACTTCACTTGCTTTGCTCCCCGCGTTTTGCATAGATGGATTCTGCATGTGCTGACTTCTAACCACATGGCAGGGAGAAGATCACTGGTTATTTAAGCTTCCCGCCACATCCCACATCAAGTACTATGTCCAGAATAGCCCCAAAAAGTGCTTTCGGGAGCAGCAGCAGCCCCAATGGCCTGCCCCAGTTGTGCCCCTCTCCCATCACGGCATCGGCTCCAGCGCTCCAGTATACTCCGGTAGACGAAATTCAGCCCAATGTCTCCCGGTTACACCAAAAGTTTCACTCGGAGTCCAACAAACTAGCTCTGGTTCAATTTCGCTTGAACCAATTGCGCAACCTTTATTTTGCAGTCAAAGACAACGCCGAGGCCATCTGTAGTGCGTTGGAGGAAGACTTTTACAGGTCGCCTTCAGAGACTCAGAACTTGGAGATATCTCCCAGTTTGAACGAATTGCTCCACATCATGTCCCTGTTGCACAAATGGGTCACTCCGGAAAAGGTCACCCACTTGTCTCTTTCCATGAAATCCAACCCGGTATATATAGAGCGGATTCCTTTGGGGGTGGTTTTGATCATGTCGCCGTTCAATTATCCACTCTTTCTCTCGCTTTCGCCAATTGCTGGAGCCATAGGCGCGGGAAATGCCGTAGTGTTTAAGCCCACCGAACTTACACCTCGCTTTTCTGCATTGATAACCAAATTGTTCACCCAAGCGTTGGACCCGGATATCTTCTATGTGGTGAACGGAGCCATTCCCGAGTCCACGGCAACTTTGGAGCAGAAATTCGACAAGATAATGTACACCGGGAACGGCATGGTGGGTACCATTGTCGCCAAAAAGGCAGCTGAAACATTGACTCCGGTCATTTTGGAGCTAGGAGGGAAATCTCCAGCGTTTGTGCTTCCTGGCGTTACCGAAAAGGACTTGAAAACTATCGCCAGGAGAATTGTTTGGGGCAGATTTACCAATGGTGGTCAGACATGTGTAGCGGTGGATTATGTTTTGGTTCACGACTCGCTCAAGTCCAGGCTAGTTGCCGAGATGAAGAAGGTGGTAGAGGACAGTTTCTATGCTGGCATTAATGAGAACAGCACCTCTTATACCCATATAATCCACAAAAAAGCCTACGAAAACTTGAAGAATATCCTCAAAACCACCCAAGGAGACATAGTGGTCGGTGGACAGACCGACGACGCTTCACGGTACATTTCCCCCACCATCCTTGACAATGTCTCATGGAGCGATGCGTCCATGAAGCAGGAACTTTTTGGTCCAATCTTGCCTGTTCTTACTTACACCACGTTGGACGAGGCTATCGAAAATGTCACGAAGAACCACGACACTCCCTTGGTGCTGTACTTGTTCACCAGTGGTCCAATGTCGAGGAAAGGGAACAAACATGTCGACAAAATTATGAGAAGAGTGAGGTCTGGGGCGACTCTCGTCAACGACGTGATTCTCCATGTAGGGCTTGTCAATGCTCCGTTCGGTGGCATTGGCACTCTGGGGTACCTGAACTACCATGGGTTCTACTCGTTCAGGGCTTTCACACACGAACGAACCATATTGGAACAAAAGTTGTGGAACGAACGAACTCTATCTATCAGATATCCACCATTCAACGACAACAAAAACAAGGCTGTAGCGTTGTCGATGGACAAATACAACGGGAACCTCTGGTTTGGACGAGTGGGCGATGTCACACTTGTGGGGCCATCGAGATTCTTTAGTATTTGGGCCGGCCTATCAGGTGTGACAGCATTGGGCAGTGCGGTTGTGGCAGCGCTTTGATAGAAATGGTGGAAGAGCAGGCTAATGGAAATATAACAGAAGTAAAAAGAGAAGTGCCAATGGCAGAATAAGTAACAGAAAGCCAATGGCACTGAAACTTTTGGTTGTCGTTGCTTGCCTTTTTTTGATTTTATCATCGCTGAAGAAACTTTTTTCACTTTCCAGTTGAAGATACTTCTATCCTTCTCATCTCCGTCTCTTTTCTTTCTTTTCTCTTCTCTTGCCCGTATGTTCCTATCTTTTTCTCTCCTCTCTTCCTCTCCTCTCTCTTTTTGCAGCCGTCGCGGTGCATTGGCGTAGATCGGTCGAGCCGCAATCCGTAGATTGCAATTCTCAGTCGGCCAATTGCTCCCTCCATTTTTTCAATGTTCAGCAACTACGAGCTCTTCCTGTCCTGGGACGTGGCTCTCTTCAAGATTCCTCCAGGCCGTCCCAGTGTGTCCAACTGGAATTTGGACCCGGAAAATATTGTATGGAAGGGCCGACTGTCTCTCTTGGAACAGTACCAGGATCCCAGTGACGACGAAGATGAGGAAAATTCATCGCCAGAAGCAGGCGAAACTCGGCAGAGACTCGTCTGTAAGGTGGAGTTCTACAATATGGTGAAGTACGAGGAAAACGAACAAAATGAAGAAAAGGACAACACCAGGAGGAATCACGACGGAGGTTCAGGAAAGCATATTGGTACTAATAAGGTCCTTGGTGAGTTCCTGGATCACGAAAACATCAATGGTGGCTCTGTGCATTCCCCAGACGAAGCTACCAACGCATTGACTCGTTCCGTCCACCAGCTTTCGCATAATCCGTCTCATCCACAGCTCTGGGCAGAGGTGTGGTTTGTGCCTCAAGACAATGTCTATGATGAAACTATACAAATGTGCACGGAGTCTCCACAATACTACAAGGTAATTGCGCAGTTTCCAGGGACGGGCTGCGACGGAGAATTTACACGGGTAGCACTTGGGCTCAAGTTTAGAGATCGGTCCGAAGGCATGCTTTTCGGCGAGAGCGTCAATATATTCAAAAGAAGGTATAAGGACTGGCAGGGAGACATGGAGGATGACGAGCTCACTCGAAAGCTGGCCAAGCTCAGTTTAGACGAGCAAGGCTTCGACGATGAAGCCGACGACGACGACGACTTTGGAGAATATATAGGCGCACATTCATGACGGACACTTTCATGACTGATGATTATACAAAACAGGCAATAAACCAACCTGATCTACCAGAACGTACCTGCTTTATCGGAATGTACCCAGTCTACCTCCGTTTGTACAACTTCTTAATCATGGTGTTCTCGCGGATCTCCTTGTTCTTGCTCTTCGAGTACTCCACATACGCCATGTCTTCTCCTCCAGCCAAACCAGCGAGAGAACCGGTACTACGTACGGCGTCGCTTTGTTCACTCTCAATCTTGTTCCGTCTTTCCTGGGTGATGAAATTGGTATCCAAATCATCGCCAACCTCCAACCCGGCGGCATCTTCATTTTTAAGTAGCACCGCCTGAAGAAGCTCTCTTCTTTCCCGTGGTGACGAATATGCTAAATCTGGAAGCTGCTCCATTCCACTCAAATGCGTGATTACCTTGAAAGCATAACCTTGATCAACAAGGAACGCTTGTCTCTTTGTAGAATAGTACATTTCCTGGGTATCTTTCGACACCAACGAATAGAAAAATGCATTGAATCCCTCGTCGTTTCTTCTCTTAGCACGCAAAATACGCCCGAGTCGCTGCGCTTCTTGTCTTCTCGAACCATAGTGTGATGATATTTGTATGAGACATGTGGCTTCCGGTAAGTCGATGGAGGTGTCTCCCACCTTAGAAAGGAAAATGGTGTTGATTTCGTCGTTGTGTTGAAAGTTTTGCAAGATTTTCATTCTTTCTTGTTGGGGAGTCGAGCCATAAATGAACGGCTTTTCGAGCTTGAGAGCGTACTCTTGCAACGCATAAACGTTATCGCTGAACACGATGATTTTGTCACCTCTCTTTTCGTGGTAGTGGATCAAAAACTGGCATGCTTGAAACTTGGTGGGATTCATAATGTACAAAAGCATCCGCTTTCTCGAGGTCTCTCTTAAATATTCCTGGTAGAACTCGGAGGTCATTGGACACCACACTTCGGCACACTGAACGTTGGCAATATGGCCCTTCTGGGCCAAGTCCATCCAGTTTGCTTCGTACAATTTGGGTCCAATCAAAAAGTTCAAGTCGTAAATCTTGTCGTCCTCTCTGACCAATGTAGCCGTCAACCCGAGTTTGGCGTGGGCAGCAATGGTAGTCACCACACGCCGAAACATGGCTGCTGGAACCACATGCACCTCGTCAAGAATGATGAACCCCCATTCTCGCGAAGTCAAAAAGTCCATCACCTTTTGCGAGTCGTACGATCTGTTTCTGGTGTTGGCGACCATGGAATACGTACTAACAACCAACCCGGACTCGCTGGTGAACATTTCCTTGTTTTCGGACGTGAAGGTGGCCACATTTTCTGGCTGGATCGTGCTCCATTGAAGAAACTGCTGTCTCCATTGCATCACAGAAACCGACGAAGTACACAACACAATCACGGATTTCCGAATAGTGCATGCTGCGGTGATGCCCACCAACGTCTTTCCAGCCCCACAGGGCAACACGATGATTCCGGAACGGGCACGGCCATTTCCGAACATTTTGGAAAGGGATTTTTCCTGGTACGGTCTGATCTGAGTGGATGGTTTCAAGTCGATGTTCAAGTCGGCGTTACGGTCGTCATTACGGAAGTCGTATTCTTCCAACACAGGGTAGTCGATCACCTGGCATCGTCTCTTGACGATTTCCACCGACTCGGGTGCGATTTCAAAAGAGTGCACTGTATCGAGATCGTCATCCTCGTCGTCTTTGTTCCCCACCACCGATGCGAAAATATCCTCCACGTCCTTCTTCTCTTCGCTCTCCGAGTGGTTTTTCTTGGTTCCGGGAATCGACAAGTTGGAAACTGGGGCAGCGGACTGGACGAGACCGTTGCTAGCAACGGCATTTTCCGACGACTGGATCCGAAGCGGACCTATGACCTCGTCCTTCAAGAGCATCTGCAACACATCCGCCTGGGTGCTTTCCACAAAGTACCGGTTATGCTTCAACACCAACTTGACCTTTCCGTAGGAAATGGTAGCGCTGCGAATGAAGTCCAAAATCGACTCGGCCACCGGCACTTTGGACAATCTGTTCAATACGGATATGATGTCTTCTGTCTCCAATCCGACCGAAACCGCGGCGTAGAGCGAGTACACCGTCAATTGGAACTCGTGGATGTGAGAAGGTCGAGAGATGGGCTCAGCAATGGTGATAAGAAAGTCCTGGGCCTGTTCGGCCAACGGCGAAAACGACTCGAGAATGATGATAATACGGCCCCCCGTTGGCGAGATCCACAACGGACGGGTAAAATGGTCCGGCTTGAGCTTCAAGTACGAAAAGTCCAGTCTTCCGAATGCCTTGGAAACGGCATCGGGAACATAGTCGGCGGGCATATCCGGGGTTATTTGCACTAGCTGGTCTTCGTTATATGTTTGTCGCGGAGCCTTTTGCTTGAGAGACTCCATGTTGTCCCTTGCGGAATTCACATTACGTCTTTTGGCGGCACCAGAGGCCGGTTTTGCGGAAGACGATTTTGACCGTTTTCCCGGTTTGTTTCTGGAACCATAATCGTCGTCATCATTGCGGCCATTTTCGTCACTAAAGGACTCGTCCGAGAAGTTTCCTTGTTCGAGCTCGGCGTAGTTGACCTCTCCCTGACGACGAGACATGATGGATTTGTCAGATCGAAGTGAAGGAGATTTGAATCTAGATGGAGTCCTGCAGAAAACTGCGCACTACGTGCCTGCATGCAGCACCAGTATGGAACCCTGCAATTTGCAGCCAACATACGAGGTGATTAGGATAGGAGTCTACAATTGGAAAACAATCTATGTATTATGCTAATGCGCCGGCAGTTTTGTAAGTCTACGGTTCTGTTTAATCTTTGAACTTATAAGATCCGGAGTTCAAGGTGATGGATCCTCCGCGGTAAGAACCTCTTTTCATCTTGTTCTTATTTTTGGTGAAATCTTTTCCACGGACTTGAAGAAGCTTTTCGCTGGCCATTTCACCCCACGTTCCTGCTGCTCCCTTGTAGGTGTTGTCCTGTAAAGTGGAGTCTTCAAACGACACTTTGGATCTGTCTATACGAGAGAAATGCTTGCGTTGACCTGGTTTGAGCGTTTCTTCTGGAAATGGGGAAGCCGAGCTCGAAGATTCTATGGATTCGGTCTGGGAGGAGTCAGTTTTAGTCCTTTTGTTGGAGGTGGTGGAGTCTTCTGCGGGACGCTTGGTGGGGGAGGGGGACTCTGAGTCCGAGTCTGAACTGGAGTCCGAGTCTGAACTTGAGTCCGAGTCTGAACTTGAGTCGGAATCAGAACTAGAGTCGGAATCAGAACTGGAGTCGGAATCAGAACTGGAGTCGGAATCAGAACTGGAATCGGAATCGGAACTGGAATCGGAATCGGAATCTGAGCTAGAGTCTGAGTCGGAGCTAGAGTCTGAGTCGGAGCTGGAGTCTGAGCTGGAGTCTGAGTCTGAGCTGGAGTCTGAGTCAGAGCTGGAGTCGGAATCGGAACTCGAGCTCGAGCTAGAATCTGAGCTAGAGTCGGAGTCGGAGTCGGAGCAGGAGTCTGAATCAGAACCAGAGTCCGCATCAGAATCTGAGTCAGAATCAGAATCTGAGTCAGAATCAGAACCAGAATCAGATCCTGAGTCAGACCCAGAGTCACTGGAGTCGTCTTCGCTCGAGTCAGCCGATGAACCGTCACCAGCGTCCGCCAATAATGCGTTCAAATCTCCGTCATGGTCAAGCAATTTCAAGCCCGCTTTTTTCACTTCCTTGTCAAAAGCCTTGCTCAACGACAGCAAGTTTTCCTGGTTCTTCAAGTACGCCGAAATGGCACTCAATACGAGCTCCTGAGACATGTTGCAATGCGATGAGCTTTGCCTCATCTTATCGCGAAAAATGTTTTACATGATGTGCAGGACAGATGTGGGGCGAAGGGTTATATACAGTGCTGACGGCTGCCACAAGGTGTATCGAAATGTGCTACATCACTATCCACATTTCATTTAAGGATGACCCTGCTCAGGTGCATACCGCTATTCCCAAGGGGCTGTATCCCCGCTTTCCACTGGCTATAAATATGGGACGCTGGAGCCTATACCTTGGGGAATAAAATCTACCAGAATATTCAACTAGATTTTCAGTTGATTTACTAAGATTTATCGGTAGATTTTATTCCCCTGAGTAGAAGTCTGAAGAGGCATGACACCGGTCACTAAGGATGAACGCAAAATACCATTGACGAATTGGCCAAAATGGCCTTCACTTTCACAATTGGCAACGAAACAGGAACGCACGCTTCATTTTTAATTGCTTCATGATCTGAGCTATTTCCTGAAGAGTTGAGCTAGGTCAGGATATTTGCTGGAATAGCGTACGCTTCGTCAGGAGATTAGATCAACTTCAGAATCTTGAAGATAAAATTTGTCGCAAAGCTAGTGTCAAGTCTGGACAACTAGCTGACCATAATCGTGACCCAACCACTTGTTGGAAGTATTTGGTCTCTTTCTCCAGGCATACCGGTGCAGATTTTGTCTCTGCCATTTCCCCCTCATATGATTAACGTTATTTCCTCTTCTATTCACTTTGGTATTGAGGTAAAGTTGTAGTGTCGATTAGAATAGCTTCCTTGACATGCGCTGGTGATCAATATAGGCATTCTGAAGCTTTAAATTGAGTTCCAAAGAGCTCGGGAACTTGCCAAAATGTTTCAGGTCGAAATGTTTTTAGTTCCTTTGACTTTTCAATTTATCGAAGTTGGACGCAGCAACGAACAAGCATCCACATAATTTTGAACACATTAGGCACAAATCCATTTAGTGAGCACATCGCTAGGCACGTATACCATTCCAATCCGGCCTGTTTCATTCCACAGCTTTCGTTCCAACATTTCCCATTTTTGGAACATTGATGCCGGGGGATGCTTCACATAAATGGTATATTCACTTATTTAAGCGTGCAGATGTCTGAAATGCCAATTCGTCTCATCTGCAAGCAACCCAGTATCTTCCCATCGTACTGGGAGATTTCTGATTGGTATAGTCGATAACATTGACGAAAATCTTAATTCACGTTTAGAGGTTTTCTACCCACCGACCCGGCTATTTGAACCGGCTCGTGGGCTTCTTTTCTTTTTCATGGCTACGGCCGGATGGTCAAAGTCGAGTCTTGTTAACGACAAGCGAATTACCCTCGTTTTGGAGTCGTACTGATCGCCTCAATTTCTCTTGTATGCCTGAGCCAACCTTATTAACGCTGGAACCCCCTGGAGTTCATTCTTTGCGTTTCAGAGTGCCTCGGTAAACTTAGGGTGACTTCAGATTATCTGAAGTACGGGTAGCAATCACATGTCAGCCACAATATCTGATAGCTAACCGACATCCGTGGAGGTTGTGAGAGTGGCTCAATTTTAGGTCATCGTTGTTCATTGGATCCTGAAGTGGAGAAAAAAGTTCTCACCGCATGGTGCTTGATCAACCCATATACGAAGTCTAGAGTGGATCGCAGGTAGATCAAATTTCACTCTTTCCTGACGTTTGCAACTCCGATTCCTGTATAATGAGGCAATAACGGAAGCATTGAACGGCTAGCATGTAGCGAGGTACAAGCGATATGCAGGTGAAGAGGGCGTTCCCAATTCGCACAAAAGTGGGGTTCACTCACATGCGAGGCATAGGCCGCGGTGCACCGGCCCACACGGGAGCTGGGCTGATTAATATTAAGCGGCTATCACCCCACAGTTTTGTTATCGATTGACTTCGTTTTGACTTCTTGATTACCTCTCAATTGATTCTTCCAACTGGCTTTCCATTGACTCTCCGATTGGCTTTCCATTAACTTTCAATTGAGTACTCTTCCAGCCCCTCGCACTACTGAAAAATTACCCCACAATGTCTTTCACCAAAGAATTGAGGATCACCGACGCCGCCTATCCGAGGCATCCTGGAGGAAGCTTGCTTGTGGGCCAAAGACTCAAGGTCTCCTACAACAAGTATACCGCCAATTACGCTATTCCAGAAAACCAAATAGCCATCAATTTGATTTTCGCTCATGGCACCGGCATGAACAAGGCGGTCTGGAACTACCACATTACCAAGCTTTTTGAGATCGGGGCCAAGTCCAGCACGTGGAAATTGGCCACGGTGGTGTCCTTGGATGCTGTGAACCACGGAGACGCGGCAATGGCCAACCAGGGCAAACTTGGGTGGAGTTACCATTGGCCGGATTTTGGCCGGGACATTGTGCGGGTGGTCAAGCACGAGCAGAAGTTGTGGGCACAGACATTTGAAAACGGAATAAGTAGCCGGAACATTGTTATTGGCCATTCCTTCGGAGGCTATGGTGCTGCCTATGCCTCGTTTCTTGAGCCGCAATTGTTCGGTTCCTTGGTGCTAATTGAGCCGGTGGTGTACCACAATTCCGATCCAAAGTATGAGAAAAAGTTCAGTGCTATTTTCAAGAAAATAGCCACCATGCTCGTAGACACTTTCGACAGCATGGAGGACTACGAGACGTTTTTCAGAAAGTTCTCCTTTTACCAAAAGTTTCATCCTGCGGTGCTCAAGGACTTGATGGACGATGAGCTCTACACCGTGGTGGACCCTGAAACTGGAAACACAAAGTACAAGACCAAGGCCTCGGTTGAGTCTCAGGTGTGCGTGTATGTGAGCAGTGCCATCTCGTTGCCAGGAAGTGACGCAATTTTGCAACAGATCCGCATTCCACTGACCCATATTGTGGGAGCCGCAGCTAAATGGAACCCGCCAGAAAGTGTGCCCAGTATCAGAGAGAATCTTGGCAACTTGTGGAAGACGTATGATATTGAAAATGGTGAGCATTTGCTCAACGGGGAGCTTCCAGACGAAACCCTAGCTGCCCTAGCCGAGCACATCAATGGCCGGGTTGAGGCGGTAATCAGAAACAAGGACTACTTCCCGGAGTTGCAGTACAACCACGATGCAAAGAAGATTTTCGAGGCGCAATACGCCAAGATTTTAGAAGGCCAGATGGTGCAGAGCACAACATTCGAGGCCCCTGCTCGAGACGGAAAGCTCTGATAGGCTTCTTGGGAAGCTTAACGAGCTTTGGTTATGTAATAGCTTGCCTTACGACTACCGTAGAAGCTTGATGAGCGTCTATAGATATACATGTTGCAGATTTCTTGCAGCTTTGCAGCCGTCTTGCAGCTGTCAATATGCACCCCGAGGTCCATCGATGTGCGATGCGAAATGTGGAGAAAATTTCAACCGTTGTATGACCGTTTCTGCCGTCCGTGTGCTTCGCAATGTGGCCCAGATGAGGCTGTGGCGTATGCTGAGCTTGCTCAGACAAGACAGGGTAGGTTTTGTACCCACCATGGGTGCTTTGCATGCTGGACACTGCTCGCTCGTGAAACAGTCTCTTGCCGAAAATGACCGAACCGTAGTGTCTATCTTTGTCAACCCATCGCAGTTTGCCCCACATGAAGATCTTGACAAGTATCCTCGTACTTTGGACACGGATTTGGAAATGCTCGAAAAATTGAACGTCGATGGACGTCGAGTCGATGCCATTTTCGTGCCGAAAGTGTCCGAAATGTACCCTGCCGGAGTGCCATTGGACGTTGAAAAACAGGCCGGAGCATTCGTCACCGTGCAAGGATGCCTGGAGCAGCTTGAAGGGGCCCAGAGACCGCAATTTTTCCGGGGAGTTGCAACCGTGGTTACGAAACTTCTCAATGTTGTACAACCTACAAATATTTATTTTGGCCAGAAAGATGCCCAGCAGTGTGTGGTGGTGCGGAACTTGGTCCGGGACCTCCTCATAGACACTAAAGTACGGGTGTTGCCGACTTTTAGAGAAAAAAACGGTTTGGCAATGTCCTCCAGAAACCAGTACTTGTCGCAGAAAACCAAAGATGAAAGTGCCATTATATACAAGGCACTCAGTGACGGGAAAAACTACTTTGATACCCACAAGGCCGACGGGCCTGTGTCTGCCGAGTCCATCATATCTGCTGTGAGACAGACTTTGGGAAAAAGTGGCTTTACAGTAGAATACGTTTCGCTCAGCCATCCCGAAACCTTGGAAGATTTGTCGCTGTTGGAGCAGGACTTGGGGGGCATTCTCTCCACGGCCGTACGAGTGCCCAGGGAGTCTGGAGGCGAGGCGAGACTCATAGATAATGTTGTGCTTTAGCATCTGTATATATAAAAAATTTCTATCTTTTTCAGAATGCTCTCTTCTTGCGCAACCGCGAGGGCTTCTCGTCCGTCTTCGCCAGCTTGGCTTCCGTGGCCGCAAGAGCCTGTGAGTCCCGCTCTAGCTCTTTTTCCACCTGTTCCTTGCTCTTCAAACGAACGTCGTACTGCGCTTCAATTCTCGCTTTGACCGCTGGAGTGGTGTGGAAAAAAATCGCTCCAAACTCCAACAACCACACCGGATCCACCACGGTGACACAGCTCATGTACTCCTTCGTGGTCAAGATCAACTCGTGGTAAATCACATGGCTGGCCATGGCTTCTGCCCCGGTATTGAGCGCGGACGTTGGGTGCAAATGCATGTTCATGTAGCTTTGACGCAAGTGGGTGTACACCGAGCCCTTGTTAAAATCTGTCTTGGCTAGCTGGGCCAGCTGGTGGAAGTACAAAGCACAGAGACATTTCCTGATGGTATCGTTGCTGGAGGACTTCAAAAGTGGTAGTTTGTTCTTCTTCATGATGAGCACTAGCTGGTTGCGAATGTCTCGGGCCCGTGAAAGCGACTTGTGGTGGAGAAAGTTCCTGGAGCACCAGGCGGCGGTTTTCCGGCCCTTGGCCCGCTGGGCTTCGTATTGGTTGTACACGTTCAATAGGGTCAAGTGGTCCGATTCGGCGACGAAAAATCGTTCCCGGGCAGCATCGCTTTCTTGTGCTCGTTCCTTGGGTCTGAAGAAAACCGACGGAACCGATAGCATCGAGACTATGGTTACGATTTCCGAAGAACAGGCAAATTGCGGACGGCAGCTGAGAAGAATGAGCTTCGACAAGGTGGCTTCGATGGGAAAAAGCATCATATCTCGGCCAAGAGACGTTAGGTTTCCGCGATTGTCCAAGGCCTCCATGATCCAAAGATCGTAGAGCGAGTTGCTCAAAAGGTCTGTGGGAGGAGAGTCGAGAAAGGGAAACTTGGTGACATCGTCAACCTTCAACGACTTGAGTAGAAGCATCACATTGCTGAGATTGGTTCTCTGTATCTCTGGAATCGGCTGGATGTACATCAGGTCTTCTCCAATCGCTCTCTCTGTATAGAGACGGTACGCCAAACCGGGGCCAGTTCTACCTGCTCTTCCGCTTCTCTGCTGGGCATTGGCAAGCGATATGGGCACCACTTGAAGAGTGTCCATGCCAAGCTTGGGGTTGTAGACCTTCAATTTCACCAAGCCCGTGTCCACCACATACTTGATTCCGTCGACCGTGAGCGACGTCTCGGCGATGTTGGTTGCAACCACCACTTTTCGTCTTGTTTCCGAAGGCTTGTCGAAGATTTTTCTCTGCAAATCCGCAGGCATCGTCGAGTAGATAGGGTACACATCGAGCGGCGGGGGGTCGTCTAGAAGAGCCAATTTCTCGCGGACGAGCTCGCATGTCATTTCGATGTCTTCTTGGCCCGTCATGAACACCAAAATGTCTCCGTCGTTTTTCTTGTACTTGCTGTAGTTTTGGAGATGTATGGTCATCACCTGCTTCACGGCAGCGTCCACATAGTCCGGGCAGCTGGCCTTGCTGAACAAGGTGTCTACGGGGAAAGTTCTGCCCGGAATGGTGAACTGCGGAACATCGCCAAAAAAGTTGACAAACCGCTCAGCGTTCATGGTTGCACTGGTGATGATGAGCTTGAGGTCTTTCCGGCGCTTTATCAAGTTGCGAAAGAGCCCCAATAGCACATCGGTACTGAGAGACCGCTCGTGAGCCTCGTCCATGATGATACAAGAATAATTTTCAAGGTTCGCATCCATCAAGATTTCTCGAAGCAAGACACCTTCTGTCATATACTTGATAATGGTCTTTTCCTTGGATGTAACGTCTTCAAACCTAATGGAGTACCCTACCTCTTCGCCTAGCTTGCACCCGTATTCTTCACTCACTCTTTTTGCAACCGACATGGCGGCCACTCTTCTTGGCTGCGTACACCCGATCATGAGCCGTTCTCCATTTGTTGCCATGTTGCTCCCAAACCCATCCTCAAGTAGGAACTGGGTCAATTGAGTCGTCTTACCAGACCCAGTTTCTCCAATGACCACCGTGACCTGGTTTTCGGCAATTGTACGAAGTAGCTCGTGCCTCACTGCAAAGGCCGGGAGAGACTGTCTTTGCTTTTGTATTAGTGCCCGGTCTACTTTTTCTTCGGCAACAGCCGTGGTGGCGGAAACCTGCTTTTCCTCTTTGATTTGGAGAACGTTTCCTAGAGTTGTGCCTTGTAGGCTGCTTGATTCTTTTGCTTGTTTCGCACGTTCATTTTTGCTTCTTCTTTCGTTCACAACGAAGCTTCCTTGTTTGGCAGAAATGGCCAACTCTGAGTTCGGGTTCTTTATGGGGTTAATTGTGCCCTTTTCCTTGACTTTCTCTGCCAAACTGGGCTGCAAATATCTCTCAAGACTTTGCAAAAATGGAGGAACAAAATGATGAGTGTTGATGGGAACTCTATGCAAAGTTTGGTTATCGTGGTCGTAGTCAATGTACTCTCCAGTTTGCGGATCGAAGTGACCACCACTGGCATTTAAATTACGTCTAGGAACCTGTTTGGAAGTTTTAATGCTGACTTCTTCATTAAGATTCGAATAATCGTCGTCCACGGCATGGCCCATTTCATCTGTCATATACCAATCTCTGTCCTGACCCACCTTATCAATGTCATCGTCAGACAGCTCGTAGTCTTTCAGGCTGGTTTCTGGTTGTTCTGATTGAGTGCTTCTTTCCAAAGCTGCCATTTCTGCTATCGTCTGTGGTTTGCGATTACTTGAACCATTTGATGGTTTGAGGTGATCGGTTTCCGGTGGGCTGGGGGCCTCCTTGGGTGCTCCACGCAAGCGAATTGCGTCTTGTTTCTTGATCTTTTTGAATCTCATGGTCTGGTTCTTTGGTTTTTGTTCATCATCCAAGAGATCCAACAATTGACTCTCCCGCTTAACAGGAACCAGAACCTCTTCGTCCAACTCATCCAATCCCAAGTCAAGCTTGTTTTTCGTCTTCTTGTGGCTCTTCTTCTTTGGCTCTTGGCTCAATTCTTCGCATAAAGAGCTGGCATTCTCATTTATCATGGAATAAGTCTCAACAGCCAACGAGTCGGAGACTCCCAAAGCCTTTGCATACACCAAAAAATCGTCCTTTTTGTTGTTGTCAAAGTACTTGCGGACCAAGGTCTTCGTGAAGGTGTCGTTAATGGGCCGGTTGAGGCCGTTCTTTAGTCGCTCGTGAATCTGGGGTAAAAGCATCGAGAATTGTTGCATCGCGACTGCAGATGCATTATGCATGGTTTGCGCGCAAGAGATGAGGTTTAGACGCACATTCAATGAGATACCATGCAGCCGAAGCATCTGTCAAAAAATATGCCGACAACTACTTCCGATACCATATAGCAGCTCGTGTGTCGGCCCATCCCTGTCCCGTGAACGAGCACGAGGTCAAGTTCATCTACGATAATCTTCAAAAAATCGCTCCAATTGAGTACTTTCGTTTCTCAAAAGGCTCGATGGGAAGCCCATACGGAACTCAATTAAAGGTCGTTTTCAGCAGCGGTGTTGTCCAGTTGAATCCCTATGATGATATGAACGATATACCTTTGCCTGAGGAGTTTGCAAGTGTTCCGTCAACAGACTCGCAATATGCAGAAGTTCTTCGGTTTCAGCAGCTGCAAATTTGCAACAAATTACACTCTATTTGTGCCATTCCTCGACATAGTTACATCCAGAGTCTTGCTGGCTACTTGAAAGGAACCGAGACTCTTCCATACAAGTATCAATTGGTACGAAGCCAGTCGCAATTTAACAACTTTTCCGTCTCGCATTCGTCGATTGAACAACCATTTTGCATTATATCAGCGGGAGAAAAAACCAAACTCGACCTGAAAAACTGTGAAGCTTTCAAAGCAAGCATACGACACAACTTTGCCAAGTTCCATAAACTACAATTTGCAATTGACGTGGGTTCCGATAGCGTGCGGCAGTTAACGAGCTAATGTATATATTAACCAAAGTATTATTACTTGAGCTTTTCCACTTTCTCCGTATCTTCCGCTATCACCTTGTTCAAGTGGTTCAAGCCCACTTGCTGCTTGAGCAACAACTGCGACACCTTCTTGATGATTTCTTCGTTGTTCACGTCGTCCTCGTCTTTGCTGCTCATGCTCCTCACCGTGGTGTCGAACTGGCGGTTGAGCTCCTCAGATCTTTCCTTGAGAATGGTTACGCGAGCAAAGATGTCGTTGAGCCTGCCCAAGGGTGAGTTGGGGTCCGAGATCATTCCGTTCAACAAATCAAACTGCTTGGAAAGCTCCTCTTCTTCGGGCAAAAGGGGGTATCCTTTGAGTTTGAGCACCGCCAAAATCGTCGCCAACCGCAAGAGTCTCCGCAGGAGCTTGGCGTGCTTGGCTTTGGCTCTTAGTATGCGGGTGGTATTGTCCAAATCGTGCTTGGACGAAAGCGCCGATTGTTTTTGCAAAATCTCGTTCAAGATGACTCGTGATTTGGCAACGTGATCGAGTTGCACTTCTACTCTTTGGGCCACGTCCGTGTACGATGTCACCTTGACCGGGTAGTACGAGGCGGACGGACGATTTGACATGGCTGCGTCCCAATCTTCGGGGGTTTCGTTCTGAGGACGAGGCTGGTTGAGCACGGCAGAAATTTCGTTGTCGCTCACCTTGTTGTAAAAATGCGTCTTTAATGCTAGCTTGGGAGACAGGGGGTCCCATTGTTCTTTAATCTTAAGTAGTTGATCACTGATAGCTGGGGTGTAGTTGTTCTTTGCAGGCTCGTTTCGAGACACTTGCATGATACTTTTGACGGCGGGGGCCGCGGGTTTCTGGCTGTTCCAGCCAAATGACGGTTGCGAGTTGTTTGTAGCGGTGGTGTTGTTTTGAGTTTGGTTGTTTTGGCCGAAAACCAGGCTGCTATTATTTTGGTTAAAAAGCGAGTTGTTGGTGTTGTTTCCCTGACCGAAGAGACCAGACGAGGTGTTATTAGAATTATTGCCGAACAAACCACCCAGGGAGTTTGTGTTGGAGCCGCCAAACAAGCCGCCCAGAGTGTTGTTTGTGGCGGTTGTTCCCAGTCCGCCAAAAAGTCCTCCCAGCGCAGAAGTGCCGGCGGGTTTGCCAAAGGTGCTGGTATTGGAATTGGCAGAATTGGCTCCGAAAAGGCCACCCGACTGATTGTTTTGGTTATTTTGCGTGTTTGTCAGGCCAAAAAGGCCTCCAGACTGAGTATTTTGGTTGTTTTGCGTATTGTTCTGGCCGAAAAGACCACCAGAAGTGGTGGACTGGTTGTTGTTTTGGCCGAAAAGTCCTCCAGAAGTGCTGTTCTGGGTATTGTTTTGGCCGAAAAGCCCACCAGAGGCGTTTTGGTTGTTTTGGCCGAGAGGGCCCGTGGAAGCGGTGTTATTCTGGGTACTGGGCTGGCCGAAAAGACCACTTGAGGCAGGTTTATTTTGGGCATTTTGGCTGTTTTGACCAAACAAACCGCCTGACGCTGGCGGTTGGGTCTGGGAGGCTCCGCCGGTGGCGCTGGAACCGAAAAGAGACGGCTGATTTGCAGAATTATTTTGGCCAAAACCGGAGGTTTGCGCCGGCTGCGAACCAAACAGAAAACTCGAAGCGCGGTTGTTGTTGTTTCCAAACGAAAACCCGGGCTGGGAAGAGCCCGATTGTGAAGGATTGGAGGTTCCAGCTGCGGAGGATCCAAAAGGAGATCCGCTGGAAGGTTGGCCAAACATCGATGGGAAAACAGAATCGGCGCGCAGATTTGTGCGGTGGTGGCTGGGTGCGGAGGAGAAGACAGAAGACAGAAATGCGTTGAGGAGACAGAAAGGAGAGGAGGCAAAAAGTAAAGAGGAGACAGAAATGAGTAGAAGACAAAAGTCAGAATTAAAGTAGAAACAACAAGTAGAAAACTGGAGGAAATCAGGAATCCTCCAAGAAGAATACAATCTTTCTCCTACACCGTTTCAGATGAAGTGTATTCGCTCTGGCGCTATCACTTCGATGCAAGCTGCCATGCTATCTATGCGTTGTCAGCAGTGTTCTTCTGCTCGCGTGCACGGACAAACTCGGCCGCCTTGGCCTTGTCTTTGGAAGTGCCCTGGAAAATGGGGTTTTCGTTCAAAAAGATCTGTTTTTCCACCCCGGGGATCTTTTTCTCGAGTTGCAAGTTCTGGAACACACACTTGTTGAGGAGCGCTTCCGAGCTGCGGCAATGGCCCAACCGGTGGTTCTCTTGTTCCAAACATTCGTAATGCAATTTGAACTCATCGAAACAGTATTTATTTATATCTTTCAACACAGAGATGGCACACCGTGTCACCCGGCGGCCCTCCTTCAAACACTCCACCGTGCCGCCGTTATTTTCGTCCTTACACATCATAAAATCGTCATTAAAAGGCTTGCATTTTGCGCCGATAAAATACGACGCCGAAAGAAGAGGCGCCGAGGTGGCACCGACCTCATCCACGTCGGGAATGTCCCGGGGCAATGGGTTTTTGTCCTGGTTTTCCCATTGGTGTCTTCCTATCGAGATATCGCCCAACACCATGATGATGAAGAAGAGAGAGCGAATTGGCGTGTCGTGGTTGGTGCAGGAATGTACGCAGGGTGCGGGCGCGGCGTAAATGTGGGACCACCACCAGACTCGACTGCGAGTGGTGCACGGGTGCGCTTGGTGGGTGCGCTCTGCGGTGCTGTGCGGGACCCGAACATATACGGTTGTATGCAGGATGTTTTTGCCGGCATTGTAGCCTTGGGCTGCCCACGGTGGGTTAGCGACTTGGTGGTGGCAATCGTGCGCCTACGGACTTGAAGTGGCTGCGATTTGCCATCTTTGGCTCTGGACCGGCGGAAAGGCCAAATCCGGCGAAAAAGCCAAATCCGGCGAAAAAGCCGAATCCGGCGAAATCCTATTATGCCATTATCCATTATCTATTGTGCCCATTATGGCTATTTACGCCATTATGTATACCGCACTCCATAATGGGCAGGCGGAATCCCATCGAACAATGAAAATGGGCTTCGGCTTTTCTTTCCGTCGCAGAACAGCAGCGCAACGATCGACGGTAGGTGGAAGAAAGTCCGACCAGTCGAAGCCCACAGTCTGCTAAGTCCACCAAGTCCAAGTCTCCAAACCCACCAAAGCCCATATTCTTGAACTTCTTGTAGGGTTTCCTGCTGAGTCATGAAGAGGAATATTGGTATTTCATTTTCGGCGAGATGTCACTGAGAACAGTGAACAACCTCTTGACTTCAGATGAATACCATTGCTTCTCATAGTCCCTGCTTAGATTCTGAAAACGTAGCCACCAAGCAATACTAGCTCCTGTGCTGTTTGAGTTGCTTTAGCTTTTCTAAGGATACCTCAAAGCTTGAGCTCGGAGGATAGACCGGAGTTTCAATACTTTTTCATCATGCTTCATCGCCGAAAAAGATGAAAAGTGTAATCCTCGTCTTGCTCTGTGATTGGTCTTCGCTTTGCGACAATGTGCTGGCTTTACAAAACATTTCTTCACCTGACTTTTTCCTTCAACCCCTTTATGCGAACAATGGTCGTCTTGAGAAACGATGCTGGCTCGGACCGATCCTTCAATGAATAGTACTTGGCCCTGCCAACAATGGTAGCCAAGAGAACCAGAACCATTTAATCTTTGGTCTTGGAATCATAATGCCGAACCTCATCTGACAATGCCAGGAGTGACAATACTGGTGAGCTTGTCGTACCATAGTCAATCAATAGCATGACAATACTGCTGATTCGACTGACTAACGACAATACTGGTGATTGGAGTAGTCTCCAATAGCATGACAATACTGTGGACTAGACCTGTTGGTCTTCAGTAGCATGACAATAACCTATGAACCATTCAACCTTTTGTCTTTTTACCTTTCCCTTTCCCTTTCTCCTTTTCTCGTTTTCTTCTCCTCTCCTTCTTATATCACCGCTTCGCCAACTTGATCATGCTAGCCTCACGGCCCGTAATCTTGTATATGTTGAGAAGTTCAAGGATAATTTCCGGAGCTTTGGTGCGGTGTTGAAGCTTCGTTTGCGACACCTCGTCTAAATAAGCATTGAACTCAAACTTACACGACATGATCTTGTCCCGCAAAACCTTGTTGACAAACACTACGTCGCCATGGGTGTCCAGGACCACTCCGAACAAGTGGCTAAATGAAAGGTAGAGAGACGTCAAATTTTTCAAATGTTGAAGAAGACTTTCATCGTTGGCAGTGTCCATATCGAGGTTCAAAAGCGTCTGAAAGTTGGTGACGTGGTCATTGAGCACACAACAAAGCTTAATACTTGTTTTCAACGCCAAAAGACGTTGGCGAGCTCCGATAAGGTCCTTTACGGTTTGCGAGCAAGATGTCAAATTGGCATTTGTAGCATGAAGTTGTTTCGAAAACCGCCTCACCTCCACCTGGATACTGTTGACCACGTCCAAGCCGCCGTCTATCAGCCTCCCCAAACGGATGAATTCGGCGTAATTGACATTCACGAGATTCAAGAGCTCATGATTGAGAACGTCCGAAAGTCGCTTTAGGTCTTTTAAAAGCGAGTCCAACGAAGCATATCGATGGTGTGTGTACAAGAAGGCGTCGGCATCAAACTCTTCTTGCGTGGGAGCAAAATCGTCCCGAGAAACTGCCGTGGGGTATGGGAACGAGGACATTGACTTCACTGCATATTCGCGATTTAGTTGACAGTTGTGAGCGCCTGGTGTATTGGATGTGCAGCCGGGGCCTCTTCTACGTACAACCTAGAAGGAAGGTCGAAGGCGACAAGAGCACAGAGAGATTCGGGTGCAGTTGACTTTGGAAACAAGGGACAATACAGACACCACATGCATCTAGAGAAGGGGATAAGGTTGCATGAAGGCGACCGACCGACCATGGTGGCCAGCACGTTGATGACGCGTGGTGAATGATATGTATGTATTGTGCATGCATAACACTTTTCGGAAAACAAAGGTGAGTTAGACGAACTTCATCTTGTTGGCTTGCTACCTTACAATAAGAACCTCAATTGGTGACGGGCGCCGGATTGCGAGCCCCGGGCTCAGCGAAAATAAGCGCAATCTTTGACGCCTGCATGAAAGACGTGGTGATACATTGACGCAATCACCAAGGCGCACGTTATTGCAGCCTTGGCCGGTTCTGGAAAAAACATCGCAAAACAATCCGAACGTTTTGCCCCGATTCAGGTACGGTGCACAACGGCCGCAAATATGCATTCGCGGAAATTGGTCAAGTTTAGGAGCGAGCGCATGTCGATACTGCGTCAGGCAATCCCAATGGAGAAATAAACTAGACTAGCCGAGTCTGGTTACAAACGTTGCCCCCTGGTGGACTTTGCCCTAATTTTAAATAATATTGTATCTTAAACCCGGCGACTCTGGACCGGGCCAAAAAATACTGGCTTGCATGCGATCTGCCACTTAACTACAGCTATTTACTTTTATCCAACCTTCCGCCGGCAGCAAATCCGCATCGCGGACAAATCACCCCCTCCAACCATCAGGCCGCTTAAAATGACTACAATTTCCTCGCATCGGCTTGAACACATCGTCAAGCATATCGGCGAGGCCGCGGGCCCATAACACCACCTTCACCGTATGGTGCGTCACTACTCCACATGCATGAATTAAGCAAAACTTCGGAGGCCAAGTGGAATAGTTGGCATTCACGTCGGTACTTCGGCACAGCCGCCAACAACCCAGTAGCCACATCTCGCCGACACACCAAGTATCATTGGGGGGTATCTCTTCACGCACAGCGGGAAATCAACGGCGCGAGCCGTCTTTAACCCCTTTTGAGACGCCCGCATTGTGCGTCAGATCTATGCATGATCACCGGTCGTGAAGAAAATTCCCGTCCGTACCTGACCGAGCGCCTTCCCATTCGGGTAGTCGGGCCTGCATGTACCAATTCCGAGGGTTAAATACCAAAAAACAAATCTTTTTTTAATACATCTTTTTTTAATACATCTTTTTTTAATACATCTTTTTTTAATAAATTTTTTTTTTACATTTTTGGTATAGTGCGTCATGTAACATAAAACCTTTAGTAAATGCCGCTAGCCGCACCGATGGGAGCCGCACATCGGCCAGGGTGCATAACCACCGTAGGTGCATGCTGTGGCTTGTATACCGATAACTATATAACCGTGATGTCGCCGGCAACGTTTTCTTAGTTTATCGGTTGGTTCTTTCATCAAGGTTTTTTTTGGTGGATCATGTCCAGTGCCGTATATTACGAAGATGCAAAGCCGCTCCCTCCATTAAATCAACTCATGCACTTACCCCAGTCTGACATGTACGAACCAGTTCAATCGTCGTTAGCATCTCCAGAGGTGTTTTCCCAGCCAAGCTCGCAACATTCCAGTACCAGGACCACCCCGGCGTCCAGTTTCAGTGGGGCCAGTGGCGGGCCTACCACAGTGGGAACCCATTATGCCATCACTTCGGCATCGTCATCGATTGACAAATGCACCTGTAAGAGTAATCACAACCGGATCCCCCGGCCACGTAATGCGTTCATTTTGTTCCGCCAGAAGTACCACCAGGCGGTATTAGATGAGGATCTGTTGGTGAAGACCAATCCGGAAGTTTCACGGGAATTGGGCCGTCGGTGGCGAAGTTTACCTCCGCAGGAAAAAGAGCATTGGAACCGGTTGGCGGAAGAGGAAAAGGCCAACCATGCGAAGCGGTTCCCCGGATACCGGTACACTCCGAGACGCAATGGGAAAAAGGGTAGCTGTCCTGCGTGCCGGCAAAAGGCTGCAAAGCATCAACAATTGCAGCTGATTCAACAATATGCACCTATGCCCCCGGATGCCCTGTATGGATATGTGTTGCCGCAACAAATGCAAATGATGCAGCAACAGCAGCAGCTTCACCAGCAAAACCACCAACCACAAAACCAACCACAAAACCAACCCCAGAACCAAAACCAACACTATACCAACTTCATGACTCCTATGCCCGCATACACAGCCAACCCCGGTGGTGCTGGCATGGCCGGGATGCCGTGGATGGTAGCGCAGTTCCAACAGTTCGGGTTCAATCTGGAAGCCCTGGTGCCGGCTCCTCACCAGGAAAAACTCTCGCCGCTTTCCTCTGCTGTCAATGCCACCAACCATGTGTCTCCATTTGCACATAACTCCGAATTGGGATCGTCGCAGTTCCATTACGATAACGGAATGCAATCTGCAACTTCGACGTCTCAGTCAATTTCGGTTCCGAATCCAGCAAGCGTCAATGTCAATCTTTCCAATCCGCCCAGGTTCAACTCGTTACCCAATAACTTTGCTAATTACGCATTTGAGACAATGATGCCTCACCAGCCGTGATCCTATTCATTTCTAGTCACCAGGTGTGATTCTACATAGATAATACGCTAATACAAGGACGACTGATGGGTCGCGTTGAGGTTACGAATTTGCTACGATTTCAATATTTATGATAATACATATTTGATTCGGCCGTTAAATTATGTCAAATTTCACGTTTTGACTTTTGACTTTTGCACTTAGATTCTTGATTTATCTTTCTTATCTCCCTTTGCTTATATAATTGGCTCACTGTCAACACAAAATTCTACGATTCTCTACAGAAGGTTATTTTGCCCAATTTTCACCTTCAATCTTGAATTTCAGGCCTCTATTTTACAAATCCGTTCCTCGACTTCGCCCCGTATCGCACAGTAGCCCAGTGCTTACGTCAATGGGGATGCGTCAGTGTCCCCTCAAACTCTATTCACATGAATTTGTTCGACCTACGGTTAAAGTTACCCTGCGTTTGCGCCTGCCATTTGGCGTAGGTCGTACCTGTGGGTGAGGCTAACTTACCCTCGGAATTATCTTCATCAGCCGTATGCGTGATGGCTGTGCGGCGTGGGCCTTACCCGTTTTGTACTTAGAGCAGGGCTCCTGCTATTGATTTTCCTTGTACGTATGCATGATGACATAAACGACAATGGGCTAGATAGATCCCCCATGACGTACACTATTAAGGTTACGTCAACTAAGGGCATTGGATTTTAATACAATAAGGTACGTAAAAGCCGAAAAATTCATGCATGATGGCGAAAACCCTTGCTGTAACCCCTTAGCATAATCATAATTGGACTTTGAGCATAAATGTCACCCGATTTGTAGAAATAAATGTTTCCACTTTTTGTTCTCGGAGTCAAAAACTTATTATTACTGTTATTGTCAAACTTTTGACGCACGGTGCTATTCCGGATTGCTTATGTTAGTCACATGTAATAGATGCAGGTTGCATGAGGAAGATGAATTTACAGCAAGAAGATGCAGGTGCAGATGCAGATACATTTTTTCACTTTTGCGTTTTTTTTTACTCGGGCCTTTTTTTTTCTTACTCGCACCTTTTTTCTCAATACTTACTTGGGTTCGTGCATATGCATATTTCAATCTCCTGCTGCATGCAACGGACATAAGACAATGCATATCCAGGCAGATCTTGCCTTGTTTTGTTATCAATTTCATGCACACTTCGCAAACTCCCATGCATGGTCCACTTTACTTTCCCATAGGGGCAGCAACATCTCTTTTCTATTTTTCAATCGCGCATTAGCACGCCCTGGCTCGCAGGTCGATGACCCCCCGACCATCATTTCGCAAAACCTCTATACTGCAACTGCTCCCTTTTCTTCGTGATTGTATACAGGAGACGTTGCCAAGATTAAACCATGGAAACGTAAAATAGAAAATCATGACGAATTCATGGTTGTCCACCATCTAGACAATCGTGAAAGATATCGGGTAGAAAAATACATGCACATAAAATACCCCTAATGGAAATTTTAAATAATTTTTATATAATGTTGTAGACTCGGTTGAGAAAATGAATTCTCCTATATAGTCATGGTTCGCATGAATTGCAGTAGAATTGCGTAGAATTACAATTTGGTCTCTTTTTGTCTAGGCATTACACGCTGGACTTTACATGAAACAATTCAAAAGTCACTTTCGTAAATGGGCATTTTCTATTGTTAGCTTACCATGTCCAGAACCTCAAGATTTCTTGGCCTTTAATGAGGAAAAGGTGAGATCGATGAAGAATTTTAGTCCGAAATTCTTTCCATGAATTATGAAAAATGAGTTCACAGAATGTGAGTTCATAAATTGCTGGGTCGTGAAGGTTGGTCCATAGGTGCTAGTTCATGAGAGATATATTCCATACGGTGTTCTTGGTTCTGAACTTTTTGTCCAACTTTTCTCTAAACTTCTTGCTCTGAACTTGCTCTGAACTTTCACCGGATCAACTCCTTCTTCCTCAGTATCTAACTCCAGTCCTCGTCAATCCCGTCAATGGTGATGGCCTCTCCTGGCTTGAATGGTGGGAGTCCCAAGTATGGGCATCCGTCACACCGGAAAGCGTCGCCCAAAGCACAAGAATTGCAACCGCCCGTCTTGCCTTGCACGGTAAAATCGATTTCTGTGAGCTCGTCCTCGGTGAATTTGACCGATTTAGCAAGCCTTTTTTCGATTTCGATGGCCTCTTTGGTGGCCAGTTGGGCCATGGATCCGAGAATCTGATCCTGTAACGATCTCTGTCTATTGTCTTCGCTCTCCTCCAACTCCTTGAGTCCACAAGTACAGTCCTTGCACGCTCTTCTTCTCCTTTTTCCATTGGGAAGCTCACATTTTTTGGGCACCACCAAGTTGTAGTTGAGGCCTGAACTGTCGATCAAATCGTCCTCGTTCACAAGGTCATCCTCGCCGTCGCTGTCGTCGGAAAAGTACGACAACTTGGACTCCTCGAGCTTGCGCTTGGTGGCCGTTTCTTCCTCGTCGGTATTGCTGGCAGAAGTGTCGGTCATTCCCGGGTCTTTGGTGAGTTTTTTGAACATGGGCAATTTTTTGGGTTCCTTTTCATTTTGGTCTTTTTCGGCTTTTTCCTTCCTTCTAAGCGGAATCGCCACCGACTCCATCGGCTGCGGCTTCAACCAGTGCTCGTCTTCCACCACAAAACCCGCCATTATCGCATCTAAATTTTGGTCCACTGGCAAGTCTCCACAAAACTTTCCCTCCGGCTTCAAAAAGCCAAATATTTGTTCTATCGTCTGTGGTGGCAAACCACGATGCTCGGCTTCGTTGGGATTGATATAAACCACTTTTGAGTAGTGATCTTGGGGCACCTCCACCACCTTATTGGCGACTCGATCTATGATGTGTTGGGTGACTTCGTCGTCATTCTGGGTCCATTTTTTCTTGCTGGCTTCAGCGAAAGCGGGATCGGTGACCACGGTTGGGTGAAGAAGAAGTAAAACCGCCATTTCGGTACTTTTGTGACTGCAACGGTTCAGGCTCGATGGAATATTTTGAGCTTGCGATGAAAGTTTCGGTGCTTTTTGCTTGTGTTTTGTATCCTTTGCGCCTCCAGGATTATTTTGCAGCAAACGGCTTATTTGTAGCTTGCGTATACGTCAAATAGTAGCCAATAGCAGGAATTACTAATCTAATGACTTCTCTTTTTTTTCCGTGCAATGTCGCGCCGAAACAGGCGACCGTATCCTATATGCAGGTACCTTTCGCACACCAGATAACGCTATTCGCGCAGGGTCCGCCAGTCCGCATTGTCACGACAATGGTGCGAGTGCAGGAAGAACCTCTTTTGTGCAGTGCCGCTGACAAGGACAGTGCTGCGATTGGATAGAACCACGAGAGGTGATGCATTGAGAGGTAAAAATAGGTCTAAGTGAGTCAGAAAGTCGTTGTTGTTGATCTTCGGCATTGTAAGGAAATCGAAAATTGCAATTGTTACCATACTTTTCATTATTTCAATATTTTGAAATTTTTCAGTTCTTCATTTTTTATTTTTCATTTCTTCCTCTCATTTCTCTATTTCAAATAGTTAATCTCGATTCTTTCTCCCGCCTTCACCCCTGGCGCCAACACCACATGCGTATCGTTCGGGTACAAGTCAAACCCATTGTCGTTTAACTTGGACTCCGTGATCAACTCCACACCTTTGACTAATTTGTTCGCGGTGATTTTCACGATTCCATCCTCCGCAACCACAACGTCAATTTTTGTATCTTCTGGCCATCTTATGTACTTGAGAGGCTGGGGCCAGTCGCCAGCCTTGAACGCAACATGCCCATCTTTGCCCACGAGCTTGGCAACCACAACTTGCTTGAATTTTGGTAAACGGAGCCGCGAAACAAACTCCGAAGTCTGATTTGCAGCCAATATAACATTTTTGTCGTCAAGGGTTTTGACCAAGTTGCCGGTTTCGCTATCGTAGATTTCGACCTGGAGCACTCCCTCGAACTCGAACAACGAAGAATTGACCCCCCAGATGTCCACGTAATATTCTCGCGCAGCATAGTCATGGTATGGGGTCTGCTTGCTCAAGTCCGGTTCCCCATCTTTGGAGATTCGGACCTCATTTCGGTAGAGTCCCAACGCCAATGGCTGGCTCTCCCGCTTGACGGCGTAATATGCCAACTTTGGCACCCGGAAAAAGTCTGTTATTGCCCAGCTCGTCACCGGCCAGCAGTCGTTCGTCTGCCACACCAACGCTCCACCACTACCTCTATTCCCGTCCCGGCCCCAGCTGCGTCTCCAGCACCGGTAGGCGTAGGCGAGGCATTCCAGCTGCATCAATTGTGTAATGTAGACCCAGTTTTTCAACCCCATATCTTGGACGTGGAAATTCTCCATCACGTAAAGTGCCAACCGCCGCTCAAATCCGTCCGACTTGTTGTGGTGGTCCATCACCTCCAGCTGGGGATACCGGTCTCTGTCGGCCGTGACATACTTCTCAATTGTCTTGATATTGGGAAACGCTAGCATGCCAAACTCGGAAACAAACCGTCCTCCAAGCTTGTACCAATCTTGGTACTTTTCCTGGGTTCCGTGCCACACATTCCACTGGTGCAAGTCTCCCACCGTCTGGTCGCTGGTGGGAAGGTTGTGTCCGGGACTATACGGCGACCCTTTGTGGTACGCAACCTCCGTCATCGAAGACACCACTTTGGGGAAAACCACCTCATACAAAGTGCGAGCAGGAAAATCTGTTTTCGAGTAATTTTTCTTCAGATCGTTGGAGTCCCACTTGATTCCAAGCCCCTCCGCCACCTGGTAGTCCTCGTTGTTGCCGGCATACACCACTATACTGCAAAATTTTCGCAACCGCTTGAGCTGATACTCAACTTCCTCTTTGACATTTTGCACAAATTCTTTGTCTCCTGGGTACATGGCGCAGCCAAACATAAAGTCCTGCCACACAAGAATCCCTCGCTTGTCACACTCGTCATAAAGCCAATCGTACTCGTAGATACCTCCTCCCCAGACTCGCACCATATTCTGGTTTCCCTCGTCCACCAATTGGATCCATTCCTTGTAGTCGCTCTCTGTCAACTTGCACGTGAACGAGTGGGCGGGAATCCAGTTGCTTCCAGCACAGTACACTGGAATATTGTTGATCCGAAAGTAAAACGACAAGCCTTTTTCGTCGGCAACTTTTTCCTGGACCAACTCGGCTCGCCTCAAACCAATGATCTTGTCGCTCGTGTCAAGTAGAAAGTTATTGCCATCAACCAAGCGAGCAGAAAAGCGATACCGTGATTGCTCTCCGTACCCTTTCGGGTACCAAAGTTTTGGATTTTCCAAATTGTACTTGAAGGTGGCAACTCCCGATTTCTTCACTTTCTGCTCAACAGTGTCAATTATCTCACCCGTGGGTGCAAATATGTCCACAAAAATCTTAGAGGTTCCAGATACCTCGACTTCAGCCTCAAAATGTATGGTAGCTTTCAAATCGGAGTCCACTGTGCATCGAGGGAAAAAGTCCACAAATCGGCCTGCCGAAAACGAAACCAACCGAACAGGTCTCCACGGACCACACGTCATGAGAAGTGGACCCCAGTCCCACCCGTAATGGTACTGAGCCTTCCGCACATAAACTCGAGAAGTTTCACCGTTTGAGCAGAAACGAACTCCATTCTTCTTTTCGATTTCTCTTCCCCTTTTCAATGCACTCTTGAACACGAGAACGAGCTCGTTGTCCTTTTCCTTCACATGCTTGGTCACGTCCACAACGTAGCCGCGAAACATGTTTTCCGCCCGAAGAATCTCGGTGCCATTGAGAGCTGCAACACAAAATGTGTCAAGCCCGTCAAAATGCATCTCGTGCGTCAGACATGCAGAAGCCGCATCGTCCACGTCAAATGTGGTTCGGTACTCCCAGTCGGTTTCGCCCACCCACTGCACGGATTTCTCGTTCATGTCTACGAACGGGTCCGGAATCTCGCCATGTTCCAACAAGTCAAGATGCACTTGATTTCCATTGGTGGAAGTGGATGCGTTTCTCCAGGAGGCCTCGCCGCACTGGCGAAACTGCCACAGTCCGATTTTCTGTTCCACCGCCGGGTGGCCCGATGAAGAAGATTTGCCAAATATACCCATGAAGAAGGATCTCGGAATCACTTCCCCGCAAAATAGAAAAAGGAGAGATGGGCTTGCATATAAAAAAATACCAGATGCATGTCTAAAAATAAATACTATGGCGTCACTATTAAGGGTGCAATGTGCAGTTTACATATCGTTGAATCAGCCACCGGGGCGTGGGACCACTGCTCGGGTCCGCTCCTGGACCGCTACTCGGGTCCGCTCACGTCCTCGTCGGTGGAATCATTCTCGATATCGGTAGCGTCGTTATCGTTGTTGTAGCCTGTAGAAGCCGATGCCGAAGCGGTATTGATGAGTCCGCTGATAGGCGGCAACACCGTAGACACCTGAGGACTCACCACCGACGAAGAACGCGACGACGACGACGAGGTGGTGTTGTTGTTGTTCAAGCTGTGGGAGCGGCTGTGGCCAAACTTCACCGACTGCGGCGACAGAAGCGACATGAGAGAATACACCGCGTCCTGCTCGTTGATGGGTTTTTTGTCCTGTTTCAACGGCATGTTAATAGGAGGAAGCTTGAGGCCGAGCGGCGCCTCGGAGATGGACGACAGCCGTCGTTTTTCCGCCGACGAAAACGACGTGCGCGATTTGCGTCTTTGCCTGGAAATGGCCGCTATGAGGGCATTGTGGGCGCTGGCCTCCTCGTCCGGCGACGGCACGTTTATCACCCGCTCGTGGTCGGCGAACTGCGGCGACAGCCTGAGGCCCGGCTGGGGCGAGTGTGGAAATGAAGACGTGCCTCTTGGCACGGGGGAATGCTGAAGGGTCTGGAGATTGAGGTTGGCCGGCTGCGACACCGACTCCGAAATGTCGGGTTGGCGGGTGGGGCTGGCGTGGGGCAACACTGGTGCGCTCTGGGCAAGGCGTCCGTCCACCTTGAGTTTCTTGGACGGGGACACCGTGGATGTAAACGACAAATCCACCAAGTCGGCTTTTGGCGGCGACAGCTTGTTCTGCTGGAGTTTGCCCATTGCCGAGCTCAACCGAGACCGGAGTTGCAGGCTGATTTCCGCAAGTTCGGGCGGCTGGTCGTCGTCGTTGAAGAGCTTTTTCGCAGGCGAGAAAAACTGGGGTGTCTTCGGGACTTTTCGAGGCTCAGCCTGGTCGTCGGAATCGTAGCCGGACGGCCGGGGAGTCTTGAGCATATTGCCCGCTGCCGGCGACGCCACGTTGTGCGACGAGAGCCTGTCGTCGGGAGACTTGTAGCTTCCAGAGCTTGTTCTTTTCAAGGACGGCGAGTAGGGGACCTGGTCATAGTTCAGGTCGGGGGTTTGAAGGAAGGTGGCCGAGAGGCGCTTGTGGCGGGGAGGCGTGGACGGGGCGTCCATGCGGACGGATTTTGGCGTTGGCGACGACACGGGGGACTTGGGGTCGTTAATGGACATGGTAGAAAAAAGGATTCTGGTGGTTCAGTCGGGGATTCACAGTAGTAATACTGCTGTTACTGTCTTGGCTTTAGTCTGTCAGTATCTGTAGGACTTTGGGTAAAGTTCAGCAGTGCAGTTCAGCAGTGCAGTTCAGTAGTGCAGTTCGGTAACACTCTTCGCAGCTCTGTCAGTAATAGTCTCAACTGTCAGCAACTTTCGGAACTCTCAGTATTCTTCAGTAGCTTTCAGTAGTATTGAGTCAGTGGTTTTTACAGTAACTTTGGTAGACCTCAGCAACTTCAATAACCTTTAGTAACTCTTCGCTCTTCACTCTTCAGTCTTCACTCTTCAGTCTTCACTGTATCTTCTATCAGATTCTCGTCTCTATAGCCCGTCAGCAATACTCTCTAGTTTGTCAGCTCAGGAACTGTAACTCCAGTATTCAACAAGCTTTAACTCTAGTCTCAGTACTTCTTTCGAACTTCTTTTGTACTTCTTTTGTGCTTCTTCCCTACTTCTTTTGTACTTCTTTTGTACTTCTTCCCTACTTCTTTCGAACTTCTTTTGTACTTCTTCCCTACTTCTTTTGTACTTCTTTCGTACTTCTTTCGAACCTCTTTTCGCAACAATGAACTCGGCACCAACTTGCACGACACAGAGCCCACAATCAAACGACGTTCGTACTAAACCTATCGCCAATCTGGTGTTTGTTTGGGCGGCGCGCGCAGGGGCCACGGGACTGCACCGGCCAGCGCCATAGCCTATACACTCCTTCTCTCCTGCACACATCTCTTCCTCCTGCACTTCTCTCCCGCATTTCCACTTCTAAACAAACACTCATGAGCCTGGTGCCGCCGCTGTCGCTTTTACGAAGGGGCAACGGCCGTCTTTCCATCGCAGGCGCCCGTTCCCTGGTTCTCTCCAACCCCCGAAATTCCATACTAGATGCAATTCCCGCAAAAAGACCGTCGTTGCTTTCCACCCCAGCGTCCAAAAGACGCCAAAGTCTGATGGGAACTCTGATCGGCTCGGGCCCGGGCCCCGCCAGCACCACCCTGGGGCTCGACCCACGCCCGCTCCGCGACCGCAACTACCAGGCGTTGCTCCAGCACGAAATATACGACTTTTTGCTGGCCAACAAATTCGAGTTGGAATCCAACCACCCGCTCACCACAAAGACGCTCCGCCAGCCCACCCAGAAGGACTTTGTGGTGATCTTCCAGTTCTTGTACAACAAGCTCGACCCGTGCTACCGCTTCACCCGCACCATCGAAACCGAGGTGTTTCTGCTTCTCAAGATCCTCAACTACCCGTACCTCGACTCCATCAACCGGTCGCAGATCTCCGCCGTGGGGGGCCAGAACTGGCCCGCGTTCCTCGGCGTGCTCTACTGGCTCGTCAAGATCATTCTCTTGTCGCTGGGCGTCAACCCGGACCTGTACCTCTCGCCCGACGACGAGTTCGACAAGATCTACATCGCCTACATGCGCTCGGCGTACCTGGCGTACATCGACGGCGTGGACGACTACTCGCCGCAGTACGCCGAGCTCGAGGCCCGGTTCCACCAGCTCAACGACCGCACCGCCGCCGACATCGACCGCCTCGCGGCCGAGAACGCCGAGCTTGCCAGCCGCTACGCCGACCTCCACGGCCAGTTGTCGGCCGTAGACAACGCGGTGCACAAGGGCCGTGCGCTCGAGAGCGACTTGATCAAGTTCAAGGCGTACATCGAGATGATGGAGTCCCGCAAGGCCAAATGGACCGACGTGCTCGACAAGATTTCGCGGGAAATCGCCGCCTGCGACACCGAGCGGGCCCAGCTAGAAGCGTCCCGCCGCGACGTCGAAGCGGCCATCGCCGACCGCGGGTTCCTGATCTCCGACATCGACCGCCTCAACACCGAGCGCGACAAGCTCTCGAAACAGGTGGACTTGGTGGCCGCCCGGGCGCAAGAAACCGCCAGTTTGGTCAGCGCCCGCGAGATCGACCTCACCAAGCACCACGAGAGCCTCAGCAACCTCCTTGTGCTGTACAATGCCATGGTGTTCCGCATGCCGCCCACCGACCACGAGTTTGATCTCGCGGTGGTGCCCAATATCTTGACCAGCGCCGAGCCGTTGAAACCAGAACAAATCGTAGACAAGGACCTCAAGGCGGAAAAGGCCCGCCTCGTGGAGTTCCGGCTGAATATCAGCACCCGTATCCACCAGTACCAGGACGAACTCAGCCGACTACAGGACCAGATCGACGTGCTTTCCGAAACGGTGCGCGAGCAGACGGAAACCGCCGACAACTTGCAAGCCAAGCTCACCGCCAGCAAGGCGACCTACAAGGCTACGTACGACTCCATAACCGCCGAGTCCATGGCGTACTCGGAGCAGATCGAGCGGCTCGAAAGAGACCTTCGGGCCATGAAAATCAACACCAACCGGGGCATCATCGAGGCAGAAAACCGGTACCAAGGCGTGCAAATGGAGTACGAAGAAGTGAAGCACAGCATCAAGAAGGACCGCAAGCTTCTCCTTGATAACGTGGAGCGGATCATCAATTCCATCATCAAGTTTAAACTTCACTTCCAACTGTCGTTGCACGAATTGGACTTGAAGACGGTGGAAGAGTTGGAAAAAGAGCAAGCCAAGCAGTGAGATAGAGGAGCAGGAGAAAAGAAAGCGGAGAGAAGAAAGCAGGAGAAAAGAAAGCTGGAAAGGGAAGAAAGCAGTGTCCGCGTAAGGAGGGTTGGTGAGCAACCAGTGTTGACGTATCACATCTTTGGCCAGATCATCTTGGCCAAAGTGTACATTAGTGTACCATAGTGTAGTATAATGCATCGATTAATTCTGTTGTATGTAAGTTCGTATGCATCGATTGATTCTGTCTATGTACATTCGTTAATGCTTAAATTCGCCTATGTACATTCGTCTAGTATTCGTTGCGCAACCACATCTGCACCCGCTTTCTGCGGTCCTCTCGGGCTTGGATTTTGTCCTTGGACCATCTAGCCATTTGTTGCGAATTTTCACCTTCGAGTTGTTTGCGACGTTGAATATTGGTGCCAGCAATTACATTTACAACCTTCTGCGAAATTCCAAACTCCTTGGCAAGTTTGCTTATAGTCCATTGACCTGGATCTTCATTTCGTAATTTTTGAATCTTTAATGCGGTTTCTCCATCAACTGCGTAGTCTCGATTCTGAGAATAACCCACTATCAATGGCATATCTTGCAACTCTTCCGGAGAGTATACCTTGTATGTGTCGGCGAGAACGCCAATCCGAGGGTCTTTGGCCGGTAAAAATGGTCTAGGAGTCTTTTTCAACGAAGGTGCCGACGCAGGAGGATTGTGAACCAAGCCGTGGGTGGGGTTAGGTTTAAAATTAAACGCTGAGCGCTTGGCATTGTATCTGTTTCTGGGCACAGACTCGTAGGGAACCTGGGAATATGCCCGAACTCCGGTGGTAAACCGTATCAAACGAGACATGGCAGGATCGAGTAGTGATGAAAATTTTGAGAATTGAGGGCCAAGTCACGAGACACACGGCACGTGATAATAGACACGCGACGTCA
The DNA here is from genome assembly GCA_030573695.1 of Meyerozyma carpophila. NCBI lineage: Eukaryota > Fungi > Ascomycota > Pichiomycetes > Serinales > Debaryomycetaceae > Meyerozyma > Meyerozyma carpophila. Next base: position 750,649 of record JAJMDS010000003.1, on the reverse strand, counting down.
AAACTAGCGTGCGCTGCCCACAACACCACTCACAAACACCACAACGAAATGCGGTGATGACGACTATTTCTTAGGCGCACTGCATTGACCATTTAGGGTCCAAAATGAGCCAAATCTGAAAACGCCGTTTTGGGAAAAATCCATTGAACACACAATAACAAAACCACTTTACTACAATTGGCCATTGATCTGTAACTACACGCGACACTACTTGATTTGCATCATCATCATCATCTCTGCCTATTGTCGTTATTGTTTTAAGCGTGAATCAGTCAAGGTCACATGTCGAGTAACAAGTAACAATGCTACCACATACGGCCATATAATGAAGTACAGTCTAAATCTGGCAGGTGGCATGCATGAAATACGCACTCCACCCAAGAACGGCGCGCCCGATTCGAGACGATATCGCCACAATTTAGCGATAAATTTGCATATACTTGCATGTACATCCACACACCGCGCGTCGTGTGCACACCAAGTTTGCCAATTCGACCCAATTGGGCTAATCGCCTACCGAATCAGGGAATCTCGTCTACCGATTTTGCGAGTAGCACGGTGCCGCGCTACAAAACTATGCATATGCATTGCAACATAAACAAATCGCGAACGGCTGTTCCAAGTTGTTTATTTAGTCATTAACTGTCCGTTTTCCGTTTTTTTTCCTTCGTTCACTCGTTAGCCCAGCTTAAAGTACTACCTAATTTTGTCGCTCGAATCTTCTTGTTGACGTACGTTCCTTACCTACCCTAGTCTTTCCTTAATATCAAGCTGCAAAAAACTTTGAAAATCATGCTTTTCAACGCCGCCGTTTTTCCCGTCTTGGCCGCTTCTTTGGTTGGCCTTGTCGCTGCTGACGACAGCACCATTACCCTGACAATCACCGTCACCAAAACTTTGCTCACTCCTCAAGAATCGTCTTCGATAAGTGCTGCTTCGGTTGCAAGTGCCGCTTCCGTCAGCTCAGTTTCGGCTGCTTCTGTGGCAAAGGTGGCTGCCGCTTCGGTTTCTTCAGTCAGCGCCGCCAGTGCTGCGTCAGCTGCCAGTGCTTCTTCTGCTTCAGCTGCTTCGGCTGCTAGTGCTGCCAGTGCCGCTTCTGCCGCTTCTGCCGCTTCTGCAGCCTCCGCAGCCTCCGCAGCTTCTGTTGCTTCGGCGGCCTCCGTCGCCTCGGCCGCTTCCGCTGCCTCTGTGGCCTCCGCAAAGGCCAAGCCTACCCTTGACGGGTTCAAAGGAGTGGTTGCAGTGGCTTCTCACAATACCACGTCTAGCGCTGCTCCTTCGCAGACAAAGGCTCCCTACGCAATTTCCAATTCTACTTGGTCAAATTCCAGCTCAGTTCATTCGTCCAAATCCCACTCCAAGACGTTGTCGCAGACTTCTTTGTCGACCGTGGACTCTGAATCGACCACTGCACAACTGACAAAGGCGGCCTCGACCTCGTCCAAGGCCGGTGCTGCTCACATGGAAGCCACCGCCGGTGTGGCGCTTGGCCTCATGGGTTTGGCTGCTGCTCTTTTGTGATCCGTAGGATCTTTTAACGTTGTAACTACTAGATATCCAATAATACTTACGCTTGCATGCTGTAGAAGGTTGTATACTGTAGACGCTTATATACTATTGTATTGGTGCCCAATCACTGTCATTATTGGTGTCATTTCACGCCCGTCGGCCGTTGAGGTCCTTTAGAAACTTCTCCTTCTCCAACACATAGTACTCCATCTCCGACATGCCTCGAGGGATTTTTGGCGGAACCCGGGGCTTGTGCTCGAACCCGAGATTTTCGTCGTGCTCCATCGCCCGGTCGAACACCGAAGGCGAGAATCTTTGTCGCCATTTTCCGTCTCCCAAGTATCCGGTTTCGTCAGTTCGGAGATCCACCGCAACGTCTTCCTTTTTGACCCCGCCATTCTGGAGCCGGAGAGTGGTGGCCAAGTGCTCAGACGGCGTGGGGGCGTAGTACTTGGGGTCGATTTGGTTTGGGTCGGCGGCGGGCTGTTCGGGGAGGTTTCCCGAGTGGCTCAACGATTTGATCTGTTCGCCCAATAAGAACACTTTTGTGGGGAGCGGCTCGTCGTCGTCGTCAAGGCCGATGGTGTCTGCTGAAAAGGGAAGCGCCGTTCCTCTGAGGGGTTCGTGGCTGGATTCTGTGTGGTTCGTTGGTGAGTGTTGGGGCGGTTTTCTGTGCGGACTTTTCTGGGGACTAGGCCGGCCGGTCACAGCGGCGTCATAGGAAGGGGTGTGGGTAGAGTGTGGAGGGGTGGGGGGCGGCACGTCGCAGACGCTGTGTGGGGGAGGAGGCGGCGGCACGTCGTCGTCAAAGTGGTCCATGGCCGGGTACGGGTCGATTTCGTCGTCAAAACCGTACTCGCTGATGGGCGAGTCGGAGCGTCGCTTGGGCAGCCCGGCCCGTTTTTTCGGCAGGTCCCAGAACTGCGAAATGGGCTCTTTGGACTGGAATTTGGATTTGAGTTTGGCGAAACGACCGGCCTTTTTGGGGCTTTTTTCCGCCAGCGGGTCGCTGGCTGTGGAATTGGAGAGCTCGGGCTTGGCGGACGGCGACGTGGTGCCGAAAAACGAGTGTTTTCGGCTCTTTTCGTACTCGGAAGTGACAAAAATATCGTCGGCCACCGTCTTGGGCCGCAGCTGTGCAGGGTGCATGGGAGGAGCAGGAAGCTGCTTGCGTGGCGACGCCGAACCTACGCTGTAGGCACCAGATTTGGCCGGCAACTTGGGAGGAAGAAGTGGAGAACTGGGATAAAACGTCATCTCCAAGTAGATCATCCCGGCTCTTCTGCCGTTCAACAGCAACTCGTGCCACTGGTCAAAGATGTACTTGCCGTCCTGGCACCGGTCGTCGGCAAAAAGGACCGCACAGTCGATCTCCACGGCTCCAATTGGCGTCGGTTCGCCCTTGGTTTCGTCCAAAACGTCCACTTTCAAAATGGGTCTTTTGTCTCGTTCCAACTCAAACCGGATCTCCTGGGTCCACTCCGGGGTCTGGCCCGCCCGGAAGTGGGCGCTGGTCTTTTTGGCTATGGTTCCTAATCTGAGAGACACATATGGCGACTGTTTATCGAGCTTTCTTCGGTTGGGCAAGTGCTTTCCTCTACACACAATTATCACCAATGTTCCATTTGCGGACTCCACCACAGATCTGGATTGCCCGGGCAGAAAATTGTCCAAACCGTCGCCACTTTCGCTGAAGTCGTCTGGAAGCATCTGTTGAGGCTGTGGAAGAGTTGTTGTGATTGAGTGCGGCTTGATGTGGGGCCGGTGCACGGGTGTACAAACCGAAGAGATACCAATTTTGTACTGGGGAGACTTCTGATGATCTCTCTCTCATCTTCTCAACATCTCGTATATTTCTCTTCCTATCTTCTCTTCCTCCTTTCTTCCTTACTCTTTCTTTTCTCTTCCTTTTTGCCCTCTCTTTTTTCTCCATTTTTCTCTCGTCCCTCTCTCTTCTCTTCCTGCACCAATTCGCAACTCATCTCTTCCCTCTATGTCTTTTAGAAATAATGCCCGAACCCTCCTTCCTTTTGGCCTAGACTACAGCGACATCACCAGCTCGGCCTCAGGCTCCGCCACACCCACCCTCGAGTTCCCGGTGAACTGGCCGCTTTTGGAAAACGAGTCCGATGCCTCGAAACAGGCCATGGCTTTTTCACAATTGTTGGCCAACGGGCCGTTTTTCACGGGCAACGTGGAGTCGTTGGACAAACCACACGTCGGCGCCTCGCTGGACGGTATAGAACGACATTCAGACAAGTACAAGCCCGTGAAAAAAATCGGGCGAACGGTTGAAGAACATCCGTACCAACTCGAATACTTCCCCGAAGAACTATACCTGGTTATGGGGATTTCCAACAAGCAAAAAAGACTTCTTTCGCTCTCTTCGTACAAGCAGAACGGAGGGCTCGCCGAGTACGGCGCTAACCAAAATGGAGATCACGATGTCAGTGTCCAAGCTCAGCTTGAAAAACTCAAGGAATTGGCAGACAACTTGGAAGATGGCGACGCCAGCGTGCACGATAATGGCGACGAGGAGCTCGACATGGACGACGAGTTTGAGGAGGACGAGGACGACGACTATAATGCGGAAAAATACTTTAATGATGGAGACGACGACGGCATCGACGACGGCGACGACGAAGCGGCGTTCTGAGCAGCTGAGCAGCCTTCAGCTTTCAGCTTTCTCGTGAAACCTTTAGTAATGCTATATATCAAATGCTATAGACACAAGACTGTTTCGTCCTGCCACCTTGATCCACCGGCCGTACTTGTGCTCCTTGCTGAGCACAGCGTAGATGGTCAATTTCCCCTTCACCTCCACACTATCAAACCCCACCACACATCCTCGTGCCGCAACCGTGCCCACCAACCTGAACGTCCGCATCGTTTCTCTTTCGATTCTCCACACTCGGATGGCTCCGTCGTGTGATCCAGTGACAAAAATGTCCGAATACGGCACGGCGTACACGGCGGTGATCCAGTACGGTTGCGGCTGCGGAACCACCAAAGAAGCGTCCGGGCTGGTCTCGCCGCTAGCCTGTGATGGAGTGAGTGCCGGCTGGACACCGTGGGCTATTCTGTGGGTGGACAACGGCTTTTTCTTGGCCAACGACCAGAGCGACACATTTCCATTATCGGACCCGGTAACAAAGTGAGATTCATCATTCATGGACACCACGTCTATGGAGCCCTCGGCGTACATCGGGGTTTCTTCGTGCTTTCTCTTTTTCTCCATCGAGTCTCCGCCTCGAAATGTAAGACGGCTTTCCTCGGCGATCTTCCAGAACATGGCCATCTTGTCGCGAGCCCCCACAGAAACACAGGTTTCTCTCGCCAACGACGAGATGTCGGTGATGGTATCTTGGTGCCCGTACAACACCTCGAGCTGGGCAAACTGGTTGATGGAGTAGGTCCGGATCCGGAGGTCCAGACATGCGGCGTATAGCTGGTCGGTTCCGCGACGAAATGTGATGGAGTTTATGGCACTTCTGACCTCAAGAACCTTGAGACACACAAGATTCTCCGCCGACCAGATGATGAGACGGCCGTCGGCGCCGCCTGTAACCACGTACTTTCCATCCGGCGAAACGGCCACACAATTAATCTGATCGTAGTGGTGGTTCATGTGTTGCTCCCTGCGCAAATTGATGTGTTTTCTGCCTCCCCTCGTATGCTTGACCCGCCGCGGCTTCTTCTCCACGTCCCACTTGACAAGCTCCATGTCCTTGGAAACCGTATAAAGGTGTGGGTACCGTACACTGACTCCAGTGACGTTCTTGCTTCCAATTCTGGTGCTGACGGGAGTCACGTCGTTGATCTGGGCCTCCAACTTGTCGCCGAGAAACTTGTATATGAACCCCTTGCTCTCGGCAACATCCACCTGCAATCTTCGTGACACAATATCATCATCCAAGTCTTGGGCATTGAAATCTTCGTCGCCAATGTCGTTCTCTTTCAAGTTGTCCAAGTACTGTTTGGCCAATCGCCGGCGCTTATCCGCGGCCGACTCGGCTGCAAACTCCTCGTCCGACGACAACTCGGATTCCTCTTCTATATTATCGGTTTCGGAACCATTGGACCCAAACTCATCGTCATCGGAGCTGCTTACACCGGAGATTTCCTCGTCGTTTTGTGTGGCAGGGGTAGTTGTTTTTGCCGTTTTGGCCTGTTTACGGGTCCCAGCATGGCTGCTCTGCTTTCTTTTGCGCGTGGAATCGGTCGCAAGACGGTCCCTTGCCATGGTAAGAATGTAGATGGTAGATGGTGTAAATGTAAATTTTCAGCAGTGAGAAGTCACGTGCGCGATGAGGTAGAAGGTGCTTCGACCATACCGTTACTTTGACATTAGCATTGTCCTCTATATAATTTTCTGCTCATACATCTATCAGGTACCCAGGCTCCACTCAGCACGAAGCTAGCCTTGATTCAGGCTCTCGGGTTTAGTATTTTTCAGCCGCATCACCCACCTTCACTTCTCCGCTTCGCTTCGTCGGTCTCAGCTGTCTCCATCGTTCTCTTCACCAACTAGTCCTCAAGCAAGTCCTCGATATCGTTGTCCTCGGCCGCGTCGTACGCAGTCTGGTGTCTTTCCCGGAGCTCGGCCGCCTGCGCTTCCAAAATCAGCTGGTGCACCTTGGCGTTTTTTCTGGTTTTTTTGCCCCACCCAATGGTCTCCGCTTCCGCAGCCAACTTGTCGTGCAACGCTTGGCGCTCAGCGCTCTCGCGGGCCGGTTTCTCCTCTTTTTCCTTCTTGTCCTGCTCCAACTGGCGCTTGATAAGTTTCAGCGATGCGTACTTTGTGTAGTACCGGCGAAAGAGAATGTAGCACGAGACGATGATGAGCAAGCGCATGTACTTGGTGAACTCGTCGCGGTCAACATAGTCAAAAACCCACTCGAACATTGTTGTTGGTTGTGGAAGGTCCGGGAACCAAATTCACGATTCTCACTCTCGCCGCTTATGTAAGCGGTATAGCGTACCAGTTGCACAACCCGGTGCACTGCGGCATGCCCTGCGCTACCGGTTGCAATTCACAACTCGTCGTCGCTTTCAAACGGGTCAATGGGCGGATACTCGCCGATCTCCACCTGCTTGGGTTTGAGAAAGCTGCCGTGTTTGGCACCACAACTGAATATCTGTTGGTCTCCAATGGCGCCGTTGTTCTTGCCTACCGGCTCGTCAAATTCCACTCCCACCCAGGTATTTTTGCCCTTGTCGAGTGCCTGAATCTTGCCTATGAACCGCACCACTCCCCGCCGTTCTCCCTGAATGCTTATCACGCGGCAGCGGTCGCCCACGGCCATTTTTGACGTGAGCTCGTCGTTCTGAGCTGCCTCTTTCTGCCGCTGTTGTTCCACATTCGGGTCAAACCGGCCCAATTTGTTTTGCCGCTTCCAATGGAGCACCGAGTCGGTTCTCTTGGCGTAATCTTCCTCGGAAAGCTTGAAACCGGCGTTTTGTTCGTCGTCTTCGTCCAAGTTCATGTCAGTATTTCCCGTGATATCCGTCACATGAACACGGCTATACGGCGCGATGTTGAGGTCCAGCACCCTAGTGGCCTGGTCACGTTCGTCCGAGTATTTCTGGCCATCAGAAAGAACTTTAACTTCGTCTGAAGTAGACGACGGATAATGAAGAAGAGTCTGGTCCGAGGGTGGAATGCCGGTTATTCCTTCTAAGCGCCGCTTGAAGTACGCGAGGTCCCACTGGGGCGAAATCCGCCTCTCAGAAGACGTCAACGACGACGTGACATAAATGTTGAAATCCATGCTTGTTGCATTTGCAATTTGCAAATTGATCGCGGTGAGGAGGCCTGCAGGTAAGGTGCAGGAAGGACTACCAAATGAGCAAGTAATGGAACCAGTATTGAAGCTACTTAGTGAAATCGATGCCATACTTCACTTTCTGTGTACACTTCCAGCTCCTTTGCTTTTCAGCTCTGTCTTCTTTTCGCTAGCTTTTGTCCCTTTCCTGTCCTACCTGTTCCTTCCCCAGACTGTTGTCTGCAGGAACAAAGTCGCACCGCAAAACTCGTCGTTGGAAACATCTTCAGTATCATGGAGGAGGTATGTACAAACCGACTTTTGGCAAGCTCCAAGCGCTGCAACGGGCTATATACGCTTCCAGAGTCCCAAGGAATGATATACACTCGTCAAACCGCATCGATTTCTCACCAACAGCTCAAATACTAACGTCTCAGTCAAACCAGAACCAAGAAAAATCCCATATCCAAAGCCATAACCACGGCCAAAACACCAACCAGGGCCAGAACCAGAACCAGAACAGGAGGCGCAACAACAACTCCAAGCATGACGGTCCCAAGCGAGAAGCCATCTTGGATTTGAACAAGTATAAGGACCAGAAGATCAGAGTCAAATTTATCGGTGGACGTCAAGTCACCGGCGTGTTGACTGGGTTTGACCAATTGATGAACCTCGTGTTGGAGAAAGTAGAAGAGACTATCACAGGTATGTTTTTTTTTCATGATTTTAGTGGATTCGTTACTAACAACAGCCGAAGATGCACCAACCAAAAGGAGAACTTTTGGCCGTGTGGTCGTCAGAGGTACTTCGTTGCTCACGTTGGGACCTTTTGATGGAAGTGAAGAGATAGATAATCCCTTTGTACAAGAATAGATGTATATTAGCGAGAGGAGAAGAAAAGCTGAAAAGAGCCAGAAGAGGAACATTAGCAAAAGCGTTCTTAAAGCAGTCTTAATCCACTCTCAACCGTATAAATAGCACACAATTCTGTCCACTCTTGTCGTCGCATCATTACACCAGCGCCCATCTCCATCTCTCATCTCACCGCGATAAGATCATCATCAATCATGGCAGAGACGTCCAAGAACGTGATTCTTTTGCAGCAGACAAATCAGCTCATTGGCCTCTACTCCATCATCAGAGACCAGAAAACAAAGCGTGGCGACTTTGTCTTCTACTCTGATAGAATAATCCGTCTTTTGGTGGAAGAGGGTTTGAATCAATTGCCGGTAGAAAAGGCCACAATTAAGTGCCATGGTGACTACGAATACGAAGGGGCCAAGTTCCTCGGAAAGATTTGTGGAGTGTCCATTGTGCGTGCTGGAGAGTCCATGGAAATGGGTCTTAGAGACTGTTGTAGGTCGGTGAGAATTGGCAAGATTTTGATCCAAAGAGACGAAGAAACCGCATTGCCAAAGTTGTTCTATGAAAAATTGCCTGAAGATATAAGTGAAAGGTATGTTTTCTTGTTGGATCCCATGCTTGCTACCGGGGGTTCTGCTATGATGGCTGTTGAGGTGTTGTTGAACCGAGGGGTCAAGATGGACAGAATCTTCTTTTTGAACTTGCTCGCGGCTCCCGAAGGAATCAAAGCATTCCAAGAAAAGTATCCCGAGATCAAGATCATCACCGGAGGAATTGACGAAAAACTCGACGAAAACAAGTACATCGTGCCGGGATTGGGAGACTTTGGCGATAGATATTATTGTGTATAAGCTACAGCAGGTCGAGGTTAATCTCACCTTGATATGTGAATGGTCCTGTTCTTAATAGTCTTTGGGTAGTAAGAGTTAATGCAATGCTCCATGCTGTTCTAAAAGGTTCATCTTCCCTTCATTCACAAATGTCTTCCTTGTCTCTCTACATGCATTTTCGGTGAACAATATCCGGGTCCTCGGCGTACTCTTGCGCCGTCACCCACATCTTCTTGAACGTCGAGAGCCCCGCAAGAATGCTTCCTCCGATCCAGGTAGTATACTTGCGTTCAGGCGGAGCAAATATTTTGACTTTCATTTTCGTATCGTAAGCCAAGGTAGAGTTCTTGGAGCTCCACAAGGTGGTCGCAGACTGCTGCTGTTCGTCTTTCAACTCGTTCAAGAGCCTCTCTCCGATATTTCGAATCAAAGTGGTGCCTCCAGACAAGATAATGTTCTGGTAGAGGGTTGGACGAAGATCCAAATCGGTTTTGGCAATTGCCAAAGAAGTGAGTCGGTGGATGCCTGGAGTCTCTTCGCCGAGTAGCTGGGGGTTGAAAAGGATCTCGGGAGCTCTGAATTGCTCGGAACCAAGCTGGATAACATGGCCGTCTGGAAGTCTGTATTCGGCCAAGAGCTCCGAGGTGGTGCCTGCGCCAGCATGAAGCAATCCTGGTGAATACAACTTTTCGTCTCGGACAATATCCTTGGAGATAAAACAGCACTTTTCCTTCATTAGACGGGCAAGTTCCCGTTCGGAACTCGACTGGAGAACCACCCCAGAACTTCGTCGAACGAGAAGTGCCAACTGGTCGGTTATATCTCGACCAGCGATATCCATGCGTTTTATGGACGAGGGAAGCGAAAATCCTTCGTACACTGGAACCACATGGCTGACTCCGTCGCCGATATCCACCACTACTCCGGTGGTTCTGCCCGAAGCGTAGAGCGACAACGTAGCCTGGATAGATACATAAACACTGGGAACATTAAACTGTTCAAAGAAAATTTGGCACATCCTGTCCCGGTTGGCTCGTGGGTTATATGGAGCCTCTGTGATCAACACTGGATGTTCTTCAGGAACAGCCTTGAGATCTTGTGTATATGTGTGGTACCAGAGTCTTTCCATATCGTCCCAATTGGTGACGATGCCATGCTCAATGGGATAGTTGAGCTTCAAGAGCCCACGGTTACTCTGGGCGGCCTCGCCCACCAAAACCTCGTCTTGGGTGCGCCATTTAGTGTCGTCTCCTAGCGACCCTGCCATGATCCGCTGGTACTTCGGTCTGCCTACAATGGCCGAGCCGAACGCCTTTGGCTTGTCCTCGCCGGCAAATCCCGCCTTAAGGGTGCCGGAGCCGTTGTCGATGACAATTGGCTCGTTGTAGAGCTCCATGAGGGAATGCTAAAAGGTGAAAATTTAAGGTGAAAAATCGGTTGAAAGCGAGAAAAGTCGATTGATAACAATTAGTTCCTTGATGCTGAATGAGTGTTCGGGAGTTCGGAAGCTCGGGGATGCTTTAAATGCTTTGTGACAACTAGTAGAATCTTATGCTTCAATGCTCAATAATATCTCTGTCTTCTGGATCTCAAATTTTGGCCGCTCTCTGCTCTGGTCTCCACCGTCCTCTGTTCTGTCTTTGTCCGGCCTATAGTGTCAACTGGCAATATTAGTTCAAATCGAATCGTCTACTATTTCGATTTTGATTCGATATATTTCGCGTTCGCGATATTTACATTCTGATTTACATTCGATACCGGTTCCATATCAGTTATATCACCTATGCTGGCGCTCCGTACCCTCACCCCCGCCCAAAAGACACAGCTCCGCAATGCCTTCACCTTGATAGACGGCGATTCTCGTGACTCCAAAATCACAAAGGAAGATTTGGTTCATTTGCACCAATCGTTGGGACTTGCAACTCCGTCCAACAAAGAGCTTGAACAGATGTTGGCCATTGGTTCGAACGGCGAGGTGACGTTCAATCTGTTTCTGAGCACCATAGCTGAAGAAGTGCAAAAATTCGGCGATGTGACTGCGATATATGAAGCAGTCAAGGTGTTTGCCGAAGACACAAATAGTAGTGACATTGTAGTTGATGTTGACCAGCTCAAGGATGCGTGCTGTTCTGTTCAATTGGGGGGCATTGGCTCGGGCGACCATCGGTTGGAACGGGCCCGGTTTGAGAAGCTTGTGGAGGGATTTGTGCGAGAACAAAGTGACGGAAAGAAGTTGTTCATGGCGTCGAAGTGGATCAATGCGTATATTGAGTGAAAGAGAGGGATGAAGTATAAAGCGGGAAGCAATGACAAATGACAAATGAACGGTACTGGTAGTATTTTATTGTAGCAGAGAGCCACGCTACTGCCAGCTAATCTCTAGTTTCTCGACTCCTTTCTGAGACCCTCTTTCTCACTTTCTTCTCTACAATGTCTTCCTTCTCTGCTAATTCTTCTCTGCTATTTCTTCTCTGCTATCTCTTCTCTGCTATTTCTTCTCTGTTATTTCTTCTCTGCTATTTCTTCCTTCCTATTTTACATGCTAGTGGTCCACTATCAACTCATCACATCCCCAGTCCTCGTACGAGCCATCGGGCAAGTACCGCCTCACCACCAACGGAACTTTTCTCTGAGTCAATTCCTTCATGGCAATTTGCAACGGGTCGGTTTCTCCTTCAATATCGACCAACACAGGAGCGTTGAGTGAAATTTGCAACGCCCGAGTTCCCAAGATACGAGCTCGTTCATACTTGGTCATGTATGGCGTGGTGGTGCGCTTTTCCTTGGGAATCGAGAGCTCCTTGGCGGTCTTGGCCCGGCGCAACGAGTCTTCAGGTCCCAACCCGCCATTAACAATTGTTCTTCCATCGGCGGCTTTCATCTCCACATCGCCGTTGGCTGCCTGTGCATCATTTTCGGCTTCTGGCTCCTGGAACTCGTCGTCCGAAAAGTGGTCCGGCTGGTCAAAGTCGTCGAAGTTCTCGGGACCCTCGTTGTAGGCTTCTTCGGCGTCCGACATGTGGTGGTTGTTTGTCAAGTTTGAGAATCGAAGCGATGAGAATAGCTGCGTGCGCGGCTCATAAATGCGGTCGTGGAAAAAAATGAAGTGGCTGCAAATAGAGAGCGAATTTGAGGTGGACATGAGGTTTACACCGTCTTGGTTCAGTACTCGTCTGCTACTGGTCAGCTTCTCGTTCAAAGAAAGGTCAAGGAAAGAAAACTGAACGGATGATGACAAGGTCAATTTTGGCACTTTTTCGCCTTCTTCGGCCCTCATGGCTTGGCATCTCGATACTAGCATTTTTACTGACTTTTGTCTACCTTTTTGTACTCCCAAATTTTCCTTGTAATTTCGTTATCCCTATTCGATTTGGTTCATTGACTGCAATATTACTGTCCAATGGTTCGGATAAATTGGCACTGCGGATTGGAAGCACCATCACGAGAAAAGTGCTGAAATGAGTTTCACTTTTATCGTATCTTTTTCTGCTGTATTGGTACCAAACCATCTCATCTTGATCATTGGCATGAACATTCAGTCCTGATCTTGTCTACAAGTTCTTGTTGAAAAGCCATAAGTATTGTGGGGCATTGACATCCCTGCTGTAAACTCAATGCCTGGTCTTGGCCGCTTCCCCCTTTGTCCACTGGTCTTGATATCGCCTACGGTCAAAAATCTGAATTGGCAGAAAACTTATTGACTTATTGTTTGAATTGACTTGCTTTATGGCTGCAAATTCTTCTCAGTTTGCAGCTTCAGTTTGACTCCTGCATCGTTCGCACATTCCATCCCCGCGAAACCGTCTACTCCTATCATGGAAATCACCTACTCCTCCGATGACTTGGGCTTTCCCAACTCGTTTCTCTGGATCCATATGGTGCGTTCCGTGTTCTCCGACGCCAAAGCTCGCATTTCCCGCACTTTGAACACCAACTTCCACATAAATCACCACCCGCGAGTCCACTGGTGGTTTCGAATAATTCCAGTTCCAACCCTCCAAATGGTGGTTTTGATATTAAAAGCGATTCTACGGAGCATGGGCGTGGTTATCATGGCATTGATGTATTTCAATCAGTATATGAACACCCTCTTATATCATGCCATGTACATGACTTTTGGTGCAAACACCTTCACATTTTCCACTTTTTTCATAGGCGACGTGGTTGCCTTCTGGGGACTGCAAAACTCCCATTTCAAAGCCATGGTGGAGTGGGTCTACAAGCAAAGGATTATCCACGAGCCACATGATCTTAGTATGAAAGAGGTGATTCTAAAAGTTGTCCCCCACATGTTCTGGAGTAAGCTCGACATCTTGGTGGCTTCAAGTGGAGCGTCGTGTTCCGGCCTCAGTGTTCACAACGAAACTTTTGTGGGCACTATTGTGGACTGCCAATTCAAAAACGAAACCTTGATCCATGGGATTTCCAACCACCTAAATCAGGCCGGGTTTTCCCCACAAGCATCATCTAATCTAGCATCAGCCACATTCCTTTCGGTATCCATATGGGCCGCGTTCGTCACCATGTGCATTCTCTGCTTTTCTGCTGTAAATGTATTCAATTCGCCGGTTCTTTATGGGTCTCTCGTGCCGCAGGCGGTGGCCAGTATATGGAAAGGGTGGAGCCAAATAGCATAAGCGTACATAGCGCAGATACGATCATTTATTATGTGCATTTTATTTATAATTCGTCAATGTAAGGCAACACATCGACGTCACCAACAGCCACGTAGTTGAAGTTGGCGAGCTTGGCAGGGGATGCAGAACCACTGATCTTGATGTCTAATGGGGTGTCGAACGACGTTTGCAACGCCACCGCCAACTCGGCAAGCTTGGTGGCTCCCTTGACGTCGGACACGGAGCTGACAACGTTCTTGGCTTCCTTGATGCCAGAAGCAACCGCTTGGGCGTCACCTCCCTTGACCGACACCACGAACAATCCAGCGTCCTTATACTTGTACAACTTCGATGTAGCACCGGCAATCTTGGACAATGGAGATGGGGCTCCGGCCAACACCGACGAGCCGACGGCAGCAGACAAAAGCTCGTACTTGCCAAAGTCAGCGGGCTTCACGGGAACTCCAATGAGAGCCACCGACTCGCCAGCAGCTCTGATACGGGACTCCTTGTTGTTGAAGCTCTTGGTGGCTGGGGTGGATGAGGTTCCTGAAGAAAGTTCAGAGAATGCGGACTCGGAAATGAATTTGTTCAAATCGTCGGCGTTGACTCCAGACCCGTACACGGTCACGTTGTCGGCAGTGTAGGCTTTGGAGGCGAACTCCTTGATGTCATCGAGGGTGACTTTGGTGAGTCCGTCGTAGTAGAGGGGTTGACCCAATCCAGTTCTGAATGATAATTGGTGCAATTCTTCCACGGCAGCAAACTCGTTGCTGGCGTACGCGGCCTCGGTCTCGGCCAATGCAACGGGCAACACCTGTTCTGGCAACTCGTGGGGTCTAAACGAGGTTTTGGCCAAAACATTGCCCAAGGCCTCCACGTAGTATGGCAAGTCTTGCTTCAAAAATTGAGTTTTCAACACAATGGCATCTCTGGTGACGTTGGACGACACAATGCCTCCCAAGAGCTCGCTCTCTCTGGTGAATCTCAACGCAGACTTGGGCTCGGTGTTCAAAAAGTTGAACCTAGACAACAAGTGGGCCACACCTGATTTGCCCGCTTTGGAACCGGCATTATCTACGACCACAGTCAAGGCGGATAAGTTTCCAGCAGACTCTCTGGCACTTACTTTGACAGCACCAGCTCCGGTGCTGTATGTACGGGCACACACGCGAGACAACATAATAGTTTTATAGGTGATTTTTCAAAGTGGTTTTTCTCACAAAATTGTCGCGCTGTGATTGGCCGGTACTGCAGACAAGCCCGGCCGGTGGGTGCAAATGGACTCATGGTTCCTGCTTATATTTGCGTCAACCGAAGCTCTTCTCCCTCTCCGTTCTTGAGCAAGTAGTCGTATGTAAGTCTGCCCCATGTCAAGTCCATGAGCACCAAAACGTGCACGGCGCCCCATACCAAGTTCATGCTGTAGAAAAAATTAGAGTTCCCGTTGCCCAAAACGATCCAGCAATGGTAAAAAATAGGCGATAAAACGAGACACACAACCAACGTCAAGGCGGTGATGACCAAAAACTTGCAATGAGGAAGGGCCGTGTTGTAGAAAATGGGAAGAATGGACAACATGAGCCCAAGGTCGGCGATTCCAGGGTAGGATTTTGAAAATGATAGCCACAAGTAGGAGAGCCAATACGCCAAGAAGGGGTCCCCCAGCCCATCTCTTCGGAAGAACCGAACACTTATAGGGATAATAAAGATGGCCGAGTACAAGTTGAACACGCCAAGGTAAAATGGAGTGAAAAAATTGAACATTTCCGTGAAAATGTACCACCAAAGACCCACGTTGGGGACGATTTTCAGGAAGAAAATGATGGTGCCGTAGCATTGTTCGACGAACCCAAAAGAGGCAGTGAGTGCAAATGACGTGAGCAACAAGAGCCCACACAGAGTTATGAATATCCCGCTCCCTTGAGTGTACAACTCTACAAGACCAGCAACTTTTTCAGAATGGCCAAGGGCCAAGAGCGGCACGATGAGGAAAACCGGGTTCCAAGATAAGTATGTGGCCAAAGCCAATGCGATGACTGCGCGAGCGTAGTTTCGATTCAATGTAATTTGGCTTACCGCCTCAACGACAAACAAAAACGTGAAACTGATGGTGGAAAACGACAATGTAGTGAGAAGAAGTAGCGGGTTGAAAAGGAAAACACTGGCAATCATGTAGTCGGCCACGCCGACAAAAGAGCGGTGTTTCGTGCTGTTACCCCCTTTTTTGGTCTCCTTTGCCTTGTTTTGTGCCTCGTGGTTTTCCTTTTCTCGGGCATTGTACCACCGGTTCAAGAGGATCAACCGGTGAGTGATCCAGAGGTCAATGGCGGTGTAGATCACGCTGAATGCCAATTGAGTCAACGCCAGAGGCACATAGTCGTTTACCAACGACAATAGTACCACCAAGAGTGGCGGGTGGTGTACTATGCCTCCATCGTAGAGATCAATGCCATGGTCCAAGTAGTAGAAGGCCTCTTTGATGGCTTTGAAAGAAGTTATAGGAGTGGAAATTTCCACCGTATTTGAAAGGCTCTCGGTGATACTGGGCATGCAAACGGGTAGAGCCACTCTGAGGAGGGCGCCAAGTCCCAAAGCCACCTGGAGACGTGACATGGTTGGAAATCGATGGTGGTGACGAAACGCGAATTTGAGTTTTTGGGGTTATTGCGGGTGCACTGGGCGCGCTGCCGGTGAGTGAGATGCGATCGAAACCAAACTTGACTGCAATGGCTACAGTAAGTACACCAGACTTGAGAGGAGAGGCATCTACTAACCCAGTTTCAACCGATAAACCCCAAGCCGTTCTTGAAAACACTTGTAGACAAGCCCGTGGTTGTTCGTTTAAAATGGAATAGAACCGAGTACAAAGGAACGTTGGTTTCGATCGACAACTATATGAATTTGCAGTTGGAAAATACCCATGAGGTAGTGGTGGAGAACGGCGAAACCAAGGAAGAGGCTATTGGCGAGGTGTTTATACGATGCAACAATGTTTTGTTTGTAAGAGAGCAGGGGACAGAGAAGGAGTGAATAATACTGAAGTGAAGAATAAGCACTGAAGAAATGAACAAGTGACGAACAGCTGAAGCAACCAACAACTGAACGAGCAACTGAACGAACAACTGAAAAAATGAGTAACTGGACGAACACTGAAGGATAACCGAAAGACAACTGAAGGTCCAATACGATACTCCACTACGGCACTAAATAGTATGAGCCCTCAGTCTCGGTTTGCAATTCCCCACAATAGAGTATCAATGACCACATCACATAAATGACCACATCCACATGGTTGACCATAATCTAACATTTTCCCATCTATATCTCCCTCTCCCATCTCCTCTCCTATCCGTCTCATTTCTCATTTCACTTCGCATTCGCATTTTTCAATCATGGCTGAACCAGCGCCCTACGGCGGCTTGCTAACCAAGACCTTGGACGACGAAAAGGAGCAGGAAAACAAGCTCAAGCAACAAGCAATCACCATCAATGTCAACGGAAACCCCGAAACAATTAGACCAGAAGCTATCCACATTCGTGGTGTCGACAATCTTTCCACAGACGACATTAAAGCCTACGTAGATTACTATATCAACTACAATGTGACCGAGTCCATGGACGACGAAGCGCCGGTGTACGAGCAGCTCCCGTACGACGAACAGAGCCATTTTCGAGTGCAGTGGATTAATGACGAAAGTGTGAATTTGGCTTTCAAAACCCATGCTCAAGCCGCCGCTGCTTTGGCGAAACTTTCTGTGTTTGCAGGCCCGCAATTGGATGGCCAGGAGCCCCCATCTGAGCTCACCGAGGAGTACGTGGCACAATTGGTTCAGGAAAGGGAGGGAAAGCCGTATTCGGCCACTGAAAATTTCAAGAAACACATCAGTTTAGCGAGCCGATTGGGTGATAAAATCGAGGACAGTGCCAACGAGGACGAGGGTCCACGAACCGTTGAGCTTTTTCTCCGCTTGTCGTTTCAATCCGACAGAAAGGTCAAAAACGCATCGGCGTACTCTCGCTACTATTTGTTTCATGGAGAACCAGACCGCAGTGTGCCCCAGTATAGAAACAGGGACAGAAGAGGAAGAGGACGAGGAGGTAAAGACCGCTCACGCGGTGGCCGAAGAAAGGAGGAAGAACCCGATCTTTTTGCTGAAAGACTCAACCACCGATCGCGCGCTGACGAAGACGATTTATTTGCCGATAGATTGAGAGAACGGTCCCCTACGAGGTGAGTCTAGTATCTATGTAAAGTAGCAGATCAGATAAGATCGGATAGGTCCAGTTTTGATGTAGGAATACAAGTTTACAGTTCTGACTGTAGACACAAAGTTTCCAGTTTTAACTGTAGGTATACAATCTTTCCAGTTTGATGTAGGAATACACCATCTTCCTTCCCTAGTTTCCCTCCTGGCCAAAATCCTCGGTAAACTTGGTGTGGTTTTCGATGTCAGCAGCATTAACGGTGGGCCGGTTGCTTTTGATCAGCTTGATAAAGTCCTTGATGGTGAGGTCGGGTTCCAAAAGTTGGTCGGTCTCCACATTTTGCCAGCTCATTTCAATGGCTCCATCGTCGCCGGGAGAGCACGGCGTAAGCTTCTCGGAGCCGTCGTCCAACACCACTTTTTTGAAGTGGGTGGCTTGTTGGATTTTTCGAATCGGCTGCATCAAAGCATCACGAACCACCACGGCAATGTCGTGCCCTGAGTATCCCTCCGTCATCGCAGCGAGAGCCTGGTAGTCCAGCGGTGAGCACTCGCAAGGCACATCGCCGATATTGAGCTCGAACATTCGAGTTCGTGCCTCAGCATCAGGCAATGCTATATAGATTCGTCTTTCGAACCGTCTTCTTACGGCCGCATCAAGCTGCCATGGGATGTTGGTAGCGCCCAAAACAAGCACGCCGCTGGAGTCGTTGCCCACACCATTCATCTGCACCAACAACTCGGTTTTGATTCTTCGCAGCGCTTCGCTCTCGCCCTCTCCTCGTGGTCCACACAAGGCATCTACTTCGTCAATGAAAATGATGGCTGGTTTGTTTTCACGCGCCATTGTGAAGAGCTGTTTAACAAGTCTTTCAGATTCTCCCATCCATTTGGACACCAAGTCTGACGACGATACCGAGAAAAATGTCGAATTGGCTTCGGTAGCAACCGCCTTGGCCAAGTAAGATTTACCCGTACCAGGAGGCCCATACAACAAAATTCCCGACGTGGGTTTTCTCTTACCGGTGAAAAGTTGTGGAAACCTGACTGGCAAGATCACCGCTTCCTTCAATGCTTCTTTGGCACCTTCAAGCCCAGCAATATCCAGCCATGCTACATTGGGTTTTTCCAGAAGAATGGCCCCCGCCAATGCCCCACGCAACTTTTTCGTGTCGGCATCATCGTCGTCTCCATCCCCATTCTTCTTGGCTCTGGTAGACCCTCCTGAAGCTGAATTTTCAGCCGAATTTGATTTTTGTGATTGCTTCTCCAAATGGTCTTTCAACTGCTCTGCTCGAGTCAAATACTCGGTGAACTTGGACTTTATGAGCTCTTTGGATTTGGCGTTTTTTTCGTACTTTATGGCAAGCATAAGATAATCTAAACCATTGTAGTAGAGTTTGTAAGCTTCTTCATACCTCGTAGCCGTGTCAGCATCTATGGCTTTCTGGACCAATTCGATGCCCTTTGTGAGGAAGTCGCCACTGGACATGGTGAAATAATTGTGTTTCGTGTGTGGAAAGTTATGGGAGGCGATCCTGGTGGATTTGATCACCCTTTCAGTAGATACCTCGTGGTGTCTGGGCGCGACGAGACATTGAGAATGGAAATGTGGAGCGAGATGAGAGCAGAAACTGAGCAATGGCCAAATGGAGGTATGGATGATACTTTGGTCAATTCAGGTGGTAGAGTGGACTGTTAGTAGTTCTTGGCGAGCAGAAATGGGAATTACATTCAATGCAAAATTTTCAAATTTTGCAACTTTTGAAATTGTCACAAGGATGAGAAGACGAACAACGGGAACTCAGAAATTACCAGCTGTTTTACCATATCCAAAAAGGCAAAGTTCTGAAGGAGATATGCAACTATGAAACAGAATTTTGCAGCCACAATCAAAGCGATCGCACTCCGCATTAACCTATGCTAAAGATCGGTATCAGGTTTCTATATATAAGTCTTGTCCAAGTATTGTATTCCATATGTTATTCCATATGTTGTTCCAAATGTGATTCCGTATGTTATTCCGTATGTTATTCCGTATGTGATTCCGCATGTGATTCATATGCCCAACTTCCTTGCGTCTCTCGCTTCGCGCCTTGGTGTGATTTGCGCGCGGCTGCAATTTCCACAGCGGACTTGGCATTCCGAAGATAAGAGGAGTCACAATTGAATTGGTCCAGAGGGTTTCTACAGCGTGCACACATAGCAGAATTCGGGTCTATTCATGTTTCGCGCTAGAACCCGATTAAGGAGGATTCTACCTTGCAGCGCTGAAAGACAATGTGCGTTCAAACGCGGTCGTTTAAACTCTTTTTAGTGAATCAAGGACCACACTGCTGTCTCTTGATGCCATTAAGGGTCTGCCACTGAATCTCCTTCGAATCATTTTGCCATGTCTTTCTAGCCCACAGCGACTTTTCCCCCGCGGTGACTCTGCGTCAGCCGCACCATTAGTCATCGCGCCGTACATAAAGACAAGTGATTGCAGCAATTTGTGCATACTGACGGGTTGACTATTTATGGTCGATTCTCCGAATTCTTCGCTATCTTTGCACTCCAGCGACTCCTACCATCCCCAGAGTCTACGCCAATCCTCAGAAACCCATCTCCCCAACGTTTGCACCACCCAGTCTCATGTTTCTGAACTTTCTCGTTTTATGTCAAGTGTCAGAAATGACCTTGACATGGACGAAATCGAGTACAATAGCCGCAAGAGTCAACGAGCGCCCGAGTCTATCTTGCTAGACGAATTACAGGACCCGGAAAATGAAGGAGAAGAAAAAATTGACGAAGACGATGGACCCCGGGTGGACGGAGGCATGGCATGGGTAATGGCCATTTGCTCGATGTTAATGGTGTTTGCTACCTGGGGAGCCAATGCTGGGTTCGGCGTGTTCCTCAATTACTACCTTTCGCTGGACCAATTTGCAGGAGCGTCAAAGTACGACTTTGCACTTATTGGAGGCATCGTAGTTTTTTTGGCCCAGTCATTAGCACCATTCAGTGGTCTTGCATGCCGAGTATTTGGCACAACTCCCGTGTTCATCTTGGGAATCACTATTCAGACCGCAGCTTATATCTGTGCTTCATTCGCTACCAAATTGTGGCATCTTTACCTTGCTCAAGGCGTGTTCGTCGGGCTTTCTTTTGTCATGGTTTTCATTCCCGCTACCTTCATTCTTCCCACCTGGTTTGACAAGCGCATGGCTACCGCTATGGGCATCACCGTGGGCGGAGCTGGGCTCGGAGGAGTGGTTTTTTCACTTAGTATCAACAAGTTAATTGACACCACCGGAGACCAGCGATGGGCACTTCGGATGTGTGGAATTGTAACTGGGTCGGCAGCAACATTTGCCGCATTGATATTACGGCCCCGCAAGCGCACAAGCACCCCATTGAAGGCTACACTCACAATAGACTTTGTTATAGCCAACGCCAAAATCATGTTCAATTTCAAGATTTTTCGCCGGTACCCACTCGCAATTCTTGCCGTGTGGTTTCTGGTCATCTTGATGACATATATCATTCTTCTATTCTCCCTTGCACCCTATGCCCAGCTGGTGGGACTCTCAGCATCTCAGGGCTCTAATGTTACCGCCATCTTGAATGCAGCACAAGTGATTGGAAGACCCACTATGGGCTATTTTGGAGACTCAATTGGCCGCAATAATACCTCTGGTCTTGTATGTTTAACATGCAGCATACTAATCTTGGCGTTCTGGATCAATGCCAAAACATATGCCAGCCTTATTGGGTTTTCTGTTCTCATGGGTTTCATCGTTGGAGTGGGAAGCACCATGGCTCAGTCAATGGCCGCGGATCTCGTGGAAATCCCTGCTCATTTGCCGGCAGCATGGTCCGGGCTTAATATTATGGTTGGGCTCTTGTCGTTGGTTGCTGAGGTGATTGCATTGACATTGGTAGATCTGTCACTGGAAAGTCAATATTTGCATCCACAAATTTTCACCGGAGTAATCTTCTTTTTCGGATTTATACTCATGTTGGTGAACCGAGAATGGCTCGTTCGGCATAAAATTCACACTCGTCGCCATGCCCTCGAGGAAGTGTTCGAGGCAGATCAGCTAGAAAAGGAAAACGACACAGAAGCCATCAAGGTCCAAATGGAAACCTATAAGAGGTTGTTGGCACCCCAGCATTTTTTCACAAGAATGTTCTATCCGATACGGGTATAGCAGAGTAAATTTATGACATGAATTATGTATGTATAAGGTACATTAACGGTTGGACTTGGCAACTCTCTCCAACTCATCCTTCTTCTTGATAGCGTAGGAGGTGGAAGAACCCTTAGCAGCGTTGATCAACTCTTCAGCCAAACATTCAGCAATACTCTTGATGTTTCTGAAAGAAGCCTCTCTAGCACCGATGGTCAACAAAGCAACAGCTTGGTTAACTCTTCTCAAAGGAGACACATCGACGGCTTGTCTTCTAACGGTACCGGAAGAACCAATTCTGGTGGAGTCTTCTCTTGGACCAGAGTTGACGATGGCATCAACAACAACCTGGATAGGGTTTTGCTCGGTCAAAACGTTGACGATTTCCAAAGCGTGCTTGACGATTCTGACAGCCTTCAACTTCTTACCGTTGTTTCTACCGTTCATCATCAAAGAAGCGGTCAATCTCTCAATGATTGGACACTTGGCCTTTCTGAATCTCTTGGCAGCGTATCTGCCAGCAGTGTGGGGCACGAAAACTGGTTGGGAGATTTGAATGTAGTCAACTAAGGAAACATCTTTAACCTCGACACCTTCAAAAGACCACTTGTTGAACAATTTGACCTCAGATTGAGCAGCTTGAACATCAGCTGGGATAGGGGTGGCCAACTCGACCAATTTCAATTCTTCTTGAACAACTGGTTGTTCTTCGGTGTATTGTTCCTCGACGTCAGACATGGTGGTGTTACTAGAAAGAAGCTTAGTTTCGCGGCCGTGATTTGAAAAATTTTTGGACTGTGCTCAAATGTGCAGATGACCCAGTGCCTAAGTAAAAGGGAGCATAACTGCCTATTTGGGCCAAACGGGCGGAACGCGAGGGCGCGAGCCCTGAAGCTCAGTCACGTGAATACAAATAAACGGCGTCTAGTCAACAGGTGGAGACGGAAAGTGGCTGAAATTTGGTCTATACAATTAAAATATACGACAGAGATGGGGGTTTGCATTTTTGGTCGTTGTTAAAGCCTGTGGGCTTGTGGGCCCGTCTTATTTTGCAGCCTGCATGCAACCTATCGATGGTTTTACTGCATCCGCCCGAATAGGCAATGTAAAACTTGGACTGGCATATTTTTCAGACCTGGACCTGTCAGTGAGTCGATACGGCCTGCAGGCCCGAAACCGGCGGGGTTCTCCGCATTTTTTGGCGTCTTCTGTGCGGTATCGGACATTATCGCACCCATATTCGGTATGCGGCTTGATTACTCACAGGTGATTCATAAGTGAATAATTTTCCCAAAAAAATCAGTTTTCTTTCCTAGCCAACATGTCTGATATAAGAAAAGACCGGGAATCCGGTTCTGAGGTGGCGTCTGATATAACAGGAGAAAAGTACGATAGTGCACTTTCACCCGATGAGCAAGTGAACAATCTTGCCGAGCAATATGGCATAAATCAGCGCAAGTTGATGTTGAAAATCGATGTATGTGTGGTTCCAGCCTTTTGTTTCTTATACTTTTTGGCTTTTTTGGATCGAGTAAATATCTCCAATGCCAAACTTTATGGGCTTGCTGAAGATTTGAAGTTGACGGGAAACCAATATAATACGGCGTTGACGCTTTTTTTCGTTCCCTATATTGCATTCGAAGTGGTATCCAACTTCACCATCAAGCTTGTCAAGCCACACATATGGTTAAGTGCGTGTATTCTTTGTTTTGGTGCCATTTCTGTGGGGATGGGATTTGTGAAGAATTTCGGAGGATTGGCTGCATGTCGGTTTTTACTCGGAATTTTCGAGGCGTCGACGTTCCCTGCATTGTTCTATCTTCTCTCATGCTACTACTCTGTGCATGAGGCACAGCGTCGGTTCTCGGCGTTTTTCTCCGTCACCTGTTTAGCCGGTGCTGCATCCGGAAGCATTGCTTATCGGATCTATGAACTTGACGGCAAGAATGGAATTCCAGCATGGGGATGGATCTTTATCATTGATGGAATCATCACCATGGGAGGTGCCATCATACTTTTTTTTACCATTGCCGACTTTCCTGAGGAGTCGAGATTCTTGAACGAGAACGAGCGCAAATTTATCAAGCAAAAATTGGCGATTTATTCCGGAGCTCAGTCGGGATTCGAGACGAAAAACACATTGGGGGACGTGGCCAAGTGCTTCAAAGACTACATGATCTGGCTTCCGGCGCTTGCTTACTTTGGGCTCATTATTCCCTCTTATGGTTATGCGTATTTTGCAGCCACCATTATTAACCAAATGGGGTACACGGCTGTCTCCGCCAACCAGCACTCGGTGTACCCTTGGCTTGCAGCTTTCGGGCTCAACAACGTGGTTTCGTTCATTTCCGACCGTCTTCGAATGAGATTGCCATTTGCGTTGGCGTCTTCATGCTTAGCCATTATCGGGTTGGCATTGGTTCTTGCAGAAAAAACCGATCCTCATGCCCGGTACGCCGGTTGCTTCTTGGCCGCGTCCGGATTGTACACCGCCATGCCATTGTTGGTATGCTGGAGCTCATTGAACTTTGGAGGACACTTGAGAAAATCGGTGGGAACCGCCTGGCAAATTGGATTTGGAAATATCGGTGGAATCATCGCCACGTTTATATTTTTGGCCAAGGACGCTCCCGTGTACAGACCGGGGCTCATTGTGTGTTTGGCAGCGGTTTCGTTTGCCATTGCCATGATGGTGGTTTACTTTTTCTCGGTTTTCCGGTTGAACAAGATCAAGAGTACCGACGCATACGCCGAGCAATGGGAACAAAAAACTGAGAGAGAACAGATTCTCGCGGGCGACAAGCACCCGAACTTCAAGTACATATACTAATATACTAATGACAATTGAAAACGATAATTACGATAGCATTAAACATTAATGCTGTGAACAGTCTGCGCCGCAGCGCCAAGACACCGATGCCGACAGACTGCACACAGGCCACCGTCATTCCAACCAAAGTGGCTCGGTTCACTATAAATTAGTGCCAGTTACCACCCGCTGCAAATGTCCAAGCAAGAATACCAGGCTCCTACAGGCGCACCCCCGAGCTGGAACCAGGGAGGTCTGACTTCCGGGGGCGGATATGTGCCCCAACAGCAACCAGCTTACACACCAAATGACCAAGACCGAGGGTTCGGGGGTTTCGGTGGTCACCAACAAGGTTACGGAGGTGGCTACCAACAGGGAGGTTATCCCCCACAAGGAGGGTACGGAGGCGGATATCCACAAGGAGGATATCCTCCACAGGGACAAGGATACTATCAACAACAGCAGCCGATGTATGTTCAACAGCAACGAGGAGGAGGCTCTGAAGGATGTTTGATGGCATGTTTGGGAGCGTTGTGTATCTGTTGTACATTGGACATGCTTTTCTAGATTAATGAGACGTTGTATCTGTATCTGAGTATCTGTTGTGAGTGTGAATGCAGTAGTAATATAGTAGTGATACAGTATTGTTCAGTATTGTTCAGTATTGTTCGGTATTGTTCGGTATTGTTAATTGTATGTTGTACTGTGGCGACTGCCCTCTGTGCCATGCTTTGTAGTTTCCGTTGATCTGTTCCTTATACGGAACAGGAAGAGGCGTTAAAGTCTGGAACTCCTCAGAAATCCATACTGATAGTTTTAACTTTCATGCAGTTACGCCAAATATGATTCTAGAACTTTTCCACAGTGATTCCATATTTGTTACGTCATTGCGGTTCGTTCGGTTCGTTCGGTTGTCTTTGTCGTTCTCAATGATGAGAATCTTTTCTGCATTAACTTCGTTTCTAAGCCTCGAGCGGGCTCACAATGTCTTTTTTCTCTACATACAAACTGGCGAAATACAACAGAACAACAAAAGCCTGCGTAGCGTAATGGTTAACGCGTTTGACTTCTAATCAAAAGATTGCGGGTTCGACTCCCGCCGTGGGTTTTCTTTTTTATATATTCATATACAGGTTTCAAGACCAGGACCACATCCCGCTAGAAACCCAGTCTAAATCGAATTCGGGAGAGGTTTTACCAAACCGCCGCATCATAGGAAGCACCTGGAGCTCCTTGGCAGCGTCGGTGATGAATCTAACCTGTTTGATAGGATCAGCGTCGTCTTCTGCTCCATGAACATGTTCGAACGCTTTAGGCAAGTAATTGAGAAAATAGTCATGGAGAACAGGCACAGGATACCCAGCGGGAAGATCGTTGATGGAAGCAAAGATGTGGCTCAGGTCGGACAATTTCCGCTTCTGGGCAACGATACAAGCCACACTAATCAAGATATCCAAGTCTTGGAAATTATAACCTCCCAACTCATTTAGCCCAGTAAAAGACAGTCCCCGACGACCATGAGTACCACCAAGAGCACCGAAATGGTCAAATTTGAGTTCTCCCATCGCCAAAATCACCAATTGCGATTGTTTGATGGTGGACCAAAGCACATAGTGAGACTTTTGTTGAAGTTCATTGGTGAAGATTGCACCCATCATATCGTTGAATTTGATCACTTCTTCGTCTTTACTCAATTCAGCAGTATGCGAAGACAACGTCCACAAGTGCTGGAGATTCTTCAATTCGGGCTTCACTGCAATTTTTGGTACCGAAAATTCCACCACTGACGACTTTCTCCGCTGGATAGGTGCTTGATGGCCAGTGCCAGCAGAGGACATCTCGGAAATCGACGACAACGCCGGGTGCAGGCCGATCTTGGACATTTGTAACACACTGGTCATATTGGTCAATGACGATGACGATTTTTGGTTACCAGCCAACTCGGAGTGGAACAGCATCTTGTTCAATTCGGTAACGATTTCCAATTCCTTGTTCTGAAGAATGAATTGAACCAACTCCACATCCTGTGGGTTCGAATGGTGAAGCATCCGAAGTTTCTTGCCAACAACACGAGCATCGTCGTTGCCAAACATCAAGCCGTGAAGCAACAGTCTTTGACCCTCATCGACTATCGACGTGGGAATGTCATAAAAGTCCAATGGGTAGCTCTTGAACCCGAATTGCTCATAGAAAGTGCCTGCGCCCGAATACAACACCCAAAAGTACTCCTTTCCCAAGTAATAGTTGGCCAATTGCCGGTCCACCTCGCCGTCGGTCACGGCCATGTTCTTGAAACTGTCGTTCTTGTCGTCGCTGGAGCGCACGTGGTGGTCGATTATATCACTCTCCACCCGCTCAATCACCTCGGTAATCAATTTCGACGCCAATCCTTTGCCTCTATACTCCTTGGCAGTGAAAACGTAGCCGAAATGAAGAAGGGTAACCAGCCGAACTCCAAACACGCCCGGGTCTGGAACCGAAGAAATAGCGTTCGACTTGTCGGGAGCCTTGTATAAACCCGGAATCCGCTTCACGGTACCGGTACAAATCACATTTCCGGTTTCATCTTCATACCAAAATGCCTCGGGCTGGTCGGTATATTTGTAGGCCTCCGCCACGGCAGAACCAAATTGCTGCGCACTGATAGGTCCTGCCCACTCCGTGCCACAAAGCTCGTACAGCTTTTCCACCACAGAAATGTCCTTGCTGCTTTTCAATTGATACGTCATGATGTTGCCCGGAACCGAGCTGAATTCTATGGTGTGGGGAGCACATGTGACGCGCGGCATGTGACCGACACCACGTGACCTCGGGGCACTCTGGGCTTTCTCTTTTCTTTTTCCCGGTTCCGGCCCACCAACGCCGCGCAGAGGTTGCAAAATGCCGCATTAACGGTTGCGAAACCGGCGCCAATTACTCATAGATTCTTTTCCTATACTTCACCGATGGACAAGCTTCTGTCGTCCGAGTCGCTGCACACGATAGCGCACGAGCCACAAACAACATGGCACCGTGTCCGAGACTCGTTCAAACGTGCCGAGACACCAACGGTTCCTGAGTCGACGCTGGCTCTCGATATAAAAATTGACAGCGGAGAAACCAGCGATGGAAATTTGAACAAATCGCTTAAAAAGCGCCAGCTACAAATGATTGCCCTTGGCGGGTGTGTGGGCAGTGGGTTGTTTATAGGATCTGGACCGGCGCTTGCAACCGGCGGACCGGCGGCCCTTCTCATCGGATGGGCGGTGGTGTCTAGTTTTTTGTATTGCACCATGCAATCGTTGGCGGAGCTCGCTGCTGTGTTCCCCGTGTCCGGGTCGTTTGCCACCTACTCCACCAGGTTCGTGGACCCTTCGTGGGGGTTTGCCATTGGATGGAACTACGCACTCTTTTGGGTGATAGTTCTTCCGCTTGAATTGGTGGCTTCGTCCATGACGATCCAGTTCTGGAAATCAGATATAAACTCGGTGGTGTGGGTGGTGATCTTCTACGTGCTCATCTTGGGGCTCAACTTGTGTGGAAACAAGGGGTTTGGAGAGGCCGAATTCGTGGCCTCGGTGATCAAGGTGCTCGGAGTGGTGGGGTTCAATATTTTAGCAATTGTATTAATCTGCGGAGGAGGCAAGTCGGGGTTTATTGGAGCCAAGTACTGGCACAATCCTGGGGCATTTTCCGCCGGGTTCAAAGGCGTGGTGAGCGTTTTGGTTACTGCCGTCTACTCGTTGGCAGGAACAGAATTGATCGGATTGACCGCAGCAGAATCATCGGGAGATCCTGCGGTGGTGCTTCCAAAGGCTATCAAACAGGTGTTTTGGAGAATTATGTTGTTCTACATGGTTACCCTAACTATGGTGGGGTTCTTGGTTCCTTATACCTCCAACAAATTGGTGGGCCATGCCTCGTCAGATGCTTCAGCTTCGCCATTTGTCATTGCTATAAATGCCGGAGGCATAAAAGTTCTTCCTTCCATCTTCAACGTGGTGGTTTTGGTGTCGTTGTTGGCCATTGGTAACTCGTCCGTCTACGGTTTCTCAAGAACCATTCTTGCATTGGCAGAACAAGGTTTGGCACCTTCCATTTTCACCTATGTCGACCGCGCAGGCAGACCTTTGGCGGGAATAGCATTGGCAGCATTTGTGGGCCTTCTTTCGTTCGTTTCTGCTTCACCCAAACAGTCGGATGTGTTTGCTTGGCTCATGGCGCTTTCTGGACTTTCCACCTTGTTCACCTGGTTCAGTGTTTGTCTTGCACATTTGAGATTTAGAATGGGGATGAAGAGACAAGGCAGAGACCTTATGGAGCTTCCATATACTGCGTTGACAGGATGGATTGGATCGCTCTATTCGTGTGTGTGCCTTGTGGTGGTGTTGTGCTTCCAGTTTTGGACAGCACTTTTCCCACTCGGAGAAAAACCAAACGCCAAAGTCTTCTTTGAAAACTACTTGGGTGCGGTTGTCGTGTTGCTCTTTTTAGTGGGCCATAAAATCTACTCCAGGAAATTGAACACCATCGTGCCATTGGACACCATGGACCTTGACTCTGGAAGACGGGCCAACGACTTGGACCTCGTCAAGCAGGAAAATTATGAAAAATTGGCCGCATACCGTGCCATGCCTTGGTACAAAAAGGTGATTGACTTTCTCGTATAAATAATGAATGATGAAGAGACAGTAAAATCAGTAGAAAAATGTAGAGAAGCAGCTTGCTCCTGATCTCTGTCTACCGGATGCGTTCGTAGTTGGACTGCTTGGCTAAAATGCCTGCGTCCATATGAAGAAAGTTGGTTGCAAGAAGAAAGTCCGCCGTCAAGACACACGCCCCATTGATGAAAAAGCCGTAGGCCAATTTTCCGTGGGTAGCAAGTTTCCCCGTGAAAATGGGACCCACACAGCGGGCAAACGTCTTGGCAATATTCACAATTCCCATCACCTTGGTGAGGTCTTGAGGAGGCATGATCGACGTAAGAAGAATTTGCCGCGGCACCACGTCCATGGACAGAGTAGCAAAGTACAAGACCAAGAGAGTGCAAGCGACAGGAACCAGCGACGTCAAACCAATACCAAAGAAAAAAACCGCCGATGGGGCTTGGGTCGCAAACATGGCTTTGACTGGGCCCAAACTGCGAGCAAAAACAGCCGACGGGATACTCGAAAACGAGTCAATCTGACTGCAAAAAAAGAACAAGATACCGACACCCGCGGCCGTCATTTTGAGCACAGTTCGAAAGTAGTACACAACCCAGGCGCCGGGCATGAATCCGTACCCAAGGGAGTCGAGCATGAACACTGCCAAAAGCGGGTACAAATGGTGCTTGGACGACGGCGAGAGGCTGGAGGAGGCCACGAGCGGCCGCAATTCGCTATCTTCATCTTCGTCTTCAGCTTCGTCTTCATTTTCGTCTCCATTTTCGACGCCATTTTCGACACCATTTCCGTCTCCATACTTGATTCTGTGAACTTCACATTTATCCGTCAAAAACAACATGAACACAAACTTGGCAAATCCCACAGCCGAATAGACCGCAAAGACGAGCCGGTAGCACCGCTCCAACGCCACGCCGTTGTTGCTCAAAATCTCCACCACAAGTCCCCCGGCGAGCGACCCGATGGACGATCCTACGTTCGCCAATAGTCCGTACAAGGCAAAGATCTCGGGCCGGTGGCTGTGTGGGGTCAAGTGGGCCAAGCAGGCTTCCTCGACCGACTTGAACGGCCCGGTCTCGTCGCCCGAGGGAGAAATGACGCCGAGAATGGCAGCGAGAAGAAGCCATTCAAAACGAGAACAAGTACAGAAAACCGCCCCGGCTGCGGCCATCATCAAGGACCCCAAGAGCATGACGTTCCTGCGGCCCAAGGAGTCGGCGTACCATGTCAAAAAGTACGAAATAACCACATCTCCCACCAAGGTCAATGTCATGAACCAGCCGATTCTTTTCTCGTCAATTCCCACCAGTTTCAAAAAAAGCGTCAACACCTGGTTGGTGAGCGCAAACGCGGCCATGCGGAACACCACCGAGAGCCAGAGCACCCATATGTCGCGGTTGGTCTGCTTGAGGGTATCGACGAACCCCATCCCAGCTGTGGTTTTTCGCAGCCTGGCTTCGCAGCTCGCAGGTGCGGGCCCGTGTGCAGGCCGCATCTCACATTTTAATCGTAACCTCATCACCTCACCACTTCCAGGCATCCCCCATGACCCTGAGCTCTCTAGACAACTTGGCGCACATCGCCAACATGTCGGAGGAGCTCCACCAGTTGAACACCCAGCTCAAGGCCGAGGAGGCCGCGGGATACACCCCGAACGCTTCGGGGGGCTACGAGCCCGACTCGCAGCCGTCCTCCACTTCCGGCGTAAATGGCCGGCCAAAACGGATCGCTTGTGTCAACTGCAGACAGCAGAAGAGCCGGTGCGACTCGCACCAGAAACACCCGGCGCCGTGCACCCGCTGTGCCAAAAAAGGACTCCATTGCACTCTCAAGAGCGACTACAAGCGCACGTATAAACGGGCCCGGATAGCCCAGATTGAGCGGGAATTCGAGGAATTGAAAGAGCGCCTCAAGATGGCGTCCACGCCTGGATCCGGCGCTGCGGTGCCGTTGGCGGCCAATGAGCAGATACCGCCGGCGCCCATGGCCCAAACTCATCCCCATCGACCCTCGCCAGTGGGGTTTTCTCCAGGAAACATCCGAGGCTCAGAGGCGTCCCACCACACTTCGGAAAGCAACAACTCGCCGGAAATGCCGTCGATTTTCCGCCCGCTCGACCACCGCTCCGAGACCCCGTTCCACCAGACCGTGCTTGAAGAAGAGTCGCTCGTTTGTGAAGAAAAAACCATCGACTCCGTGTCGCTTTCTCCACACACCATTCGCAACCTCTACCTCGAGTTTGTCGACTGCTACCACCCCATCCTCCCGGTGGTCGAGGTGACCAAAGGACCCGAGCGGATCTACCGTCTCTGCCCCGCCCTCTTCTGGGTAATCATGTTCGTTTCGCTTCGACGGTTTCGAGACGAGTCGCAAAAGACCCTCCTCCTCGAACTCTCCCCACTCATCAAAAACATCCTTTCAGAAATCACCATTTCCCCCATCACCAGATACAACCCCACCGAGGAAGACGAACCCATATTCAATGCCTGCTCGGTGTACTCCGTCCAGGCGTTCTTGCTCTACACGTTCTGGCCCCCCATCACCTCGTCCCTCAGCGCCGACTCGTCGTGGAACACCATTGGCGTGGCTCTCTTCCAAGCTATCAGAATCGGCCTTCATACCAGAGCGCCAAACCCGGACGGAACCAAGACCCCGCAGCAGATCGAAATGGCCCAGGAACAGGCCAAAACCTGGATCGTGTGTAATATAGTATCGCAGACCATCGCATCGTCGTTTGGGTTTCCTGCGTTTGTTCAGTTCGACTCGTCGATGTCCAGTCTTCAGCCCATAATCTCCACCATCCAGCCGGCGCAAATCCCTAAGACGTTGATGTTCATGACAGAAATCGCCCAGTTCGAAGACCAGGTCGCCAAAACCCTCAACTCGAACCCGATGGACCCCCATGGCTTGATAGACGCTACCGAAAGACTCCCGCTTCTCAAGGTGCTCAACCGCCAATTGGACGATCTCGAGGTGAAATTTGCCAATGAAGCGGTTGACGGGTTTCGCAAATTCCAAATTCTCACCGCTCGTGTTCACCTTTTGACGTACCATTTCATGGACACTTCTCGCGTGGCGTCGTTCGAGCTCCAAAAGGGATTGGTGCGGTTGTACAACGCGGCCATAAGCCTCGTCAACCATGTGCATTCGTGCCAGACAAAAGACAAGCGGTTTGTAAAATATCTTCCCGGAGTGTACATTCTCAGTATATGGCAAGCCGCATTTATCATCGGCAAGCTAGCACACTCGCCGCTCCAGAAAGTGGTGGATGTGGGTTCTGGGCGCCAGACGTACCAAACGGCCATTTCTTTGGCTGCTAAGGCGTCGGTGTTGAAGCACGATATTGCTTACAGATCCAGTGGGATCATGAAAAGTATGTGGCAGCTTTTCCGCAGCTTGGACAAGCGAAACATCTCCAGCTGGACCATAAGTATCCGCACACGAATGGCGGCATCGGTGTTTTTCGACTGCTTGTATCTTCTCCGAGAGAAGGTCGGCATGATAAAACTCAATAATCGCACCGATGGAAGCGGCACCAATGTTGAGGACGAAGCCATCTCCGAAGAAGACGACGACTTTGACGGAGGCACCGGGTCAGACAAGGACACCGCTCCCACCGAGGACCAGAAAAGCAGCAAGTCCACCCCGAGCTCGACATCCAGTCGTTCCAAAAAACCCCGTTCTTTATCCAACAATATGGACGCCGAGTCCACCGCGAGAAAAATCATTCGTACGATTCCGTTGGATCCCCAGCCCATGTCTGTTAGCAAGCGCAGCAGCATATTCAACGTGGTGAACAACAGCACCGAAACCTCGCCCCATATGAGGTCCGAAGGGTCGTACCAGTCGCCGAATCAGGACCACAAAACCGACCAGGCCATGGCGCCAAATGCGACATCTGGGTTGGCGAAACAAGACCCGTCGCCCATGTACGAGTCTCTCGAGCACTTTGACATGGACTCGCTCGACATAAGTAGCAGCGACTTGCTCTGGAAGGACGTCGACAGCGTTATGAACGACTTTGGATTCCATACATAGGTGTATAGTGTAGGGCCGTGTGCGCACGTGACCGCCGGTGAAAAATGCTTTGAAAAATTTCCTCAGTTTGATCATTACCAACATGTCATACGACGATATTGAAAATGCCACGCCCAGCATTGTGATTGGCGGCGATCTCGAGGACGACGGCGACTTCGACGTCCAGTATGAGCACGACATCGAGAGTGAAAATGAGGCTGGTGCCGAAGACGCTCAAGTTGAAGGATCGAAGGAGAAAAAGTCCGTTGCTTTTGCCGGCTTGGACGACGAATATGACGAGGAAGCGGCCAGAAAAGAGTTCGAGGAGGGCGGCGGGTTGCCCGAGCAGCCAGATAATCCCGATTTTTCCCAGTTAACCCCATTGTCGGCGGAGATTATCAACAGACAAGCCACCATTAACATTGGAACCATTGGCCATGTCGCCCACGGAAAGTCAACGGTGGTGCGTGCCATCTCCGGGGTTCAAACCGTGCGGTTCAAGGACGAGTTGGAGAGAAATATTACCATCAAGTTGGGGTATGCCAATGCCAAGATATACAAGTGCGACAACGAAGAATGCCCCGAACCCGATTGCTACAAATCGTTCAAATCAGACAAGGAAATCAGACCCAAGTGTCAGCGTGAAGGATGCGAGGGCCGCTACAAGCTCGTGAGACACGTTTCTTTCGTGGACTGTCCAGGGCACGATATTTTAATGAGTACCATGTTGTCTGGTGCCGCAGTTATGGACGCTGCTTTACTTTTGGTGGCCGGCAATGAATCCTGTCCTCAACCGCAGACATCGGAGCATTTGGCTGCCATCGAAATCATGAAGTTGAAGCACGTAATCATCTTGCAAAATAAGGTGGATCTTATGAGAGAAGAATCGGCGTTGGAGCACCAGAAATCGATTTTGAATTTCATCAAAGGAACCATTGCCGACGGTGCCCCCATCGTCCCCATCTCGGCCCAGTTGAAGTACAACATCGATGCCGTGAACCAGTTCATAGTCAACTCGATCCCCGTGCCTCCTCGGGACTTTTCAGCATCTCCTCGGTTGATCGTGATTCGTTCGTTCGACGTCAATAAACCTGGTTCGGAGATCGACGACTTGAAGGGGGGTGTTGCTGGTGGCTCCATCTTGAACGGTGTGTTCAAAATCGGCGACGAGATCGAAATCAGACCGGGAATCGTCACCAAGGACGACAACGGAAAGATCCAATGTAAACCCATTTTCTCTCATATCGTGACATTATTTGCCGAGCACAACGACTTGAAGTTTGCCGTGCCTGGTGGGTTGATTGGTTTGGGTACAAAGGTGGATCCTACGTTGTGTAGAGCCGACAGATTGGTGGGACAAGTTGTGGGAGCCAAGGGCAACCTTCCATCGATTTACACCGACATTGAAATCAACTACTTTTTGTTGAGAAGATTATTGGGTGTGAAGACCGAGGGCCAAAAGCAAGGTGCCAAGGTGCGGAAATTGGAAGTTGGAGAGGTGTTGATGGTGAATATTGGTTCCACCGCTACCGGTGCCAGAGTGGTGGCAGTCAAGGCGGATATGGCTCGTTTGCAATTGACATCTCCAGCCTGTACCGAAATTAACGAAAAGATTGCCTTGTCGAGACGTATCGAAAAGCACTGGCGTTTGATTGGATGGGCGACTATCAAGAAGGGTACCACCCTCGACCCTATTGCATAATTTCTTCTTGTGTATTTATAGTGTAACCTAATCTCAACAACGTGTATGAATCTGGTGTAGAAACTTTTGGTACAATGTGCTATGGATAAAGTTGGGAAACGAGTCGGTTTCAAGGAGCTTCAAGAGGGCTTCCTCAGCTTCCACAAACTCCTTGGAAATACGACTTAGTTTTCCTATCAATGCTATGAGTTCTGCAATTAATGGAGCTCCTTGGCTCTTTGGATCTTCTGCAAAATCCACCGACATAACGTCGGAGTTCAGTGACCGAGTCGATTCCGGCGACGACATCACCGAGTTGACAATGTCACTGGCTTGCTCCGAGTACGAATCGTCGAGCACACATCGAGCAACCGAGACCGCTCGGTAGATTCTCATTCTCATTTCGTACGGGATATTGAGCTGGCTGGGAGAATCGGTGTCGAAATGACTGTAGTATATTAGGTATGCTCTGAACATGAGAGTCTTGAGAACCGACACCAATTTGGTTTGGGTTGCCATGTTGAGGTTGGTTTGGGATAAAAGCGGCGCCACGTTGGTCATCACTGAGTTTACCCCTCTGGTGAGCTTGCTAATGTTCACATATGCCTCCAAATTCTCACCGCAAAAAGTCAGCGATAGAAAATCCTTGAACAAGAGCTTGTACCCTGGGTCCGAAATAACATGATGTAGCCCACCAATGGGAGACCCGGGCGTAAAAGGCTCGGCCATAGAAGGCTCGGCCATAAAAGGCTCAGCCGTAGAATGAACCTCAGTGACAAAAAAAAGTGGGTCTCCACTAACCAGTTGAGCCACGGATCCCAGTTGTGACTCAAAAGCTTGCAAGTAATTGGCCCTTATGAACATGTCGACAATGCGGTATGCCTCACCTTTGGAAGCCACCGCCGTGCAATCGCATAACCACTGGACGAGAGTCTTTGCGGAAGCCACATATTTTCCGTTTATATAGTGAAACCGGGCCCCTAGCGCCGAAGTGTAGTACTGAAACTGAGCGTCCGACTCTGGATTGGTGAAATAAGCATGGTGGTACGGGCTGGTTTCCAGCGTGCAAGTTTCCACTGCCATGCGAAAGCACGCCGAAGCCTCGTCTAAGCCGTATAAGCCCCCGATTTCATCCCCCTGGTCCCCAGTGTGAAACAGGATCGGGTCTGGCTCAGCATCAGGCCGCCAAGTCCGGGGAGGATCTCCCGCTAGCTTACAAAGAACATGCACTAAAAGTGCCTGCGAGCATATTATCCGATCATTTTTGTCTCTTTCAAGCGGTAAGAGGCGCATGGAATTGAAAGCCGTGTTGATGATTTGCGGCATTAAACCGGTAGGCATACCTACACGCGTGCAGAAAGAATGAAGCACGGCCACGCCTTTTGCAGTTGGTTGCATGAACTCACCCAGTCTGGGGCTAGACACCGTTCGTGCCCGCGGACAGTGGAGGAAATGGCAATCGAAAAATGCTTGTAGAATGGGTAATTTTTGGTTTGGTTCCACCGCATAGTGAATTTCAAAGAGAATATTGTTCCTGGAAGGCGCCAATGTCATGGACGAGAGTGCGGCTTGCGCCTCTTCGACGGCAAACGTGAACGGCAAGTGTTTACGAAAAGCCACCTTCTGGGCGCGGGGCAACTTTTTGAGGTTTAGTTGGAGAATCATCATAGAAAATAAGCTGCAAATTTCCTTATAGGAAACCGAATCATACTGAACCAAGTGTTCTGTTTCGGCAAAAGTGTCGAGCTTGAAGATTGTCGTTTTGGTGATCATGACCACCAAGCCCGGTTTCATGCAAGTGGAACCCAAGCCGAGTTTTATGCACAGTGGTCCCACATCGCAGGATTGTCCCAAAGTGTATCAGAGTATGCACAGCCAAGAGTTCAAAAAATAATGCGCCGCACGGACAATCATTTGACACAGAATATGACACAAAATTGACAGAATGTGACACATGATGTGACAACATGTCGCGAAATGCCGATACGAACCTACAACTTGGTCAATCGCTTGAAGGGATCCTGGTCGTCTAGCCGTGTGCCGATCTCCTCCAAATTGGTGTCGAGCTGTACCATCTTGCTGTCTTCGATGGTGTAGGTTTTATTGAGCTGCGCATTGGAAATTACATGCCCGTCGGCATTTGTGGACACGCCCGACTGGTCTATTAATAGCCCCATTCTGTAGAGCGATTCCCAGCTATTGCGCAACACTTTGGCCGACCACACTTTTTGGTTGACTTTGATGTTGGTCAAGATGCGGGTATCGCTGCGGGACGGCGACGACGTGGCCAAGGTGGTGGAGCTGATGTTGAACAGTTTGATCATTTCTTCGTATTCCTTGTAGGCCAAGTTGAAGTTGATGGTTTGCAAGTCGAATTTTTCGATCCATCTGGCCGCGGCAATTGCAAGCAACAATTCTAGGGACGAGAGCGACTGGAAGAGGCCCTGGATAGTACCTGGAGGCTGGACGTTGGCGTAGTGGAGGAATTGGGTGTCGACGGGAAACGGGCACTGCGGAGAAATTTGTGCGACGGCATAGGTGGAGTAGATGTTGAACTGGCGGTAGTTTTTCGTAGAGTAGTACAACTCGTAAACGAGTTTCCTCACTGGGGGCGACTGGGTGAACAACGAGTCGATATACTGGTTCCACAATCGACCGTAGTTTGCGTCTTGCAACTGAGAAATGTGGGTTGGCGCCAATAAAAGTGCGAGCTTGGCGCCGGCCCAAAAGTGGTCTACGGATCCGGGTTTGGCCAACGAGATCACCCGCTGGGAGAACCGGCTTCGGACCCGTTTTTCGAATAGCTCCCGCACGGTTATCTTGGGCGAAACTCCCACCACGCAAATCGGCACCTGCGACGTCTGGGCGAGGTCAAGCAAGTTGTATAGAAGCGTCTGTTTGTTGTCGGTAAACTTGTCGATTTCGTCGACGACAAAGATCACCGCCATGGACTCGGACGAGCCCGAATGGTCGAGAATGTTGAGAATGTTGCTGAAGGTGTCGTTGATGGCCGGCTGCTGGAACTGCGACTGGTGCGAAGCGTCGTTTTTTTTCACATTGATGTCCAACTGGCGGGCGATTTCCCGCACGGCCCCGTGCTCGTCCGGATGGAAGTAGGCACTGAGGCGAACCACAATGTAGCGGCCATCGTACTCAATGGCCAATCTGTCCAAAGCTCGGTTGATCATGGCGGTCTTGCCCACTGCTCTCGGTCCAATTACGAGCACAGACAGGCCCTGTCTGTCACGAACCGTGTGCTCAAACATGGCCCACAACTCATTGTATTTGTCTGTGAGCGCGGACTGTTCAAAGTTGGCCACTTTTGGCGAATTGAGCTGGGCCAAAATGAGATTTTTCACGAGGGTGATGTCGGCGGGAGGAGGTGAGTACTGGAACTGGTTAGTGGAGATTAGTGGATGCAGTGGCTGCAGGGGCTGCAGGGGCTGCGACGCTGCCACCATAGGCTGTTTGGAATAGTCAAATTCTGATATGAATCAAATACTGATTGAATTCAATCGCACTGGTTTCCAGTTCGCACTTTACTCGATTCGCGATTTTCATTTCATTTCGCAATTCTCGCGACCATGCCGCTGCTCCCAGACTCAGTCACAAATCTCCTCAAGTCAACCAGATACGTCCATTTGGGCACGTGCCGCGACAACGTCCCCCATGTGTCGTTGATGAACTACACCTATCTCCACCGGAATGGAGATTTTGTCATTTTCAGCACCCCTGAAGACTCCACAAAGTACCACAATATCGTGCAAAATCCCCATGTTTCGCTTCTCGTTCACGATTGGATCTCGGCCAAGAGCCTGCAAGCACCCACGGAGTCCCGAGACGGCCGCCGCAACTCGCTCTATGAACTTTTGGCCAATATTAACAAGAACGAAATCAGCAGCGTTTCGGTGATGCTCGATGGAAAAGCACAAATTATTGCTCGTGACGACCCCAACTATGACTTCTACCGGTCATTGCATGCAAACAACAATCAGATCGACCAGGATCAGGCCAAGACTTATATTGACTGCGATAGTGCATTGGTGGTGGTGGAGATTGCAAAATGTAAAGTGACTGATACGAACAATAATGTGCAAGAATACTAGCCGTGAGATGTGTAGCGAATGTTAAAATTACATCATAATACATTGAATTAACGACGGTCCGTAACGGCTACGCAACACCGCGGAGCGGAACCGACACACTGGAACCGGATCATAACCGCGAACATGTAAAATCGGAACGTAACCGAGAACGAACCAGAGAAAATCGGAACGCAACCGAACATTGACAAGCCGTGCTGATGCTTTTTTTATCACAAGACTTTGGAAGCCACTCTGGACCGACGCAAGATTGATGTCATTGGAGGGGAACAGACACCAGCCTTTTTTGGGTCCATGCATTCTACGCGAGAACTTGCATCGTCATGCCAAAGTGCCGTCCTGCATACGGGCAGTGGCGTCGAGAGGGGGTGCGGATGCATAGCCGGATACAGAGCAATGCCAAGAAAAAACTGCTGCGATGAAGCTTCGCTAGTAGGGCTGATGCAGTTTTAGATTAAAAATAGCTGCAAACCACGATATCCTCACGCGTAACGGTCTGAACTCGTCCCATATTGATCTGACGCTTTATCGTCGCATTCACCACGCGCAAGTGATTGGGAGGAAAGGGGGCGGCGCAAAAAAAATGCCTCAAACTGCAATCGATGGATACCACCACTCCGAGCCATGCACGTCTCACTCCACCTAAATTTGGAAACAGAAAAAAAGCAATAACCCAGCACGCAGGGTAATCGTGCCTTCCCACATAGCCGCGCCAATCATTACAACTGGTTCTAATCAACTACGAAGTATCCCGGGTAAAACATGGGAAAACCCAAATAATAAACTAACACCGACACCCACACCCCCATGCATTGCATGGCGCCGCACAGCCTAACATGCATCCGCTGCGAAAGATACGGCGCCGTGCATATGACCACTATATTTCCTAGTCCAATCGGAACGTCCGCACCACAGCCCAAAGGTATTTTTAAACCAGGTTTGTGGTGGAACATATTAACTGCTGCGCGGTTTATGCCCCGTGCTAATATTTTTTGCGCCTCCTGCACCACCCTGAGAACTCTATTTAAGTGCCACACAACGCCCCCCCGTTGCCAAGACTCTTGAATTCTTGACAGGGTCCGGATCCGTTACAACTTTCCTTTTCCGGTATCTCCATGGTGGCTGCTACTATCACGCCCACGATGTCGTTTCCTTCGCCTTATTACCATCTTGCACAACAACAGTCCCAGCAACTGCTTCTGCTTCTGCTTCTGTATCCTGGTGAATATACACAGCCGATGTACTACGACAAGCTTCCGTCGATCAACTTGGGCCAAACCCACCAACCAAACCACACGAACCAAACTGGCCAATCAAACCAACCAAACCAACCAAACCAATCAAACCAACCAAACCAATCAAACCAACCAAACCAATCAAACCAACCAAACCAACCAAACCAATCTCACAACCATCACACCCACAGTCATCACCAGCCCCACCAAAATCACCAACCCCACCAACCCCACCAAAGTCAGCCGCAAAGTCATCATCACCAACCCCAGCTCCTCCAGTACCCCCAGCACCACATGCCCGTGGACTACTACTACTACTCGCAACACATGCTGCCCCAGTCGAAGCCCTATGCGTCGCTAGCCACCCCCTACACCCCCTACACCATGGGGTACGGCAACTACTTGGCCGAGTCGTATGCTGCTCCCGCCGAATCCAAACGGCAAATTGACTACTCGCTGCTAGTCTCATTCACAAACTCTACGGTTTCGCGTCGCCGGCGCCGATCCACCCCTCCCTCCGTTCCACTGGAGGTGATGTACCCTTGCGGCCAGTGTGGAAAAGTGTTCCAGAAACTGTACAATCTTAAATCGCATATGCGCACCCATCTGAGAGAGAAACCTTATGCCTGTCTGGTGTGCGGCAAGACGTTTGCTCGCAGCCACGATATGCGCCGACACCAATTGTTGCATGAGGGAAAGAAGAACTTCAAATGCGAAGGGTACCTCAAGGATGGCGTGACCAAATGGGGCTGCGGCCGACTGTTTGCTCGTTCCGATGCACTTACAAGACACTTTCGCACCGAAACCGGGTGGTTGTGCATCAAGCCGTTCATGGACGAAGCCCGGTCGTTGGGACTTTATACCGACGCTTCCCAGGCCATAGTGGACGCCACAGCCCAGAACCTTCCTATGCTGACGCCGGGGTCCGAACCATCCACCACGTCTTCTGCCGTTGACGGGGAAGATAATGTGGACCCCGAGTACTCCCAGACGACAATCTACCCATCGCAGACCCAGATCCTCACCCCCGAACAGACATACAGCGAGTCGACGTTGACGCGCAAGCTTGTGGACAGCAAATAACTTAGCTTAGTCTTCAATTCATCATTCATTTCCATTTTCATCAATTCACCTCTTGATCATTCTTCATCAATTTTTCATCAATTCTTCATCAATTCTTCATCAATTCTTCATCAATTCTTAATCCGATTCTACATCCGATCTTCATCAATTCTTCACTACTTCATCAATTCTTCATCCAACTCTTCATCACTTTTCATTCACTACTTCCTTCAACTCTCCATCAATTCTTCACCTCTTCTTCACCCTTCATCACTCTTCATCACTCTTCTTCACCTCTTCATTCCTTTCTCCCTAAGTCCGAGCCCCACATTCCCCACATCCAACCCTCCGTATAAAACCCCGGATTTCGCACCAGTCAGCCATGTCTACTTTTCAAAACGAGCCTTCCATTCCCCGGCTCCCGGTGCCGCTGATCGAGAGCACCACCACCCAGCTCCTTGCCGCGCTCAAGCCGTTGGTTTCAGCTGAAGAATATGACGAAATTGTTGCCGAAGCGCACCTGTTCAAGCACCACAAAATCATCAATCTTATCCAGAATCACTTGGAAGCCGTGGCTGCCAATCCCAAATTTACATGCTATTTGAACTCTATCAACGACGAAACCAACCCGGGAATCTACGGCGAGCTTCGTGGAGACATCTTGCCGCGAAATCCTTACTTGATTTTGGAACAAGATCCATATTCCAAGACTTTGAACCCTCCCACCCAGGCACAACGTGCAGCAAACTTGATCAATTCCTCGCTCAAGTTTGTGGTTTCGCTCAGAAATGAAACCCTCAAGCCGGACGTGACGCCGAAAAACGGCAATCCATTGACGATGAACTGCTACCGCAACCTTTTTGGAACCACAAGAGCTCCGGATACCCTCGATAACCCGCACCATATTATCCTCAAAAAATACAAGCACATCAACGACTCTCGCCATATCCTTGTGATATGCAACAACCAGTACTACAAGGTG
Organism: Meyerozyma carpophila; assembly: GCA_030573695.1. NCBI lineage: Eukaryota > Fungi > Ascomycota > Pichiomycetes > Serinales > Debaryomycetaceae > Meyerozyma > Meyerozyma carpophila. Next base: position 708,153 of record JAJMDS010000003.1, on the reverse strand, counting down.
GAAGTATTGACGGAGTACTCGCAAGAAGAGTATGAAAAATCAAAGACAAAGCACCGCATTTGGTTCGGCGACCACGACCTCTCGCTCATTCTCCAGGGTATCATCGACGAGGCCAGCGAGTTCAGCACGGTGGACTCCGTGAACAACTCCATCGGGTCGCTCACCACCCAGACGTATCATGTGTGGAAACAGGGCCGGTTGGAGCTTGAAAAATCCAATGCCAAGTTTTTGGAAACCATAGACAACGCCTTGTTTGTGGTGGTTTTGGACGTGCTCAACTCGCCAGAGTCCGACCAGGACAAGACCAAGGTCATTTCTTATGGAACGTCCGAGCTCCAGCCAGGAACAAGCATTCAGTGTGGTTCTTGCACCTCGCGGTGGTACGACAAACTCCAGTTGATTGTCACGAAAAATTCCGTGGCAGGGGTTGTGTGGGAGTCCACGTCCATGGACAGCACCGCCATTCTCCGGTTCATCAGTGACATATACACCGACTCGATCTTAAAGTTGGCCAGAAACATCAATGGTTCCGAGTACACCTTGTTCGACGAGCATGTGGAATTTGTGTCGCCAAGGGAAGACGCCGAAAAACCTGGTTCTGTGCGGTTGATCTTGAACCGTACGCCCGAACTCCAGAACCTCATCCATCTCTCCGAAACTCGGTTGGCAGACCTCATCAACCAGCACGACTACATCACCATGGATCTCAAGTTGGACACCCATTACCTCTCCAAGAGTGGGTTTTCTGTCGACTCGTTTCTCCAGGTGGCCCTCCAGATTGCAAACTACACTCTCTACGGTAGAATTGCCAACACATTGGAGCCCATCACCACGAGAAAGTTCAGAGATGCTCGCACCGAGTTGATTCCGGTTCAAGACGAAGAAATCTCGCGGCTCGTCAAGCTATTTATTTCCAATTCCACCCTGCTGGAAAAGCTTCGTGCCTTCCGCAGAGCGGTGCTGAGCCATAACGAAAGGTACCGCAACGCCATGGTGGGCAAGGGATTCGAACGGCACTTGTGGGCTTTGGTGCATGTCATTAAAAGACCCAGAGCCGTGGAATATCTCAATGAAGTCAACAAGAGCGTCGCGGGGCTCGAGCCCATCCCGGAACTTGCCATGGTTCCACATCTCCACATCCCATTTCTTTCGAATCCCAGCATTGAAAAAATCTCGTCTCCCGAACTTTTGGTGTCGAACTGTGGAAATGCCGCTTTGCGGTTCTTTGGCATTCCTCCCGCTCACGACCAGGGTTTTGGAATAGGATACATCATCCACCGCGACAAGGTGTGCATTACTGCTAGCTCCAAGCACCGCCAGACGGACCGTCTTTTGGATACTTTCAAGCTGGTTGTGGGTGAGATCAAACGGTCCCTTCGACAAGATTCCAACTTTTTGCTCCAGGTGGCCGACTCGGAGCCTCGTAAGAGTGAGCTTCAAAAGTTGAGAGTGCAAAAGGAGCTCCTGGAAGATGTCAGCTCTCCACTGAAGCGGCACCCAATCAAATTGACTCCCGCGCAGACGCCGGGTCTGTCTACCTCAAAAATGCTGGAGTACTTCACTACAGATGCTCTGCAAATGGGCTCTGCAGATTCCAGCCCCGGCTCCGATTCTTTGGATGGGCCTGATTTTGATGTTCTTGGAGGCTACGGCTACTTTGATTTTGGCCAAATTGATTTACGTTCCAACGAGATTTCCAGGGACGAATCGCATCTCAACAGCAGCTCGAATCTCACTTCAAGGCACCATTCAGGTACGAATCTCGCAGCATTGGCTGGCCACACAAGCAAGGATATTGAGCACAAGTTGTCGCTTTCCGAGAGAATCAGGGATAAATTATTGGGCGACGACGAGGATGCTCCGCGTGAGCGTCGGCCCAAAAAGGACATAGGACGAGGAATCAGCGTTAACAAGTAAAAATAGTCAAAAAGCAAGCAAAATGTCTATTAGCTCATAATGGTATATTGTAGTTGTAAAGTTGACGGCTATTGAAGAGTGCAGACAAACTCAAAATGATCGAAAGCAAGAATGTCAGACTTTTGGCTGCAAATTATTATCGTGAGCCAGCTAGTAGTGTAAGGGCCAATTACCTGTCAGTGCCCCTTCTAAATTTGGCTCGTAATTCGCACTTAAGAGCTTATCTATGTCTGAGCATAACCTGGTGCCCGGCTCCGGGGCCAGATACTTCGAGCAAACGATAACCAATGAAAGTAATACACCCCAGGATTCTCAATCATTTCCTTTGACTGATATGAGCCTGGGCTCTGCGGTGTATAGATCCTTGTACGCCGAGCAAATGTCTCATCTCACCAATTATGCGAACAAACTTGTACAGTATCCCAACACTGACGTCATGTTGATTGTGGTAAGGGAGGAACCTTCAAGTACCAATTTTTCTTTTCCTCAGAAAAACACTTTCACGTTTGCAAGTTTTAAATTGCAGCCATTGTTGGCAAGAATCGAGAAGGATCCTCGTTTTATATTCCTTACTCGCACTGGAGGCCCCCCTGAACCGGATCTTTCCGTCGTCATAAACACATTATCGTTGGTTTTGCTAGCTTTTTCGCTATTATCTTCGCTTATAATATTAGGATCGGTGCTCGTTGGTATGGTGATATCAGCTACAATGTTTGTGTCGACTATTTCATTGCTTTTATGGGGCAGGGTCATGACGCAGCGAAAGTCACCAACTAAATATCAGCCGTTGGAAAATGAAATGGATCAAGAGCCACCCTTGCATGGCTCTCACAAAGAGAATCGTACCTCCGGTAATTTCCTAGACTCTACGAAACGTGGGGAAATCACCAGCCTTGAAGCGGCTATGACAAGTGTGGCTTGCGATATTTCCACTAATGGCACTAAAATATTCTTTCATCTTGAAAGTGATGGAGCCACTTGCAACTATGGCTCGTCTGAACTCAAGGGTATATTTGGGCAATGTCAAGACATCTTCTCAATGGAGGAGAATGAAGAGAAGGAACCACAAACAGCAATCCGGAACCTGGACAAGCGCATGGATTATTGGAAACTCTGTTTGGTATTCTCCACCATTATTCTCTTTGATATCACGACGTACTTTAAATGGTACACTGTGGAGAATATTGAAGTTTTCGGCGTTTCTGCAGTCTATTGCATGTTCTTCAATTCCATTTTTGCCGTGAGACTCCTCTATATGTACTCCAATGGTATGGAATGAACATTCAACTAGAGCCGACTATCTCGGTACGTGCTTTTGCAACGACTTATTACTTTTGTTCAGCTCTCTCTATTTGTTTTATCTTACTCTTTCAGCTGAATTGATGCCACTCCCTCAACTCATGTGCTCTTATAGCCGCTGTCACCTAGGTTCAACTAACCTCAGTTAGCTTCAACTACGAGGAGTAGCTGTGCTGAACCAATGACAAAGCAAACGACAACTACTTGCAGCCAACAAATGAAATTCAACAAAGGGCCAAGAATAAAAATGCCAATTAGTTATCGAGCAAGCTACTTACCGCTAACATTCACATAGTCTTTGTTGCAAATATCACCATACGTAGCTAGGAAGTGTAATCAGAGCGGGTCGTGCAAGGGCAAAATAACTGTCAAACAGGGAGAACAATCTCTCCCCTCGTATTTTCGCGCTATATTTAGACGTTTATATTCTACATTTACAATCTTCCACAAGACCAACTGTACACTTGCGATCTTCCATAAACTGAGCTATATAATCTTGCAATGCATGAACAAAATCTGGCGCCCGGTTTCGATCGCAGAAATTCTCAGCAAGCGGTAATCAATGAAAGTAATACATCTCCAGATTCTCAATCATTTCCGACTGACATCAACGTGGGTTCCACGGTGTATAGATCCTTGTACGCCGAGCAGGTGTCTCATCTCACCAAATACGTAAATAAGCTTGCGCAATATCCCGACATTGACGTCATGTTGATAGTGGTTAGGGACGAACCTTCAGGAACCAACTTAGGACATCCTCAAAAGAATATTTTCACATTTGCAAGTTTAAAATTGCAGCCATTGTTGGAAAAAATCGAGAGGGATCCTCGTTTTGGAATTCTCTCTCTTACTGATGATCCTAAAGGGGAAGATATTGCAGACATCGCAAATGTAGTATCGTCAATTTTGCTAGCTTTTTCCTTACTATCGTCGCTTTCAATTTTGGCATCGGCTTTTTGTGGCGTGGTGCTAACAGCTACAGTATTTGTGTCATCTCTTGCAATGTTTTTATGGGGCCGAGTCTTGGTGCAGAGAAAATCACAAACTGAATATCAGCCTTTGGAACACGAAATGGATCAAGATCCAGACTTGTACGACTCCAAAGAAAATGTCACCTCTAGTAATTCACCTGTGAAGCAAGCAGAAATCGCTAATCTTCAAGCTGCCATTACCGGTGTGGCTTGCGATATTTCCACTAATGGCACCAAAGTATTGTTCCGTCTTGAAAGTGAAGAAGCTACTTTCAGCTACGGTTCATCCAAGTTAAAAAAGATTATCGCGAACATTTCCTCGCATGAAGAACCGCAAATTGCAATCCGGAACCTGGACAAACGGATCGACTATATGGTCCTCTGTATGGTATTTTCCACCGCTATTGTCTTTGACATAACGATGTACTTCAAATGGTATTATTGGGTGATCAATGGGATTTTCATCTTCTCCGCTTTCTTTTTCATGATCTTCAATTCCATTTTTGCCGCGAGGCTCCTCTATATGTACTCCAATGGCATTGAACAAATATCAGGACCGAAAGACTCGGTTTACTCTACTTTTCTACAGCTACGCTTTGTGCAGTACCCTGGGGTAAAGTCGCACCGACTGACAAATCGGCATGGCATTTCCTCCAATTGGGTTGGCCACATTACCAAAGGCCCTAATCCGAATCCATGGTCCTGACGCCACCAAATTTGTCAACGGACTCGTCACAACTCGTCTTCTTCCTGATATAGTCAAGAAAAAACAGCACACAATTTCTGAAAATGAAAATTCTCACCAGGAGCTATCGCAAATAATCGATGTCCATCGAAATTGGGGGCTTATGCATGAGGATATCTACGATCCCTCCAATACCATCTACGTGCTGCGAGCAGGAATTAACTCGATGTTCTTGAACTCGAAGGGAAGGGTCTTTACCGACTGTTTCATATACGCACATCCATTTGCAAATTCGAGCGAAAACGATCATCCCGACTATGTGGTGGAAATCGATGAGTCTCTACGCACCAAGCTCCAGATGTTGCTCAAGCTTCACAAACTAGCGGCCAATGTCAACATAGAAAAACTCGAGAACGTCGAAAGCCATTACTACTATAACGACACCCCAGAGTTCGATTCGTGGTTGGAAGAATTTCAACAAAAATACATCTCGACTAGAGACCCCACCCAAGCCAGGGAAATGGCCCAGCGGCTTATCGAAGATCAAGCTGTTTTCGGCCCCAATATACCCGTAGTTGGTTTTGCCGTGGATAACAGAATACCCAACTTTGGCATCAAGTTTTTAACAAAGCAATTGCAGAACCAGGACCCATTTTCGTCGCTGTTCAAGAGCCAGTTTGAGTCCCCAACGGTGCTGGCCTACGATGTGACTGTTCGCAGGTACACCAATGGCTTGCTAGAGCACGCTGATGTTTCGTCCGATGTTTCTCTTCTTCCATTTGAGTCCAACTTGGACTTCACTAATGGGCTCTCGCTCGATAAAGGATGCTATGTCGGACAGGAACTCACGATACGAACCTTCAACGGAGGCACCATCAGAAAGCGAGTTGTTCCAGTGCAGTTTTTCGAGCTCAAAAATGTTGAGTCTATGGCTGCTAAGCTTGAGCCTGAATATAACCTGCAAGATGCCGTGGTTGACCATTTGGCGAAAATTGGCCAAACCGACCTTAAATCGCTAGTTATTTCGCGCATGGATGGCAGCGATGCTACAGAGGAAAATGTTCAAAATAGCTCGCCGTTTGGAAGTTCCAAATCAGTACGAAAGAGAAAACTGGGAAGCGGAAAGATTTTGGCTCGCCATGGAAATGTGGGACTTGCATTGATGAATCTTGGCGAGATTGAGCACCAGGATATGTTCAAGGTGACTGTAGGAGAAGAGGATGATACGGAAATTGGACTCAAATCGTTTATTCCGGGATGGTGGCCGCAATAGCTATGTATATAGGAAGCGAAGGCTGCAGATTTGTGAACGAGATATTCCCTGGCACGCGGGAAAATATAAGAAACGGGCGTGTGGCGTAGTTGGTAGCGCGTCTGCCTTGCAAGCAGAAGGTCACCGGTTCGACTCCGGTCTCGTCCATTTTTTTTGCCCGAGAAAGACGCTACAGTGAACAGCTACAGAATCTTGAAGTTTCCCGTATCTACATTTTTTCATCCCGTATTTACATACATTAGCTATTATTATCATTTTCTTCTCATCTCGTCTATTTCGCTCAACAATGTTCGGATGTATTTTGACGCCATTTCCACGGTGTTGGCCTTGGAAGGCACCGACTCCTCGCTGTTGAACGACGGCGGTATCAACGACGCCAATTCTTGCACGGCGGTGTTCATTCTGTTTCGCCGGCCCTGCTCTGCTATTTTGTGCGACGTGCGCTTGTAGTCTGGTTTTTCGAATCTTCCCTTGGACGCCTGGGTGCCGATTACCGGCGAGGTATTGGCGCTGGAAGACGACGATCTAGAGTGGCCGTGGGGCTGCTGTTCCGACAACCGGCCCATGGTGAACCCCATCATGGCGGGAGCGCCGTCCCCACCGTTGGAAAAGTCCACAACCTGTTTTCTCTGTGGAGGATACATGGGGGTGGAATCGCCCGACGATCGTGGGGGAGCCACCAGCGACTCCGGGAGTTTCTCGAACGAGTTCAAACTGGCCCCCGACCGGTGCGACCGGCCCTTGAGTGACGGCGACTGCTTGACGCCCTTGCGGGTGGAGCCGTTGGCGGTTATCACCGGGGTTCCATGTGGAGTTCTGCGCTTGTGAGAAGGCTGGTCTTCCGCCGTGCCGTACGCCGACGACGACGAGCGTCGCCTGTCGATGTCCGGGCGGGCATTGAGTGCCGGAGACGTCAACGGCTCGAAGCTGGCCTGGACCGGGGCCGCTTTATTTACGTTGACCTGGGAGTCGTGGGGGGTTACGGCCGGAGAAACCAACGGCGTGAACACGGCTTCGGGACGCACATGCTGGGTGGGGGGCTGGTGCTGTTGCGGGGTGTCTCCTCCGGACCGGTGGGTGTGGTAGTAATGCTGGTCATTATAAGATTTTTCATTTTGGCCGGGAAGAATCGGCGAAACAAACGCCTTTTGCGAGTCGTGGGCAAGATGCTTGTTGGCCAAGAGCCCCGGGGTCTTGATGCCGCCACTGGGCGGGTATGCGGTGGATTGCGGCTGGTGGTCGTCGTCGATGGGCACCCCCTCGGGAAGCATGAACATGCTACTTTCCATGGAAAATGCTCCTGGCGTGGTGTCTATGCGGGAGCTCGAGCCGGCCGACACGGTTGCAGCCACTGGCGTGCCATAATTACTGTCGACGTGGTGGGGCGTCGACGAAGAGCCATCAAAAATGTTGTTATCCAATTGGTGCAACAAGTAAGGGTCCTGGTCACCAAAGCCATCGTGGTTTGTTTCGTATCCAGGCTCGCCACCTACTTCGTGGAGGTACAGCGACGACTGCTTGGACGGAGATAGAGCCCAGTCGTGGTCCATGGAACTGAAAACTTGGAGAAGAAAGCACGGAATTACCACTAATTAAAATCCGGGGCTGATAGCGAGGGAATTGATCGCAAGGAACCACGAAGAAACCGCCACTAAATCACAATGAATCACAAAGAAAAAAAAAAAGTCGTGCTGCTGCCGGTGCTCCTGATAGGTTCGTTACGCTGTGGTGCACCAAATAACTGTATTACCACCGTCGACTTGCACAGGGCCGGTGAGCCCCACGTGGGCTGGAGTGTTTCGTGCGCAGCGGTGCACCGCTATTGTGACGTGCGTGCGGCTAGCGGCGCGGCTTCGTGCGGTTTCGAACCACCTGCGTGCCGATCATGTATTCGTAACCTATGTACACCATTATACCTCGGCAGGTACCCCCAACACGTCGGTGCGGCCGCTGGTGGTCTTGATCACCGTGTTGCTCACACTCTTGGCCTTGTTGATGGGCTCGCCTCGCACCAACTTCTCCATCTCTTCTCTCGTCAATGTCTCGTATTCAATGAGTCCCTCGGCAAGCCGTTGGAGCTCCACCCGCTTCTCGGAGAGAAGCTTTCTCGTGCGCGCCTCCGACTCGATCAAAAACTCCCGGATCTCGATATCGGCCATGTCTCGAAGATTGGGCGACCACGAGTCCCAGTTATCACTCAACCGCACCGGTCCAATCTTGTCGCTCATGCCGTACGAAGTCACCATGGCTCGCGCCACACTGGTGGCATTGGCGAGGTCCGATGAACACCCGCTGGTGACGTTGTCCTTCCCGTGCACCATCTCCTCGGCAATCTTTCCTCCCATGCAAACATCAAGACGAGCAAAGCACTCTCTCTTGGTCATATCCACCTTGTCCATCTCGGGCAATTGAAATGTAACTCCGAGCGCACGGCCCCGGGGAAGAATGGTAGCCTTGTATAATGGAGTTGCTCCTTTGGAAAACATCGCCATGATGGCATGTCCCGCCTCATGATACGCGGTGTTCTTCCGCGCCTCATCGGTGATCACCATCTTCTTCTTGGCTGCTCCCATGAGAATCTTGTCCTTGGCCCACTCAAAGTGTGACATGTCCACGGCGGGTGCAGACAATTGTGAAGCGTGCACGGCCGCTTGGTTGACAAGATTCATGAGCTCGGCTCCAGAAAGTCCCGGGGTTCCACGAGCGATGATCGAGGGCTCAACGTCTTCCGACACCTCCACGTTCTTCATGTGGTGCTTGAGAATGTCGATCCGTCCACGCACATCCGGCAAGTCCACCACAACCTCCTTGTCGAATCTTCCTGGACGAGTAAGCGCCTTATCCAACGATTCGGGGAAGTTAGTTGCACCAATGATAATGATACCAGAAGTCTGAGAAAATCCATCCAACTCCACCAACAACTGATTGAGCGTCTGTTTCGCATACGCCTGGTCTTTAGGGTTCCTCTTTCCTCCAATTGCATCCAACTCATCAATAAAGATGATGGCAGGCGACTTTTCCCGGGCCTGTCCAAACAATTCTCGGATTCTCTTGGCTCCAACACCAACGTACAATTCGTCAAACTCGGACCCAGACATGAAGAAAAATGGAACTCCCGCTTCTCCGGCAGTGGCCCGTGCCAACAACGTCTTACCCGTACCAGGAGGACCAGTAAGAAGAACACCCTTGGGCAACTTACCACCCAACCCGGTGTATCTTGCTGGATCCTTCAAAAAGTCTACAATCTCTTCCAACTCAGCACGAGCCTCGTCGCAGCCACACACGTCCTCGAATCTCACCGTCAGCTCGCTAACATCCACCAGCTTATCGGCGACATCAGAGTTCTTGAAAATGGTGCCGTTTTCCACCAAGTAGTTGAACGCGTTCATGGCGCCGTACGTGAGAAGTGCCACCGGTATCAACCACTTGAGCCATTTGGAAAGAATCGACAACGGAGACTCGGAAACCACCACATGAACAGGCTCATACTTGGACCCAAACCCATGTGGAAGTCCGGCCGAAGCAGTCACCATACCACTCGAGGCGTTGACCTGAGACGCCTTGGCCTTCTTTCCCGTCTTGTTTAACGCCTCAACGTACAAAGCAGTGCATTCCGGCGACGATGCGATCCCGGGAGTCTCGTATCTTTGCACCACCAAATGAGGATAATTATTCATCAAAAGCGACTTATAGAACTCGGCCTGGGACTCGGCGTTCCCCAACTCGTTGTTGGCTGCCTGTTCCTGCCTTTTCAACAAATTTAATGTGGTGTCGGAAACGAAGCGAACACTGGACCGATTTCCATTTCCGATACCCGGTCTCAACATAACGTTTTGCCGACCAAACCGGTGCGCCGCCAACGGCAACACCAAAAATCGGACGGCAGATCGATTTATAAGGTTCAAACGTGGTGCCCAAGAAGACACCACACTTCCTACTCTGATCATTTGATGGCGACAATGATGACGGTGCGCATTTAACTGGTATGTCTATTACATAAGCCGGGCGCGGGCCCCAAAATTCGGGTGCGACAGGTGATAGCCTAGAACCCGGTGATTCGTAAGTCTTCGTAGCCGTCGGCCGTGGCGATGGCCAAGCTGTGCTCGTTGGCAAGATGGAGTAAGCAGATGAAGCAGAAACTCGTGGACAAGTCTTTTCTTTCCTCGGCTCCGTACATTTTCGCAATCGAACTCACCACCTCAGTAAACGTTTTCTCTTCGGGTTTCTTTTCCGTTTCCTCTTCCGTGGGTTTCTCTTCTTGCTTGATACTGCGCCACAAGTTATCCTTCAACAACTTGACATCCACTCGCTTCGCAATACGAGAAAACGTCACATACTCGGGACGCACTTTCCGACCTCCGGTGATCAACTGAGTAGCCAGAGGCTCCTGCTTTACGTCGGCTCCATCGCCTAACGCATCATTAAAGTCAATATCGCCATACTCCTCGTTGCCAAGATCGTACAAGTCTTCATAATCAGCCTGCTGAAATGATTGGTGTTGACGTTTTTCTTCCTCTTGATCTCGCTCGTTATATTTTTCTGAAAAGAACTTTTGGTCAGTGAAGGTGTCGTTGTCTTTGGGGTTTCGAACAAACGTCATCATGGCCAGCTGGGGCTTTGTGAACAAGTTGGTAAGCCGGCTGGAATTGAACTGGATATCTTCTGGGAGGGTTGTGACGGGGAGGTGTTCAGGGTCTGGTTTCTTGGTTGTGGATAATGCATTCTTAGGTTGCTCGAAAAGCTCTTCTTCTTCATCCTCGTCTGATTCTTCGAAAAAGTTAATGATGGTCTGTTCCTTCTTTTTCCTTGTACCAGTTTTTTGGCTTTCATCGGGCGCTCGCTTGGATGGCTCTGTAGCTCCATCAATATTCTTTGCCCGTTTCAAAGCAGTCACTCGCCAATGCTCGGGGCCTCTCCAGTTGGTCTTCATGGTAGAGTCAAAGTAGGCCATCAAGTCTTGGTCAAGCACCCGCTCTCTCGCCCCCAGATACACCTCCGGCTCGCTGAATGCCTGCTGGACTATACTCTCATCAAAATGATCGATGGGATTGTCAAAGTTCCCAAAATTGTCTTCGTCTTCAAACCCTCCTTCTTCACCGTAGGCTTCACCGTCCACATCCGGGGCGCCAAAGTCCAAGTTGAGACTATGGTGCTGGTCTTGTGCTGGGAAATCGTCGTCATCTTGACGGTTGTTGACCTCACCCAAAACTGACTTTGCCTGGTTCACATCCAGCACCACCAATTTAAGCTGAGCCAAAGAGGGACAAATCGAAAGCTCGGTCTCGCCATCCATTTCAACAAACTTCAGGAGTCCCGATACGTCGATGTTAGCGTCTGGGCGTGAACGAACTTGCTCTTCCTCCTCCATATCTTGCGACGGATTGGTTGTGGCATCGAACACCACCCGCCCGGTTGAATCTATACTAAGGGCATTGAGAAGCAAGCTCTTCGCTCCACCTTCGTCGAAATCGGCTAATGCCTTCTTGAAAAGCGGATCGATGGCTAATTCTTGCTCCAACTTTTTGACTCTGATGGCATCGAATTCCACCAATGTAGACTCCAAGACTCGGTTTATCTTTCTCTTCTTCTTCGTGGCGTCGTCCTCCATGAGCGACTGGTTCTCTTCATCGCCAGCCACATCGTTCTCGCCATCGGCTCCTTCGTCGGTTACTTGGCTCTTCTTATTGGCAAGACCACTCAACAACTTTCCCGTTTCGGTAGCCGCAGACTCCACACGGCCCAGGTATATCTTCACACACCCGTCCAAGGTGGCAGAGGCACGCTGAAAATTGATATTTTCTCCATCTTTTATCACGTTCAAATCGTGGAAATAGTCAATCAAGGCAAACTGCCACGAGTTTTTCGTGGTGATTTTGTTGTCCGTGGAAAGCTTGATCCACTCTTCGAAGTTGGACATGATGGTCTGCTTGTTTTCGGCAAAATGTATGGCATTTTCCTCTGTCATCGATACATCGTGGTCACCTTCCCTTCCCACGAACAATTCCCCTCGGCTCACATGACGACTAGACGGTACTCTCAGACGCCCAGAAATGGCTCGTCCTCTCAGGGAGAGCTCCTGGATCGAACCGACTCGCCGCTGGCCTCCAGAGTTGCTGGCAACCCTCCTTTTGGGCAAAGTCAGAGACATGTTTTGATGAGCTGAAATCGGTAAACATTTATCGCGAGCCTGTGGTTGTGTGCAGGAACGAGAGGCTAGCGATGGAGAAGAGATGGAATGGAGAGGATATCAATGTGCCTGGATACATGAGCCTGAATTGGTCTATTATGCTTGGTGTGTATGCGTCTATCTTCTGTGGTTTTTCCCCGTTTTTTTCCCGAATTTTCCCTTCCCGCCAATTCGGTCGATTTCTTCCTGCGAGATAACCAATCCATTTCTGGTCGATCTGCCGATCGAACTGATCTTGAGACCCTTGTCTCTCTTGGTGTTCTTCGTCTTCTTGCCGGTGCCGAGCCGGTCGCTCACCAAGGTGGAGCCCTTGGAAGAAACCAAGTCTCGCACTTGACCCTTCTTCACCTTGGACAAAACTATGCCGGCATTTCTCGCTTCTTCTTCGTACTTGGAGATGCGGCTATCTCTTTTTCGGATCATTCCCTTTCTCATGGACATGGGCATTTTCTCTAGCGTCTTGGGGAGGCCGCCCGTGGCGGAATTTGTCGTTGCAAGTTGTCGAATTCTCGAGTCGATAGCTCTTCTTCGAGCTTTTCCCGTGGGGTCTTCAAAATCTATGGTCTGGAGCGTCAAGTCGGCGCCAGAATGTGCCATCAGATTGGAGAGAATATGGGACTCGCTCAAAAGTCGCTGCAATTTTAGGTCGTTATCTAAATTGTCCTGGTCTTCTTCAGACGAGACTTGCTTTTGCCCAGGCTTTCGTTTTTCTTTCTCTGCCAACTCTTTCATCGTGGGAGCACGGCCGCTGCGTGCCATGCGTACTTCTGCCTTGGAAACCGGTGGTGCTTGCATGGTTTCTGATATTTTCACCACTGTCACTGCTTTGGGTGTTTTGGTTTCTGGCTTTCCGTGAACCAAAGTGGATCCCACACCATCGTCGGACTCGTCCTCGGACGATTCTGAGGCTGTGGAGCTGCTATTATCGTCATCGTCACTGAACCCGCCAAACTCATCGCTGGTGTCGTTCGAGTCGGTATGGTTATTTTCGACACTTTTGGACTTGTCCTCGTATCCCAACAGCTCTAGGCTGCCGAACTGGGCCTCGAAGTTGCGTCTCTGTAGCTCCAACGCCTTCATGTACTCATCGTCTGCCATGGTCTAAGACAAAATTCGCAACTAGGCTCATCTCAAAATCTCACATAATCTAATCTCACTGAAAATCTCACTCTCCATGACGAGGTTCAGAGGCTGCATCGATATCCATTCTGGCCAGGTCAAGCAGATTGTCGGCGGCACCCTCAGCCTGGACGATGTAGACCCCGCGGGGACCACAAAAACCAACTTTGTTTCCACAAAACCAAGCTCCTACTATGCCGATTTATACAAGCAACACAAAGTGGCCGGGTGCCATGTGATCAAACTCGGCACAAATCCTGCCAACGACGAAGCAGCAAAGGAGGCGTGTAGAGCGTGGCCCCGTAACTTGCAAGTGGGAGGCGGAATAACTGCTGAAAATGCCTTGGAGTGGCTCGACACTCACCAAGCGTCGCATGTAATTGTCACCAGTTGGCTCTTTACAGACAAGCAATTGGACTGGGAAAAGCTCAAACAGATATCTTCGCTTGTGGGGCGAGACAGGTTGGTGGTGGACCTCAGTTGTAGGCGGGTGGTTGTTGGCGGAGAAATAAGTTGGGTGGTTGCGATGAACAAATGGCAGACCCTCACCACCAATGTGTTGAGCGGAGAGTTTTTGGCTACGGTTGGAGAATACTGTGACGAGTTCTTGGTGCACGCCGCTGACGTCGAGGGACTTTGCAGTGGCATCGATGAGGAATTGGTGGAGAAATTGGGCCAATGGTGTCCGCCAGGATTTGAGGGTAAAATCGTGTATGCTGGCGGGGCCAAACTGGTGCAAGATTTGCAGACGGTGAACGAAAAGAGCTATGGAAAGGTGGACTTGACGTATGGAAGTGCATTGGACATTTTTGGGGGGACCTTGGTGAAGTTTGCGGACGTGGTCCAGTGGTGCTGTAGACAGTAAACTGAAAAAAGAGGAAAGAGGTAAGAGAGGGCAATATAAGGTAGATCCAAACAAATAAAAGGCGACAACAAGTCGGTGTCTCTACAAGTTTTCTTAGTTTCTAGCATCTTTTCTCATTTTACAAATCTTCTTTCATTCTTCTCTCATTTTCTCTCTTTTATCATTCTCCTATTATACATCAGCCCCAGGTGGAGGCGCCAAAGCTATTGCCGCCGTAGGCGTCGCCCATGGGGGTGTTTCCGCCCGGAGATCTTCCGTAGGTGGTGAACCCGCCCGAGGTAGCGTTGCTTGCTTCTATACTGTCCTTGTTGAGTTCCATGGCAATACCAGCGAGCTTCAACTGCAACGTTTCGATTCCCTTGAGGACCACCTCGTTGGGCGGAAGATTGCCTACGGTTTCCACGTCCATGTAGAACGTCGACGGTTTGGCGGTATAGTCAAAAGGTGCATCTGGATCGGGCGCTTCTTCCCATTCACAGTTGGCAGACTTGGGCCATTCTTCGTCGGCGTCGATCTCGTACCAGTAATCAGTGTGTTTGAGCTTGTTCCAGGGATCGTACTCAAACCCTATGGCGGCACACGGAGACCATTTTGCGTGCTCTTTGGCAATGCCCTTTTTCGCAATACAAGTGAGACGAAGTTCCTGGTGCTTTCTCAACTTGCAAATTAACGGCCCGCGCTGGTGCTGGTCTCGCACCACCGGGTCGCCGAGCTTGGACCCGTTGTGGAACTTGGCCAAGTCTGTGGCGTACACACTCATGGTGCTGTCGCTGTCACACTTGGCAGTGAGTTCCAACTTGACCAGGCAGTTTGGACAGTATTGGTCGCAGGTACAATCCCGCGAGTACGAGAGATTGTCGATGCCCTCGCTGTTCAACGGAATCATACCGAGACGATGCGACAAAAATTCGTCGGCCAAAACCGAGGTGTTGACGTCGATTTCCACCAAGTCGATGGCGAGAGTCGGGACCTCAGCTAGCATGGTTCGGCGAATAGAGTTGGCCATGGAGAGGTCCACGTCCTTGAGGATAAAGTCCACGTGGTCCCGCTCGGCCTGGCGGATGGTTACGCGAGCGCCTCCGTCACCTTCTTCCATTGAAAGTGTGAGGTGAAGTGAAAAGGACGAGGTGAAAAGCGACGAGGTGAAAAGTGAACGCTGCGCTCGTTCGAATTCAGTTTCTAGCCTGTGTGCACTCCGCGCACAACTTCGCACGAATTCTGCGACTCTGGGTTATCTCCCATGGACTACAAGATCCCCGATCTCCGTTTCGAGGAGACGTTCGTGGCCTCGCTCAACGCCTACGCACACCCCGAGCAGGCCGCAGCCCGGGCAAAGTCCCAACCATCTTTATATACCCGCCCGAAGCGCCGCCACCACCACGAATTGACCGATGAGGAGCTCGATTTGCAACCAAAACCGCTTCCCGTTCCCACAAAAGTGGTCCTCTACGCCATCTTCAAGGACCAAATAGTGCTGCCGCTCCTCCTGGGCTTCCTCTGGACAGGCCTCCTCATGGTTGCCGGGCCCATTCTCTGGCACATCACCAACCACGGCCGCCGGTGCGGCATGTGGCTCGCCAACATTTTGCACCTCAACGGCGGGCCGCCGTCGTTCTTGAAGCCCAAGCTCACCACCGTGTAGCAGCAACAGAAGCCACAGAACCAAACAAAGAACCAACCACAAAAACGACCCGACCAAACAACACATCCACCAGCCCTCGGTCTTCCTCATTGTCTCTGTACTGCATACACCGCGCCCGCGCCGGCCTAAAATTGCTGTAGCGTAACAACACATCATGTTCTCCCGCCGTAAGCACCGCACGGCCCATGCCACCGCCTACACGGGGGTAAACCATGCTCCGCAGCCTGCCAATGCTCCCTCGCACAACGCAATGGCCGCGGCGTTGACCATTGGTCAAACTTTGAAAGACCCATCGGCTTCCCAGGGATCCGTCCGCCGGCTGGCATCTTTCCAAACGAAACCAAACCACGCCATTGCCCGCCTGGGCTCGGTTCGCCAGCTGCCACAGGCGCACCAGCCAGCTCGCCAGGTCCCCAGACTGCCATCCCTCAACCAGGGCCGTCGAATGGACCACTACAAGCACCCTTCCGGATCCGACTCGAGGCGCAGTTCGTTCCAAAATGTCAACGGAGGCCACGACAACTCCAGCTTCAACGACAGCTTTGGCAGCTTCAACGACAGCTTCAACGACCACGCCGTGAGCGACTTGAAGCTCTCGGACCCCAATAACGTGCCCGTGAGAATGGTGAAAAAATACATCCCCACGCCGACAGGCATCAAGATTGTGGAAGTGCCCGAAACCAACTTTGCCAAGGAGGTGGCCCGCAGCAACTCGCTCCGGTCCGGGCCCAACATGTACAGATCCGGGTCTTTGAACTCGTTGTCTCAGAATCGTAGAATCCCGCGGCTGCTGTCTTTGACCGGTAAGCCTCAACAGCCCGCGGTTCGCCAGTCGCTGCGACTCTCGAGCTTACAGGGCGCCAAGGGGATGTCTTCCATGGTGGAGGAAGAAGAGGCGGTGGACACGGCCGACGACGTGAAGGACCACCAGAAGAAGTTGGAGGCGCTCCAGAAGCAGATCGATAACGAAAAGAAGATGGCGCGCGAATTGGAGGAAATGAAGACCGAATTTGAGCGTTTGAAGGCAGAACGTCTCCAGAAAGAACAGGCGATTTTGGAGTTCAACCAGCCCGATGCTCCCACCACTTCTCAAGAACCAGCCGCACAGCCGGTCGAGTCTGAAGAAGAAGATGTCCCTATTGTCGAGCCGCCTTTTGCAGTGGACGAATTGGCCAAAAAGGAGCTCCGTGAATCCTCGTCGCCGATATTGCGCCCCGACTTGGGCACCGTTGACGATACGGTGGAGGATAACTTGTCTGAGAAGTCGTCTGTTTATGAGGAAGAAGTAATCCCTGACGCTTCCATAGATGCCACCGCAGTGACTGTGGACGAATTGGACAAGAAAAAGGCAGTCGACGAAACCTCAGCACTCGACCACGAACAGAGCTTTTCCACCTTAGATCCTGCAACGGGCGCCGAACTCGGCATTATTAACCACTATGCTCCTTCGCCGGAACGTGGCGGTGAACCTGAGCTCGTTAGTGTGCCCGATCTTCCTGATCCACTGCTTGATGCATCGATCTTGAAACCTCAGTTTGACCCCAGCCCCGAATATATCGACTCGGACGACTCAAAGAACATTGCTGATCTGTTGCATCTTCCGCCTCCAATCAACAATGTTAGCAGCTCCAACTCCTCGGTTCGCTCCGGGGGCACTCTCGACTCGCTGTCGCCTCACAAGTCGGCTTTGAAACCGAAGAAGTCTGCTATTAAAAACTCCAACTCTTTCTACAATTCGTCGCTGCTGTCAGCTGCCAGAACACAGAATCCTGCTCGCGAAGCATACCTTTCTTTGACAACGGCAGAGAACACCAGATTGAACTCTAAGCTCTCTTCGTCACAGTTGGGCGATGCCCTCGCGGTTAATGGCTTTGATAGTCATCATTACCCAACCGCGAACAACTCCGCTAAGAGACAATCTGTTTCGAGAAAACCACCTCAACTGCAGTTGCAACAGTCGTCCCAGCCGCAGGGCCATCAACAAACAGGGGTGATGGCACACAAGACTTTGCGACCAAACTCAGAAGTGTTCCACCACGGCCAACATCAACAACACACCCAAGGCGCAGGGGCCGGTGGTATGAGCAACCGTTCTCTTCGGGACCGTAATTCTTATGTTGCACCTATGGCGCCTCATCCAGCATTGCAGCCCAACTATCAATCCCCATCAAAACAGAGAGCTGCGGAGCTTTATGCTAAGGCAAACTCTAGACCAATTTCTCAGTTCAGACCTTCAAACACAAAGAAATCGTCGTTTGATAAGGAAAGCGAAGGAGCTAATGGCTCCGGTCAGCAGCCTAGAGTCCCTAGAACGACTCTCAGAGATCATACTCCGGTACA
This sequence comes from Meyerozyma carpophila, assembly GCA_030573695.1. Taxonomy (NCBI): domain Eukaryota; kingdom Fungi; phylum Ascomycota; class Pichiomycetes; order Serinales; family Debaryomycetaceae; genus Meyerozyma; species Meyerozyma carpophila. The sequence goes on along the minus strand of JAJMDS010000003.1, from coordinate 689,855 downwards.
GCAGGCTCATCCACAGCACTCCACCGTGCCACAAAATGATGCTCAGGCTCGCAGGATTCTGAGTTCGTCTGAGTCTGAAAGTCCCACAAAGCACAGATTTACATCTCGAATCGCAGATTCAGATGACGAGGATGTTCCTCACTTAGCTGCCCATTCTGCTGCTGAAAATCACCCAGTGGAGGAAGCCTCTGCCCCGGCTCCGGCTCCGGCTCATGCTACGGCTCCAGTCGTCTCAGAGAGACATACCTTGAGGCAACCCAAGGAAGTAGAAAAGACCCCCAAAGGTAAAAAGAAGTTTGGTAAGTTACGAAAACTTTTCGGAAGGAATAATGAGCTGCGTTAAGTTCTACACAAGCATCTTCGAAATAGTTAGATTTTGTACGTGATTTATTTATGCTAATAGTTAAGTTTCAAATTCAATAAGATTTCCATCTGCTGCTGGTTTCTCACCAACCTTAGTCGTAGTGGTAGTTGCACTCGATTGAGATTTAGGAGCCGAGGTGGCCTGGTCTGGCGTGTTGATGACCACCTGACTTTCTGCTCCCAACAAAAGATCCTTGTCTTTTTCATCAATCGATATCACTCCGAAATCATCATCCCTTTCTTCGTCCTCTTCTTGAATCTTGGATTTGCCTGATTTCAATGAAGAGGATTCGCTTTGATGGTTCAGAGAATGGTTCTGGTTGTTGATTGCACTTGATGCTGCAGAGTCCATTCTCTTCCTCACCTTGTTCGCAACTTTTCGACCATCAGCTAGCAATCCATCAAACATGTCTTTGAGGTTTCTCATAGTATCGAATTTTTCGTCCAACGGCTTTTCTGGACGAATGGAATTCCTCAAAGTGTTGCTGAAGAGTAGCTCGTACGTTTCATCTGCTAACACCACCATTCTGAACGTGGGCAAATTGAGATACGTGGGCGCACTGGGATCCAAAGCAGCATTGTGTGAGATCTTGTTGTCAACCACAAGCTCCTTTATGAGCGCTTCTTCCTCTTCTGGCTGAGCATATTCAAAAGCACGTTGTATGAATGTGCTTGCAGCAGACAAGTATCTCTCAATTTGTTGGTTTTCCAATTTGGGTTTGTCAATTTCAATCTCAGATGAGATTTCTATGTCACCCGACTTCTCTCCTTTCTCTGCTTTTCTCTTGACAATTTCGTCGGCAATGGCATTTTCAATGGCATCTTCAGTTATCTTGTCCAATTCCCAAGCATCCTTCCACGGAGTAGTGATATACAATAAGTCTTCAGAAACTTGTAGTATGTGCTCTCGGTCCAACTTGCCGTTCTTTTTATCGTCATACAAGCTGAAGAAATTAGACATTGCTTCCATGAGATCCGGCTCAATTAGCTTGTTCAATCCCACCACCAAGTCTGACAACGTCAACGCTTTCTGCCCCTCGGAATCCCAATGGCTCATCAACCTACGAAGGAAGGGATTGTCGTCGTCTTCGTTCACCCAGGTACAGATTTGAGACATGAAGATTCTAAAACCTTCAAAGTCCATCACACTGGATCCACTACCCACCGTAACGTTGGATTCCACAATTGAGTAGTAACGATCGTATATAATTCCAAGTGTGGGCTGATCTATGTTTTTGACTTTGGGCAAATTTCTCAATTCTGTCCGTTTCACAAAAGTGGAGATATTCAGGAAGATTGTGTTGCGGTGCTTGACACGATGCTTGTTCAAGACGGCTTCGTTGATGATGGAAAACTCTTTGAACGCTGTGACCAAAAGCTCTTGGAACTTGGTGATGGTTCGGTATTTTTGGTTGGGAGAATTTGGGTGGGCTGACTGCTCGAGGCTGTGGAAGTAGTCTTTTATCAAGGAGATAAATGAGCCGTCGTCTTCGACTTTGAGCAACTCTTCACCGTTCAACTTGAGAATAGCCAATGCCACCTGGAAAAGCGTCTTAGGACCCTGAAGGAAGAATACATCCAAGATTCTGAAAGCGTAAACTAGTGGCATCGAGCTCAAAAAGAGAGAAAGAAACCACGGCAAGGAAACCACAGAGAGCTGTATATCATACTTGGTGATATGTTCCCAGAGCATAGGCATAGTATCCTGCACCAAAGATTCAAAAACTCTTTGATCCAACAATGTTCCATACATGGTTTTGGAGTAATAACCCGGTACAATTCTATCACATATCATATGCAAGCACCAGAAAGCCTGTTCTTCAGACATGTATATGAGGAGGGCAGCGGTGACGATATTCATAGCTTGGCAGTAGCCAACTTCCGGGTTCTTCCATGAGTAGGCTGTTAGAACATTGCGCAATCTTTCGATTCCTTCTGGAGACTGGTAGGCTGCGTATTCTGGCAAAGACCGGTTCAAGTCCTTTTCTATTTCCTCTATTGCGAGGGAGTTCTTTTCCTTGTTCTCGTCTAGAAGTTGTTGATATAGACCCACATTCTCAAGTCGAAGATACATCGAGCCGCAACACAATTCCCAGATTTCGCCTCTCAATCGGTTGGGCAATCCCACTCTGACCAACCGGTGGAACATGGGGGTCTTCACAATGGATAAGTTGCGGCCGTCTGCTTTGAAAAGATCGAACCAAAGTTTCATCTTGGACTTGTCACGAAGCTCCTTGGCGTTACCTGGAAACTTGAATTCCAAACCCAATCCGCCCGGTGGGATCTCGTCGACTTTCTCCGACGAGACTTTGTTCTTTGCGAGCAAATATTCTGAGTAGCATGTCTGGATGAAGGGCTGAAGTTTGGCGATATTTTTAAGATTGGCTCGCAATGCCAACTTGAGGTTATGGGCAAACTTTTCGCTTTCGGAACGCATTCCCACAAGGAAAAACGAAAGCTTGATACGGCTGTGTGTGCCAATGGCAAGTGCAAACGCATAATCGGTGGTAGGAACCCGTTCTACTTTTTTAATCGTTGAAAGATGGATGGTAAAGGAACAATTTCTCTTGTCGTAAGCATCGGTGAAAATCAAAAATCTCTGGGTAAGAAATATTCGGCCCTGCGAAACCCCCATCTTTTCTTTATAAGCATCCTTGTTATATTCGGAATAAACTCCAACCTCGGCAGCCAGCTCGTCGATGACGGTTTCTTCGTCAGGAATTCTGTGCTCAATACAAAATAATTGAGCCTTGGAAAGGCCGGAATCGTTGCCCTTGTCGAACACCTGGTTGATGGTCAGCACGGCCCGCTCTTTGAGTGCGTCAAAAAACGCCATTGCTGAGTACAAGTAGTCAGTGGTTGTTTCGATATTATCGGAGGCTTGGCCCAGCTTATGTAAGAGAAAATGGTGGTTCCAAAGTACGCTGCAGGAAGACGCATGGAACGTTGTAAGTGCGACTAAGATGCCGTCATATCGTATTAATACATAGCTTCGTTATTTAGTATTATCCTGCTCGCTGAGCTCGTCGGTTTTTACGGTGATAGAAACCGAGTCCTCGGGCGTTTCTGAGTCGCCTGGTGGCTCGGAATCTTCACTTGCAAAATATGTCTGGTACACTTCTTCACCGTGAGGAACTGCCAAATGGTTCCCGTCAGCAGGCCGGTGGTGGTGGTGGTGGCGATGGTGCGGTTTCAATTCCAGGTTTGTTTTAGTAGCGTCTCGCGCCCGGCCATCGGTTTGAAGATCTTGAATAGTCATATAGGAAGCGTAGTCAGAAATCTGTTTTAACGGTTCCTGGTTGGCATGGCGTTTTTTCAACTTGAACTTGTTGCTGATGATCTTACCACTGTTGGACAAGATCATCTTGATGACATCTTTTCTCAACCGAAGAACAAAGTCTTCTGCAGACCATATCTTATCACGGTAAGACAACAGGGGAATTGTCAATGCCAAATTATGAACGTCGATGATGTTGAGGTGTTTCGGCGCTTTGTAGCTGATCAGAACAATTGTTCTCGACACATCAAAGTTGATAATCGAAAAGTATTTCGACAGTCTTGTCACCACGGCATCGGCATAGTCAAACTCCTCGCCAGTGGTCTTTTTGGAGATACTTTCACTGCGACGAGTACTCCGCCTACTTAGCCCCAGATGATCACTCTCAGTGTCCACCCGGGTCCTGGACGATGTCGAAGACAAAGACGAGTTGTCAGCATCACTGTCTTCGTTAATTTGGGTCAAAGACGACGTGATACGTTTCTTGATAAGTTTTCTCAATGGATTTCTGGATTTCATTGGCTTCTCCCCCCCTGCTGCCAAGTCTTCATCTGGGGAAATCTGGCTGGCTGCTAGCACCTCGTTCTCCAACTCTGAATCGTCGGCATTCTTGGAATCAGGAAATAAGTACTTGAACAAATCGTGGGCCATTTTATGGTCAAGCTGTACCTTGAGAGGCTTCAATGTAAGTCTGGCATCTTTTATCATCACTATGCCACCGACGGCATCCAACATTTTCCATGTCAACGAGAAAAGGGAATCGTTGGACTGATTCTTCTCGTCTTTGAGAGGCATCAAGAGATCAGGATACACGGCTCCGGTCCTCAAGTTGAAACCTTGAACAATATTGACATCAACATTATTGTAGTTGGAACCATCGGCATAGTCCAGCCGGGTAAACCATGCGTTTGCCAACGCAAAATCCACAAACGGCTCTCTATCGTCATCAAGTAAATGCCAAATTATCTGATCCGCTGCAATTCTCGTGAACCGTGCAAACTGCTTGCTGCTTTGGGTCTTGGAGCTCTTCAATCCAATACTTCTCATAAGGACAATTAACTCAAGCTTCCGCCGCTCAATCTCAAGTTGGAACGTCCTTATAGACTCTCGCTCGTCTTCATCAAAAGGAATACCTTTCAGGTCCAACTTCAAAAGGATTTGAGAGGAGGCCCTGATCGAGTCTTGCAACGACTTGACTTTTTCGTCCAACCCTTCGAAATCAGTGGCATCAGAAAGCGAAGCTAGCTTGTTCCACTTACTGATGAGCTCATCCTGATGAGTCTTACCTCTGATGAGAAGATTGCTGGCAATGAAATAAATCGTGGAATATTGCTCCGAGGTAGCATTCACAACCAACTTTGATAACAGGACGAACAACTGGTTCTTCAACGACTTGTTGTCGCTGTTTTGCAACGTGTTGGGCTGGATGGATTTGAGTCCCATGGAAGCTCTCTCAAAAACCAAATATTCTGTCATCCAAGAGCTGTCGTAACAAACTTCAAAATCCACCCAGGGTGGCCAGTTAGCTTTGCTGCAACTGTGCATACTTCCATAGGGAGCGTCGCTAATCGATACAGAGTTTTTGTCCTTTTTGAACACAAAAGCGTGTGAATCTTTGAATACCACACCATATCGAGTTTCGATGTTATTGCTTGTTTCTTCGTCCTCGCTGATCACATTGTTCATGCCTGCCATATTAATTGCAACAATACGAACCTCCAAGTCTCGCGACGTAATAATCATGCACGAGTCTTTATTCTTACTGCTGGAAAGCTGTATTTGAGGATGAATAAACTTGACCAAATACTTGTTATCCGACTCTTCATTTTTCTCGTCAATATCACCGATTGTGTCGTAAATGCAGTTGATGAAATCTTCTCCACACTGGAAATCAACGTGGTCGTCTTCTTCGGCAAGTGGTGAAGTTTCACGCTGAAACTTTGCTTGCACTTCACGAATGAGGTCGACTGCTTTCTTTCCCATAAAGAACATTTGTGAACGCCTGTCCGATATCTTTTCGGAGTATTCCATGAACAAATCACGGAGAGTGTTATCCCACTTCATTTGGACATTGTGAAATATAAATCTGTTGTGGAACTCGCTCACTTCTGAGTTGAGGGAGGCGACTCTCTTCATATCATTGTAGGACTTGTAACTTGAGCTGGTCGTCTTCACACGCTCCAAACTAAGAGACTCGCTGACCACGGAAGACCTGCGAGAGATGTCACCGCCAGATAAGCCATCTTTAATTGCATCCAATAGTTCCATTCGCTCTTTTACAATCCTATACTCCTTCGAGTCCTCGTTCAGGTTTTTCAAAGATTCACCAAGACATTCAATTCTGGAGTCAATCAAGTGCATTTGAGTCTGCTCTGCATCCAGGCGACCCAAAACACAATCATGGAAATCCTCGCGACCAAAGGGATACGGTCCGTCTTTCTGGAGCGAGAATTCCCGAATGTAACTAAACTTGGGGGTGTAAAGAAATGGAAGAATTCTCATTTTTGGATAAGGAGAAAGGGTGTCATGTAATTCGAGCTCAACCAAATCATCAGGATCAAACCATGAGGGCCCGGAAGCATCGTGTGAAGACTCGAAATCTGCATACCAAGAAGTGAACGTATGGCCACCCTCTGTCAGCCTAGATTCAGTTGGCGAAGATAAAGAAGAGTCGTCCAAGTATGTAGCCAAATATGCACTGATGGCCTTATCCTTAAACTGAGCATTCATGAACCTAATGTCAGCTTCTTGGATCTCGATTTCCGCCTCGTTCATTTTAAGGTGCATAGTTTTGTTGTCGATGTTCAATTTTTTGTTGATGTATTGCAACGTTTCCTTTCTCTGGTGCAAGTCAATTGTACAAGATGTGCATTTTCCTTTCAAACCTGTAAAGGCAACTTTATCCTTGTGATCGAAAACCGATGTTGTTGAGTGCATGTACAAATGTGATATAACCAAAGGTTCAAAAATCAATTGGTATTTCACAGTGTATAGATGCAATCCCATCTTGACATGAGACTTCGATACTGGAGAGTTGACAAACAAGGGACCTTGCTTAATGGGAAGCGAGGTATGCTTTGTCAACATATTCCACCAGTGGAAGAAGTAAAAGAATGTCAATGGAGTCAAATAAGCTGCATTGAATGCGTTACCATTTGATGACTTTGAAATCACCGAAAAGGCAAGATGAAGATAGTCTGATCTGTACTTTTCGTAGGAGTCGGGGTGCCATTTGCACATGGGGTTGGTGACAACAACATCGTAATGAGGTTTGAAGTCCCTTGTTCTCTCCTGGTCGTCACCTAAAGCAGTGGTATTGTTCACGTTACGCTCAAAGTCAAATCCCAATTTCCACTGCACCCTGTCCGATGAAGTTAGCTTCATGACTCGTTTATGAAACTTCTTCGCTTCTGAGTCTATATCGTTCTCTTCAACATCGGCCAATGTTTCATCGTAAAACAAGCTCCACGTTTTCCGTTCGGTTGAAGAATAATTGGGTATACCAAGGATAAAATCGTCGCTATCAAGAAGTATCAACTCTTTGGGTTTTCCTGTATCGTTGATCCTCAAGGAGACGTTATTTTTCCAACAGAAAACAAGCCCAGCTGCTTTTCCGATCAACTCGTATGGACTGGCAGACCCCTTCATGTGAAGGCACAATTCGTTGGGTATGTTAAATTTGATTTTTCCATGGAGAAGTAAGGCAACCTTATCCCACCAACCTAGTGGACTATCATCTATAGCAGGCTTGGTGAAGCTATCGAACGCTGTCGCAACCGCTGATATTCCTGGCTGGTATGACTTGCACCAGCTCAACATACATGCTCTATCGGTAGTGAGATCACATTCAAAGTCAAACGTGAACTTTACAGGAGTAAGGGTACGAGGGATGTACACGGAGTAGAATGTGTCGGTGCACTTTTCCTCATTCAAGGAAGGTGAAAACGGCACAAAAATGTATCTCATTTCTTCCTTCCGTGTTACCAACTTTTCATTCACGACCAAGTTACCTCTGAGATCTATTGTAGTCTTGGTTGGATCCGAATTCAGAGGAAAGGACACCAATGGCAACGGATAATCACGAATGTAAACGATGAGCGACGTACTTCTAAGTCGTCCATAAAGTGGAACAAGAATGGAATAGTCAAGTCGCGGTTGTCCCTGACCATATTTATGAAGAAAATCGTGTATGTCGTCAATTTTTGCCTTGCTCAACTCAAGATCAAAGTCTTGGAATCCAGCACCCATCAAGTACGGTGGGTCCGAGTACTCCAAGATATCGTACTTTGAAGTTATGGTCTCGCTGACTTCGTCCGTGCCCCAAATTCTTGTGACCCTGTCTCTCCACAGCTTCAATTTAACGTGCTTGAAAACTTTATACTTTTTGATCCATGCGGAAGACAAGTTCTTCTCAAGAGACTCTTTAGCTGAGGCTATGATTCTTTCGGCCTCTTCTTCCGTGTAAAACTCTTCTTCGTTCGCAGGAGTTGACGCTCCATTTGATGTTTGTGTGTGAGTTGACTTGGACTTTCGAGTTTTCCGTGCTTTACTTGAAGCCTTCGAGTCGTCCATAATATTACGCAACGGGCTTCTAAAGGATGGCTCGTGCTTATGAGTGTGCTTTTGAGGCTGCTCATAGGTAAGTTCAATTTGAGATTCTATTGATGGCTTTGTTTGAGCACGAATCTCCTCCACTCTCTTTTCAAATAGGTCTCTTTTCCGAAGCCTGTTCTCGTTTTCTATTGCAGAAAGCTCAAAAATGAAACCCAACTCACGCTCAAATGGATCGTTCTCGAGTGACATTCCCAAAGTTTTCGTACGGATTCTGACCGAAGGAAAGTCGGTTGCATCGCGCTTTTGGGGCAAAATTCTGCTGTAGTCGTTGTTACCGTCAACAAAGTTCAGGAAGTTTTGCTTGATTTGGCGCGCTGCCTTGGCGAATGTGATGATGTTATCGAACACAGTGTAGAACAAGAAGGAGTACGGAATATTCAACCGAATGGTAGTTGCAAAAACATCCACGAGATTCGACTCAAGGTCCAAGCCAAGCTTGAAGTTGAAGTGAGCAATTGATAGGAGCCTTGCCCATCTTTTCACCGCAGGATGTACGACGTAGACTCTGGCAAAGGTGATGTTTGCTTCCTTCGTTGTGATCACATCCGACAGGGTCAACGACTCTATTTCGAATAACGCATCGACATTATTCGGAAACCGCGACACCACGGCCACCGAGTCTATCTTGACATTGAGCTTGAGGTTTGAGTGTGAGCCACTGAGCTGGGATATTCTTTTTCCAGACGCTTTTCTCTTGACGGTAGGAGCAAAATAGTGGATCAAGGTTCGGGCATAAATCGAACACCAAATGAAAAAAGTGTCTAACCGACCATCGGCTTCGGGGATCATGAGCGTCAACAAATTTTTGTCCTCTTTATCGAAGTTACCAATTTTCAAGTCGCGGACATTGACCACCTTCTTAACTCTCTTGAGATTCGCATTTTCGTTATCTTCCGAGAGCGTGGTATCCAAGCTGGTAACATCGCTCACGGTGGGCAGATGCTCGTCATAAGTCGTCACAAGATCAAAGTCGGGGATGTACTCAGACATACACTCACTAAGCGTAAAGCACTGAAACGTACGCATTTTCGCCAGGATATCTTCAGACGCTCTCTTGTAATTGATACTAACCCCTTCTATCTTGATGGAAACACCACGCTTAAACTCAGCAAGATCTATGTCCTTTTTAAGTGTCTCGTCGTAGATGGTGAAACTGGGTAGACCATCATTACATATGATATCAGCTTGGAGAGAAGTGACACTAACTTTGATAGACGAGATGAAGGAGGGTAAGATCTCAAACAACTTGACGTAGCTCTGGACTCCTTTTTGTGAGTCTTCTAGTTTTGGCTCGTCCTTATCTTGTTCCATCAAAAGATCATATCTTCGATTTGAATGCTCAATATTTCTATTCCTAATTTCACGAGCAAGGTGAAAGATTGCCGAGTTCACCGACGACAACTTCAAGTTTTTAAGTATCACCGTCAACGAAATATTATTGTTGTAGACATCATAGGTCGCCTTCAAGCTGAACTTGGGAAGAGATATGGTGTTGTCGGCCACCAAGTACTCAAACCCCACAAATTTGAAAATACCCGTAAGTAACTGAGTCTTGTGCTTGGAGCTGGGTGACTGTATGATTTGACTCAAGTTTTTATTCGTGAACTTGTGCACGAATCCTTGCAAGCTGATCGATACCACCATGTTCAGATAAGCGTCGCGATGAAACGTCTCTTTCTTCTCGATCTCCGACATGCTTGGCTTGGGGAAATGCATATTGAGCGTGGTCGTAACGATGACAATCTTCAACTTGACCTCAGACACAATTGCAAGTATATGTTTTATGATTGGAGCAAATGCTGGTTTTGGGGCCGACGACGACTTGGGCTTGATCAAGCGCTGTATCAAGTCTAGCTGGTCATGATAGACATCGATCACCGAGTTTGTCAACGTGACCGAACTGGCCACATTCAAAGGTTCCTGCTTTCCAAAATCTTGACATTTGTTGTCCATAAAGTTGTAAATCCGGCGGAATAAACGCATGGGAGCACACTCTAAAGTGATTGTCCCCGATGGTAAATCCAAGCATTTGGTGCCCTTGTGGTGAAGTTTTGTCGAAGTCAAGTAGATTGTGAATACCCGGGCCGCCGTTGGAATGGTGTTGAATTTTTTGAGCGGTGTAATGGAAAACGCAGCGTTTCCGCACGTCACCTCCACATCACCATACGAAAGCACGAGATCGTTGAACTTTATGTCTGTCAACTCCACTAACTTTAGGATCTGGTCGATGAGGTCCAAATTGGCATCGATTTGTTTCCGTTTATTAATCTTGGCGGTGTCTGGGACGATTGCAGTCGTAGATGGTTTGAGCTTGAAAACGAACTCCTTGGTTTTGTCCACTGGTACCACAAGCTTGTCCACTGTCAAGTTAAAGTCAAAGTTGCGGAAAGACCAAACGTACTTGGAAGGGTCATCGAGAGGACATTCAGCGATAACCGAGCAAAGAACTGTGAATTCAATGTTCCGCAAGTGGAGGATACTGCTCTGGTAATTCTCCGATTTTGGGTCTCCCGAGCTCAAATAGAGGTTATAAATGGCAAACAGAACCCGGTTCTTGGCCATAGAAGAGTAGTGTGCTTCCATCTTGAAGACATCGAAGAACACAGTATAGGCATCTCTGCGGTCAGCGTCACAGATAGAAACCCGGAAAAACATGAACATGACCTGGTTGATGATCCGGGTGGATATCAAGAAGTTGTGAAGTCGTTTCGGCACTATTAGTTGGAGTTCTTCGGGTACATTCAACGTGCGAGGTTGTGAGGATTTCTTGTCACCCGACGGAGCAATTCGTTCGATGTTCACATCCACAAACTCAATTCCCAAGAACCGAACAGGCGAGTTTTTCCACCGGAACAAATGGAACCGAAAGTAAATTTTCCGGATGTATATCCTCGAGGTCGGCAACGTCACCGTGACATGCTTGAAAGCCAACCAGCCAAAAGACTTGATGGTGACGTGTGGTATTCGGTTTACAAGGAGTATGAGACACGCGTAGAACGCCACCACACATGATAGAATGGTCAATAACCAATTCATGGTGAAATACACAGTGGGTGAATTAGCCGAGCAGGAAGCAGAATCTCGAAACCGACACTATGACAAAGTTGTGAACTAAATATAGGTAATTGTGGATTGTGTGAGTGATAGCGAGGTACCTCCAGGGTCTCAATCACAAATTAAGCGGCTAACTTTGTAGAAATTCCTGTTTCCAGTCTGTTATCTGGGACCGGTAGTTCCGCACCCTCATTGAAAAATAATTTTGGTAAACAAATGAACAAAAGCAATACTACACTATGCTACACAAATGTACACCTGTATGACTATAAATTGGCCAGTGAGCCATTGGAGAGCTTAGGAGGCTACTACAGTCTTCAAAATGGCAAAATGTTGCAAAACCAGCGCTTAAACTGTATCCCAAGCCATGTGGTTATCTGCAGGACGGGTGGGGCCCTGTGTGCAGAAACTTCTAAGGAAGAAGCGGCGGGTGTTCCACGCATTATGTAACGCAGCCACGCTCGAATAATGCGTCGCTTTGCAACCGATTGCAGGGTCAATGCGACTAACCAAATGGACCAAAATGGTGATGAGATGAGGCTACCGGTTCCTTTCCGGTTGCTGCTCCTTCTTCTGTTGACATATAGGAGGCTGCAACTGAAAAATGCACATTGGCTAAACTTCTTGTGGTACTGTACATAGTGCCATCTCGAAGATACGTTCTGGGACAAATTGTTGTCGTCTAGAATCTCCACCGCTGCCTAATGTGTGGTGGTGGACGGCTTTTGGTGGGTGTAACATTTTGGACCGGCTGCTGAAGGCCCTTTGAAACTATTGCCTAAAACGGAAATTTAATTGGCACCCCTCGCCCTTTTACTGTGGTGTGCATGTGGGACATTTCCCTTTTTGTATATAGTGTTGCTGAAGGCTTTTTCCTAATTGGGTAAAGGTATTAGCAGCCAACTGCAAAGTCCAGAAAACTAGACGGAAAAATGCCAAAAGCAGTAACAAAACATTGCAACTTGTGCCAAGTCAAACCAATTTACTCCTCCTGTTCACTAAATTTAGAGAAACTGCCAAAAATGGATATGTTCGAACCGGTCGCAAAATTATTATAAAATGGATCCCCCATTCCAGAAGTTTGTTTTCTAACACTAGTCTACTCGCTTAACTTCAACTACGATGAAATTGACTGCCACATCTGCCACCTTGGTATTGGCCCTCACAGCTGCCGTCAATGCTGCTCCTGCTCCATACGAGGGAGAAACTGCTGTCTCCAAAAGAGACCTTTCTGCTGCCAATGACGTTGCCTTGGCCATGAACGAGTTTGTTGCCAAGAGAGATACCATGAGTGCGGATGAGATCATGAAGAGAGAAAACCAAATTGTCACCGATGTCTTATCGTTAATCAAGAACTTTGGTTTCGCACCTCAGATTATCGAGTACCTTGTGTCGGACCCAACTTTCGGACCTATCACGGAAAAGACCATTGTCTACCTTGTTAAGAACGGATTGATTAACATTGGTACTTTGCTCAAGGCTTTGAACGATTCTGGTTTGGCGGTGCTGGTGATTAAAGGTCTTATCAACGACTGTGCTCTTTACCAAGAGATTTTCAAGATTGCTGAGCTGTATATTTCCGATTTGATTTCCAAGATCAAGGCCAAGATTAGTGGCAAGAGAGAGCTTACCGAGTTCGAGTCTGCTCCAATTATGGTGCCAACCGCTGAAAAGAGAGACGCTTATGATGTTCTTGTCAGTGTGATGGAATCGTTGAAGAGTTCGGGTTTGGCCGACCAGGTTGTGCAGGCTTTGGTTACCGACAAGGGTTTCTTGACCTTTGGTGCTGACTTGATCAAGCAATTGTTCCTGAGCGGCGCCCTTACCATCTCAGAACTTATCTCTGACCTTGCTGATTCCGGCTTGGTTCCATCCTTGTTCAAGGCATTCTTCAACCTTGGTACCTTGAACGATGTGATCACCACTGCCTTGGCTGCCGCTTCTGGAAAGTGTGGTGGACCAGTTTCTGGAACAGTGGCATCTTCTGCCTACCCATCTACCACCACTGCGACTACTTCTACTTCCACCGGAAAGGGTGCTTGCAGAAAGAGAAGAAGATCTTACAACTACTAATTCCGAGGCTCGCTTCACGTACGACACCCAAAAAGTACCCATAACGACGTGTTAGACCTATTACCCCATTTTCTTTTGTATTGTTGGTCCATTCAAAATTATTTATCTGTCTACAAAGTATACCCTTTAACATTAGGATGACTACTATGGTTGCGGCTACAGGTGGCCCCATCCTTGCAGACACCTACCCTGAGAAATGCTTACTAGATGGTGTTATGCTCAACGGCTATGGATAATCTTAAATATAAAATGTTTGAAATTACGTAGAATTTATTGGGAAAATTGTTCGAGAGGGAATGGTCTAAATGTTCTTTCCTGATCAGGCAATACGTTCGGTGAACTCCATGATTTCGAAACGAAAATTTCAGTAATTGATATATTCAAAAATTTGAAATTTGGTAAAATTGAAAAATTGAAAAATTTGTAAAACTCCCTTTTTTGTTTTACTTCTTCTTTGAAAAGCTGAGTCATTCCAGATGCTCTACCTGTGGCTTGGAGTCCACATCCAACTCTTCTATATCGAACGCTTCTTCACCATCAAAAATCTGAGCAATTTCCTCCAATGAGTAGCCCTTGGTTTCTGGATAATAAAGGTACGTGTTGACACAGATGATCGCCAACAAGACACAGAACACAATGTAGTACTTCCAGCCTATTCTGTCCAACGCAATTGAGTTGCAAAAGGCCGCAATTATCAACGAACCATACACTCCCATCAACTCAGCAGTGACCCCTTTGGACCGCAAAAAGTAAGGAAAGATTTCTGTAGGATACGCCAAGAGCAACGGAGTGTAGGCAATATCGTAATGGAAGTAGAAAATGAAAATGAACCCAACCACGGCTCGACCTGCTGCCGTATTTCTCGTCTCATCAAAAACTGCGGAACAAGCAGTCCAGATGATATACGATATAAGCATTCCAATACCGGACCAAAGAAACAACGTTCTTCTTCCAAACCAGTCCACCAACAACGCTGCAGAAGCAGCTGCTAAAAGATTGAAAATCTGAAGCAAACCATTTATCAACGTTTGCATGGACGATTCGGTAATTCCTATGGTGTCCAATACCAACGTCAAGTAATAAGACACCACGGCAATACCGTTCCATTGGGCAAACACCCCAAGACTCACGGCAATGTACGTACGTTTCCTGTTGCCAGGAGTCGCAATCAAGTCGCTCCACTTCGACTGTTTCGCAGCCTTTTCCTTCTCCAATGCCGTTACAATTTCTGTCAATTCCACCTTGACTAATTCCGACGACTCGTCTCCGCCCGCATGGTACTTGACAAGCAAAGAACGAGCTTCTTCCATTCGATCTTTGGATACGAGCCAACGTGGACTCTCAGGAACAAACCACAAAAAAGCGAGCTGGACAACTGGAAACCCTGCTTGCAAAATTGTAGGAATCCTCCATTCCCAAGTATCTCCCCGACCGTCTGTCCCATAGCAAGTCCACGACGCCAAGATGGCACCGAGGTAATAGCCGCACCAGTAAAGCGAAGTCATTTTACCTCGGAAACTAGGATAGGACATTTCCGCTATCAAGAGTGGTGCAGGCTGAACTGCGAACATTCCCGCTGCTCCAACGATGAACCGCGACACAATAAGCTGGGCAACAGTAGTTGATGTAGCCTGGATAATTGTAGCAACCACAATTCCTACTAACCCAGCAAATATCGTCAACTTTCTGCCAAACTTATCGGTACACCATCCGCAGAAAGGAAGCACAATAAAACAGCCACAATTCTGGGCGGCATTGATAAACCCAAGCATTGTACCTTCTGGATGATGGAAATAATCTCTCCATTGCGTCAACGATTGCAAACCGTTCATCAAGGAACCATCGTACCCAGCAGTAGCTGATGAGAGAAGAGGCACCATCAACAAAAGATTGAGTGTTAGGAGGTGCTTGACACGAAACCAGGGCACACCACTGTCAGGCAACACCTCAGCAATAGCTGGTCCCACAATCTCATTTATACTCGAAGTCTTAAATTTCATCGTTGAACGATCACGCAAACACTTTCCCCGATTGTGTCCATTTGGCTCCACCTTTTATAGCCAGCCAAACGTTAAATTACGGTTGTGGGGAGAAGAAGTTTATGGCAATCGAGCCGCCTGGAAAGGTGCATTCTGGTGGAGGTAGGTGTACTGTCTCCGGACGTATGCCCACAACCTGCATACACCCGCATGCCAGATCCTTTCCCCACAATTGCTAAAATGGGGGGGAAAGTAAATTACCGGGGTCCTGCATGCGGGTGCATGGCGCAGTCTACGTGGTTTGGGTGCAAATTTATTCTATGGGCAGCAGAAGCCACCATCGACGATAAAATCGCTTCCGGTTGTGTAGGTGGAAGCATCGCTGGCCAAGTACAAGTAAATGCCCTTCAACTCTCTGGGATCAGCATCCCGGTGAAGCGGGATCATTTTGAACCAAGCTTCCTTCATCTCAAAAGGACAATCGCCAGAAATAGGCGTATCAATGTAGCCTGGAGAAACCGAATTGACCCTCGCAAAGTCAGCCCATTCCACAGCCAACGACTTGGCCAAGTGGATCACGGCTGCTTTGGAGGCATTGTAGCACGCCTGCTGCTGGGGAATGTTCACAATATGTCCCGACATGGAACCGGTGAAAATAAGATTTCCAAAGCCTTGTTTTTTGAACACATTTCCAGCAGCACGAGCACAATAGTAAGCACCGTTGAAGTCGGTGTCGACCACGTCATGCCATTGAGCCAAAGTTTGGTCCAAACCACCGGCTTTGGCAGGAATACCAGCATTTGCGATCATCACATCCAACTGGCCAAATTTCTCAACTGTCTTAGTAACACCTGCCTCGACTTGTTCCCACGACTTGACATCCACTTTAAGCGCATGGGCCTCAACCCCGTATTTCTGGATCAATTCCTTCGCGAGGTCTTTGGCAAGAGGATTTTCGTGGTACCACAAGCTGAGACTGGCGCCTGCTTCGGCGAGAGCTCTCGCAACCTCATGAGCAATGCCACCACTGGCACCGGTAATGATGACAGATTTTCCCTTCATAGAGAACATTTGGAACACGCTGTCGGGCAATTGAGGGTTTGGCTTTCTAATGGATTGCATTTTGGGGAATTGGGTGAGTGGGAGGTTTGCTGGGGTTTTATGTAGCTCGCCGGAATTCTGTGCACCTGGAGAGTGTACCCCACAAACGCTACGGATTCGGAAAAAGTGTCGGAAAGTTTTCTAACTTAGTTTCTATATCCCTGGATGACAACCTTGATGACATCGGTACGGCCCTCTTTGACAAGCTCGAATGCCTTCTCTGCGTCTTCAAATTTAAACCGATTGGTAATCAAACTTTTCACGTTGACTTTTCCAGATGCAACCAAGTCGACCGCATTAGGGTACACGCCAGTACTGTAGCGTATACTCCCGGTCCAATTGAGCTGTTTGACAAGCGCTTCGGTGACAGGAAACGAAACTAGCTCGCGGCCCATTCCAGCCTGAACAAAACGTCCCTCAGGTCGAGCTGCGAAAACTCCCACCTGGATACATGGCTCAGCTCCAGACGCCTCCAAAACGACGTCGGCACCAGCCCCCAAGTCGAATTTGGCCTTAATGTCTTTAGAGATGCGAATTGCAAAATCTTCCGGCGATTCGGTTTCCAGTCTCATGCTCATTTTGTAGACGCTATCGGCTGCGAAATTTGCAGCAAATGCCAATCTGCCATCGGAAATATCCACGCCAATGACTTTTTTACATGCGTATGCCTTGGCCACCGACTGGCACAAGAGACCTATAGGACCGCATCCAAATACCAATACGGAATCAACCGCTTGGAGCTGAGCTCGCTTACAGATCTGCACTGCCACGGCCACGGGTTCCACCAACGCTGCCTCTTCCATGTCCATATGGTCCGGAATCTTGTAGCAGTAGTCGTAGGCAACAGTGTAGTACTTTGCCAAAGTTCCATCCCATGGGGGTGTGGCTGCAAATACCATATCTTCACAGTGGTTGTATTTTCCATCTCTGCAGTGAGCGCAGTACCGACATGGAACCCCAGGCTCAATTGCAACCCGGTCGCCAAGTTTCAAGTTGGGAACCTCCGACCCAGTCTCCACAACTACTCCGCTCGTCTCGTGGCCCAAAACCATATCGGTGCCTTCTTCCAAAATAAACTTTCCAATTCTGCCTCGCTGCCAGTAGTGAACATCGCTGCCACAGATTCCCGTTTCGGAAACATGGACCCTCACTTCCTTGGGGCCCAAAGGTGCAATTGGGCGGTCTTCAAAGGCCACGTTCTTGACGGACTTCAACACAAACGCAGGGTTGCTGAACGACTCCATTGAAGGAGAAAACAGTGCCCCCGCATTTTTATATATCTGCCCGGAAATCTGTGCCCCTCTCCACTCCCGCTAAACTTGCCGCGGCGGACCACGGTGTCCGTGCCCAGATTAAATAGGGGGTTGGTGCCACGAACCCAGAACATGATTCAAGAATACGCCAACAGGGCAGTACAGTGCCTTCACAGGTGTGAAAATGACCGGGTTTTGATCGCTCTTGCTGGAGTACCGGGGTCGGGAAAATCCACCATTGCGCACCAAATCTCAGACTACATTAACAATACCTTGAATGTAAGATGTACTGTGATGGGAATTGATGGCTTTCATCTCTCCAGAGATCAACTCCGAAAGCTGCAAGACCCCGAACTCGCCTTTGCCAGAAGAGGTGCACCGTTCACGTTCGATGCGGAGGCAGTGTTGCAGTTTGTCCGCCGGTTGCGAAAAACCTGTCAAACCAGTAAACGCGGGGTAATATATGCACCTTCGTTTGATCACAAACTAAAGGATCCTGTGCCCAATGGCGTGACTATTCCACTTGAAACCAGTATAGTTCTCATCGAGGGTCTCTACCTCTTGTTGGATGTCGAACCGTGGAAAGAAATCGCTTCTTTGGTGGACGAAAAATGGATGCTTGAAGCCGACCGAGAAGTGTGCCGCACCAGAGTTGCAAAGAGACACGTCGAGGCGGGTATCGAGCCCGATTTGGAGCTGGCGTACCGTCGGGTGGACTCTAACGACCTCGTAAACTCCGAGTATATCTTGCTGCACACGGCGCCGGTCGTGGATATGTACTTGCACTGAGCGGACTTCTGTCGCCCTCTCGGCGATTCCGAGTATTTCCCCACATTTTCCCTATAAAAAGATGAGGTTTCCAAACGATTGCCAATGCTCTACCAAAACGAAGACGCTCCCGTGCAACAATTCTTCAGTCTTGCCAACAAAGTGTCGTTGGTGACCGGTGGGTCTCGAGGCATTGGCTTGGCTGCCGCTACCGGTCTTGCAGAAGCGGGCTCTGACATTGCTATAACCTACAATTCTTCATCGCAAGAAACAATTGACCAACTCAGGGCCAAGTTTGAGGGTCTAGGGGTCAAGTTCAAAGCGTACAAGTGCAATGTCTGTGCCAAGGAAGCCATCCAAAAGTGTGTGGAAGAGGTATTGAAGGACTTTGGTCGTCTAGACGTAGTCGTACCAAATGCTGGAATTGCAACTCATGTGCCAGCCGAGGACTTTACCGAAGAAGAATATAGAAAGATCATGGGAGTGAATTTGGACGGAGCGTTTTTCACAGCGCAAGCGGCAGCCCAGGCATTCAAGAAACAAAAAGCCAGTGGAATTTTGCAGCAAGGTCGCATCGTGTTCACGGCGTCTGTGTCTTCATTAATTGTGAACTACCCGCAGAAACAGGCACCCTACAACGCTTCCAAGGCGGGGCTCGTGCGCTTGGCCAAGTGTCTTGCCGTGGAATGGGTCGATTTTGCCAGAGTAAATTGTATTTCCCCCGGGTATATCGACACCGATATGTTGGATGTTCATCCCAAAGAATGGAGAGACACCTGGTTCTCAATGATCCCGGCCCAGCGGCTTTGCCAGACATACGAGCTCAAGGGAGTGTATGTGTTTTTGGCCAGCAATGCCTCGTCGTATATTACTGGCGAAGAACTTGTGGTGGGGGGTGGATATACATTGCGCTAAGTCAAGTTAAACTGCTGCTCTAAATCAAACGAAACCGGCCAAAGCATGCTGTGTAGTTGTAGAAGCTGAGACGTAGGACTTTCATCGGTAGCGGCTGGTTCTGGAGACGACGCATTGGGTTGATTGTACAAGTAGCCATGGCCGAGCGTCGATATAAGGTCCAAAAGCTTGGCTGCGGAAGGGCAGATAGAGGTCAATGAAGCAATGATATTTTGGGCAGTAACCACGTCGTTTCGCCAACTATCGGCGTGTGCCGAAGAAGGATTGTTTCTCAAACAAACCAACGGCATGAGTGCCGCAGGAACCACAAAGCATAAAGTATACCAGGTGTCCATGCGGTTGTGGTCTGGCTTGGAGCACCAGAAACGGTTCATGCTTTCGATCAGTTTGGAGCATTCTTGCAAGCAAATTTCTCCTGCTTGGCGCTCGTACTGGTCGCCGGAGTCCTGGCTCGAAACAACGACTCTCTTCAACAAAAACGTTCGGTACATCAAGATCCGCAAGTTTCGAAATCGCCATTCGAGCACATACTTGCTCAACTTGTACTTGTCTCCCACTGAAGCACTTTCGTCATAGTATGGCGGAACTAGTCTCTTCCAGCGCTCGAGGTACTTTTTATCCCAGGCCAAGAGCTGGCATGCTGAGGGAAACGGGTCGGTAATTATTCTTTCGTAGATGCCATTGGTCAACAAATGTAGTAGTGACTGGAGCCGGACACTGGTGTATATTGTAGGTTCGTTTTCAGGTACGGGCATCTGCTTCGTTAGCGCCGTCAAACAGGAATCCGGAATGTTCATAGGAAGACTGGTATCAATGCCAGCACAGGGAATACAGAGCGGCCTTCCGAAGGTGATATTCTGACCACAGTCAAAGATATATAGGCACCACCAGATCCGCCGTCGCATTTCCTTTTCCAAAAGTGACTCTCCATGTCGACCAATTTCTCGGTGGATGCCCAAACCCAAAGCCATTCGAACTGCCAATCCCAAGTAGCTGTAGCCAGAATTGGGTTTGTCTCTTTTTTGAAGATAGTTGGACATTAGCGTGATGGTCGTTACCAAAGTAAGATTGCCTCTCTCCATTATTTCCATGGAAAGTTTTGACTTTGCCAACTCAAAGAGGGTCAAGTCGTCGTTTTGCTCGGGAGAAACCCCAGACATGAACGAGCCGATGGCTGCAACCATATACATCAAGCTTTCCCAGCCTTGCGGAGGCACGACGATCTCATTGAAATGAGCCATGAAAATAGGCTCATAGATAATGGGATAAGACACATGGAAAGTGCTGAAGTATTGGGTGATATAACCCTCCAATGTGTTCTTTGGTATGTTTGTCAATGGCTCTTCATCAACATGATTTCCATCCTCACCATCTCCATGCGGGTTGTGGAAAAAGAACCCACCACCAACCAAGTTGATGAGGGCTGCACTGGACGGCGACCCCAAGTACCCATTGGTGTCCATTGTCGCTATTCCATCGATTATAGACGCTTGGCGGTTTCCATGGGGAAGATTTCTTTCGTCCCAATTGTACGACACCGGTGAGAGATCTGTAGTTGATTTGTGGAGCCCAGTTTCGTTGACACTCGAGGGCACTAGCTGTGGAACCTGGAGGTCTTCCAAACCATCGTCACTCGTCAATAGTTGTTTAATACTATTTCTTCGGTGAGTTGCAGTGGTGGTGAACAGATCGATCAAATCATCGATATTCGAGCCATTTTTGATTTCGTGGACCATTCGTGGAATATCCAAAGTTGGAAAGTGCCGCTGGATCACTTTTTGGCTGATTCGAAGCTCCTCTTCAACCTGAGTAAGGTGCTTCCTAGTCAATGGGCTTCGATTCGTCTTCTCATATAGACAATGTCGATGATGTTTCAAACATAAAGAACATGTAGGTACGTCACGAGAACATTTCAGACGTCTTCTTTTGCACTCGTTGCACGCAAACTGCGAGTCATTGTCTTCGCAGACCCGCTTTCGCTGGGGAGATTCAATCATGAAGGCTTCGGAGGAGGAAGACTGTTATAATGCGACTGCACATGCACCCCGCATTCGGGTGCACTGTGCACCTGGGGTAACCGTTACTAAGGCTTGATTCCGGCTGCATGAAGAAGACATCGGTATTCTTGGGTCAGGTTGGAGAATTATGAACTTTTCTAAAGTGATATTGTTAGAAGAAGCTATGGCTCCTTACAGGCACTGAGAGTTAATTCTCATCTCCTTATGAAAGTGAACTTAGAAAGTGATTTTGCAGCCAGAATGAAGTATTGAAGTTTTGATCAACGGAGCCCTTGGATGCCAAAACAATATATCTTGGGTATCCTAGAACTATCTACATTTACTTTTTCGTGGTCATTTTTCAGAATCCTGACGAACAGACGATATAAGTCCAGTGGTCCCAGCCTCATTCCCAAGTAGTTTCTCAAGTCAGCTCAATCAAAATTGTCAAGTATGCATTCTAGCTTTTCTAGCTTCTAGGGTCTCGAGTTATGCACAACAGAAGCTTTTGGCTACAAATTTACAGTTCACCCAAAGTGGAAGTCCACCCGAAGCGAAAGTCCAAGAAAGTGAAAAGTCACCAGCGAAAGTCAACTATCGTAGTTGAAAGCTCGTAGTTGAAAGCCCCACAGAGAATAAAGGCTCTATTTGCACCCAATGATAACATAACAAGTCCAAAAACACTTTTCTTCCACCTTACCGAACGATTTTAGTTGCTCTTCTCGAATGCGATTTCAAGATTTGGTACAAAAAAGCCTGTTTTCATTTGACTGCTCAGAAGCGATGAGCGGAATTGACCGCAGTGGCGGTGGCTTATAGTGGATTTTCCTCTCAATTCCTCCTAGTAACCCTCGATTCGATTAGTAATGTTTCATCGGTATGCCGCACGGAGCTATGCCCAAAAGGTTCATTATCTCCGTTGACTAAAATGACTAAAGCGACGACCATTCATATCGATGGCACGGTGATGGTACGGTGATATGGGTATAAAGCTGTTGCCCAGCGCTGCTAAGAAGTATCAATCAGTCAAATATGACCAAACAAACAATTTTTATCTCTGGCGGAAACCGTGGAATCGGATACGAGTTGGTGGAGTTATTCTCCAAAGACCCAGAAACCAGCGTTATTACCACGTCCAGGTTCCCAGCGTCTGCCACCAAGTTGCAGGAGTTGGCAAGAACAAAGCCAAATGTTCAATTCGTCAAGTTGGACATTGCCAGTGACGAAAGTATCAAGTCTGCCGCGGCTGAGATTGCAAAACTCACCAGCCACATCGACGTCTACATTTCCAACAGTGCCTATATGGACTTGGCCAAGACTTCGCAGACCCCCCGGGAGAACTGGCTTGCCCACTACACCGTCAATGTTCTTGGCGCTGTTCAATTGTTCCAGGAATTGCTCCCGTTGGTAAAGAAAAGTGAAGTGAAAAAAGTGGTGTTCATTTCAAGTGCCGCCGGTACCCTCAGTTCTGAAATGCCAATCCCGGGCTCCGCCTACGGCCAGTCCAAGGCAGCACTCAACTTTACTGCCCATGACTTGGCAAAGGAATTGGGTCCAGAAGGGTTCACTATTGTGCCAGTTCATCCTGGTGTAGTGAGCACCGAAAAGGGCGCAGAAGTTGCACAGCAAATTATCGGCTTGGTGCCACAAGTTGCGGATATGTTTGCCGGCATGCCAATGTTGACCCCCCAAGAGTGTGCTGTGGCGTTGCAGAAGCTTGTTGATAAGTTGAAGACGGAAGACAGTGGAAAGTTTTTAAACTTCGACGGCCTGGTGTTGCCGTGGTGAGCGAGCTTCAGCTAGTACATGAGATTATGTAGCGTAGTGAATAATATGACCCTGAGTGAGTGGTGAATTTGGTAACCCAATGAACTTGTGTGAACTTTTGTGAACTCTAGCAAATCTAGTAAACTTATGTCTGAGTGAACTTTCTCAAACTTTGGCTGCGAATCGCGACATTCCACAGTCGTGTATGGGTGTTGACGTAAATGCAGGACAGCACCGCACACGGAAATAGTATACCTCTTGCCTCGTTACAGATTCGCACGCAGTGGTCACCTCTGTCGCATGCTGTGATGACTTGAATTAGTAACAGTAATTCAGCAACACTCATATAATCGAATTAGATAGTAACCCGTATTCATATTCGATATGTATAAACCTAACATGATCACAGAGTAATTTTTCTGAAGATCTCTTTCACCCATATGTACCTCTAGGAACGTGTGATATTAATAGAGTAGGTACCGGAGCGCCATACATGTCCTGGAGCTGATACCTGTATATAGCATCCATACCCGTCCTGCACATTCCCCACGTCATCCCGCACGTGATCGATGTTGATGTCGCGTCAACTTTTGATTTGCGACAACACCATCAATGCCAGGGTAAGTATCCAGCTGAAACCCCAAAAGTGACCCATTTTTGCTAACCCAGTGAAACCGTGACCATCCAGGCCGGCCAATGTGGAAACCAGGTGGGTTTCCAATACTGGAACCAATTGGCGCAAGAACACGCCATTTCCGTCGATGGTGAAAGGTCGGATTTTTCCGCTCAAAACCCCGCCGGAGTCTCCGATGGAGCCCCAAACGGCCACCACAAGCAAAACGACCACCCAGAGTTGTTTTTCCACCAAACCAGCAACAACAGGTACACGCCTCGTTCGGTGATGATAGATTTGGAACCGTCGGTGATCACCAAATGCACCAATTCGATGCCCATGATCAACCCCCGCAACTTGCACGTGAGCGAGCAGGGCAATGGAGCCGGAAACAACTGGCTAAACGGGTATAGCTACGGAAGTCAGTACGAGGAGGACTTGTTGAATCTTATTGATCGCGAGTGCGACAAGTGCGACAACCTCAACAACTTGCAATTGTTCCACAGTGTGGCCGGAGGCACCGGGGCGGGCATAGGCTCGTTTTTGTTGGAGGCACTCAACGACAGATACGGCAGCAAGAAATTGATGAATACGTTCCTGATTTTTCCCTCCAGTGAGGGCACGTCTGACGTGGTGGTGCAGCCATATAACACAATGCTCACTTTGAAAAGACTCATAGACTTCAGCGATGCCACCGTGGTGTTCGACAACGACGCCTTGACCGGGGTGGAGAATATGATCGTGAAAAACACCGGCTCCGATAGGGCCACCTCGGCGTTCCACGGCCCCAACAAGTTGATCGCCATGGCTCTGGCGAGCATCTCCAACCCCATCCGGTTCCCCGGCTACATGTACAGTTCGCACGAACTGATCTTGTCGACGCTAGTGCCCACGCCGGATCTCAAGTTTCTTTCCGCAGCCATCGCTCCGGTATCTGAAATTGTCGGCGACAATTCGACCCGGTTGCACACCATGAACGAGTACGATTTGGTGCTTGAGCTTTTGGACGACAAGTACAAGATGAACCGGGTTTCAGAACCAGTCAACTACATAGCTATGCTCACCTACTTGATAGGTGCCGAGTCCCAACCCGAGATCAGAAAGGGAATTATCAAGGCCCAAACTCGGGTTCAATTCGTACCGTGGACCTCCTCCTCGGTCCATGTCGTCACTGGACACAAACCCTACAGCGCTGGCTCGCTTACAGGTGTACAGGTCTCGAACAATTCTTCCATCGCCAGCATGTTTACAAAGGTGGTCAAGCAGTTTGACCGGTTGGCCCAAAGAGGCGCCTACATCAATAACTACACGGAGTCCAACGATGCCGCCGAGCGCGCCCGAGTGCTTGAAATTTTTGCCGAGTGCAAAGAGTCGGTGCTCGGAGTAATCGACGAGTATCGGGCCTGTCAAGACCTTTCCTATTTGGACGATGCGTAAACTATGGCGCCCGAATCACAAGGGACCCGGGTTCATAACGACAGCCATACACCGAAAGATACGGCACGACTTGCAACCACGTCAAAGTTAGTAATCGCCCCTTGATCCAGCTGATTTTTATTTCTCTACAGCACCATGTCCGAGTTTTCCCACCACCATTTAATTTCCAAGCGAGCATTGGCCCGCAAGACGTCGCACTTTGCGGCCATTGACAAGTCTCCTCCCGAGGGATTCAAGCCAGCTGATAAGAACTTAATTCTCAGTTGGGGAACCCCTAACGACGGGTTCTTTCCCATTGAGTCGATTGACCTCCAGTTGGTTGATTATCCGTTTGAAAAGGCGTTATCCATGTCCATGACTAATGCATCGTTGGAATCGTTGGCCCTCTCCAAAACAAACGGAACCGTTGCCAATGACTCACTGGGACCCAAGAAAATCTCGATTAAGCGTCGTACTGAAGACGCAAAGTTGATCGATATTGCCCACGGTCTTCAATATGCCGATCACAGGGGCCATGCTCAGGTCTTGCAGTTTACCCGCGATTTCATCTCCAAGGTTCATCCTCCAAACTACGCCGATTGGGAAACTATTATCACCACTGGTGCTTCGGATGGACTCAACAGAGTAGCTGATGCCTTCCTTGATCCGGGAGATGTCATCTTGATTGAAGAATTCACGTTTACACCATTTTTGTCCCACATTGCCAACAGTGGTGGTATCCCGGTGCCGGTCAAGATGGACATGGACCCAACTCCGGACAAGAGCAATGGCTTTGACCTTGAGTTTTTGACCGACTTGCTCGAGAACTGGGACACCAAGAAGCCGGGATTGAAAAAACCCAAGGCTTTGTACACTATTCCCACCGGACAGAACCCAACTGGGCTCACCCAAAGTGTGGAGTTTAGAAAAAAAGTGTATGCTTTGGCCGAAAAGCACGATTTCATCATCATTGAAGATGATCCTTACGGCTACTTGACGTTACCCCCATTCCTGAAGCCGGAAGGGGTCCTCAAACTTGATCTGTTTTTGACAGTGGAAGAGTACCTTTCCAAGCATCTCGTTCCATCGTACCTCAACTTGGATACCAGTGGACGTGTTGTCCGGATTGAAACGTTTTCCAAGCTTTTTGCGCCGGGCGTGAGAGTGGGTTTCATGGTGGCCCACAAAAAAGTCATCGATGTGATTCTGCAATTTGCTGCCGTTGTGACAAGGGCACCATCTGGTATTTCGCAGATGGTGTTGAACAACGTTATTGAGCAAAAGTACAAAGGGGTAAATGGATGGCTCCAGTGGATCTTGAAGATGCGGCTCACCTATACTCACCGCAGAGATGTGTTGGTCAATGCCATTGAGGAGCTGGATGCTTACAAGAAAAAGTACGTGAGTATAATTGATCCCCGTGCCGGGATGTTTCTTTCTCTCGTGGTGAACTTTCCGCCCGGTACCCCAATTGTGGAGAAAATCAGGCTTTTGAACTGGAAGTTCCTCGCCTACGGGGTCCACGCGGTTCCAGGAATCAATATGGCGGCCGATCCCGAGTTCAGTAAGGAAACCGGCAACTTTTTCAGACTTACGTTCGCCCCGGCCAGCAGTGACGAAGAGTTGATTGCAGCTGGAACCCAATTGGCCAAGGCGGTTACGGATTTTTTCGAAAACGGATTAGAGTTTTAGATAGAGACGAGCTATGCTTCGATAATAGTGAATCAATGGTGACTTAATCATTAGTGACGTTATTCAATAGTGACCCACTTAGTGACCGCGCTGAAGAGTCTCGCTTCTCCCCTGCCTCGCAGCCGTGCACCGATCACACCGCAAGTCGCACGGAGACAAACGCCAGCTGTAACACCACATGTCGTTCAACTTTTCCAGCTTCACCAAGGACTTGAAGTCGCTCGGCGACAAGTTGGGCAATGAGTTCAACAGCGAGATTCTTCCTTTTGCCCAGAGAACCTCCAGAATTGTCCAGGAAAAAATGGGGAAAATCAACGTGGATGAAATCAGTCAACTACCCAGCGAATACCTCGAGTTGGCAGAAAGGTGCAACAACATCGAAAAGTTGTACAAGAACGTGTTGAAGGTGACCTCCAACTACGAGAACGAAAGCTACGATTATCCCACAAACTTGCAAGAATCTTTCACCGACTTTGGCAAGAACATCTCCAGTAGAGTATCCAATTTATCCAAGGCTACCACCCCCGCCGAGGCCCAGGCGGCGCTTATCAACCCAACCACCGGCGAGTTCAAGCCTCCAAAGACGTTGTACCACGCATTGGCCCGTGCAACCGACGCATCGGTGTTGACCAACAAGTCGCCAGAAAACCAGGACGACCATTTGGTCAAGGCATTGGACTTGTATTCGGGAGGTATCAACAAGATCGCCAATGCCCGGTTGGGCCAGGACCAATTGATCACGTCCAAGTTCAACAAACCGCTTCTGTCGACGTTGCGCCAGCTCATAAGCCAGAGTAACAATATCCAGAAGAAGGTGGAACAGAAGCGGATCGACTACGACATGGCTCGGGCCAACTTGTCCAGCAGCACCAATGCCACCAAGGAGCCGCAATTGAGGGTGATAATGGAGAACGCCGAGGACGAGTTTGCCAACACGGTGGAGGACGCTATCAACATTATGCAGAATGTGTTGGAGAATGCCAAACCGTTGGAGGAGTTCCATGAGCTTATCAAGGCGCAATTGGCGTACCACAAGGTGGCGGCCGAGTTGTTGGGTGCGATGGTGAGTGACTTTGACCAGTTGGTGGAGGAGAACCAGAAGAAGTCGGATGCCAGCAGAAGTAGTCGTGAATCCGGGGAATTTGATATTTGAATCGGCCATTGAATAAATGATTTATTACGCTTCTATCTTTATGTACATTAGTTCTGCACCTTCAATGCTTCGAGTCGCAAGTCCACCGGACTGGATCCTTCGTCAACGTAGCGTCCCTCCAAGAGCTTGGCATGGATCGACTGGAGCGCCCGGATGGTATCTTTGGTGTTGATCACCGCCGAAATGTTGATTTCGTTGGCACCTTGAGAGATCATCTCGATGTTGATCCGCTCGTCGGCGAGAACCTTGAACATGTTTCCGGCGATGCCTATGAAATTGACCAATTGCTTTCCCACCAAGGAAACGATGGCCATGTTTCTGGTGACGTCAAGCGACCCCATTTTGCGCAACTCCAGAATGGCGTTTTTAAGCTGGTGTTCCTGGTCAGGCTGGATTTGAAGCGCCATGGAAACGTGCACTTCGGACGTCGATATCAAGTCAACCACCAACTTGTAGTTGTCGAGAGTGGTGAAGATGTGGGCCAAGAATCCGTGAGACAACGTTTTCTTGTTGGAGTGAATATTTATCACGACAATGTCCATTTTGGCAGTGATGGCTGTGGCAGAACGCTTAGCGTGAGATGCAATATAGGATGAGGGAAGAGTCTCATAAGCCGCTGGGGGATGTGGAGGGGTCTCCTCTCCCCTTCTGGCAACATTATCAGGAAAAATGATGGTACCAGGACCAGCGGGGTTATCAACATTTTTGATTCTGATGGGGATTTTGGCTTTTATAACTTGCTCCATGGTAAATGGATGAATGACTTCGGAACCGTAATAGGTGAGCTCTGCTGCTTCTTCCGGGGTGACGCTTTCGAGGAGCCTGGCATTTGGCACCTTGCGAGGATCGGCGGTGAAGATTCCATCCACCTCTTTCCACACCTGCAATTCGTCGGCCTGGACTCCCACAGCCACCAAAGCAGCACAAAGATCGGTGTATCCTCTTCCCACGCCGTTGAGCAAGCCGCCAGGAACCACGCCAAAGTAGCCAGTGAGCACAGGAATGACATCGTCGTCCAAGCTGCTGACTCGATTGCCAAGCTCCTTTGACAAGAACTTGTAAAAGTTGTCGTCAAAGCCATTGGTGAACTCGTAGTCCAACGGGATGATGTTGGACAAGTCTATGTAGGCCGACCGCAAGCCATGGTCGTCCATCAATGCCGCCATGAACAAACAAGACAATTTTTCACCAAGCGACATGATGGAATCAAGGGTCCGTGGGGAGATCTCTCCGATCACCTGCGATGCCTTGAGCAACTCCTCGCCTCTGACAATCTCCTTTTTGGTGTCGACTATGAGCCTCTGTAGTATCTCCGGGTCGCGGATATGTTTTTGGGCATTCTGAACGTGGTCGTCTTCGATCACGTCGAGCAACGTTTGGTAATCGCCATTATCATAGGCCACGTCAGCTGCTCGCAAGAGACGAGAAGTTGTGCCCTCGCTCTTTGTGTTGGAGGACCTGGCAGAACACACAACCGCCACGCGGTGGTGGTTGGCAAACTCCTTGACGATATCATTTACAATCTTTTCTGGGAATTTTCCCACCGAGGTTCCACCGTATTTCTGGATCACCCAGCCGTTGTTCTTGGCTTGAAGGTCTAGCACCGAACTGTACGACAGTTGTAGATCTGACATGACGCGGATGTGTATCGTGAACGAACCTTGGGTGCCGAAAAGTGGTGGTTTTATAAAGAGCGGCTTGTGAGTCAGAGTGAAAATTCAGGCGCCGGAATCGGAGCTCACCTGCAGGACGGGGCCCCCAATCAGCTGGTGCCCCACATACCGGAATGAGCTCATCGCGGTGGTTCCACTTCACCATGAAAAGGGAATCGGACTCGGAGAATGGGTCTGGCAAAAGGAGCCATGTAGACAAGCCCGCCGAGTACAGCTCGGGTGAAATCAAAGGGTTTTTCAACCAGAAATTGTGGGACGAAAAATTCCAGTCGCAGCTCCAGTCGCAAGTGAGTCTGAGCCAACCGTACCGATGGGGAACTATCACCGACTTGATGGACCCGCAGTTGTTGAAAAACGTTCGGAACGAGGTGTTGCTGGAGATTGCGTTCACGAAAAAGGAAACAGACATATACAAGGTGTTCCAATCTGGGGATCTTGCCAATTTATCAGGACTCGACTGGGACGACTTGTCGAGGTTACCGTCACTTTATAAGCTTCGAGCTGCCATATACTCCGAGGAATTTCGGGACATGATTTCGGCAGTCACCAAGTGCGGTAAATTGAGCGGGGTGAAGACAGATATGTCTATCAACACCTACAATAAAGGGTGCCATTTGTTGACCCACGACGACGTAATTGGGTCTCGTCGCTTGAGTTTCATCTTGTATCTTCCCGAACCTGGAAAAAAATGGAAACCGTCTTATGGCGGGGCCCTTCGTTTGTTTCCTGCGGTGGTCCCGAACGTGCCCCACACCGATTATCTGGCTAAACTTGTGCCCCAGTTCAACCAAATTGCATTTTTCACTGTCCAGCCTGGCCTCTCTTTCCACGATGTTGAAGAAGTGAGGGAAGACAGACAGCGGCTTTCCATCCAGGGTTGGTTCCATATCCCGCAACCAGGCGAGGCTGGGTACGTTAAGGGCGAGCAGGAAGCCACCGAGGCACGCAGTACTCTTCAGCAATTGCAAAGCAAAGAGCTTCAGGAGTATGATTTTCCAAAGCCCGTCAGAAACGATTTTCCACCATCGGAAGTGGGAGCTTTACTTGAGAAGAGGACGCTCTCCTCCGATGACACCGAGTACTTGTCGAAGTTTCTCAATGCCGAGTACTTGAAGCCTGGGAACTTGGAAAAATTGCAAACCACATTTCTCGACGAATCGATTGTGGAGTTGACCAATATTTTCAACGCAGAGTACGCCCAAGTTCTCCACAAGTCTCTTAGACATACCGAGCTCGATACGGATACTCCGCAAACTTCCAAAGACATTCAGTTTCCATGGAAATGTGCGGTTCCCCCACACAAGCAGCGTTACATGTACATAGACGGAACCTCCACATTAGACATGTCAGAAAAAGGCGTCAAGTTTGCGAACGCTGTTGGCCCCAGCGAGGCACCAAACTTCTCGGTGACCAGCCAAGCGCACCAATTAACCGACTCAGACCGAAAGCTATGTGAGGTTTCGTCGTTCATCAAGTCTAGGGCATTCCGCAAATGGCTCGTGCAAGTCACCGGTCTCGTGCCTACAAGCGACCAAGTTTTAGCACGAAGATTCCGACCAGGCCACGATTTCATCCTTGCGACAACTACAGAAAAGGAGCTAGCACGACAAAACGAGCTCAATCTTCTTCTAGAAGCCACATTCAACCTCACCCCTACGGCTGCAAATTCGAAAAACTGGGGTCTGGGAGAGTTTGGCGGCTACGAGTTGTGCATGCACAACGACGATGAGCAGGACGAGGACGATCCTGCCATATATAGAGGCGGAAACGACGACACCAGCGTTCTCTACACGGGCCAATGTCAATGGAACACATTATGTCTCATGTTGCGAGACCCTACGGTGTTGAAGTTTGTCAAGTATGTGAGCGTCAACGCCAAGGGGTCCCGGTGGGACATTTCGTGCCAGTGGAACGTCCAGGGCGAGGATGAGGATAATGACTAAAAAAAGAGAAAAGTGAATAGGAACCAAAATGAAAATTGCAACAATTTACGAATGTTTCAAATGCATGTCGGCTCTATCACATGGGCCGGCGATCACATGCAAACACATGTAAACAACAAAAATGAACATTGTGCCTCGGCATCGTCGCTCTACAATACCCCGTTCTCTTCTCAGCCGCAAATCCAGATTCCGGATCTGGCCGCATACGTTTACCGCTCTTAGTTCGTGGTTCCCGAGCCGGTCCCCAGCAAATGGTCGCGCGGTGCGCGCACGCCTGAAAATTCACGAGCTACTAAAACCCAACTTCCCACCTCCACATCAATACCATGTCGCAAAACGAACCCAATCCTTTGGTGATCTTCTCCACGCTTGCCTCCATCGTCTTGGCCGCTGTGGCCGTGTACGTGGTCAAGCTCAACAAGAAGAGCGGTCCTGTTTTGAAGCCGGATGTGTTCCAAAAATTCCCGTTGATCGAGAAGACGAGACTCTCCCACAACACCTGTATCTACCGTTTTGGATTGCCCAAGTCCACCGATCGTCTTGGGTTGCCAATTGGCCAGCACATCTCCATCGGAGCCACCATCAATGGCAAGGAAGTGGTCAGATCGTACACTCCTATTTCCAGAGACGACGAATTGGGTTACTTTGATTTGCTCATCAAGACGTACGAGCAGGGCAATATCTCTCGCCATGTGGACAGCAAGTCGGTTGGAGACCACATCGAGGTCAGAGGACCCAAAGGGTTCTTCACCTACACTCCCAACATGGTGGAGCACTTGGGCATGATTGCCGGAGGTACTGGTATCGCGCCGATGTACCAGGTATTGACGGCCATTTTGACAAACCCGGACGACAAAACCAAGATTTCTTTGGTGTACGCCAATGTTACCGAAGAGGATATTTTGTTGAGAGCAGAATTGGACTTGTTTGCCAAGGAACACCCCGACAGATTCAAGGTGCACTACGTGTTGAACAACGCTCCTGAAAACTGGACCGGCAGCGTCGGATTTGTTACCCCGGAAATCATGGAGAAGCATTTACCCAGCAAGGACAAAGATGGCTACTTGTTATTATGTGGTCCCCCACCTATGATCAGCGCCATGAAAAAGAACGCTGTTACTCTCGGGTACCCCAAGGCGAGACCTGTGTCCAAGTTGGGCGACAAGGTTTTTGTTTTCTAGACGTAGTATGCAGATGCATTGCCAATTGTAGTTCATTGCTAGTTTGTTGCTAATTATTGACATTAACTGCCATACTGCCATACTGCCTTTCTGGAACTGCCTTGCACCTGTTCCTGCACGCTCATCCCCCCCGCACACCACAGGTCGCAATCTCAGTGATAAGCCGGGATTGCCTCTCTGCTTCCTTATTTTCCACAAAATTCCATGCTTCTTCTCCGACTGGAGATGATTTTGGGGGCGGTGGCCCACCTACTTTTCATATCTGGTGTTGTTTCCGCCACAAGGTGGGAAGCAAAGCAAAGCTACATCTTGAACACCATCAACAATGACGACTTCAATATGGATAACTTTTTGAAATCGCCAACCAGCTACGGAAACCTTCCACCGATTATAAGCATGCCCAAGAAAAGCCAGCGCACCTTGGAGTTGGGCGAAGTCCCGGATTACGTTCTAGACTATGCTCCGTTGGTGCACTTGTACAGTGAGGAAAGATACCTTCCATACGACATTAAAAAGTTTGTGAGACACCTTCACGCTGAATACGACAACGGAACGATAATCGACGGCACGGAGCACGGTTGCTCAATCGATACGTTGGAGGATCTTCCCAGGCTCCCGGATTTGTATCTCAGTTCAAATACCGACTTCAATACCGATCCGGAGTGGATCACCGGGCTGCACAATAAGCCTTCGCTCATCGACGGCGAGATAAAGGACGCTCCTGCCACGTTGATTGTGGTTGACAAGGGCAACGGCTGGGTGGATGCGTTTTGGTTCTACTTTTATTCCTTCAACTTGGGACCGTTCGTGATGGGCTCGGGGCCGTTCGGTAACCACGTAGGCGACTGGGAGCACTCGCTTGTGAGGTTTTACAAAGGCAAACCCATCATTGTATGGATGTCGGCGCACGGCGGGGGCGGTGCGTTCTTTTACGAGCATCTAGAGAAGTGGGAACTCGATCCTAATCACCCCGTCATTTTCTCTGCCCGGGGAACCCATGCCAACTATCCCTCGGTAGGCCAGCACCCCCACGACTTGCCGTACGCCATTCTTTCGGACTTTACCGATAGAGGACCGCTTTGGAACCCCACCAAAAATTACTTGGCGTACTCGTACGACGGAGAGTTTGTGTATCCCGCAAAGAACAACTCCAACAAAGCTCACGTCGGACGCGAAGAACGCTACGGCAACTGGCTTTCATTCACAGGACACTGGGGCGACAAGCAACTCCCCTCCGATGACCCACGCCAGCAGTACTCGCTTATTGGAGGCCATAAGCATATCGACGGGCCTCACGGTCCATTGATGAAGAATCTTGTGAGACTCAGTCCCTGCGAAAGACACAAGTGGTGGAACTTCTGGAGCGGGTGCAACATCCGGAGAAACATCAAGTGGGGCATAGGGGTTGAGAGCGAAGGGTACAATTGCGGTAACATCTTTTTGATGATCCGGCCGGTGTGGTTGAGAAAATTATTGCAAAAGGTCACCTGGGGTGGGGTGTTTTGTTTTGTGGTAGACTTGATTTACGGATGACCACATATGAGTAGATGAGTAGACGAATACATGAGAGAACGAGTAGGGACTCGTGTCCTACAAATAGACCTCTTTCTGAGGTTTCGCACGGCATTCTTTCTTTCACGCCGCACGATGTGCCGATGGTGCATGGTGAAATTTGCATCTTAGAGTCATACGAATCTCTCATTGACCAAATTGATAACGGAGACCTTGAGGCATCAGAATGGACCCCAAGGACTCGGTAACGGGAAATGACATTACAGTGGGTAGTACGAGAGACAGAGACTCCAGTCTGAGAGACTCGAGCCTGTCGTCGGCCCGGGCTTCGGCCCAGTTGCATCCATACCATGGCGATGCCAAAGTGAACAAATGGAAGTCTTTCAAGGACTCGTTCAAAAGATACGATGCCCACGAGGTGGACATGACATACGAGGGACTCACCGATATGGAAAAGGCCAATATTCGAACCGCCTCACCACGATTGCAACGCAAGCTCAAATCGAGACACTTGCAAATGATTGCAATTTCGTCGTCCATCGGCACCGGGCTTTTCATTGGGTCTGGAGAAGCGTTGTACACGGGCGGGCCCGCTGGAGTTTTGATCGCCTGGATATTGACGGGATCGGCCATTTTTTGCACTATTCAAGCCATGGGCGAATTGGCGTCGGCGTACCCCATCTCCGGATCGTTCAATGTTTTCGCCAGTCGTTTCATCGACCCGTCCTTTGGGTTTGCGGTGGCCTGGAACTACTTTTTCCAGTTCTTGGTGCTCTTGCCGTTGGAGTTGGTGGCCGCTTCCATCACCATGAAGTACTGGACCAATAGTGTCAATCCCGACATATGGGTGCTAATATTCTACGTTGTTGTGTGCTCCATCAACCTCTTTGGCGTCCGGGCGTACGGCGAGGCCGAGTTTGTGTTTCTGCTTGTCAAAGTCATCGCTGTAATTGGGTTTATTCTTGTTTCCATCGTGCTCGCTGCTGGCGGAGGACCCCATGGAAAAGCGGTGGGGACCAAATACTGGCACAACCCTGGAGCATTTGCCAATGGGTTCAAGGGTGTTCTGTCGGTGTTCGTAACGGCCGCTTTCTCCTTTGGCGGAACCGAGCTTGTGGGGCTTACTGCCGCCGAATCAGAGAACCCTCGCAAGGCGTTGCCGCGGGCTACCAAGCAGGTGTTCTGGAGAATTCTCATGTTCTACATGATCTCGTTGACGTTGATCTGCTTCTTGGTGTCTTCTACCGACGACAAGTTGCTCGGATCGAGCTCGGTGGACATCACCGCTTCGCCTTTTGTCATTGCAATCAATAATGGAGGTATAGGCGGATTGCCCTCGGTTATGAATGCGGTGATCTTGGTTTCGGTTATCTCAGTGGGCTCGTCTTCGGTGTATGCTACTTCAAGAACAATTACTGCTCTTGCGGAACAGGGCATGGCCCCCAAAATCTTGGGCTACGTCGACCGTGCCGGCCGTCCTTTGGTGGCTATTACAATCACCAACATCTTTGCGCTTTTGAGCTTTATCGCTGCCAGCGGCAAGCAGGGCGAAGTGTTCGACTGGCTCCTCAGTATTTCGGGACTCAGTTCCATCTTTACTTGGCTAAGCTTGTGTTTGGCCCATATTCGGTTCCGCCGTGCGCTCAAAGTAAAAGGACGAGGAACCGACGAATTGGCGTTCAAATCCCAGGCAGGCGTCCTTGGGTCCATCTACGGTGCTGCGCTCA
Source organism: Meyerozyma carpophila (assembly GCA_030573695.1). Lineage (NCBI taxonomy): Eukaryota > Fungi > Ascomycota > Pichiomycetes > Serinales > Debaryomycetaceae > Meyerozyma > Meyerozyma carpophila. Next base: position 653,784 of record JAJMDS010000003.1, on the reverse strand, counting down.
ACACCCTTGTACTCATAGCCCAGTTTTGGGTAGCTTTGTTCCCACTCGGTGAGCTGCCCAGCGCTGAGGGCTTCTTCCGGAGTTACTTGGGGTTTGTAATTTTACTCTTATTTTACCTTGGCCACAAAGTGTGGAAGCAAAACTGGATCTTGTTCATACGAGCCGCCGACATTGACGTCGATACCGGCAGAAGAGAAACCGATCTCGAAGCATTGAAAGAAGAACTTTTAGAAGAACGGGCCATACTCGCCACCAAACCATGGTACTACAGGACGTATCGCTTCTGGTGCTGAAGCAAAACCTCACATTTCATAATTCATTACATGCATAGAACCCTTAATTTACATACAAAGATTTTCCCCATATTTTTCTGCGCGAGGTCAAAATATTTCAACTACATCGCACAGAACCTCCACAGAACCGTATAACCTGAAAAAGCCCTCTTGAAAACTACATGTCCACGTACCACCCGTCCTTTGGAAGACCCTCAGGCTTTGGAAATGTCTTCAAGTCTCTCACAAAATCACTCAAAACAACCTCCATCAAAAATGAGCCTATTCACATAAATCCCATGGTGGTCGGCGGAAGCCGAGACCAGCAGCAGTTGTTCCAGGAATTGACCCAGGGAACCCTCCCGCAACGTGCTGCTGCCGCCGAGAAAATAGCCAAATCATTGAACGAATTTGCAATTTCTTCCATTCCAGAAATATGGTATATGGTACGAGATCTCTGCGGCCCCAATGTCCAACTGCACATACGACGAACAGGTCTCCGTCTTATGATACGGTGCATTTACGCTGATGATGCCGATTTCGTCAGCAACAACTTGGTTTTTCTCAAAGATCTCATGAAATACTGCCATACTACTGAAACCAGACTCGATCCCGAATACGATCTTTTTCTTCAGGCACTCAAAGCATTGACGAGAGAGGGCAAAGAGGTCAATGACTTTTGTGTCTACGACGAATCGAAGAGCTTTGTCCGGTTCTTTGAAGCAGCCTTGGCCTACTTTAACAAGGCTCGGAGCGCTGAAGGTGCCGAGGCAGAACAGCTTCTCGAAACGCTAAAATTTCTCCAAAACTGTTTTCGATACAATGGACACATCTTGGACTCTGATACAATCAACTCGTTACTTCTACATATACTAACTTGTGTTCTGGGCTCTGTGGCAGACCTGGTAATTCTCGAGGCTACCAAGGCGATTTTGAACTTGGTGGAAAGCGGCGCTGTAATCACTAGTGTCTTTTCCAATCTAGTATTTGTTCTATGTTCCTGCTACAACATTAGCTCTGACATAGACAACGTCATATGGTCCACAATCCACATCCTCTACGCAACACCAATGTCGATTCAAATGGTGTACCATGTTCTAACCATCATTAACAATCCCGAATTGAGACAATTTAAAAACCAATCCATACAAGGAAGTGAGATCTATTCACTTCGCTCGAGCGACAGCCGTGGAGCAGCAAAGACAATCAAGAGAGATTCGCTCCTAACTTCTTGCTTGGGTGCCATTCTGATTCTCGAATTGATTGCCTTGGTTTCTTGCATTGAAGACAACGAAAGAATTGACTCGTTTCATGCGGAATTTTACAACAATCTAAAGCTGGCTTTGTCCCATCAAGTCCCGGTAATCAACACTGCTATTCTAAGAATGTTTGACAGGATCTTCTCCAAGGCTCCAATTGAGCCCTTGATCAATAACGTCGACCGTGCCGTTGTGGGCAAGGCATTTCCCTTCTACTTTTGGCATTCTCAGACCCATTCGTTGTTTGAACTCTTGAGCGCTATTCGTGTTTATACAGACCAAGACAGAAGCTACTGGAAATCAATGTGCATGTCGTTACAGTTGTTATACGAAGACCACGAGATAAGTTGTCCAAAAGAAAGAATCGTGGAGTTTTTCATGGAGAAGCACAACCTCATTCTGGAATCGAATGCCAGCTTTGTGTTGAAATATTATTCGGATAACTCCTTGTGTCTACTGGCTAATCCATTTCACAAGGATAACATAGCCAAAGTGCTCAACCACTTTTACTTCAACGGCTCGAACTCAAAGTGCAGAATTGAGGCATTATCAGTCGTACTTGAAGCATTCCAAAAATCATGTACCATATTCGGCCACGAATCTATTGACTACGAGGGCTTTTTCCACTTGTTTCGAAGGTCGCTCGATGAAACTGATGAAGAAGTATGCTCGTATTTGATTGGGCCATTCTTCACTGCATTTGCTCTAGACTGCATCCCCACCATGTTTGTGGAATTGTGCTCTGTCTTCGCGCCATTGTTCCCACTCAAGCGCCGTACAGAACGATTTAAGAGTCTTGTCTCATCAAGCTCGTTTGCATCTTCATCATACTTCAGTAATGAGAATACCAACAGGACCCCATTGATCACCGAACTAGCCAAATCCATGAGCAAAGTGCTCGTCATAACCAGCTCAAGTGACGGAGCAAAAGCGGTACAAGCTTTTGAATTATTGATGAGCATTTTGCATTATGCTTATGAGGAGGAAAACTATCAACTTTTGGTCCTTGTTAGTCGCTGCTTGATAAGAATAAGGGCCACTGTAGAAGGCTTCATTTATTTTACACAGCCAAGCGATATGGGCGGGCTTGCTAGTAGCGTGAAGAGAAACATGGAAGACAAAGGTGCGGTTCAGGATGCTGGTACTATGCTTTGGGTGTACCCAGAACAAGTGGATTATATCCCTGCAGACTACCTCGACAAACCAACTTCCAACTTGATAATTTTCGACCCAAAAGCCACCAAGTTGTTGCATCTAGATGGCAGCCCCGCCATTGATATCACCAGATGGTTTTCTGTGGTGCTAGACATCTTGGAAAATTATGTTCATTGGGAAATCTACAGCTTTCTCTGGGCACATGTTTGCACACAACTTTCCAATTTGGACCTTAACAAAAGTAGCGAACAGATCATGAGAATGCGAGCCATTACCTGCGATCAATTACTGCTCAAGATTCCCAAAAGTTTATCACTTCCTCGTGACTTGACAAAGGGAGATCTTCAAGTGGCATTTATAAGGTCTTTACTGGCACTACTTGCGTATCACGACGTCTTTTCGAAGTACGAAGAGGATGCTATTGTGAACTCTTTGGTGCAAGGTCTTGGGTCTTGGGAAAAGACCGCTATTCCATGCATTCACATCTTGACTATATGCTGCTATGAGTTGCCTCTTTCCATCAAAAAGTTTCTCTCGGTGATACTCACTCAGTTGCAAACTAGAGTGACCAGTGCACTTGCTAGTACACACACCTTAGAGTTCTTGATGTCCTTGATTCACATTCCCAGCCTCACCTCGAACTTTACCATTGACGAGTACATGAGGGTTTTCGGCATTGCTTTCAAGTACATTCAGCTTGCGAGGGACCTCAGAAGTCGTTTGACAATCGATGAAAATTCACGCATACAGACCCATGGCGTTGAGGCTCAGGTGGAGCAAACCCCCTCGACTCTGGCCACCGGTATTACTCCGATTTTAGCACAGTATTTGTTGACTATGTCGTACGATGTGATATCGAATTGGTTCTTGAAAATGGGATTGAGAGAGCGGCCCAAGATAGCCAACTACCTAATTAACAATTTGAAAGCGTGCTCTGAAGAATGTGAAAAGCCCGTTGATGACCAAACCACGGCTTTCATTGACTTTATCCACTACTTTGCAGACTCGAATGTTTCCCTGAAGATCTTGAACCCAGCTTTATTGACGCTCGCGCCCTCTAATGATGAGAGGTATGAGACCAGAAACTGGGTAATTGGGCAGCGCATTGTTTCTGTGCTGCTTGATTTGAACACGGGAATGTCACGAATGATTATTAGGAGCGGCAGTGGGGTTCGAAGTTTGAAACTCATGATCGAGAACATTGATCAGAGAGACCGCCGTGACAAAACGTACATTACTGCGGCCCACATTCTCTCTCAGTTTCAGATTAACATGGACCAAAACAGTGCTCCGGTGCCATTGATAGAAGACTATATCAGCCTGCGAGCGGTTCTGACCATCGACAGGATTCCGACCGTGGAATTCCACAAGATAGGAATCTTGTATGTTGGACCTCGACAGCTGAACGAGAATGAGGTCTTGGGCAACCAGGTTGGGTCCCGGGCGTATCTCGACTTTTTGAACAACATTGGCGAGTTTGTCAAGCTCAAGGGCTGCGACCGACGGATTTATGTTGGGGGACTCGACACCGAGAACGGAACCGATGGAGAATACGGGTTATTCTGGAGCGACAAAATCACCCAAATCGTGTTCCATGTCACGACGCTAATGAAGAACAACGACGGAGACAAGTACTACGACTTGAAAAAAAGACATATTGGGAACAACCACGTCAATATCTTTTTCGACGAGTCCGGCAAGGAGTTCAACTTCAACATCATCAAGACGCAGTTCAATTTCTTGAACATTGTCATTTCGCCACACACAAAAAGCACCTCGATGTTCACCAACCATATCAACGAGATCCAGCGCACCACCAAGGTTCTGGCTGGCAATATCTACAAAGTCAAGACGTTCCGGCGTTCTGGAGTCCCTGGTCTCTTTGCGACATGCCATTTCAAGCTCATTTCCGAACAGCAGCTACCACTGTACATTCGAAACTTGGCGATCATCGCCGACCAATTTGCAACCATATGGCACAGTCAAACTCCGAAAGACTTTGTGAGCAACTGGGCCAGAAGGGTGGACCAAATCGACCGATTGCGCGAAAAAGCGCTCGAAACCCAGCAACTGATTCGCAGCGAGCCCGCTGGGGTTGTCACCGGTTCTGCTGCCGATTCCTTGTTGCAGCAACTCGAGTCACGGTGACCAGCCGTACAGCCGTGCGAAGCGGAGATTGCCCTCTGGCCAATGACTTTTGGGGCCAATTTTCGTGAGAATGGTCGGTATTACAAGCTACTTGCTGGACCACCTGAGACACTACAACCCAATTATACACCTAAACTCTACATTTTACGGGCTCCCCACATACTCCGACTGTACATAGTTGCTAGTCGTCACCGCCGTAGTGCGATTTGCCACATTAGTAATTTTATGCCATAGTGGCCCTGCGGCTTCTCACGTGAAGTTTGCTATATTTTGTGGATTATTGTAAGATGAAAGTGTAGGATATTTGCAGGTTGCCCTTTCGTCTCTGATTTCCTGCTGGCTGTGCTCGTATAGTTTAGGTCTGCGCCTCCCTCGTATTTGCGATTCGGCTTCCGAGCTGCCATTGAAGCTTATCCGTTTTCGGCTGCGAAAAGAAATCAAAAATTATTTCAACGACTTCGGCGGAGATAACCTGTACACACCGAGACAATTGTATACGCTATAGCCGACTATTGCTGACCGATATAACTTCCACTCGGTGCATTGCTGCCCTACTATAACTACCCATTTTAAGCCATCCTTGGATCGGGGTACTTTCAGCTCATCTCAGCCATCAACTCCTTTTATCGAATACATTATACACCAGATCAAAAATGGAGTATGAACGTCTATCGAAGGCAGCCCTCTCGTCAGTGACAAACACCCTCACTTCCCAGAGCGAGGCGTTGTCTCATTTGGAAAAACTCTACAGAAGCTCAAATTACGTTCAGCTCAACTTGCTCAACTCGTTGGAATTGATGCTTCAAACCACGTTGAAGGGTGGCAAGTTGGTCATCTGTGGCATTGGCAAAAGCTTCAAAATAGGGAACAAAATGGTGGCCACCCTCAACTCGCTTTCTATTCAAGCCTCATCGCTCCACCCTTCAGAAGCATTGCATGGGGACCTCGGTATAATACGTGATTCCGACTGCTTAATTTTCGTAACGGCTAGTGGAAACACCCCGGAACTCATCAATTTGTTGCCCCATATACCGAAGTCGGTGCCTATAATTCTCTTGACATGCAGCAAGTCGTCCAAATTGACGCAATTTCCCCAGGTCAAATCGTTGCTCTACGCAGAATTACCGTCCCATTTGAACGAAGAAGCCATCCACGGCTTACCTGCGCCCACGGTGTCGACCACCTTGTCGTTGGCTGTCGCCGATGCCACCGTGTTGGCTCTCTCTGAAATATTGGAAGACGACTTGCTCAAGCGCAAAAAGCTGTTTTCCATCAAACACCCCGGTGGTGCCATTGGAGCCAGCTTGTCTCACTTGAACGAGTTTTTCCAGGGTGACAGCCAGGAGGCCCAGCAAAGAGAGACGGTGTCTTCAACGGTAAGCTCGTCGTCGTTGCTAAGTCTCAACCAAATCCTGAAGAATTTGCGGTCGCTGTCTGATCGCGATGGCAGCGCAAACTTCACCATAGCATCTTCCAACTCTTCTGACGACGGAACCTGGGATCAGGATGTTCTCGCTCGTTCCGTCAAAAAGCAAGACGGCTCCAAAATAACCACCCTCACCGACATTGAAATCTTGACAATTTCGGAGAGCCGCCTACTCAAGACAATCACATTATTTGATTTCATCATCAAAAAAGGACCCACTTCCATGGTGATATGCTCACCAGAAGTGAAAAAATTGTATCTGGAACAGTTTGCTGAGGTGGAAGAAATCTCGCCCGACTTGTGGTCTACATTCACCAAACAATTGGCTGAGTCATTCCGCCCGTTGGATATATGATATATGTATGATGACTAGAATATAAACACTTGTTACTTGGTTTCAATCATATGTACTCTTTTCTGATTCTAACTATTCACATTATATACAACAATAAAAACAACTTGGTAATGAACGTAGCTCAAGGATCATTTTCAGCATCTATCAAGGCAGTTTCGGCAACTACGATCATCTTCTCCACGGAAGCGAGGTGCTTGCCATAAGTATTTTTGGACGAGATTTGCTTCAAGTATTGTCTTAATTTCATGACAAGCATTCTCTTCTCTTCGCCCTTTGCATCAAAACCCTCAACAAGCTTTTGTATCACGTAGTTGGCATACTGATCTTTCATCATTAGTGCCAAAGGTGATTCATCGCTCACGGTTTCAACAGTAGGGTCTTCATTACCGAGCATCACCTCATCAAGAATTCTTCTCTTTTGCTTCACGGTGCCAAACTTTATACATTTTTCAATAACATTGGAAGCAAACTTGTGCTTGGAGAAGTTGACCACAGATCCTAATACAACCTCAAGGATAGCTTCCCTGTCCTTGCTGCTCCCCCGTTCAAGAATATGCTGCATCACATAGTTACCATACTGATCTTGAATCAAGTAGAAGATAAAACGGTTCAACTCATCTAGCATCTCTTGCTGTCGTTTAGGATCTGCATGCTCCAATAATCTTTGAATAACTCTGCAACCATATGGGTGCGTCGACAAGTGGTAAATTTGGTCCTCAAAAGAATCCATAATGAAAGTGATTTCTGAGAAGGGTATCTTTTCAATAGACTTTTGAATAACATGGTTACCGTTCTGATCCTTGGCGCAAACAAGGATATGATCCCTCAATTCGTCAATGATCAGAATCTGGCCCTTCAAGTCAACAGCTTCCAAAGCACGCTGAACAACTCTACATCCATACATTTGGAGTGAGAGTTCATAGACATGGCCTATCATGAACTTCAAGAGAACCTGTTTCTGAGTGTTGTTGCCGTGCTCAAAATACTTTTGTATCACATAGTTTCCGAACACATCTGTCATCAACTCATACGATGTTTCTCTAATTTCATTGAAAATAACTTCTTTTTCCTCGTTCGAGGCAGTTGGAAGCTTCTGCTGAATGAACCTGGAACCATGTTGATCCTTCGTGAACTCAACCGCATGTCCATAAATATCTTTTAAGTGGTACTCCTTGCCCTTGGAATTGGAGCGAACTTCTTCCAAAAGAGGAGATCTGTAAATGTGGTTACCACCTTTACCTGAAGAAAAATTCCGAGTCCCTCCTTTTCTTTTCCCCGCGGGTTGCGAATGTGTCGATGCCGGGCGTTCTTCTGTTTTCTGGTTCATTTCAGGAGGAGAAAAAGGAGGAGGTGAAGCTTGGTATGGGTATGGGTGAAAAGGATAAGGGAAACTCGTTGGAATGCCTCGGTTCAAGCCGATTCCAGGGGCATGAGAATTTCTAATAGGAGGTTCGTCTTCGGCGTTGGAAGAAGTCTCTTGGCTCTTCTCTTTCGACGAATCATCTCCCTCATTATCAACAGGGACCTGAGGTGGTCTCATCACACCGTAGAATTGAGAATCCATAAATGGAGGAGGGGATGGTACCATGTAGGGAGCAGGAGGGGCGCCGTCCATAGCGGCTCTGGTGTACATAAAAGGCGGCAAGGGCATTCCAACACCATCAGCCATAAAGTAGTTGTAGTTGTTGGGCACAAAAGGACCCCCCACATTACTTGGGGTGAACGATGTTGCACCAGCGGGATCCCAAAAACTATGGCCTGGTTTCGGCTCATTGGCCTGGTTTTTGGGAGAGTTGCTTCCTCCATTGAGGTCTGAATTGATCGAAAGAGAAGCAGCACCCTGGATTGGAGACGTACTATTGTATTTGTCGATCTTGTCACTGATAGACTGGTGTCTAGAGTTACGCGAGTTCAAATTCTCATTCATGGATCCCTGTGGAGTAGAGAGATAGCCAATACCACTGGGCTTTTCTGCGGCGCTGTTGAAGCTGGTTCTCCGAGATTCAGAGCCAAGCGCCAACGAGCCCAATCCATTACTCAACTCGATGTCTCTGGTGGCATCAGCAACAGACGAGAACTTTTGCAAAAAGCTTTCCTGAGGAGGGTGCCTGTTAGCAATCCCTCCACTAATCGAGGCCGCTCCAAACGGAGGTCTGGGACCGGACGCCATGACGTCTCTCGAGTTCCCGGCGGGAGCTGTTACCGCAGACAACGTGCCACGCTTCAAACCAAAGATGGAGTCATCGATATCGCTGCCATCGTTAAACGAGAATCTTCTTCCTTGGGTATCACTGCTACCACTGAACGGGTCTTCCGAGAACATTTTGGAGAACTCGGGGTTGATCATGTCTATTCTCGAGCGGTAGTTTCCACCGCTGGAAGAACTGGACCATATAGTTTCCGATGGCATTTCAACTGGATTTGGAAATATGACGGAGAATCAGTTGTAAGTAAGCTCTTTCAGTCAAGAGCGGTCTTAAAGATAATGGTCTGCGAGAAAGATGTCACAGCGGAACAAATATTAATAATAAACCAAAGCTTTCAAGGCAGCTAGTTTCCGCGCTGAAGTATTTTTCACTGTGAGAGGGCCAGCTTCTTATCACACACTGGCGGTTCTGAACTTGACCACTGGATACAAAAAGGAAACGCCTCCTGAAACTGCAAATCACACAACAAATATTTCGTGTCGCCTGAGCCAATTACACGATTTTAACACTCGCTGTAAACCAAAACGACGAAAAAATGTGCTCTACAATGACTCGTAGACGGTAGCAGACAAAGGGACAAAACTCGGAAGCACCAGGGTCGCTTTAATTTTGACCGTCCGCTCGGTGTACGGGCCTCAAACTAGCCCGCGGTGGGGAACAAGAAACGAGGGGAAAGTGGAAGTGTGGTAACAAGTCCCGGGATGAGACCAAGATTTAAGAAGTGTATAAGGAGAAAATCTTCACTTCGGCCAGCATCCCGTACGTAACACCAATTGTGGTCTTAATTGGGGTACTGCATATAACCAGATAGCCACACCAAATTGGCCGCAGAGCTGCACACTGGATAATGAAGATTGATAAAAAGGCATCTGATCGACTACTCAATCTTTTATACACGACCACACTGAAGGAGGTGGCCACCAAGGTGCCGATAGTGACGAAGGTTTTATATCAGCAAGACAGTGAGCCACAAAAGTCAGTTTTGGACTCTTTGGCAGAAAACGAATGGAGACAAAAACCAATCGAACAGGCAGTTGCAGATCTTCCTCGAGGTCCATTGACGAAGAATCGCTCAAACATACTCAAGTTCACGTGTCCGAACTCATTTATATCACAGTATGATTTCTACAATCTTTTCCCCATCAACAGAGAGCGACGCTATAATCTTGTGGGAGACATGCGTCGTAATGGACTTCCATTTAGTGCCATAAAAGGGCGAAATCCCCTCAGTTTGCTTCACAGCGGGTCATATTACTTGCTATTCGAGTCCCATAAACATGCGTGTGTGTACTGGATGGAGACGAGAGACAAAGTAGTGAACGGTTTCGATATGAAGCTTGAGTTCGTTCTACCCAAAGAGTCGGAGCTCAAGTACATGCTGTCGCCATTTTTAGACCCCAATATCAACAGTATCTTGCAAAACAAACCGATAATTTATGAGCTGGTACCCAAGACTCCGGTCAGTATGATATTTCTGTCGTCCAAAGAGAAGCAGAAGCTTTTGGGTGAAATCAAAGAAATGTCCTCCACAATAGACCGAGATTCCGATACCTATAAATTGCTGGATTCGGACCCCACCCATAAACCTCTTTTAAGGTTTTTCGATCCCAAGGCAAGACATAGCTCAGTTCTTGTTCGAAACCTTCCAATGGACCTTTCTCCGCATGCACTTCCCAAATTGCTCTGGGACTACGACTTGGCTCAATCATCCAGCATTAATGACTGCTTCACCACCATTCGGCTCGACCCGGTCAACCAAATTCACTTAACACTCATCAGGTTTGCAGACCAGCACAACGCCCATCGGTTTGTTCGCAACTACCATGGCAAGAGATGGCGGCTGGTTCTGGCTTCCAGCAACAAGCAGTTCCATGGTCCTATACTATGCGAGGTTTTACTGTGATTCATTATGTACATATCGTCAGCTCCATATAAGGTAATTTTATCTCTCACCACTTGTCGACGTCCTCGATGGCCAAAGACCGCCAGCTATGGCGAGTCAACTGCCACCCGTTGGCTGCTGGGCCGATCACATACCGCTCCCAGAGCTGCTTATTCTTCCAAACAATTATAATGCTATCATTTGACGACCATCCTATGACACCAGTGTCGTTCTCGTCGGAGCGTGGATGGTACAGGTTTGTGTTTACGGAACAAAAGGACCACACTGAACGGAAGTATGTTGGCACCGGGACGGGTAGAAAGCTAAATAGGTGCTGTCTATTTGTGGGCGCTTTGACGTCGTTGTCCAGTTGTTCTTGTTGAGAGGGGTTAATATTAAATACATGTAAGGTTGTCTTGTCCGATAGAACCGCGAGTTTACTATCGTCGTGGGAAAATCTCATGGATGTTATGTCTGCTCTGTCGAGTCCTCTGCGGAACTCGAACAAGATTGCTGTGGAACGAGTGGAATGAATTCTTATGATGGTGCCGGTTTCCGACGCCGATGCGACGAGGGTGCCCGATCTGTTGAGAGTTAGGCAACGAATGCTGGACTTGTGGGCCTTGATGATGTTGACCACATTGCGCTGTTGGCCCTGGGTAGACACGTCCACTAGGTGGATCTGGCCCGCGGTGCGGGCGGGAAATGCTAGGGTTTGCTGCTTGGCTTCATGCTTGGAGTCGTTGGAATTTGAAGATTCGCCGGACGTCGAAGCGGAGCTGTCAGTGTTGGAGTAGCTTACGTTGACCGACAAGTCGGCCAAGCCGTGGTGGTTGTCGCTAGTTTCGTAAGATGCAATTTTGTGGGGCTGAGACGAGAATCCGTACACATGAACGTGGTTTTTGAGCACCACGACGATGCGGGTTCTCGACAAGAGAACGTTCAAAACCGGCGATGCAAAGTCCAATTGCAAGCTGTTTTTCCGCTTGAGATCGTCCCAGATCATGAGCTTGGTTTCTGGGTACCGCGGGTTCATTCCTCCGCCCACAAGGGCCAAGTAGTTTGTGCGATGGAGCATAGCGATGTGACCAATTCCAGACGAGGTTCCGGCAAACTTACGCTTGACCCGCAAGTCAAGCGGATCCGTGTTGAACACGAGAAACCCATGCTCGTGGGCAATGGCAAAACAGCCTTGGTCTTGGTTAAATGCAATATCCAATACGGTGGTGTCGGAGTCGTCTCCGGAGATGGGAGATCTTGTGTTCATGGTGGTTGATGCAGAGGATTGACGAGATGAGATGGATGTGTGGAAGAATCACGAATCGTCTATTTTGGGTCGACTGGTTAGCTGGTAGCGGAATTTTTGTATCGAGCTAATAAACTTTGGCAATGGTAGGAGACAATTCGTGCAATATAGTAGCTGTCTTGGTACGCCGTGGATATGCCTTGGTATATGCCTTGGTATATACTTGGAGATATACTGGTTCAAAGCCCCTTTAATTGCGTGGTGTGTTATTGATCCGTGTACAAAGGAGGTTCCATACCCCTTTTAGACACTTTATTGTTCTTCCCGCAGCAGGCCGCGCAGGGCGAAATCAAAATAGACGAGGACGAAAAGTGTGTTGAATACAGGCCGGGGCATTGTGAACGTAGATTTGGCCATTTACGAGCTCGGAGCTTCTACGAGGCTTGCTGAGGTGCCGAGAACGTCTATTCTCTGAGATGTCTCTAATTTCTGTATTAGGCTGGGGCTGTTCGTGGCTTTGATGGCTTCCGTATGTCTTGTACAGGGTTCCGTAGTATCGCCAGTTTCGGCTTGCATACCCGTGCCCAGCCGTTCAGTTACATAGAGCTCCGTGCTTAGCCGTTCAAGTGCATAGCTCCGTTTCCTAGTCGCTTTCCATTTCCATTTCTTCATCCTCGCTCGAGTCCTCACCTCTCTTTAGCGACTCCGCGACTGCGCCAACATCCTGCTTATCGTCTCGTCTCCTGGACTTCGGTATGCCAGGCACAGGAACTGACGTAAACGAGTCCCGGCTCAGCTCCAAAGCTCTCTTGAGGAGGTCGTTTGCAATTGGATCTGACGGAGATATCGCGAGCGAATCATGAAGCGATTCCACCGCCATTGAGGCGTTGCCCAACTTCAAGTGAACAAGTCCAACCGCCGCCAAAATGCTGGCATCGTCTTTGTGGCTAAGACGAAGTACCTGCTGAAAGCATTCGAGTGCCTTTTCGAGCTGCTTGGACCGCCGAAACGTGTGTCCCAAGTTCGTGTGTATGGATATCCAAGCCTTGGAGTCGGCATTGAGGTGCTTGGCGGCTGCAAGTGCTTCCTCAAAGTATGCCTGGGCTCGCGATAGATTATTGCGATGGAAGCACACCACTCCGAGCTCATTGAGTAGAAGCGGATCCGTGGCACAGATCTGGTACAGTGACTGGAGATACTCTTGGGCGAGACTGAAATTGTTCATGAGAAAATGCTGCATACCCAAAAATAGATGGGGAAGATGGGTTCCGGGATAGAGACGGGCCGCAAAAGCATACGCCGACATAGCCTGCTCGTGTTCACCGTCGGCTGCAAAAGTGTGGCCAAAGCCTATCCAGGCATAACCTTGGTTTGGATCCAAGAGAGTGGCCTTGGAGAAGAATTTTCGAGCTTCCGGGAGGTTATTGACCAGCAAGTAGTAGGTGCCGATGGCCAACCACGTTACGGGATCGGTGGGGTGAGTATCGGCCAATTGGTGTGCCTTAAGGAAGAGCTTGTTCTTCCCGCCGTTTTCGTAGAGACAGCTAAAGTAGAGGGGAAGCACCTCAAAGTTGAGATGGTCCTGTGCTAACACTTTTTCACAAACTTGGAGACACTCGTCAAAGTTACACAGAACGTATAAATAATTGGCCCTATTGACGAGTAGGTCATTATTGTCGTGTAGTTCATATTCCTGGTTGAGAATGGCGTCGGCCTCCTCGTACCGGGTGCGGTTGACGTACTTGCTCAAGCGGCTACAGTACAATAGCCTTATTAGATCATCGTCGTATCGAAGATTTTGCACAAACTCCCATTCTTCAGCTGGCATCATCATGCTATTGGACACTAGCTCGTTGAATGCCTCGTAGCACTTGACATCCACCACCAACGCCTCCTTGTAGCATTCTTTAGCTCGTTCATAATTGTTCTGGTTGGCATAAATCATTCCCCTCAAGTAGCACATCGAGGCTTCGAGCTTAATTCCCCCATCTCCAACCTCTTTGGGCGGCTGTTCTGTGCGCTTGTTATCCGAGAGTATGGCTCTTTCCCCACGGGCTCGATCCGAACGGTCGCTGAATGGGTTATTTTCACCTACAAGATCCAATGCTTCATCCCACAATTCTAGCTTGATGGCACTGCGAGCAGCGAGATATCGGCACGTAACTGACTTTTCGTATTCGGGTTTTCCCAGTATAAGCTCCTTCGCTCGCAAATATTGCCCGCTATTGTAATATACTTGTGCCAACCAGAAAGCGTCGTTGGCGTCGTGGGTCAAAGAGAGGACTTTGTCCCCCACAAATGCAGCTGTTTGATATTGGTGTTGCATGAGCGCATCGTGGCGCCACAAACGTAGTCTCTCAACGAGGGTGAGAGGATCCGAATCGTTTCCTTCTCCTGTGACACTTTTTTCAAGAAAAAACGAATGGGATCCTGGCGAGTCCAAAAGCTTCGTGGACGGGTTTGGAGGTGTCTTGAAGAGCTGTCGGCGAGTAGCAATGTGCGGCAGTATGAACAAGGTCGAATTGTGCTGAGACGGGGTTCGTTGGTTCACCATCGTGTGTTGTGGTGTGGAAAGGTAATTGTTGCAAACTACATATTTACTTGGGATCGAACAACCAACCCGGTGTATGGGTGCGTCTCCACCTACTGAAACATGGTGCCGTGCTGGCCGTACCAAATTACGCCCGACGAGAGTGATGCCGATGTGATTTTCCACTTGTGGTTTGGCATGGACTGGTTTATCGATGTAATTGCTTCTAGCATTTGGTTGACATCCTCAGCAGAGAGTGGCTGTTTGAAGCGCGCGATGGTTATATGAGCAGATGGGCCAGCGTAGCGGGGTAGAATGTCAATCCCGTGACGAGTAGCAAAGTCGTAGAGGCTTTCACGGAGCTTGGTGTGCGTAGGGTTTGAGGACGTGAACGACAATGCCAACGCATTTGCATCGTAGCACAATAATGGGTGTTTGAGGACCGGACCTTCCGCAGCGATTGAGTTAATTGCATCCATTTTTGGTTTCAAGGCATGTACAAGGGCCTCAATCTCTTTCTCGGGGCGTGAGTGGGCCACTTCCAAGAGGGTCATGTGCAAGTTCTCCGGCGGAGTCAACCAAATTTCGGTTGAAATCGAATTTTGCAACTGTTTCTGAATCGACAGAATGAGCTCTGTTGTCGGGTTGTCTGGCCGACACACCACGCAACAAGCCATTCGGTTGTCTTGCTCCGTTCCCGCGAGAACAGGATCCACATTTACAGCGGGATTATCAAGGAGTGATTTTCGCTGAGCTTCGTTTCTGTCTACTCTATATTTGTTTTGGGCCTCTTCTGAAGCATACTGTTCTGCTAGCGGAGTGAAAGGGTTAGCCATTGTCACTGAAGAGTATGGACAAAGAACGGGTCAGAGCCTGTGAAGGAAGAAAAGAGTACACGCGATTACCAAGTCTCAATTGTCGATCCAGGTCGGTTGCAACCGTTTTGTGTACAGGATTTTCCATCAGCTCAGAAGACCATCAAGGTTCGAAAAAAAAAGCATTGAATTCATTGGTGGCATTGGACCTGGTAGAGAACTAGATGGGACTATGAGGGAATTGGCCCACTCAGTCGTGGCACACTAAACGTCTATTTCGTTACTTGAGTGTTCCAACTCGAGTCTGTGTGAATGATCCCAAACAAATAAGCCCTGACAACAAATAAAAATGAGCCTCCAGAGCAGTTACTGTGCACAGATTGTCTTGCCAATCACTGCGGTATGCCAAGTGTTGGTTATCTGTACTTGCATCTGCTCTTATACAGGTGCGATGGCTGCAAATAGCGCGTGCGAAATTTGCAAGCTCACAAGCCATCAACTTGAGTGAAAAGACATGAACAAAATATAACCAAATGTATCATTATGACAGACTGAATAAGACGGATCTGGTGAACTCGCTAGCAAGTCGGTTGGAAACCCAAAGGGCAGCTACAAACCTCCTCTGGCTTTTGAAATAAAAGTAAAAGGTGGCTTCACAATCGATCCACATCCCTCTTCAAAGGAAGTGGAATACCACGACTTTACCGGTTACCTTCCACACAGGCTACTAAGGATCGTTTCAGTTCCGTCCATTTTGCTTCGCCTGCACACAAACCTTTCTCTAGTGCGACAGCTTTTCGAGCGGCTCTGATGCAGTCTGCTCATCTCAAGTTCATCGCACATCACCAACCACTTTTGTATATCACACAATATGAGCGGTGCTCCCGTACAATTTCGCATCATGGCTGGGTCCTACGAGCACAATCTCTTGTGCTTGTCCCTCATCCTTGGCAAGGAACCCGTTTTCCAACCTATTTTCCATTTTCAAGCACATTCTCTCTCCATCAAATGTATGGATATTGCCAAGAGATACTTGGTTACAGGTTCCAACGACGAGCATATACGTATCTACGACTTGCAGAAGCGTAAAGAGTTGGGAAACCTTCTTAGTCATCAAGGAACGGTGACCACATTACGATTTTCAGATGAGAAGCATGAAGCAGGACTGACTGAAAAATCTGGAAAGTGGTTGATTTCCGGCTCAGAAGACGGTAAAATCATTGTGTGGAGAACCAAAGACTGGGAGGTGTTTGGTACCTTGAAGGGACACCAAGGAAAGGTCAATGATGTTGCTATACATCCTTCTGGAAGAGTAGCTATCTCGGTTTCTCAAGACTATACCGTACGGTTGTGGAATCTTATGACTGCCAAGAAGGCTGCTGTTCTCAAAATCAAGGGTAAGATTCATTTGGGTCAGGCGCCAGAGATGGTAGCGTGGTCCCAATCTGGTGAAAATTTCGTGGTTGGACTCTTGAGTCAGATTCTCGTTTACAGTACATCTTCGGCCTCCATGATCAGGAGAATTAAATTTGCATCCACTCTCATGTGCATGCAAGTTGCAGTGATCGACGGAGAGGAATGGTTGATTACGGGAAACGGGAAAGGTCTCATTGAATTCTACAAAATGTCCAAGCTATGCGAAGAAGGTGGGTCTCCAGAGGAGCAAGAAACCTTAGAAGCAGAATTCAATTTGAGAGGACACTCCAACCGTGTGAAGGATATCACAGTGTTTTCCAATACTACAGAAACTGGGGGCAAGACCTATTTAATTTCGGTTTCCTCAGATGGTAAAATCGTGGTATGGGACATGCAAGAAAAAACCGAAGTTGCAGTTTACGATTCAGGAGAGAGACTCAACTGTGTTTCTGCTTGCTCCGAGAGTGTAGAGAAATATAGCACCATGAAGCGACGTTTGACAGAGGACGAGGATGCGGCGCCAGAATCGGAGTATGAGACTGATGGTGAAGAGATCAAGAAAGTCATGAAACCAAAGAAAAAGAAGAAGAGCAAAAAGTCCAAGGTGAGTGTGACACTTGAGTAGGGTCTATAGAGTAGCATAATGAAGTACGGATCTTCACCAATTTTCATCAATTAATACTTTACAGTCAAGTATATATAAGACTTTCTAATTATTGACTCAATCTTGCGACGTGCTTATCGAAAAGTTGCTTGGCTCTCACGTATACTGGAGCAGTGTGTCTTTCAGGAAGCTGGAGCAAGGTAGGCAACAAATCCTTGGCAAAGGTCTCGGAGGCTTCTCTAGGCACCAACGAAGGCAAATGGTCAATGGAGCACACAGACAACTTTGGTCCAGCAGTGGTCTTGACAAGAGCCGTGGGTCTGTCGAAATCAGTGATTTCGGTATACACAGGGATAGGGTTGTTTGGGTTGGTTGTGTCGGCGGAGACATCGACTATAGTTCTCAACTTTCTCAGTTCTGAATTCAAAGTCTCGGGGCTGACAAAGGGAGGAATGGGTTGGGACAAGTAGATACAGTTGATGAAAATGTCCGAGTCGGTGATTTCCTCGAAGGGTCCACCACGGGCAGTTTCCTTCATATCCCATTGGAGAATCTTTTCTTCGGGAATACCAGCCTTCTTGAACAAAGACACGGCTCCAGAGCCACATCTTCCCAAGGCACCGATGACCAAACATTGAGGGTACTTGCCCCCATTCTTGGCCAACGCAGCATCGAGGTCCTCCTTAACTTCCTTGAGTAACTCTTCTTCATTAGCGTAAGGAGTGACACCACGCAATTCTTCGTCATCGGCGTGAGTCTGCTTGAAAGCCCAGTCTCTCAAACCAATTGCGGCACCGGCAAAACCAGCGTAGAAACCGAACGCAGCGACCCTACGGCCCTCATCGTTTTCCAAGAACTCCAAGTCGTACAAGGTTCCATTGCCGGCGGGAAATCTCGACAACACATCCTTCCAGCCACCTTGGTCCTTGTAGCAATGAGCAAACTGAATGTGTTCGTGAACAAGAGGAAAGTTTTCACCCTCTGGCAATTCCTTCAATCCATAGATTATACGGTCCTTGGGTGCGTCCTTCCATGAGCCCTCAGGCACAATTTCGGCGCCAACCTGGGCATATTCGTCGGCGTCGAAAGTCGACTGGGAACTCTTTTCAACATAAACCTTGAAGCCCGCATCCAACAATGCCTTGGTCACAGATGGCGACAATCCGGCTCTGGCCTCCAAGGGCTTGGTCTCGGCTCTGAGATGTATGGAAACAGGTGCTGACATATTCGGTGGAATTTTTCAGTGGTGAGACTTATGGTTCCTGATATATATATGAGTCATTGGCGCATGCAGGAATGGTGGGGTGGGTTTTATAACTACTGTTGAATGTTTTTGAGTACTTCCGCCTTGAGGTTGGGCTTTGCTGACTCCCAATTGTCGTGCTTCCATGCGTCTCCGTAAACCTTGAAAAGTGATTGCAATTTTGTAATTTCGTGCTCGTCTTTCACGGTGCTCAGTGCGACCGCTCCATCGAATATAACTTGGGCAAATTCTCGGTCGTTGTTGTAGAGGTTAGCAAGCATCAATGCTTCTGTCAATTGTCCAGCTGCTGACCGGTTGGTGGCGGGATTGATGTCCCTGGACACTTTTTGGATGTAATCATTGTAGAGTTCGAGACTCGAATTGACATCAAATGCCGATCTTGCTAGTATCAAATGCTTCAAGGAAGTAACGGCAATTTGCTCTGGGGTTATGAGTGTCTCTGCAACTTTGAGGTAGTGAGGGTTCTCTTGTTTTACCGCTTGGTATGTGAACGCTTGTTGAAGATTGAGCTGCACAAATTCAATACCAAATTTATCGTGGGTTTGATAGTAGTGAAACTTTTCCAAAGCAGCACTGACATCGTCGAGGTAGATACCATATGCTCTGACCATCTCAAGTCTCAATAAGAGAGAATCCGGAGTTCTGTCGCTGTCTAGTTTGTTCTGGTCAATGTATGCAACAATAGTTTTCATAAACGTTCTAGTATCCATGGGAGGCATTGGCTCTCCAAAAAACTTCTCCAATTGTTTGCAACACTTTGTGTCCTTGTCCAATGTACTTTCGAAGCTTGGTGTGTTACTGGCGTAACAACTTAAAAATGCCTTACTCAAGTCCTTGCTCGACAACATGGCTGGATCTTGATCAAACAAAACCTGGAAAATCCGCAAGTACGCAACAGGAGAGATGTCTTCCTCCAAACTCTCTTTCAAGATCGCGGGGTCTATGTTGGCGTATTTCAATGACGAGAGTGCTTCTTGTTCAGTTAACGTCCGCACGAGCAACTTCAGTATTTCTTTACTGGGCTGGCTAATCCTTCCATATAAGTCTATCGCTTTGTATATGTGCATACCGCTAAACTCAAATTGTTCGCTTTCTTCCTGTTCATAGCGTTCTCCAAAAAGGGCTTTTTCAACAAGCACCTCGAGAAGATCATCAGCTGGTTCAATGGAATGGCGAGCAATTAGCTCCCAGGTAGACATTGCCCGCCCTGGGTTTGCCTGAACAAGCGTTTTGATCGCTTTTGCTGACCATTGGTGAGTTTCGGGTACAAGATAGTAAAGCGAAAAGTCATGCTTCAATGCTAACGAAAGAACTTCATTCATGATCGAGTGTCTTGTATCTTCCGGAACGGTGTCAAGCTCATTTATCTGCTTCACCAATGAACGAATTTGGTCGTCTTTACCGCTCAATGCTGTCATAAGAGTAGTGACAAGTTTACCATTATGGCCATCTATAGATTGTATGCGGTTTTTTATCTCATTTGAAAGGTCATTCTGGGTACTATAGAGTCTAGCGAGCGCAATTCCGTAACCCAAGCGTGGCGTAGAGGCCTTGTATGTGCCCAATATGGCCAGGGTACACTTTCTCATTGGTATATAGAGAATATATGATCTGAAAATACGAGTGCGAAATTATTGTCTAGGATGTATTTAGCTAATCATGCTTCAAATTCTCCTCCATCTTGGCGAGCATTCCCATACCCTTGAAATAGCTCTCCCATTCGTCTTTCACTTGTACTGGGTCCAAATCGTCAAAATGGAAGTTTTGGCTAATGTAGTCATCGTAGTTGATCCATTGGTTTTTCTTTTCACAGGTGTGACTCCAGCTGGCTTTGTATGCCCCACCTAAAGCACAGGCATTGGGGATTTCAACCTTGTAGTTGTGCTCCATGGCACCGAGTATCGACGCCATTTTTCTCACAATACTGAGGTTATTGGATGCTCCGCCAACGAAAAAAGTGTTCCTGGGCCGCGATGTCAAAGATCCATATGTGTGTTTCTCACCATCGGTGTACAAATCGCCAAATTCCGAGTGGAGTTCGTGGTACATCTTTTTCAATTCAGAGCTTCCGTCGGACGACGATTCGTCGATTTCGGGTGTGGCCGAAGTGCTCGAGTGCGAACCATTCAACATCGGGCCCGCACGAAGACGAGCACTCAAGGATTGAGACTCTACAATGGAACTAACATCTTCTTCGATATCCCACGACTCCACATCTTCAATCGTTCCGTTGTTGAGCTTGCTGCGCTTGAACTGAGCAGAGGCGTTAGGCACTATCTCGCCGAGCGGAAAGTAAATGCCCAACTTGTTGTCGAAATTCTTAGAACTGTCCAAAACCTCGTTGAACTTGTCCCACGAGTTCTTGGCCAAACTATACTTTTCATTCAAAGCATCGCGAACCTTTTCACGAGCAAGTGCACCATTGCAGTAGCATATCATACCCATGTAGTGGTTGGGCATAGTTGGATGGACAAACAAGTGATATTGGGCCGACGGCTTAAAGTTTTGAGTCACCAACAAGACAGTGGTTGAAGTACCCAATGACAACAAGATATCGTTCGGATGAAGCGGCAAGGAGATGATCGTTGCCAAATTGTCACCAGTAAATGGGTATATCCGAGCAGAAGGGTTGAGGCCAAACTTGTTCACAAAGTAGGAGCTAATTGTTCCACAATTGTCGTATGATACCTGCTTAACCTCGCCCAACTTTTGTTTCAACGAAGCTATGCCCTTTTCCCGTTCTTCCTCTGATGCGTTATCTGCCTTTGGATGAACGCCTGCAGCCAACGACAAGAGTTCATCGTCATAGTCGTGTTTCTTGATATCGTAGATGTTCATGCCACAAGCTTCCGCCTGCTCGATAGTGGTAATTTCGCCAGACAAAACACTGGCAACAAAACTGGACACCAACGAGATTCTGTGGGTTTTTCTATAAAGCTGTGGGTTTTTTCTCACTGCCAATTTTCGAATCTGAAGGCCGGTGAATCGATAATGAGCCCTCGATCCTGTCAACTCGGCGAGCTTTTCGGGGCCACCGACGGTATCTTCGAAAACCTTGATCTCCTCTCCCGTGGAATGATCTTGCCAATTGGGAGATTCAGGAAACGTGAATGCAGACTTTAACTGCGATGCGAGGGTTGTTGAAGCGTCCAAGTTGGACAACAATTGAGGCGCCTCCAGCGACCAGTACACGGACCCATGTTGCTGGCCAGAGCCACTGATGCCAGCGACCTTTTCGAAGGGAAACTTTTGTTGTTTCATCTTGCCGAACAAGAAATCTATGGCATCGAGCCACATTGCAACCGGCGACACAATTTCTCCAGATTGTTCGTTGACCCTCACCCCCTTTTTCACCTGGTACTTCTCTCCAAACTCCTGGTCAAACTCCACGTTGTACGTTCCCAAATGGTCGAGATTTTCATTGGTAGCGATAATTTTCAATTGCTGGGTTGACAAATCGAAACCCAAGTACAATTCTTTCAGCAGCTCGTAGCTGGGTGCGGGATTAGAGGTCATATTTCACCTTAAGCCACTGTGGGGGGTTCTTTTTGTAGAAAGGATAGGCAGGAGCCACCACGACAAGTGTAGCAACAAGACAAGAAAAGAACACGTAGAACAAGACTGTCAAGTTCTGAGTAATCAAGCCAGCTAGTAAAGCTATAATTACTCCTGAGTAAACTAGTATGGTTGAGAGTCTCTCGGCTTTGGCCTGGCCTTTGAAATCAATGGGGAATTCGAGCTGGTCTACGAGGGCTTCCATGGATACTTTATATCGACACGATTCTCGGAATATTATACAGGAGAGGAAATGTTGCCGGTGGGTGCGGTGCAGGACAGGTGGGGGATGAATAGAGCGATGTATCCGGGGAAGACGAGAGAACGAGGGAACGAGAGAAAGAAAGAGTGTGGAGGATAGGGGCAATATAAGGGAATGAAAGGGAAAACAGCACAATGCAGAAAGCGGAAAAATAAAAATAAAAAAAACAAGAAAATAAAAATACGCACGTTTACCATGTCGCTATCACCTGATTCTACACATGCAAATGTTCATATACACCAGATCAGCTCGTATGTAGTTCATATTCTTATCGCAATTCGCGCATAAATTTCGTTCTCATTCATTTCTCAAATACCTCTCAAGGACTTCTCAAAGACTTCTCACTCATTTCTCTCACCTAGAGACTTCCAAAACACCGGCCGCTTCCTCCCATGCACTGTCTGCAGCCGTGTCGCCAGCATATCTGTGCATTTTTACAGGGACTGATAGTGCACGAAACTCTCTTCACAAGCACCTCGGCTATTGTAGTCTGAGGCTCACTGAAACTATACGACTGCGAAACTTCTCCACATGAGAATCCTAGTTTTTCCGCAGCAGCAATGGCAGCGTCTGTATCTACCAAACCGTACTTTTCAGCAGCAGCGTCGTCCACATCGTCGTCTTCGTTGAACAAGAGCCATTGGTTGGTATCTTTGCTAAAGTAGGCCAATCCCAGCGGAAAGTCAAAGATGGCATCAGACAAGTCTTGGAAACTTTCGTAGGAAGCCACTGGGGCGGCGATAGCAGTGGCAGAAGCCAAAGTAGCAAGCAAGGTGAACACAGTAGTGAACTTCATTGGAAAGTGAATAATGCCAAGTGCCAAGCTGGGTCTATTTAACGGTTCACAGGCTGTCGCAGGAGGATATTTATAATTAGTGTTTGGTAAACAAAGCGGAGAGGTTGCAATCAAAGTGGTTGTGGTTGCAGGCGCATGTTTGTTTGCGCCCGAATTCTTATTTATAGAAAAAGGAGCCGTATGTTCCATCACATGGGGCCCGATGGGGCGATAGCCCGCTTCCGCTCGGGTCGCGGCGCCGGGTTGGATTTTAGCGAGGTTGCGTCCCGCGAGGTTTCGTTTCGCAGTTCTACGTTTCAGAATGACATTTTTTTTTCATTGAATAAATAGCATTAATCGTAATCATCCCAATCTTTCGTTTTGCACGTAGTAGTTAAGATCGTTGTCTATGAGTTTCTCTTCTAGGAAATCGGTAACCATATTGTATTTGTCCTCTTGTATGATCGACATCAAGTTGGCCGACCGGTCAATGTTCTCAAACGTGAAATTGTAGTCGGATGGGGTGAAACTGGGGAGGTCATAAAATTTGACGGCAGAGGCGCCCGGCTTGACCTTTCTGTCCTGGAAGAAAGAGTTATTGGTGGAAACGGTGGTGGACCGCGTAAGGGTGGTCATGAGCGAGTTTTCCTCGTTCTCAGAAAACGTAGATGGAGAGGTGGTTCGGGAAAGCGACGGCGACTCGTTTTCGTCGTCTTCCACCTCCGAATCGGGCTCGGACTCCTCGTCAATGGGAAACGTCTTTCTTTGGTCAAGAATGTCAAGGTTGATGAAACTGAACACTTCCTGGTCAATGTCGGTGTCGGAATACTCCATACTGTCTGCTGGTTCTATCGGGGTAGCCGGCTCTGCTGGCGAGAGCGACGGGGTGTTATGGCTCAAATCGTTCATGTCCGAGATCAATTCCTTCATAGGGTCCGAATGGTTGAGTTCTGTGAACGACCGTTTGCGTCTCTCGGTGGGAGAAACGAGGTCCACCGGCACCGGAGACGACGAAGACGACCGGTCGAGAACAAGGTGTTTTAGATTCTTGTAGTCGTAGATGAGCGACAATAGATGAGTCTTGAGCTGTTGGTTTTCAGAAGCAACGATGGCGATGTTTGACGTCAATTCCTGTGCCGACATCGAATGGTTCACCATGGGTTTTTCGTCGTGTTTATCGGTGGGTTTGCGGCCGGGTCTGGGCTTGGGAGGAAGCACCCATTTTTTGGAGGTCCGTATGTTACAAGACATGAGGCATTTGTTGCTTTGAGCGAGATGGGAGCAAGCCTGGGGAAGTCAATAATATGCAAAGAACAAGGATTTAAAAATAATGTGGTTCGATTTCAACAACAAGTGTCAACCACTGGTGTCAACCGACAAGAATAGAATAGATGGCAATGAAAGAAGATGGGGATGAAAAATTGACTGCGAGCAAATCGAAAGATCGATTATTTTCCGCAGGCGCGACTCGGTTGCGCTGCCGCCAGTATATATGTGAAAATGTATGTGCTCGGAACAGAACGGGTGAGGTAATAATTTTTCAGTCGGCGCCCACTGGCTGGATGCGACACTTAACACCGCTGATGTAAGTCCGAGACATAAAAATTTTCCACCAATATGCAGCCATACGAGAACACGGCGTGCCGCAAGCACAATTGACTACAAACACAACCAAGCCAAAACCCCCCAAAACTCCCCCATCCACACTAGCTCGGGCCTTACCTCCCGCGGCTTCCACGGGCATAGGCTTCCGGTGCAGGATGCCGGGAATGGCAGGATGTCTCGGGGCCTTGCGTTCCTGCATCGCATCGCGGTCCCCGGATTCTTGCTGCTGCACGGCCGGCACACAAGTGAGACTTACTGGTGGACTTACGACGGGGTTAGATGCGAAAGGGGTTGTGGCTAGTTGGGGCTATGTACTTTACTGCTGCGTGGGCATCACTGTAGATGGCTTGAGGCCCTCCTCGAAGGGGGTGGTCTTCCATAATGTAGTAATGGTTTTTGGTTTGGTCAAAAACGTGATTCCCGCTTTCCCGTAAAAGTTGAGGTCGCCCAAGAAAGATCCCTTGTTTCCGGTGAACGAAAACATCGGCAACGGCACCGGAATGGGAACATTGATCCCCACCTGGCCCGGATCGATGTTCTTGGTGAATTTCTGTGCAGAAGGTCCCGACAGCGTGAACAACGACACTCCGTTTCCATACTTGTTGGCATTCACCAACGTGATGGCTTCGTCAAGCGTGTCCACGTTGACCACAGACAACACCGGGGCAAAGATCTCCTCGTCGTAGGCACGCATGCCCGGTTTCACGCCGGTAATGACGGTGGGACCCAAGAAATTTCCCTTGGCCAATTTCGGGTCCGAAGGCTTGAATCCCCGGCCGTCCAACACCACCTTGGCGCCCTGCTTTTCTGAGTCGTCGATGATCTCAATTGCACGATCCAATGCCGTGGGGTTGACAAGCGGACCCAAATCGGAACTGGGGTCGAATCCAGACCCCACCTTGAGCTGGGCTCCGTCACGGACAATATCCTCCACCCACGCCTTGGTTTCGGGCCCAACAGTCACAAGCACACTGATGGCCATACACCGCTGTCCAGCAGCACCAAAGGCGGCACCATTGACAGCATTGACAAACTGAGACTTGTTGGCGTCGGGAAGCACCACCAAGTGGTTTTTGGCTCCCAAGTTGGCCTGCACTCTTTTGCCCAATTCGCTACCACGCTTGTGGATGTAGGCCCCTGCCTTGTCGCCTCCAACGAACGTAATGGCCTTAATTCTTGGATCTTCGACGATTTTGTTCACGGTATCATGTTTTCCATGAACAATGTTGACCACTCCCGGAGGAACTCCAGCCTCTTTTGCGAGCTCAGCAATGATCATGGAGGCTCCAGGAACCCGCTCGGATGGCTTGATCACCGCAGTGTTTCCCGTAACCAACACCAACGGCAACGACCAAAGAGGAACCATGGCTGGGAAGTTGAAAGGGCAGATCGAGCCAATGACTCCGAGTGGTTCTCTGATCATTTTTGTCTCCATGTCGGTGGCCACCTCGAGCCCGCTCGACATCATATCGTTGGTGACGTTGCATGCCGCTTCGGCCACTTGAAGACCTCTCAACACATCTCCCTTGGCGTCGGCAAACGTCTTTCCTTGTTCCAAGACAATTATTCCAGCAATTCTGTCCATGTTTTCCCGGAGCAACTGCACAAACTTGAAGGCAATTCCCTGACGACGGATGATTGAGTACTCTTTCCAGAGGTGGAACGCTTCTTCAGCAGAAGCCACCGCCTGCTCCAATTCTTCTGGGGTGGACTGGGGAACCTGCAGAACCACCTGGTTGGTAGCTGGGTCGTGGATATCGAACCACGTGTCGGAGGCGGATTTCACAAACTCGTTATTAACAAACGAGGGTGTAATGTAAGGCTTGGTTCCATCGGCAACATGGTTTGTGGGGTAATTTTCAGTGGTGGTGCTAAGGGTGAAAAATCTGGCTGCCCGGACAAGACATGCCCTAGAGATCGTTTGGGGTGCCCTGGCACCGTACAAGAGGGTGCTGCGTGTTTTCAAGCTTGCTGAAACTCTCATGGTTTGTGTGTTGATTATCATCTGCTCCAACTACTTATACTCCTGGCCCCGGTTACGTCAGCGCGGTTATCCAATTCCGGTGCGGGGACCGGTTTCCGGCCGGGTATTAGCACGATACACAACGAAACAGCTATGAAAAGGCGATGAAAGTCGAGGTGTGGTATTGGAGACAGCCTCGGAGCATGCTGTTGTTTCCGCGTTCCATAGATCCAAACCAGACCCAGATTGATCTTGACTGTCTACATCATATGCGCATCAGCCGTGCGGCTGCAAATTAATTGTGTTATCTACTTCTTCGACTTTTTCTTTTTCTTGTCCTTTGGTTGTTCCAACGCTCCTTGCTGGCCGCCCTTCTTTCTGTCCTTTTTCGTGGGCTTGTAGTACGACCGCAATCTCATAGGTAACCACCTCTCTTCGTCCAAATCTGCCGCATTGAATTTTTCAGCCGCGACGAATTCCTTCTTCGCCGAAAACCGAGGCTTGCGTTTGTTCTTGTGAATCTTCAGAATTGAGGGCTTAAACGTTCGTTTCGTCGAAACCGCAGGTGGCGCAGGAATCATCGATGCAATTGAAGTGGATAAAAGCTCGTTTATGTCGGTGGAACTTTGCAAGTTCTCAACCTTGTCGAGCATACTATTATCGCCGTCAACTGCAGCTGCAACAAGTCTATCTTCGGGGTCTTCTTTCTGCAAAACTCTAAAGATATCGTTCGCGTGCTCGTCTCCATTCTGGTACAACCTGAATGCAACTTCTCTTGCAAAACTGTAACACTTGGAGACCCCATGTTCTTGCAAATGTTTGATGAGCGCCTCGATGAAGCTTGTTTGTTTGACCTTTGTTTTCGACAACAGGTCGCCCTGGTCATCCTGTTGGTAGCTGAGCTCGTTCAACAACCCAAATAACGCACCAGCAAGTGCGGGAATGAATCTTTCGGGTGTCCTTGAATCCCATATGTTTTCAAGCACACTGAGACATTGGTCATAGCGGCCCATAATGTTATTGACGGCCACCAAGAGAAGTGCAGTGGAGATTCTCTCGGGTTCGGAAAGGTCTGTCTTTGCGTGCTGGTACAATTTTCTGGCACATTGCTCGGCATTACCGTCGTTCACGTCAGAGATGGTTATATCGAGCAGATTGAGTACTTTATAGACATTGAATGTGTAGTCGCCCGGGTAGAGTTTTTGGAACTCGTTAGTAAAAGCCTTGGAGAAATATTTGGACGATTTTGACAAGGCATGGGCGTGGAATTGGAGCAACAATCTGTTCTTCAAGAGCACGTTCAGCTGTGGTTTGGTCAATTTCTGCTGTAATTTATGCATTCTACCCTGGTAATCAAGATCCCTCAAGGCAATGCTCAGCTTTGAATCGGGAATGCCTTCGAGGGCATAATAGTTGTTGGTGGTAACAAGCTTGGTCATATAGTCAACTGTTTCATTATTCTTGAATTCGTCCAACAACGACTTGGCCTCGGCAACCCGCCCTTGAACTTGATATATGTATGCAATGGTCAATTTTATGGGCGCCAATTCTAGCAAGAGATCGCCGGCGTCCAAGTCTTGGTTCTGGGTGGTGCAGACGGATTGCGCCGTATCCAATAAGTTGAGGGCATCGCCAAGCTGATTATTAGCTATCAAAATAAGCGAGTCGTTGAACAAGCAGTCGTAACTTTGCTCGTCAGACTTGGTGGTCAAGTGGCCAACATTTGTCCCGTTTTCCATGAACTTCATTTGGAAAAGAACCGCTCTTTCGTTGCATCCCAAATCACTATCGCTGTCAATTTGGCTATTTGTTTTGATCAACTCATGTATGAGCTTCAATGCGGTGCCATTGTCTCCTTTGCGGTAGCAGTCTTGGGCTACAACATGTTTCAAAGCTCGATCGGAAAGTTGGTCCGATTTGTCACTTTGCTCATATACCTTGGATAGTAAGTCGGACTTGCCAAGCTTGTAGTATACATATGCCTTCTCAATGGAAAACTGACTGTGGACGTCCTCGGGCACTTTTTTGATAAGTTCGTAGGCTTGTTGGTACTTATCCATATTGATCAACGACACCATACAGTTGTGGAACGACTTGACATCGTTGTAATTCTTCACTTTCGAGAGATACTCGTACGACACCTCGTAGATAGATTCATGGTCACTGGCATTCTCGGCCGACAAGGCGAGATTCTTGAATGCCTGGGCGATCGACGACATGGTAGTGTCGTTCGTCGATGAAAAAAATCGATAAGTAGTGAGGCGGTGTGCATACAGCCCCATCACTCTAATAAGGTCTATATTAGTCTAGCTACCGTAGGTTTGGTTCCACAAGTCAAAGTACAAATCGACCAAGCACGACGTGCTCCATGCTTGCGTTGGAGAAGAATCGTGGCAGATTTCGCCGTCTTTATTGGTCAACTCTGTCAAGCCAGCCCAAGGACTCTCTCTGATCCATTTCTGATGGCCCTGAAGTCTTTCGTTAATATCCGTCAAAATCTGGATTGAGGGATCTCCATCCACCTCAGCCCCTTTGGCTGCAGCATAGTGGAAGTACAAGTAGGCACGGATAAAGTATCCAAAACACCACACCCATTCTGGTCCTTGGTGATAATTGCGGCCCTTTGAGGTTGCAAAATCAGTACTATCTTCACCATTATTGTAGTATGGCCTATAGTTCCAGTCGGAAGGATCCAAAGTTCTCATACCAACAGGTCCTCTGATGATCTTGTCGGCCATGTTAATTGCAGTCAATGCTTTTCCTGGGGTGAATAATTCCGGTGCGGCCATCATGGCTATAGGGAAGTTGGCCCGCAATTGGTAGTCTTCATATGGTTTACCTGTGCGGAACAAATCCTTATAAATCCCTCTTCTGTTCACCAAAGAGGAGTCAATTTCGTACTTTTGGTCGTCTTGTGGGTCTTCTGGGATGTAGAAACACCGCTCAAAATTATTTTGCACCAACTTGTCCCAATCTTCAAACAGAATGGAAGAGCCGTCGTCCCGCTTAACCAGCTCATACTTGAACAAGCCCTTCGAATGGAGCTCAAGAACAAATCTGAGAGCACTTTTGAGCAAACCTTGAATCTCAACTGCTGCTCCATCTCTGGGCGTTCCAGGCACTCCTTTGGAGCCAGCCTTTTCACTTTCACCCATCTTGTCCATCCAAGTACCGCAATTCGACTGAGATCCTCCATGAACAAGACCTGTCTCCCAGTCGACAAAAACTTTCACATTAAATCCTTCGTCAGTCATCTGCGAATCAAGATTCACGCCTGCGTTGGCTTCACGATAGCTAATTCCTGAAGCATGGCGCTGGAGAATCTCGAAAATAATATCCTGTATTGACGTCTTGTAGCTGAACGCTCTCTTGTCGTCGTGGGGGATATAGGTATCATCCAATGGAAACCTGCGGTCCACTTCCACATCTAAAATTTCGGAGCCGTTGGGTACATGTTTCACATACTCTTGAATCGACTGGAGGAAAAACCAAGCTGCATCTCTAGCATTGTACCGAGGGTTTCTTCCGGCATCGAGAAGGTTGGGAATCAAACCATGCTTGAGAGTTTGAGCAAACCCAATGATGTGTCGCTTTGCGTCTTCATAGCGCTCGGTAGCAATAAGATGGCCCCGAAATGCTATGAAGATATCTCTTCCCCAGCATCTCATGTAGTCGTTACTGAAATGGGGCAACCCAGCACTCATCGAGGGGATCTTTTCGAATGGCATCAACGAGGTATTGTTCATGTATCCCACAAACTGCACCGATGTCAAAGCCATACTTTGAACAAAGTTGGTGGCATTCTGAATATTGCTGCCCAATTGTCTCAATGCCCTGAACCTACACGCTTCGTACGCGGCTCCAATCACCAATGCAAAATAGTGGGGACGCAAGAAATATGGTGCAACTCTAATGGCATCCATTCTGGACCTCAACCATTCTTGAAACTGGCCAAGGTTTTTGGACGACAG
Organism: Meyerozyma carpophila; assembly: GCA_030573695.1. Lineage (NCBI taxonomy): Eukaryota > Fungi > Ascomycota > Pichiomycetes > Serinales > Debaryomycetaceae > Meyerozyma > Meyerozyma carpophila. The sequence continues at coordinate 623,074 of JAJMDS010000003.1, read as the reverse complement.
AGCGTACTTGTCCAACCGGTTCACAACGTAATCCAAAGCCCATTCGCCGTCTCTAAGATGATCACAGATTACATGGCCCAAGTTGTTCTCCCAAATTACGTTCTTGAGTTCAGATATCCAGCCTTGAAGTCCAGCGTACACCAAGGTGCCGTAGCCAGGAATAGTGTATGGACTATCAGATCCTCCACTGGCATCTCTTTCTTCGGGTTCACACCTGTATAACAACGCATTCAAATCATACAAGTCGAGGTTCTTGGAAGCCTCAATGGCACCATCTCTAACAAATTTATCCAAAGTTGCATCAACTTTGGGAATCTCAGTAGAGAAAACGGCAATAGAACCAGGTATGAACGACTCATCCACTTTCACTACTGCATCAGAATTGTTCACTTCCACTGATGGAAGAGGAATCTCATCCACTTTCACAGGAATTCCAGTCAACCTTTTATCATCTCTTTGATAGACTCCAGTCTTTCTGAGAGTATAGGCAAACTCGGCTTTGACCTTGGTTCCACCCAAGATACATGGAGACAAGATTTGAGGTTGTTCGTAGTCGCTAAACTTGCTTCTTGCAATGAGAAACCAGCCTTTTCCGGTCCTTGAATTGTACCGCTGGATAGTAATGTACTGACCTTCATGGTGGATGTACATTTCATGATCTCTCCCAATGTCCTCACTTTCTCTCGCAAGAGACTTTCTGATCTCGTTCAACTTTCCCTTAACGCTCCCAATTCCATTGTCGCCATAAGAGTATTGGCGTGTTTCAGAAACTACATTAAGAAGCTCAGGATAGCATTCATCGTAGCCAAAATTGGTTCCAATGGCTGAAGAACAAAACGCAACTAACGCTGCGTTGGGCAATGTGTCTTCAACTGTTCTCTTCTGCGCTGGTGCTTCGTTATCATGGGTGCAGTCCATGAATAACGCATGTGGTGCCTGGTACGTGAGCACCTTGGGGATCTCAAGCTCGGAATACGAATCGGTGAACTTATTGCTGTCGGGTTCTGAACCTGCCGGATAGGCAAAATCGTCCAAAGGTAGCCATGTGAAAGACCCAATAGGTCTTCCTCCATGTTTGTGAACAAGTCTTGAAAGTTCACCAACGTTCCATGCTTGCATGGCCTCACGAATAAGACTGTTGATACCCAATCTTTCCACGAAAACTTTATCCATTTCTTCGGAACCACTGAACAATTCGGCCACCACGTACAAGTTGGGGTTGACACTCCTTGCTGCGTCCAACAAAGCTTCTCCTACATGCAATGGAGTAGAGTGACAATTATCGAGACGGAATCCGCAAAAGGTAGACGCACACAACTTGGTGTATTCGAGCATTCTCTTCCACAATGCAGGTGAGTCTTCAGGCCCAGTTCCGTATCTCAACTTGACACAGTCGCTCCATACGATAACTTCTCTTCTCAAGTATGCTTTGGACTGGGAAGAGGCAAAATCCACCAAGGGATTTCCACCCCAGATCCAGCCATTATTGGCGAGCGCCCATTCTTTGCCGTTTGAATCTTTGAAACGAGTAAAGTATGCTTCTATCAAAGGCTTTTCCTTGGTAACTGGGCCCATCTTGGGTCCATTGTCGTCCAATCTCAAAAAACGGATTCTGTCGGATAATTGGTTCTTGATGGAACTGACATCGTCGTTGAATGCTTTGTAAAGATCAGCATTGATTTCGTCAACAATTGAGCCAGCCTTTTCAACTATAGCCTGTGGTTGGGTACCCTGGGACTTCAAGACAGATAAGATAATGCCAAAGAACTTTTTAATGTCTAGCTTGTTGGCAAATCTTTCACCCAAAATTACTGAGCCGTTTTCGTTAGCCGACGACAATACAAAGGAAGCAAGCGACTTCAAGTTGTTGGCATCGACATCTGAGGGAAGCTCTACCGGCGACACACGGGCCGAGTTGTCGTTGGCTAATTTTTCGACGCTTTCAACAATTGCCTTTCTGTCAAAGACATAATACTGCCATAATTCCATCTTGTCGATGACATGAGTCTGGATGCCGCCAATGACGGCGTTCAAGTCGTCTGGCGATCTGATGTCTTGCGGCAAATCAAATTCCGAAAGTTGTTCGGAAAAGTCAAGCAACCGTTGGTCGAGCTCAATGGCTGCGGTCAAGTGGGGTGCAGTTTCGGCGTTGTAGCCGGCGTCGGGTGACTCACGGAGCCACTCCGAGTTGTCGGCAGTGTGGTTCCAAACCACGTCGGTCAATGCCAACAAATTGTTTTTTTTCAAGGTGGAAGAAATGAAGTCGATTGCTTTTTCGTTGGAACTGAAAAGGTTGGGGTCGAACCTCAACTGGTCGTAAATAGAATATGGCGAGTCTGACACTCCACGCTCCTGTAAGGGTGTGAAGTGAATCATATTGTAGCCCTTTTTGCTAACCTCAGCGAAAAATGGGTCCCAGTCACCGAGAGGACCAATCCACTTGGAAACGACCGATTGCATGTTGATAGAATTAAAAGGGACCCATTCGCCATTGATGGTCAAATACGGAGGTACATTGAAGTAGTACTCTTCTGTCTTCTGCTGTTCGTTTTTGCCGTCTTTATACTGGATATAAAAGCAGTAGGTTCCAGCATTGTAAATTGGAACATCGATGCTTACATCTTGATGAAACGAGGAATGGATGGGAAACTGCTGGAACTTGTTTCTGTCAAAGCTGGCCGCCGCCAGGTGCTTGGGAGTGTTCACAAACAAAATTCCGTCTCTGGTAACCTTGGAAGCAGCATCTAAATGGAACTTTAAATTGAACAACTTTTCACCTTGTTTGTGGTTCGGTTTGAGTGCAATTGAGGGAAGAAGAAGCACCCCGTTGGAGATGTTGCCCGCCACCGGTGTTCCCTCGTTGCTCAAACGAAGCAAAAGTGTAGACATGAATAGAGTTTAAAAGAAGAGGGCGACAAGTGGAGGGGTTTGTACCCTGCATGTACAGCTCAAATAGCAATGAAGTCCGCGCCGACCGGGCAGACAAAAAAAGCCGAAAACGCTAAAATCACCGCATATGGACGAGGAAAAAGCGTGGATTCGCTACAAACAAGAATTGGGACACTGTTTCGGTTTTCAGCCACTGGGTAGCTGATAATTGACAAAAAAAGAAAGCTTCCCCACCAGGAGTCGAACCTGGAATCTTCTGGTTCCAACCGGAAGTGGTTACGTAATCGTAGCCAGACGCCTTGACCATTGGGCCATGAGGAACGAAGCTTGATTAGTTTTGCCGGTTGGGCCTTTTATAGCTGGGCAGGCCATCGCATCGCGAATTTGCAGGTTCTGTCTATGGTTGACCATGGCTTCATCTACCTCTTCTGCTGGTTCCTCGACATCCACCAAGAAGTATGTGTGTGATGCCGAGGGATGTGGCAAGTCCTACTCCAAACCCTCGTTGTTAGAACAGCACAAACGTTCACATACAGGAGAACGACCGTTCCCATGTCCAGAAGAAGGCTGCTCCAAAAGCTTTCTAAGAAAGTCTCACTTGCTGGCACATTTAGTTTCCCATAAGAGTCAGACCACGAAACCTCATCATTGCTCTGTGTGTGGAAAAGGGGTCAATTCCTTGCAGCATCTCAAAAGACATGAAATCATTCATACCAAGTCGTTCAAATGTACCGCACCAGGATGTGAAGAATCGTTTTATAAGCACCAATCGTTACGACATCATTTCCTCTCGGTGCACGATAAGTCCCTCACCTGTAGCACATGTGGCAAGGCCTTCAATAGGCCGTATAAATTGGCCCAGCACAACATAAAGTTCCATGGCGATGCTCCGGTCTACCAGTGTGACCATCAAGGATGCTTTCATAACTTCAAAACATGGTCTGCGCTCCAACTTCATATTAAGACCGAGCATCCCAAGCTCAAGTGTTCCGTGTGTGGTAAGGGGTGTGTTGGTAAAAAAGGTTTACGGGCCCATATGGCAGGATGCCATGATAGTTCCACTGCCGTCAAGCTCTGGAATTGTGACTACTGTGTGGTTGGACTGTTTACCAAAAAAGCGGAACTTTTGGAGCACTATAAGGACTTTCATGATGGCAATATTCCCGAGCAGCTTATGAAGGCGGAAGAAAAGGAGAAATTGGAAGCCTTGCTCAATGACCCTGAAGCTTGTGGCTTGGAGAACCTTCGCTCGCTCGACCAAACCCCTGCCCCGGTAGACGGTACCAAGTCTATCAACTCGTTCAATTCTGAGATCGAATCAGGAACCTCAATCACAGACCTTTTGATCAATAACTTTGATATGAAAACGCTTCCTTGTCCCAAGAAAAAGTGCACTAGAAGGTTTCGCCGGGAGCATGATTTACGAAGACACCTTAAATGGCACGAAGTTCGGTTGGCACAAATCGAGTCTTTCTTGGCTTCTTTGGAGAGTGAAGAGGCCACCAGTGAAGCTCTCCTCAGTAGCGAGAAAGTTGTACAAGATGATGAAAGTTTGGTTCATGGTTCCAATTCCGACTTTGACGATCAAGAATTGGACGATTTGATTGATGAGGAAATGGCGCTGCTCACGGGCAAGTAACGATGTATGATGACTATAAACGGAAATCTTTTAAATGACATCTTTATTGATCTACTATATCTGGTTTTTCTCCTCACCTCTTTTGTCTCTTTTCATAGCCACGGCCCTCGTATGTGTCTCTCCTTCTCTTGTTCTCCCATCTACCTGGCTGATTCCGCGATGGTGGTGGAGGAGGTGGAGGTGGAGGTGGGGGAGGCACTTGTTCACTGGATCCTCTCAAGGGTGGAGTGTATCTTGACCTGTCGTTGAATCTTCTATTACGGTCTTGTGAAGGTGGTCCTCTGCTTGCAATCGCTTCTTGTGGAGGAAGTGGAGCTCGAGGTCTTCGAATTGGACGATTTCTTCGAGCATCGTCCTTTGGTGCCAGAGGGAACAAGTCGGGTTCTGGTGTAGCTGTTTTGGACGATTGTGGTGTGGGGGAGTCTCTGAGCTTTCTTTTTGCCTGCTCAATTCTTTGCTTGATGTCGGGCTTTTCTTGCTCTCTTGGTTCATCTTTTATGTCCTTGTTGGTTTCTTCTTCGATTTCCTTTACTTCTGTCTTGTCGTCGTTGGCTTCAGAGGACTCTCTGTCGATTTCCATTTGATCTCCTTTATCCTGAGTCTCCTCCTCATTTGCTGCCTTGGGCTGTACTTTCGCAGCCTTTGAAGAGTCCTTGGCATCTGTGGTCGAGCCTTCATACTTGTTGTAGTAGTCGTACCGTGATTTAGGTTCCAGCTTTCGAATATCTGCTCTTGAAGAGGGTCGGGAAGAATCATCGTAGCTCAAAGTAGCGCTTTGAAGTTTCTTCTCACGTTCTTTGTTCTCCTTTTCGATCTTGAGTTTGAGCTGCTCTTGTTTTGCTTTCTCTGCAAGTTCAAGCTGCTGTTGCTTTGCTTTTTCCGCAAGTCTGAGCTTTTCCTGCTTTTCTTGCTCCTTCCTATCATTGTGCTCCTTTATGAGCCTCTCTTTCTCTTCATCGCTCATTGGAATGAAGTCCCAAATATGAACCCAGTCCTTGGATCTGGAACGAAGATGTCCAATTAAAGCGTACGAAGAGAGCTTCAAATCTTGGCGCTCTTCACGATCGGAAATATTTTGAATGAAACCAAGCATAGTTTCACAGTGATCTTCGACATTTGGATACACTCCAAGCAAGTTCTTTAAGAATGTGATTGCATTTCGCCGAGACATGTACTCTGTAACCGTGAGGGAATTACCAACATCAGAAAGCAACTTCTCGTGGTAGGTAAATAACATCGTCCGAAATTGGTCGTAGGTTATCTGCTCTCCATCATTGAACAATTTCGAGCAATTCTGCTTGAACAGTACTTTGTCAGTCCATTCATTTAACACTTTGAGTACTTCAGAATAGAAGATACCTAGATTTTCTGCCTCTAACGGGCTCAAAGTGAACAATGTCCCAAACAATATCTGGTTTCCAAAAAGCTCATCTAAAAGCAGAAATACAGAGTAGTTTGCAACTTCAAGATCGTGTAATTTAAACAAAAACTTGGCTGCAAATGAAGCATCGAAAGACGAGGTTATGGCTCGCGGTAGGAGACAGTATTGTAAAAACGACCGGAGCTCCTCGACTGAAGCCAGCTCAAAAAATTTGTCTTTCTGGTCCGTCAACATTATATTGGTCTCTTTATTGTGCAATGAATGAGTTTTTGCGTCGGAAGGAATATCCCTAATGAATTTCAAATTCTGGTCCAAGGTCTTCCTATACTTTTCGATAGTCGAAGGCAAGACATCCTTATCTTTCTTTGCAGATGAGACACTTTCTTTGAGGCTCGGGATCGTGCCCTCGAGTTTGGCAACTTCGTCGTCATAAAGATCAAGCGAGAAATTAATATCATAAAGACTAAGCCTCCAGAATGTATCATACAACTGAGGACTTATGGCCTGAGGAACCTGTGGTACATCACCATTGGAAGTTTCAATATTGGACCATATTCTATAAACCCACCTAGGTTCAATATGATAAACGTCACACAACTCCTTGATAGAAATCAAATCCCTTGATAAGGTTTCTTTGCTTCCGAAGAAGTTGTAGAATTGGATGTATAGCTGAATCACTGAATTCATTTCATCATTCTTATTTGCCAAAATTTTTAAGTGGGTTTGGTTGGTACTCTGTGCCACATCTTGACTGAGCTGACAGAGCTGAATGAATAGTTCGTTTTCTGCTCCCAATTCGTGTATGACCTTGATGAGCTGGTGGCCTGACGATAAGCATTCGTATCTAGTATCATTGACGGTTCTAAAGGCAAGTTTTTGCAAACTAGGCTCACAATTCATCATGTCGATTTGAGCAAGAGTTAGGTTGTTAATAGATTGGATTCCTCCCATTGACATGAGCATCTCCTTCAACACTATTACTGCAATCATATCTTTTTGATGCAAAGATTTGAGGATGAAAGAAATAAGTGTCTTTAAATCTATCAGGGTTGGATACCTCTGGCAGATTTTACCAATAAATTGAGCTAAGGACTGAATCCATTGGCGTTCATTGAGGCCATCTTGTTGGATACTTGATCTGCCTGATGCTGAGAGTCTCATCAAAATTGCCAATGTCAAGGCTTCCCACCCGTATTGATTGAAGTACTTTGCAGTATCAACAACCAACGAAATGAGATTGTCGTAACTTTCAATTTGTTGCAAGATTGTAAGTAAACATGGAAGTGGATTGGCGAAACTTGTCTTGGCAAGTCGCCGCATCATCGGCCTCACATTTTCTTTCGATAACCGCTTCAAAATGTCCTTGGTTGATTTTTCTGCTTTGCCGTATGCTATTTGGATGAGAGGATTGCTCTTCGAAAGAACTTGGTGGAGTTCTCCATACAAGTTGTAACGATCTTCCAACGAAAAGCATTGCATAACTGCAAACCCTTTTTCAATCAAAAATGGATTTTCTTCGACAACGGACATGGCAGGGTAGATAAAGTTTCTGAAATACTTGAACCAGTCCAGATGATTTTCATCGGATTGATTATAATCGGCCACGGCAATGTCACAAATTTGTGAAAATAAATCAGCATTTTTGCTCAAATTGGCACCATTAAATTTCAAGAATTCGTACGACAATTTGAAAAGCTCTTTCACTGTCAGGATTGTTGGTAAGCAATCTTTCCACTCTTTGTAGAAATAAGTAAACTTTTTGGTTCCATGATTCATGGCTGTGGGTCGAAAACTATAGAGGTCGACTTGGGTAACTTCCTCGTATATGACTGAATTTCCAGATACAGTAGATGCCGATTGTCTTGATGTCTGAAGCTGGTTCAAGTCTGTGTCTGAAATGGTTTTGAAGCTCTTATTAAGAGGTGGAAGCATTTCAAGAAAGACTCTATTAATGAGCTCTGGTATTTCATCGTCCACATATGCAAGAAACGGATACCTGGTCAAGATGTAGAGAGAGGGATAATAGAGCCCCACTGCTAGGAATACTCGAAGAAACTGATAAACGAGGTTTGACAGCAAGGATGATTGGAGCGTGGTTTCTTCGGGTTTTTCTGTAGGTTTTGATTTCCCATCTGTGCCACTTTCTTCGTCCTCGTCGACTAGAGGAGCTGCCAACGATAGAGCGTTCGCGCTTGCTTTCAGTACTCTATCTTCGAGGTCTTTTTTGTAAAGCAGCTCGAGAGACTCCATTTCTTCGGTATTAAAGTACGAGAAGATCGAGCCAAAGCTTAAGAAACCTTCCTTGATGAGGCATCCTATGAGGATCTTGAAAGTTTCGGGAAGTTCACGGTCTTTGCGACATTTCAACAATCTTAAACCAATGAGTTTCGAGGCCGTATCACTGCCACCGACCGCCAACCTCAGCATTGAGGTGGTGCTATCACTTTCTGTGCGTGGCCACCATTGTGACCGTTTGAGAAAATCTATAATAAAGCGGTGGTTGCTGACAAAGTTGTTGCTGAAAACATCAATTAACACATCAAGCACACGGTTCGGGTCGAGATTGTAATGCCCCACTAAATTTTCAATGACTCTGAAGGCGTACTCCAGCTGATATTGGGTGTGGTCATCCCTTAGTATATGGTATACTTCTACAATCAATTTTGAGTAGCCTTCGGATTCTTCGTGGAGAAGGTTGTACTTTTTCTGAGTATAGAAATGGTCTCTTCTTCTTGTGTTCAAGATCTTGTTGAAGTTTTCAGGTACTATTCCAACTGCCAGTAAGATTTCCGGTTTGATGTTGCGTGCAAGAACTGAAGTTTTCACAATGTTCTTCTTGAAGAGAGATGCCACCAATTGCTTGATCTGTTCAGATAACACAAACACATCGAGTATCTGACAAAACTCCACCGCGCGTGATTCGTTTGCCAACACCTTTTCAAGAAAAGATATTACGTCGTCAAGTTGTAGTCGATTGTCGTCGTAAGCTAAAATGAGTTCGGTGAAAATTAAGGAAGAAACGTTTGAACCGTCATTTTCCAATACACTGGCGAGTTTCTGTGACCCCTCTTGGGCGAAATCACCGATTATTTCTTCGCCAAGATAGACATAATCGCCATTGGTGGCAGTAGTCATTGAGATGGAGTAACGTTGAGTCGCGATCTTGAACACAACGGGGCCCGGGCGTGTTATAGGCGTGGGCAGGCAGCTTCCAAATAAGAAACATCCGAGATAGTTTAGTGGCTAGAATTACCGCTTGTCGCGTGGTAGACCGGGGTTCAATTCCCCGTCTCGGAGCATCCTTTCCTGCGCAAATGGTTTAGTGGTAAAATCCATCGTTGCCATCGATGGGCCCCCGGTTCGATTCCGGGTTTGCGCATTCTTTTTTAGTTTTTATCACCAATCTTTTTTCATGCTGACGTTGGGGTACTTGAAACGTAATTGGGAGTTCCTGGCAGCGGCGTTTGTCGTGCTCTACTTTGTGTTCTTGCAGGTGTTTTTCGAGAAGCAAGATTTGGGGAAATCAGTACGCGTGCTTCCGCAAGACGTTATTAATGCCTATCCACACCAAGATGGGAAGTTTGCTTACATGCAATATGCTACCAACAAACAGTATCTCGAACTAGCCATCAACAATTTCGTTGTTCTTGAACAATCAGGCTCAAGAATTGCCGATAAAGTTATCATTGTCAAACTGAGTGTCCGCAGCGATCCGGGGTATCTGAAAATTCAAACTCAGGCTAAAGAAAATGGGATAAAATTGGTGGTGGTTCCCTCAATTGAGGTCAGTGGTACCTTGAGTCCCGAGTGGGCAGATTCGTTCACCAAATTCCACATTTTTGGCCAGACTCAGTATGACAGGGTTGTCTACTTTGACGCCGATTCCATGTTTGTATCTGCGGAAAAGACGGAAAATGGGCTTAAGAATGTACCCAAGCCCATTGATGAGCTTTTCAACATCCCAAAGTCTATTGATATTGCGCTTCCACAGGCCTACTGGGTAACTAACGACGATGTAAAACCCCCACGGGGCACCCAATTACCATCGAAAAGCGACTACGAAAGATCTGTTCGGCAAGCAGTCTACGCTGCCAAAAAAGGCGAAGACTCGTTTCCTATGCTTCCCAAGCTATTGTTTTCTGGCCATAAATTCGAAAACAGAGCCAACTTCTTTGCCAGTCATGTCATCGTATTCACACCTTCTTCCAAGTTGTTCAAGACTTTGAAGAAGTATGTGCACAATCCTTGGTTGTGGCTGATCTTTAGTCGCCAACGCTTGAGACAACCTCAGGACTACGACATGGAAATTATTAACCGCTACCTTGACGAAACTCTTCGCAAAAACCGGGCGATTAGAATTGGGATTTTGCCTCACCAGGTTTATGGCGTTCTCACGGGCGAGTTCAAGGAATTGTACCATCGTCGGTTTGTTGCTAGACCAGAAGAATTGCCCTTCGTCAACAAGTTCTCCAGTGATGGATGGAATGCTACCGAAGCACTTTTGGCGTTGAAAATGATCCATTTTTCCGACGCCCCGATCCCCAAGCCGTGGCAGCAGCAGAACAACCACGACTACTACAATGCCTACAAGATATACTGCTACGATGAATCTTTCGATCCGGACACTTTCCACCGGAAGTTCCCCGATGCCAAGCCTCGGCTTACTTCTGACTGCGCAAGTGTGGAAATTTGGGATTGGCTCATGGCTGAGTTTCACCGCCAGGAGGCCGGAATGTGAGAGGCCTGAATGCGAGCCACCGCAATAGGCTAGATCTCAATCTGAATCTGTTCTATTTTGTCTTGTTTTGTCCTGCATCTGGCGTGTAAAAATAGTGGAATCAGGCGGAGCAGTGCAAACACAGTTTTGATTCGGTCTGCCAGATACACATAGCCCTCAGTTTTGCGGCTGCGTTTCCCGATATAGCATCCCTGGCCTTCCAGAAACAATCATCCACCCTCATTGTGAGCGCAAAAGACGTTGCACAGCAAAAATTTGTTTCTGATTTTTGTTTACAAAATGACAACAACCACCACCAGAGCTCCTACGATCACCACGTATGTGAGGCGAGACGACATGCCGTCACTCTCAGACGACATGCCCACGCTCAGTTCTTCTGATTCCTTCACAACTCCGTCCATGTTTGTTCCACCCAGCAAGGGCAACCCATACATTGAACGTCAACACAATCCCAGTGGCAGTGTGTTCATTGCGGTTGGATGTATAGTAGGGTTCATCTTGTTGGCGTTCATCATATATCATCTTTTCCGGTCCATGAGAGCATCGAGACTTGCCAAGAGATCGTGGGCGGTTACTCAGCAGGTTGAAGAAAAACGCAGAAACAGCGGAATGTACGGATTGACTCCCACCGGGACATCTGGATTGAGCACTCTCAATACCGAGTACCGTCTGTCTGTGGCCAAGTTGCCGCTTTTGAACCACCAGCATAACAAGTCGCTGTTCAGCGGCATCGAAGTTGGTGACAATTCCACGTTGTATGCGTCGGAGGCCGGAGCAGCCACCAGGAGCGATCTCACCAATATGTTCATTTCGCCCACCGCTGAAGTCATGGCGCACAAGCGCAACAAATCCACCTCCAACTTGTCATCGTTGGGAGGTTCCACCACCGCATTACCTGCGCCAGCCACCAGCAGGCACTCGCAAATCTTGCCCAGTCTTTACATCAACAGCGACACCAACAATAGTGATATGGCGTTGAGCTCGCGGCAGTCCGAGGCGTCGGTGCAGCCCAGGGCCACCCCGGGCCGGGGGGATAAAAGAACCATTCCTAGTTTGTACCTCGACGACTTGATTGAAAAGTAGATAGAAGGAAGAGTAAAAAAAATAGAAATTAGTATAAAAAGGTAGCCTCCGACTTACTGCTCCTTTTCCTTTTCTTTTCCTTTTCTCACTTCCTCACTTCTTCACTTCTCACTTCTCACTTCTCACTTCTCACTTCCTCACTTCTCACTTCCTCGCCTTATCTTCTTCTACACACTCCCACGTCAGCCTCAACACTTTCGCACATTCACTGCTACGCTATAAACATGCCTCTCTGTGGTGGCGACCAAAAGCCAAGTAAGTGACCTCCGCGGATCCCCGTATGTCTCTGTGTTCCAACTAACCCAGTTCAAAGAAAAATCGTCATTCTAGGTGATGGTGCCTGTGGAAAAACCTCCCTCCTAAATGTTTTCACCAGAGGTTATTTTCCCCAAGTTTATGAGCCAACCGTGTTCGAAAACTATGTGCATGATATCTTCATAGACGGACAGTCTGTCCAATTGTCACTCTGGGATACTGCAGGACAGGAGGAGTTTGACCGGTTGAGATCACTTTCATACTCGGATACCCACTGCATTATGCTTTGCTTTTCCATCGATTCACCAGATTCGTTGGAAAATGTCCAGTCCAAGTGGGTGGGGGAGATTGCCGACCACTGTGAGGGAGTCAAGTTGGTGTTGGTGGCTTTGAAATGTGACTTGAGAACCAATGAAGATTCGGACCCGGACATCAACGAAGACGACGACCGGTATAATCCGTACCGGGCGTCCACCACCAACCCATATCAGCAACAGAAACGTCTTATATCATACGACGAAGCATTGGCGGTGGCCAAGAAGATTGGAGCGTTGCGTTATTTGGAATGCTCAGCAAAGAAAAACCGGGGGGTCAACGAAGCGTTCTCGGAGGCAGCTCGATGTGCGCTCAACGCCAAGCCCAAGGGAGCGAACGATGTGCCCCAGCAGAAGAAGGGGTGCACGATAATGTAGGATAAGACAGCATGCTATAATACGTAATAAGAGTACGAGTACGAAACGAAGAGTGGAAATAAGAGTACGAAATAAGAGTACGAAATAAGAGTCGAAATAAGAATACGAAGAGTACGAAACAAAGCTACAATATGAGAGTAGAAATAAAGAGTGCACAATGAGTGGGGACTATTTTATCATCTCTATATACATTTCCTACTCCTCCCTAAATGGTTTGTCCAACTTCTTCTTTCTGAGGTCCCAAACATCCTCCGAGCTGCCTCGGGCCTTCGTTTCCATCAACCGTTTCTTATAAAAGTCAGCGATTTTTTGACGCTTTTCAAGCTGCTTTGGAGTCAATTTCTCCAACGGTTCGTCAGACTCAAAAAAGCTACCGTGCCTCATAGCAAACCAAAACTTTTCCCTCTGTTCCTGACAGCTGGAGTAGGTTCCGTATCTGTAATAGTTCTTTAATTGTCCTCCTATAGCAAAACACAGTAAAAGTTCATCGAATGCTGTAATCATGGACATTTGTGTGGGGAACCCAGTGGCTTCATTTTGAATGGTTTTGGTGATCTGTCGCCTTCTCTCCTTGTACTCATCGGGGCTGTCTTTGAACAATAACCAGATTTCGTTTAGTTCATCGTCTTCTTTGGCCATGGTGAAATGAATTCGCAGCGATAGGAATTTAGGAAACTGAAAAATGAGAAGCAGAAATTGAGAAAATGCAAAAAAATGAAAAGATGCAAATTGAAGAAAATGAAAAAAACAAGCTGGAACAAAATGAGAAAAAAGAAGTAAATAGGAAGAATTAAAAAGAACGGAGCATGTTTACTGCAAGAAACAATTTGGTACCGCTGCTGCTCATGGTCAGAAACCAAAAAAATTGCCTTCAGCCAGATTCGAACTGACGATCTCCTCATTACTAGTGAGGTGCCTTACCAACTTGGCCATAAAGGCGAATTGCGTGCTGGAAAAGTGCGGCCATTGCCCAAGACATGCCAGTGATAGACCGCCTACTTCAATAAACCAACCCTATTCTTGCTCCTTTTCCTCTGGTATCAATCAAAGCCTTCCCTAATGCCGTTCACCCCTTCCTACCCTTCCTTTCCTTCAATACTCCGGACGTTTGTGCATCGCACGACCTTATTGAAATTATTGAAATTTTCGTTCCACCAACTCAAGCCGAGTTATGCTTAGCTTTATCAAGAATATAGCAGGCTTGAAGCTCTCCAAGCCCTCGAGTTTGCTCGCTATACGAAATGCATCCTACTTGGGACGATTGGTACCCTCGGAAGGTGCCGTAAAAAGCTACAAGCGGCTCGGAAGAGGTCCTGCTTCCGGCAAAGGTAAGACTTCCGGTCGGGGTCAAAAGGGTCAAAAGGCTAGAGGTACCATTCCAAGATGGTTTGAAGGTGGACAAACTCCTTTCTACAAAAGGTTCCCCATTGTTGGTTTCAAACGTCCTCATAAACGTATTTTTCACGAATTGAACTTGGACAGGATCCAAACTTTTTGGAATGAAAATAGGATACCCCTTGAAGCCGGAAGTACGTTAACCATCAAGGTGATGAGGGACTGTGGAATCATAACCGGATCGGTCAAGGATGGCGTGAAAATTCTTGCCAATGGTGCTGATGACTATAATGTACCATTGAACATTGAGAGTTCCAAGGCATCTTTAGGAGCTATCAAAGCCATTGAAAAAACTGGTTCCACCTACACATCCGTATACTTCACCCGGTTGAGTTTGCAGGCGCATCTCTTCCCGGAAAGGTTTCTTCTCAAGAAGGGTTATCTTCCCCTTCCTGCTCGCCCTATACATAGAAGAGACATTGAATTTTATTCCAATGAGGAAAAAAGAGGCTACTTGTTGAAGGACCGGTCTATTCTCTTGGATCACATGGGGCAAAAGTCCCGGACGCAAAAGAAGGCGAGAAAGAGCGAATTGACAAAGCAATTGGAAGCAGCGTCTCAAAAGTCCCACACAGACTTTTCACAAACTAGTGTAGTAGATATCAGCAAATTTGCCTGATCCTCGTGTATATAGCCACTACTGTGCATCCACATCTATAAATACTTGTAACAAGTGTTCGACGATATCCTGAAGGTGGTCCAAAGTCAAGTCTATTTTTTCATGAGGTTGGAAATTGTAGCTGAACTTTCGAACTGCAAATATAGCAGCCTTCAGGGTCATCTGGTAGATTTCTCGTGCTGCCACGCGGTCATTGGGCGAGGGAGAGTTGGTGGTGACTCCTCGTAATCGGAGACCAGAGAGAATTAACTTGCCAATGGCTTGTGAGACCTGCTCACTTGAAGTGAAATGCTGGGTGGAAAGTTGGGTAACAGGATTGGCGGTGTTGGAAAGCATGAACTTGTTGGATTGCTTCTTGCGTCGTTTATCAGAAAGCACTCGTTCGAAAACGTCATGGGCTGACTCGGTGGTGATGGTATCTGGGTCGATGGAGAGCAGTTGCAGTTTTTCAAGAAACCCAAAATCAATTTTGAGCCCCCAAATGTTGTGGTCGTGGTCGCTGTAAAATACAAGGTAGGTGTCGGTGTCGACAAACATGACTCCTGAGCCTATACAAGAGGCAACCTGGTTTTGAAAGAATTTGGTGGTGTTGGTACTAGTGGTGTATACTCGACATGGAGCACCAGATATGAGATATAAGGGTATCAAGCTGACATTGACGTGGGAAACAAACGAAAGCTTGCCACTGAAGGCATAATTGTCATTTCCCCATAATTGTACATCATGTAGTATTCGTGCAGCGGACTCGGTGGTGGATGAGGGTTGATGAAAAGTTGGAATTGGTGAAGACTTGTCGTGACGATTCGGGTGAAAATGTGTTTCTGTTCCTTGGTCCAGTTCTGGGTCTTGTTTGTGCTCAAAATGCTCACTTAATGCTCGATTTTTCAAATCAGGATTCTCTTCTCGTTGGCCATGCTCGTCCATAGCCACATTTTTTTCCGTAAAAGGTTGCAATTCCTCCGTTTGCTTTCGAGTTTCAGCCTCTCCCAGGCTCCCCGTATCCCAATCCGTACCCCGTACCCCGTCTTCCGGCAACAAAAGCGTCACTGTGCCCACTAGCTTTCCTGACATGTTTGTCCTGTCTATAAATTATCGCATTCAAATGCCAAATGCAAATGTTTGATTAAGGAGCGGAATGAGTGTGGACGTCCGCCTGAAAGTGTACTCTGTGGCACGAACGTACGGCGACGTAAACAAACACAAACCGCAGGAGTACTGGGACTACGAAAACCACAAGATAGAATGGGGGGAAATCCGAAACTATGAAATCATTTCCAAGATTGGGCGAGGCAAATATTCAGAGGTTTTTCAAGGTATCAATATCTTGAACGATAAGGCTTGTGTGATCAAGGTGTTGAAGCCGGTGAAGATGAAGAAGATTTTCCGTGAAGTCAAGATCTTGAAGAATTTAACCGGAGGCCCCAATATCATTGGGTTGTTGGATTGTGTACGAGATGACCAGTCAAAAATTCCGGTGCTAATATTCGAGCGGGTCAATAATGTCGACTACCGGGTGTTGTACCCGAAGTTTACCGTTGCAGACATCCAGTACTACTTCACCCAGTTGTTGGTAGCGTTGGATTATTGTCATTCTATGGGGATCGTGCATCGAGATGTCAAGCCACAAAACGTCATGATCGACCCGTTGAAAAAGCAATTGCGACTCATCGACTGGGGGCTTGCCGAGTTCTATCATATGGGCATGGACTACAATGTTCGGGTGGCTTCCCGGTGTCACAAGGGTCCGGAACTTTTGGTCAATCTCCAGCAGTACGACTACTCGTTGGATCTCTGGGCTGTGGGATGTATGTTGGCAGCCATAGTATTTAAGAAGGAACCGTTTTTCCGGGGCGACTCTAACAACGACCAGTTGGTGCAAATCGCCAAAGTGCTCGGCACCAAAGATCTCAAGGCCTACCTCAACAAGTATGGGTTGAAGCTTCCTGACGTGTACAAGAACATCTTGGGCGAATACCCTAGGCGCCCATGGAGCAGTTTTGTGTCCAAGGAAAACGTGCACTTGGTTAGCGACGAGGTTGTTGACTTGATAGATAAGCTCTTGAGGTACGACCACCAGGAACGGCCGACAGCCAAAGAGGCCATGAACCATTTGTTCTTCAGCATATAGACGCAGGCAAAGGTGAACAAGGCTAAACTAGAAGGTAGCAAGACCAAGTAAGGCTAAGCTGGGCCAAGCAGGGCTAAGTTAGAGTGACGGCTACGGACAACTAGGCTGAAGCAGTCAAGCTAGAAAGCTGAGGCAGGGCTAAGAAGCTACAGGTCGAGAGCTCAAGGTGGACGTAGATATGGAGGGCTGAGATAGGCTAATTGTAATTAATACAGCATATGCTAGCAAAGGGTGCTAGATAGATATCCTGCACTTATTTCTTTATGCGTCAGACTGTGCGCAAGACTGTGCGTGGACATGTGCGTCAAAGTGCATTTCTGACAGGTTTGAGAATCGCACCATATTTGCAACAAGGCTAAAAATTCAATTTCTCTGGTAAATTAGCACCCACTTTGACTGTCAATTATCTCGTCTTTCTTCTTTCCCGTTCTTGTTTCGTGCTTCTTTCTCCCTTTTCCTTGGCCTTTGTTTCCTCTGCTCTTCCTCGCATTGACATTATCTCATCCGCAGCACCTCAGACGCGTTTCACGCATCTCTTTTGGGTCGTGTCGTATTTATGTACATCTATGCCCCACACACCCACCCGTTCCGAAAAGAAGGCTGTGACCGCGTATAAGCCTATTATTTGCTTCGGGCTCAACTACACGTCTGGTATAAAAGTGGCGTAGCTGACCAGTCGTCATACTATCACCATTAATTATACATTAATTATACATTAATTCCCATTATTTCACATTAATTAATCATTGATTGAATCATTATCATCTCATTAATTATCACCGAAAGTCATCATCGAGCTACCAAAAGTCACCATAAAGCTACCAGGAGCTACCAAGAGTCAAAATAAGCTACCAAAAGTTTCCAAGTCCCGTATTAATCCACCTATATTCTATCGTTACTATTTCGTTAATTCGTGATACGCTTGTTCCATCGCATTTGTCACCATTTTCACCATGGATGACGCTTGGGTAAACTCCCAGCGCAAGACAATGACACGCTGGATCAACTCCATGATCCAAGGCGAATCGGTGGCTCCGATAATCAATTTGGAGCAAGATTTGAGTGATGGGCTAGTGCTCTACGCTCTTGTGAAATTTATTCAATCTCTTTATTCTCTTTATTCTCTGTCCTATATTCTCCCCTCTTCTCACATCTCCCCCAAAACATCCTCAATCACTCCACACAACACATCGGCGTGGGTCTCATTAAACGCCAAACTAGGGCGGAGCCGAATGGTGGCTTCTCCACACCCGCCAATATTGACACCTTTGGCACGACATGCCAACAAAACTTTGCCTCGATGGTCAGCATTTGGTGAGTCCCACGCAATGAACGTACCCATGTTTTGGCCTCTGATGTTGAAGGCGTGGCCGGGATACTTTTCAAAAATCGAAGAAAGGTTGTTGAAGAGATAGTCTCCCACACTGGCGGTAGCAGCAACGAGATTATTGGCCTCGATTTCCTGGACAATTGTCCTGGCAATGAGCGCTTTCGATGGGTCGCCGCACCAGGTGTTGAATTGACGGTAGGCTTGGCGAGGCTGCAATTCAGGGTCCCGGAAATAGAACCCGGCTGCTTGGAACTTTTTTGAAAAAGTCACCATATCCGGTGGAGTCGAGAGGTTCCAGTGCTCGTGGGCCCAGAATTTGCCTGTGGCGGCCACACCGGTTTGAACTTCGTCCACAATCATGAGAATATTGTTCTTCAATGTGATATCACGGACACCTTGAAAGAACCTGGCCGAGGCATGGTTGTCTCCACCCTCGGATTGAACCGGTTCCACAATCAATGCCGCCACATTTCCCTTGCCCCGGGCAGCTATAGTGTCCTCCAATTGCTCCAAACAACGAGTTTCCTCGGCCATGTTCTCTTTTTCGAATTCTTCCAATGGGTATTTTAACGCTGGGAACGGCGTCTTGGGCCATGGAAATGCAGGAATGTCCAACTTGTGAATGGCCTTCGAGCGCGTGGTGGAGAGAGACCCAAAAAGGCGGCCGTGGAAGGCGTGGTCAAACGATAGAATGCACTTCTCCGAGGCACCGGGAGCTTCGTTGTTCATCACACTGGCAAGCTCTTCGGCGTTGAAGTCACGCGACCCGCGGTCACGTGTCGCCTGCAACATGAACGCTGCCTTGAATGCAGTCTCGTTGGCGTCGGACCCGGTGGTGGCTGTCCACACCTTGGTCATTCCCGGCGGTGCCGCTTTCAAGATTCCGTCTTCGAGCACCTTCTGGTAGTCTACGCCCGGGAAACACGCCAATGCCGGCCGGTTGATCAAGGCCGTCGTCATTTCGTCCAGGATTGCAACCTGCTTAAGTGCAGGATTGTTGTACCCCAATCCGATGGATGCGATCTGCATATAGACGTCGAGGAGTCTGTTCCCGTCGGCGTCGGCGATGTAGTTACCTATACTGTTGTAGTAGTCGGTGACAAAGTAGGCGGCTCTGTTGTCGAACACGTCGCCCAAGTTCTTGTTCAATTGAGTTCCGAGGGGACCGGGGACCTCGGTTTTGATGTGGGGAGCCGAGGGCTCATCGGGGAACGCCGACGCTGCGTACGACGAGTAGCGCCGGGCCAATTGCGCGATCTGGGTGGATTTGTGGACAGCTCTCAACATGGGGAGCACTTGCGGTGGCGGGGAATTTATACCTTTGGTATCGGCGTGGGATGGGGATGGGATCCCGCAGTCGTGTGCAGGACGGTACGTGCAGGACGCAAATTGGAGAGATCAGAAAGACAAAAAATGCGTTATGGCAAGTGGGTGGTAAGGTGGCTCGGGTGTGCTTTGGGTGGCGGCTTTGGGTGGCGGCTTTGGGGAGGAATTGGGAATGGCCTTTTGGTTGTATTTTCTTGGTCGTTTTTTGGTCGTTTGGTTTGGTTTGTGGTACGCGGATGGCCTGTTCCGCCTGTTCCCAAATAGGCAATTCGCACCCATAGATAAGCCCATCGGCTGAACACTTCCCAACACCACATTATCGCTCACGCTCTGCCTCTGCGCTTCCACACTTTCACATCCACACCCCACCTCGGCACCTCGCCTCGGCACCGCTGCCGGGAGCGTTATTTTTAGGGTGCTTCTTTCCTGCACACGCCGTTCCTGCAGCTACCCCAGCCAAGCCTCGCATCTCAGCAAGGATTGTCACACTTTACTTCGATTTACATTTCGATTTACTTTTTTCCTTTTGTTTCCTTTTTACCATGACAGAGGTCCAGCGGGATGGGAACCAGCTCAAAAAGATCATAAACCGTCTCAGCGGACAGCCCAATTCGTACTCCCGCAAGGCAAATTACACGTTTGGACGAACGCTTGGTGCCGGCTCGTTTGGCATTGTTAGACACGCCAGAGACAATACCACCGGCGACGAGGTGGCCATCAAGATCATCTTGAAGAAAGCGCTCAAGGGCCACGAAAACGTGGTGTTGGACGAGCTCAAATTGCTCCAGCAGCTCCACCACCCGCACATTGTCAGTTTTATCGACTGGTTCGAACTGAAGGATAAATTCTACATTGTGACTCAATTGGCCACCGGCGGCGAGCTTTTCGACCGCATCGTCAACCAGGGCCGTTTCAGCGAGCACGACGCCTCGTTGGTGGTGGTGCAGATGCTCGAGGCCATCCAGTACCTTCACAGCATCGACATTGTGCACCGAGATTTGAAGCCAGAAAACATCTTGTACCTCACCCCGGCCAACAACTCCAACGTGGTGTTGGCGGACTTTGGAATCGCGAAAAAACTCCAGTCGCCGAGTGAAAAATTGACGTCGTCGGCCGGTTCCTTCGGGTACGCGGCTCCAGAGGTGATTATCGGCTCGGGACACGGCAAGCCGTGCGACGTGTGGTCGTTGGGGGTGATCACATACACGGTTCTCTGCGGGTACTCGCCGTTTCGGTCGGAAAATGTCCAGGATTTCATCGCCGAGGTCCGCAATAATAACGCCGTGATTTTCCATGCCGACTACTGGAAGGACGTCAGTAAGGATGCCCGCCGATTTATCATCAAGGCGCTCCAGTTCGACCCGGAAAAACGACCCACCGCCGAAGAATTGTTGAAAGATCCGTGGCTCGTGTCGGTAGCGGCCGACCACAAGGATAACGATTTGCTTCCTAATATCAAACAGCAGTTCAACGCCAAGTCCAAATTCAAGCTGGCGATCGAAATGGTCAAGTTGAACAACAAGATCCGGAAATTGAAGGAGCTCCAAACGGAAGACGACGACGATCCAAACGAGATCAACTTGTTCGGGTCCGAAGGCTCGATCATCTCCGAAGACGAGCTCTCCGACGAAAAGGCTTCTAAGCCCAAGCCCCTCTTTGACTGGAAAAAGTTCTCCCAGAGTTTGGAGCTGGAGCACCCGGACGGGTCCAAATCGTCGTTGGTGGGCGCCAAACCAAACAAGGAAAAGTCGTCGTTGGCCAGCGATGCGTTCGTGCAATTGGTGCATGCGGCCAAGGAGAACAAGGACAGAGTTACGAACTTCAAGGAGGAGGAATAAGAGACCAAATGTTGATTAATGTAGCAGTCCACTCAGTACTCAAGAAAGAAATGGTATGACGATAGCGTATCAGTCAGTACTGTCTAGAGAGTGCTTCAAAGAGAATAAGAATATAATGACGATACAAAGCTAATATTACTGTCTAGAGTTGCAGCTTCAGGAGTAATGTAAATGAGGCGACGTACTAAATAAACTAAACTAGTTGGTAACCAAGCCTAGTACTTGGTCCACTTCCACAACTTTTCACCAGGGTTCACCAACTCGTCGTCGTCCTCGGTAAAGCTGGCTCCCTTGCCTTCACCCTGGGCAGCAATGGCGTGCAAGTAGAACACAAAGTCCGCAGGACTAAAGTTCTTGAGTTTCTCGTAAACTTGCTTCAAGGTATCTTCCTTGGAAATGGCTTCCTTTTGCGTCAATTTGACTCCGTGGTCCTTCTCGTACCTCTCAATGATATCCTTGACGGCAACCTTTCCTGACTGGATTTTCACCTGTTGGGGCCAGTTTTCAGTTGGTCTCGATGCAATTGAAGCAATTGCAAGTCCCAAGTCCGTCAAATTAGTGTAGGTGATCTTGGTGTTCAAGTCTCCACGAACAACGTACTCCTTCTTCTCGACATCAATTCCAATGTGGGGAACAATCTCGTACAACCACGATTTCTTAAATGAAAAAAATCCAGTGTAGACGTCCACCACCTTGATTCCGGCTTTTCTAAGATTCTCGGAATGGTCATCCTTGATGTTCAAAAGCCCAGGAATGTAAGTAGAGACGGTTTTCACATCCACTCCGTACTGCGAGGGGATATAAAGCTTGGGTTTGACTTCCTTGACAATCGACTCCACCGACTGGATCACATTGGGGTTGACGGTAACCAACGAAATAATCACGTCTGTTCCTTGAAGTTCCTTCACGACCGAACTAGGATCTTCATAGTTTGCCGCGATGTATTTGAGCTTGTCGGTACTTGTTTTACCTTCGGTAGACCTTGTGATTGCCTTGATGGGATACTGAAATTTTCCAGCAAAAACGCTCCCTTCCAAGGCTTCAATTAATTGAGGGGCAACAACACTGTTGATTCCAATGATTGCAACGGACGACATACTTGTGTGATACTTTTGATAATTGTGGAAATCAATTGTGGCTCCTGGGTTTTTATATATTCAATGCTATGTAATCAAGGGTCCAGTGTGGCTGCGAAAATTGCAACTTACTAAAACCTGCTAGCGTAAGCAGGCCAGGATGCTGACAATTCAAACAGAGGGGGGAGGAAATGATGCCACACCGGGCGTGCGCGCACCGTTTCTTTAGTCAGAATGCCATGCAGTCCGGTGTGGCATTAGTAACGATCACGTGGTGCGGGACCCTGTGCACGCCCCACCGTTTACCAGTCGACTCCCCGCCACCGTAAGTGGGGGGCGTTCACCTGCTCCAAAAGTGTTGCAGTTGGCGGGCGTCTAGGTGCAGTGGCCCGCTTGCGTGCGAATCTATAGATTGAAGGTTACATTTCCGCGCAATTATGCACATGCAAAAAAAATGTCCAAATATATTTATTCATGCATGAAAATTACGGCAATAGTTGACAATTGCACCCAATTTGAGAAAGTCTTGGGATAACTGCCGACGTATAGAGTAGATATCAGTGATTAAAAGTTGAAGGCGTCTGTTTTGATGTACGAAACAATAGGGAAGCTGGCTTTATTAGACGACAAGTACATACATTTTTCCTTGTCATTATTCTTAGGGTCAGCATGCCTTCTTGCGTCACTGCCCTTGCATCCATTATTTTTAATGTACATCCTGTATCTAGAACCTTCCTTTTCGGAACATCTTGTGGCTAGTGTTGGCGTCAGGTGAATCAGCGAGGGTACATATCGCGTTTCTGGTTGGGTAATATATTATTTGCGTGGCTAAGCCCCTGATGATTGGACAATGATTTTCTGGATGCGAAATTTCAGTTCGGAACTGCGAGCCTTGGAGGGGAATGTACCAGCATGGAAGCCGGTGTAGGAACCACTTTACAGGCTAAGCCCTCGGTGCAGATCACATGACAGAAAAAAGGGTGACTTACGGTTCAAACCACATGGGGAGCGCGAACCGAAGTACGAGATGCGAAGTGAGACATGAACTTGCCTTGGCGAATTAACGAAAAATGGATCGAGAGAAAAAATATTAAAAGATGATGCATAGGTTATTTGATGCATGGCCAAGAAATGAAATGAAGTGAAATGAACTGAAATGCAATGCATTCGCCACATGTAGATAACGCCGAGATAACCAAATTTCAACTGACAAATCTCAACCGACTGCAATTTCAAAAATTCCCAAACTCCGGTTCGAAATAACCAACTAGTTGACTACACCAAAGGATTAACTAATTGTACATTATCGTAGCATGCGTAACAACACTTCCAAGTGTTCATCTATATAGCGGGAGTGGAAATGAATTCGGGCATAATGTCAAGCCCATTTCCCTCAATCTCAAAGCTGAGAGGAAAGTTGTAAAGTTCGTCAATAACAGGATCGTCGTTCTTTTCATTAAGTTCGGGCATCATCATGTTGTATGTTGTATCCATGGTGGGCATCGTCAAATTATCAGAGGGGGCCGTCAAGGTCATAGGCAGGTCTTGAGACGAAGGAGAAATGGTGTGGTTTTTGGAGTGGGAAAATAACGAAGGTGGTTTGGGATTGTACTTGGTCAAGTCAGGAACAGACACCGATTTCACATAGTTGGGCACTTCAGTGTCAAAGTCAGTCATGTGCGAGGGTTCGGGCTTCAAGCTCAAGTTCAAGTCCGGTTGTTCGGTCTTCAAATCAAAGTTGAAATCAAACGTGGCTTGTGGCATGGTCAAGTCTTGCTTACCCAAAGTGGGCGACAACTCGGGGATGTCCCAGTTCAACTGGGAATTGTCGAACGGGGGTGGAGGATTGGTGAATGCTGGAGAAGCGCTCTCCATCTTGACTCTCTTGGGGCTGGATTCGTCCGATGGAGAGCTGGTGTTGGACGATGCATAGTCGTCACGTTGGCGAGTCATGCGGCTGATAGCCTTCACAGATACTGAAAGATTGATTGGAGATGCTGCCAAGAATCAGGCTGCTATGAATCCTTCAAACACGGTGTTTGACGCTAAGCGTTTGATCGGTCGTAGATTTGACGATGCTGAAGTGCAAGGTGATGTCAAGCATTTCCCATTCAAGGTGGTGAACAAAGGAGGAAAGCCCAATATTCAAGTTGAGTTCAAGGGCGAAACAAAAGTGTTCACTCCTGAAGAGATCTCGTCTATGGTTTTGACCAAGATGAAGGAGACGGCTGAGGGATACCTTGGCACCACAGTTAAGGATGCGGTTGTCACTGTTCCCGCATACTTCAACGACTCGCAAAGACAAGCTACTAAAGATGCTGGTTTGATTGCCGGATTGAATGTGTTGAGAATCATTAACGAGCCCACTGCTGCTGCTATCGCTTATGGGTTGGACAAGAAAGGCACTTCTTCTGGCGAACAAAATGTGTTGATCTTTGACTTGGGAGGTGGTACATTTGATGTCTCCCTTTTGACCATTGACGATGGTATTTTCGAGGTCAAGGCCACCGCCGGTGACACCCACTTGGGTGGTGAGGACTTTGACAACAGATTGGTCAATCACTTTATTCAGGAATTCAAGAGAAAGACAAAGAAGGACATATCGTCCAACCAGAGAGCATTGAGAAGATTAAGAACCGCCTGTGAAAGAGCAAAGAGAACTCTTTCTTCTTCTGCTCAAACCTCGTTGGAAATCGACTCTTTGTTCGAGGGAATAGACTTCTACACCTCCATCACAAGAGCCCGTTTCGAGGAGTTGTGTGCTGATTTGTTCAGAACCACCTTGGAACCGGTCGAGAAGGTGTTGAAGGATGCCAAGGTGGACAAGTCCCAAATCAACGAAATTGTGCTTGTTGGAGGTTCCACGAGAATCCCCAAGATCCAAAAGATGGTGTCAGACTTCTTCAACGGTAAGGAGCCAAATAAGTCCATCAACCCCGATGAAGCAGTGGCTTATGGTGCTGCTGTGCAAGCTGCCATTTTGACAGGAGACACATCCTCCAAGACCCAAGACTTATTGTTGTTGGATGTTGCTCCATTGTCGCTTGGTATTGAAACGGCTGGAGGAGTCATGACCAAATTGATTCCTCGTAATGCCACCATTCCTACAAAGAAGACCGAGGTGTTCTCTACCTACGCTGACAACCAGCCAGGTGTATTGATCCAAGTGTACGAAGGTGAAAGAGCAAGAACAAAGGACAACAACTTGCTTGGTAAGTTTGAGTTGTCTGGTATTCCACCAGCTCCAAGAGGTGTTCCACAGATTGAAGTTACATTTGATATGGATGCCAATGGTATCTTGAATGTTTCTGCACTCGAGAAGGGTACAGGCAAGACACAAAAGATCACCATCACCAACGACAAGGGTAGATTGTCTAAAGAGGATATTGAAAGAATGGTCAATGAGGCCGAGAAGTACAAGGAGGAAGACGAGAAGGAGGCAGCAAGAATTCAAGCCAAGAACACCCTTGAATCGTACGCTTACTCTTTGAAGAACAGCCTCAACGACGGCGAGATGAAGGACAAGATCAGTGCTGACGACAAGGAAAAATTGTCCAAGGCAGTAGAGGAAACCATCTCGTGGTTGGACGAGTCTCAAGCAGCTTCTACAGAGGAGTACAACGACAGACACAAGGAATTGGAATCGCTTGCTAATCCTATTATTTCTGGCGCTTATCTGGCCGGCGGAGCTCCCGGCGGAGCTCCCGGTGGGTTCCCAGGAGGAGCACCAGGCGGAGCACCAGGCGGATTCCCAGGCGCTGAAGGAAGTTCGAGCTCGGGACCAACCGTCGAAGAAGTTGACTAAGTGGTCAGTGTTTATGTTTGAAATGAGTATATGCTTGAATGAATCGATTATAAATATGCTAATTGTAGAACTCTGTAGTTATACAAACGATAACGGTCAAGAACCAGCTCGTGATTAGAGATATGCCGACCTTTTTGTCTAACATCCAGCCGTTGAATCGGACTATGGCGAACAACATGAACATGTTCAAGATGACAGACACGGCCATAATTTTAACCGTGATGGTAGTCTCGATGTCGTAGTTCAGACTGAAGGTGGCATCTTGCAGCTGAGCGTTGACGAGAATTGTACTTATACCCAACAGGCAAAGCGACAATAAGGGGGCTCCAAAACAGGCTCCAAAAGCCATTAATGGGAGACCCATGCGTGCAATTGTGAAGTTGGAAATCAAGTCTCCAACCGAGTTTCCCCATGCGAAAACCGTCAATCCTAAGATATCGTCACTTAGGTTATAACTTGTAGCAATTGCTTGGAAGATGGATATAATTTCCGTAGCAAAAAGTGCAATCCAGCAAATTGACGAAACAAAACCAAATAATGAACCTGTCATTTTGATATAATGTTTGCAAGATGGCATGGCGAAAGCAAAGAGTCCAACCAACAGAACTATGGCAGAGCTTAGTGCTAGCATGCCCACGGTGGTGAGCCAGTAGTGGTCCAGCGATCTTGCAAGGATGTATGTAACAAAGTTTGTTGCAGCGAAGCATTGAAACAACGTGAGGAAAGCGTCTTCATCGTCGACTTCCACACCACGGCGATACAGCAAGATGCTTGAATAGTTTACCGTTGGGGTTGTGATGTTCAAAAGAATGGTGAGTGGGTATGTGATGTACAAGTGGCACCTTTGTAGGATCCCCATTTCCTGGTAGTCATCCACTTCGGGGAGCACCTTCCAAACGTACTCCAAGAATGCTGGAGAGTAGTGAATAAACGAGTTGACCGAGAACAGGGAATGGATATCATCACCAGAAGAGATGGTTTCCACTTCATGTTCATGTGAGTGGTCCGGTGGTAAGGAGTGGCTCTCCATTGGATATGTATGTGGAGCACTGACCAATTGGGGATCGCTCTGAGCCAATTCAGGCGCAGACAAAGGACGCTCGTAAGAGTCGTCAAGGCTTATAGTTCCATGGCTTGTTCCAGTTCTTGAATGCTTGCTGAGGTCTTTGAGAAGGACCTTCAACCCGTAAGAGCCCGTCTCAAGGGTCATGTTGTTTGCGTCTGGGTGTTCCATGGTGTGGTGTTCGTGAAGAATGAGCTCTTCGATGGTGGGAAGCGTCGCGAAGGTGTCGAGTAGAAGCTCGTCCGCGGCCAAGTCTTGAAGCTCGTTACCGAAGTCGAAGTTACTTCGAGCACGGCGCTCTCGTATTTGGCGCTCTGCTCTGGATTTCCACATGGAGTGAAGCACCATCAGAACCAGAACATACGACAAGTAAATGAGGCACAACGAAACACTAGTCCAGATCGACAAAGTGGACCGAACAATTGCAACGAGAACAACCGTTGCCGCTAGCAGAAAGAACCCAAAATCTATAACGAAAGGATCTCTCTTGACCTGGAACGGGTGAACTACTGCAATCAAGCCCACAACTATCGTGGTAGCGAAAAATGCTGCGCCCACAAGCTCTGACACTGCGAGAGATTCGGTGTTCATGCTCATTGCCTTGTAGGTTCCCAACACATCTGGGGCTCCGTTTCCAAGCGCCAAGAACGTCAAGCCCGCTAATCGGTCCGAGAGCCGGAGGATTTTGGAAATGGTGTACAAGTTGGGACACAAAAAGTCCGAGGCGATGGAGCCCACCAATGTGAAACAAAGTATGAGAAATAGTATGATGGGGAGAATGGCCCCCGAGCCCAAAAACAGGAACCGGCAATACAAGAGCGAAAGGTAGCGTAGTCTATCCTTAGCGTCAGCATTCACATCCTCTAGGCAGTTTTCTTTGAGATAAGAGCACCGCGAGTCGACAGGAACCCTCCAAATATCGGCACATTCACCCACCTCTGGATCCTCCAGCCCTGCCAAATCAGTTGCAGCAACCAAGCACGGGAGGCAGAGCACCACCATGACCGCCAATGCCCACCGAAACAACTTGTTCATATGGTTGGGTGTCATATCGAAGGTAACGAAAGCAACCGCAGGCTGTGGAGCTGTGCAGGAATCTCATCGGGCCAAGAGAGTAGCGAGGTCAAGAAAGTGAAAAAGTAGAAAGAGAACTTGGGAAGAAAGTTACGAATAAAAGTTAAGTAGAATGTCAAGTAGAAGCAAGAGAAAAGTCACTACAATAAATGTACAGCTGATCATTGCACCACCTCCCATACGGGCACACGAAGGAAAACCCTTAGAAATACAAGTATTTACCGATGAGGTGCTGCACCCAAGATCAACCAATTGTTCTCCAGTCCATCCAGGCACTTTCGACAACTATACTCCTATGGTCATGGGTCAGAACGCCATAAGGGTTCAACCTCAAAGGAATGCATTAGCGTTGCGAATGGCTGTGAATTTGCGTTAACCTTCGCATGGAAAAAATCTGTTTATATGGTGGTGGGCGGGTAATGCCTGTTACATACACACCCAGCACTCACTGATCCGGCACCTCTAGTAGTGGACTTCTTAGCCTTATTGTTACTTTTTCTTGTAGTATCTATGTACATTTGTTAAAATATCCACCACTTCTTCTTCCGCGGCTGTTCCTCCATGAAGTCCGCCAAGTACTGCTTGTGGGTTTCCATTTCTCGGAGCATTTGTTCCTCTTGCTGTTGCTGGATCCGCTGCGCTTCCAACACATGTCTCTCGGAGGGTCGGTTCAAGGCATATTTGCCCTCCTGGGTTTTCCTCACCGACTCAGGAATGTAGTCCGTATCGCGCACATTTTTCACCACGATTCCACTGCCCTTGGGGTGGTACAAGTCGTCGTATTCTTCGTCGGTCAAGGTTGTCAATCGCTCCTTCAACCGCAACCGGGCCCGGTAGAAGTCAGAGAGAACATTCTCCCTTCCGTCGTTCCACCGGTAGAAAAATGCTCCGTACAATACTATGGACGCTGTGAGAAATGTTCCAAACCATCTGGTGCCAATATTCAATCTACGATTGGCATCGACTCGTCTCAAAACCTTGTACTGGCCAGGGTATAGCTCGGAAAGTGGCCGCGGCGTATAGCTCAACCGCTTCATCGTCTCGTTGACTTTTCTGTACTGGGTGGGGCTCTTGGGAACCGATGAGAACCCGGTGGGTTGGCTGCCGGGGACCTTGAATTCCGAGGGGTATCCCTCAGGAGGCCGTACATCTGAAGGATCGTATGGGTTGTAGGGGGCCGCGGGGGGCGTCCAGCCCTTGGGATTGGGCCGACGGGAAAGATCTTCGTCCCTAGCCATGGAAAGTGTGTGCTCAATGCTCAAGGTGAAATATAGCGAGAGCAGCGCATCTGCAGGACTCGCGCCTGGGAGTAGCGATGAGAGGGTAGGAGTAGAAGATGGAAAACTACAAGATGTTTTTGGTTTGTTTATTTTCTACTTTGAAGTATAGACATTGAGAGTTGTCCAGGCCCCAATGGACAACCCCCATATTTTTTGCAACCCAATAGCAGCTGCAGAAAATAAACCAAACCATAGCAAGACCAGCAATAATAGCGAGCAGCAGCCGCGAGTGGCCTAAGCAACATTCCACTCAAACCATAGCCGTGCAACGTAGCAGCACCGTTGCCCCCAGATCTCCTTCTTATGGGTTTTGTTTTTGTTTTGTTTTTGTTTTTTTGTGGTTTTTTTTGGTTTTTTTTGGTTTTTTTTTTGTTCCATGGCCCTTGGGCCTATACTGTACCATAATGGAGTTCTTTTCTCCATTGTCCCAACCAATGTATGACTTGAGAAGCCATACCAATGCGTGGCTTGAACAAGCCACACCCTTTCCTTAGCTGGACACTGCTGAGCAGCCAAGCAATGTCCTAAGTTCCCTCCCTCCCACCCACCGCAGACACCGCCGAGCAGCCTGGCAGTGTCTCTGGTAACAGCCCCCTCATTCCCTGGGGCTTTTCTTATGTTGCTTCCGGGCCCGTAGGCCCTTACTGTACAGTAACGGGACTCCAGAAAAGAAGTCCCATTGTCCCAGCCCAGCATTCTATGACTCGTTCATGCCAAAGAATTTCCTGACCCTGTGCCTACGAGGCTTGGGAGAGGAGCAGCTCTCACTCTCTAACGACATACAAGCCTCCACATGGGCGCTATCCCAATGGAACAGCCCGGTTCCCACCTCCGTAGGTCTCTGGTGCTTCGCCTCTGCAACCTTGGCGAAAGCATCCTCAACCTTGGAACCAATCTTGGCCGAGGCCCTCTTGGCAAGTCTCTTGCATCTCGAAGCCATCCGGCGGATGAGATGTCTCTTCTTCTTTCTTTCCCCGAGAAGAGGCTCGGCGGAGCTGATCAGCTCCAACCGATACAAGAGATCACCAAGATCCTCAGCACCATACCGCACCCCATCAACAGGAGGATCCCAACAGACGAAGGATCCAAAACCTTGGTCAAGACTACTGTGCTGCGACAGCCTCAGGATTGTGGCTTCGGACGCAAGAGGTTCCTCGTCCTTGATCTCGGTTATCTTCTGGAAACCACGCTCAAGGCTACTGCTGTACGATGCCCTCAGGATTGGGGCTTCGTACACAATAGGTTCGAACTCGAACACTAAGTACTCGGCTTCGAACACAAGAGGTTCCTCGTCTCTGACCTCGATTATACTCTCGGACTCCTCGTCGTCTTCTTCGTCCTCCTCCATGATGGTCTCAAGCCGCTCGGAAACCCGGGCCTGAAGCCACGATCCTTCCCATGCGTCAACCACCGGTTCAGCTTCCGGTTCAGGTTCAGCAGAAAGGACGTCGGTGGAGGCATCTTCCTCAGCAACACCAAGTGCATTTGGTTCCCCATTGTGCACAGACTCGGAGTCTTGTGCAACGGGCCCAGCAGCAGCTTGTACCATTGCTTCGGCAGCACGATCCATTGCTTCAGCAGCACGGTCCATTGCCTCGTCCCCGGCGGCGGCCTCACACACCTGTTTCACCATCTCGGTCCGGAGGTACTCCGAAACACCAGAGGTGGTCTCCACAGCAATGTCAATGGGATTACCTTCCACGTCCTCTGGTGTCAAGGGATCGTTGGGAGTAATCGAGTCTGTGGGAGTTATCGTGATTTCAGGCTTCAAAGGACCACTGGTAGCGCCCACTGCAGCTGACGGTACCTTGGGAGATGTCGTCTCAGGTTCAGATTCTTCCTGTTTGTCTGATGAATCAGAGTCCACAGAAAGTGCCAGCCAATCCTTGAACCTGGGAGGTATTCCCAAGGCGACCCATCTAGCAGCAATGTCCGCGGCCACCTGTGCGTCGTTATCTTCTTCCGAAATCTCGTCAACCTCCACAACCTCTTTCGTCTCAACAACCTCTTGAGCGCCAGCAACGGGTTGGTCGTCCTCAACACTGCTGTCAACCTCGCTCTCCAACTCTACAATGTCAGCCTTGATGGCCTCGATGCCAGCATCGAGTCTCTCTTGTTTCAGCTCCCAGGCTGCGTACCGCAATTCGGCGTCCTCAGCTTCAAATTTAAGGGACAAGAGAAGCTCCTGCTGGTGTTCAACATCACTCATCATAGCTTTGATCGCAACTTCATTTGCAAAAGCTTCGATCTCTACTTTGTTTGTGAACACTTTCATCTCGGCATCAACCCTGGTTGCTTCGATCACAAACGATTCCATCTCAGCAGCATACTCCAAAACGGGGTCTGTGGCCTCAGAGGCTTCGAGCAAGCGCTTGCCCTCAGCGGCTCTAGCTCTCTGACGTCTTCTCTTATCCCGGCGTTTGGAAGCTTTGTGCGGACTCTTTGTGGAACCAAACGGATCAACAGCATGAGCGGCAGCATCAACGGCATCAACAACATCAGCGGCATCAACAACATCAGCGGCATCAACAACATCAGCGGCATCGACAGCACCAACAGCATCAGTCTCGGCATCGGTTGCATCGGTTGCAGCTTCGGCATTGGGTGCCTCAATTGCAACATCCTCGGAAGCTTCTGCTTCCTGCTTCTCGGAAACTTCAACAGCTTCACCAGAAGCTTCTGCTTCCCGCAGCAACCGTTTGTACTCGGAGATTCTAGCACGGTACCGTCTTCTCTTCTCTCTCTTCCTCTCGGCAACCTCTGGACTCTTGGTAGACTTGGGAGGTTGGGAGACTACGACCAGCGGAGATTCTTGAGATGCCTCAATCATTTGCCTGTTGGGTATCTCGTACTGGGTAAGCACCGGGTTGAAGGTAACCTTCCTGGAAGCTGTCTCTGTGGCGACTTCCTGGGAAACCTTCGCAGCCTCGATCTTGGCAGCTTCAGCAGCTTCGACCTTTGCGGCTTCAATTGTGGCAGCTTCAACTCTGGCAGCCTCAATCCTGGCAGCTTCTATCTTGGCAGCTTCTATCTTGGCAGCCTCAACCCTGGAAGCTTCAATAGCAGCTTCAACCCTGGCAGCCTCGATCTTAGCAGCTTCCATCTTTGTGGCCTCAATCTTTGCGGCCTCCGCCTTGGAAGCGTCAATGGCAGCTTTAAGCTCCATTGCTTCCTTGGCAGCTTGCGAAACTTCTCTTTGAGGCTTCACGGTTTCAACCTTGTCAGCAAACATCATGGAAACGTCCACCTTTTTGGGTTTGTGGGACTTGGGTTTGTCCCCACGCTTGACAACTACAGTCCAACCGGATTCAGAAGCACTCTTCGCCTTGGCAGCTTTCTTCTGTGAAACATCCTTTTGTGTTTTTACCTTGATAGAAACCATTTGGGAAACATCCACCATCTTTGGCTTTTGCGACTTTGGTTTGTCCCCACGCTTGGAGGCCACAGTCCAACCAGCCTCAGAAGCTTCAATACTAGCAGCCTCAACCTTGGCAGCCTCAATCTTAGAAGCCTCAATGGCAGCTGCAAACTCCAACGCTTCCTGGGAAGCCCTTGAGATTTTCACTTGAGGCTTCACGGTTTCAACCTTGTCAGCAAACATCATGGAAACGTCCACCTTCTTGGGTTTTTGGGACTTTGGTTTGTCCCCACGCTTGGAAATTACAGTCCAACCAGCCTCAGAGGCACTGGTCGTGGCTTCAGTCCTGGAAGCTTCAGCCCTGGGGCCTTCGTATGCAGCTTCGCGTTCCATACGTTTGATCTCAACAGCCTTCTCAGAATCGCGCTTCTTTTGAAGAAGCTTTTCCTTGATTTCAAGTCTCTTCTCGTTCAATTGGGCCGTCAACTCAGGAGACTGAGGAGAACCCAATGGAGAACGAAACACTTGATTGATAACGGTCTGAGTGGGTACGGGAGTACATCCAGACACCCGATTTGCAGCCATTGATTTGTGCACCTCAACGTGCACAGATGCAGGATCCTCAGCGACCTGTTTGTGCACAAGATTGTGCACAACCCCGATTTGTGCAGGACCATCTAAATTTGCAGCCATCTCTTTGTGCACACAATTGTCCACAAATACCCTAGATGCAGTACCATTTACATCAACACCTGCAGGTCCATTGATAAGGACTGAGTTGACACTTTTACGCAGCGACAACTTTCTTTGGGAAATTCGAGCTCTCTGCTGTCTTCTTTTTTCCCGTCTCCTGGCAGCAGCTCTAGGAGTGCGGGTGGAACCAAAGGGATCGTCTGGACTCACGGCAAAGTCAATTGGGGCAGACTTCGCACTAGTTTCGACGATGAGATTATCACCACATGCGTTGACAGGCTGCAACGTGACATCGGAGATTGCGACCTTGGGGACTTCGGACACCGATAAGGAGTCAGAGCCTGAAGTCAACGAAGACATGGGTGCTGGGTTAGTGAGAGGGACCGCTGCCTCGGTGGTGGTGGACGAAGTGGCCGCGGTTTCGGTGGTCTTGATGATGGGAGTCAGAGGAAGACTAAGACCAAGAAGTTGCTCCTCAAAGTTGGGAGGTCTGGCCTCGGGGTTTACCAAGTAATAAAACACAAGGATCATCCGGGCCTGGGTACGGGTGAGGACCAAGTCCTCATAGCCATTGCGGCTGAACGGACGAGCCTGGAAGGAACTCATCACGACGAGTGGGGGTTCAAGAATGGGCCTCAACGAGTTGTTGAAGCGGAAACTTGAAGAAAACGGGTTCAAAAAAAGTGTGCAAATGGGAATTTGCAGCCAATTTTTAAACCAGAGAAATTCGGTTTTGAGGTACTTGACTTCAGAAAGACGTTTATTGAACGTTTAGAGAGCTTATACTACGGTATATCTTCTCTAAGACTCAAGTCTAAGGTGTGTTCAATTGGTTCCGAAGTGTTTGTGGAGAAACAAAAAGTCGCACCGTGTAAAATACTAGCGGTACAAACAGCCTGCCACAAACAGCTTTTTGGAACCACAGACACAAAGATGGCTAAAAAATCGGGCATGACGGCGCTCGCCCAGGTTTTGCCCTCTTTTTCGCCATATTTCGGCTCTAGGCGCTATTCTATAACTTTCTATGGTCTTAAAATCGCTATAAACGTTCATTTTTATATACTATTTACCGAACAACACCATAAGTGTGCGTTTGTGGCACATAACTCTCAACACTATAAGGGCCCAGCATGTGCGATTTTGTGTAACCTTTTGCGACTTTTGGACTATATGCAGACCCTTGCCTCTTCTTTATATATGTCGTTTGAAGCTACTACCAAGTACCTTACGGACCCCAGATGGCCGCTAGAGGAAATATCCAAGTTTGAATATGCTGTCGGGCTCTCCCCGGCTTCCCAGTTTGTTCAAAAGCCTTATTTGGACCTTTTCAGCCACGCAAAGAATGCGGCTCGCTCCAACGCCATCCTCCTCTCTCGACTCTTGGACTTGTACCTAATTACCGGACCCCCCCTTCCATCCGAGCTTGTCAGTTTTGAGCCAGACTCGTCAATTGACGACCCATTTTACCCCATAACCGTGTTGAGCTTCTACACTCGTTGGGTTCAGAGATCAGATTCCAGTACAAACCAGTACCTGTGGGAGTCTGTGGCACCTGCTATAGAAAAATGGATGAAAAAGTTTAACGATGACACCGACGAGGATCGAGACCTATACATATCTGAGCTTGTCAACTTGATTGCTGCTGTTTCTTTTGCACAGCCTGCTTATGCTCAAGACCAGGCTACCAAGTATGGTTGGTTTGCACCCAATTTTCTCGACCCCACGTCTATCGACTACCATATTCTCTTTCTTTCCAAATTCAATCCCGATGCTATACCTGAAGATCCTGGATACAAGACCTTGGACCTGCTTCTGCTCTATACCAAAAGATACTTCCCCATATTGCTCAACATGATTCTGAGTCCCAAAACATTTGAACTCTTGAAAGCTTCGCTCCTGTCCCAGAAGTTGTCAAGGCTATCGTATGACTTCTTGTACCAGTTTCTCGCACAGTCCACTCGATTTGCCTACTCAACCGATTATTTGCTCAATCTGCTTCCCTCAATGGTGTCAGATTACCTTGTCAGCCTGCCGTCAGCAATCAGCGACCCGGAAATATGGAATTTGAAAAAAGCAGCACTCCACAACTTGCTACTCCACTCCGATTTGGGGATGTGGGAGGATAAAGTAACCTCTACGTATAAGGTAATGGTGAACGGCAAGAATATCAAGGATATAGAGCCTACAGTTGATATCATGGACGAAACGGCGTAAGTACAATATTTAGTACTGATATAGTTTACAGTCGATACTATGGACGATGCGGCATAAGCACAATATTTATTCAGTATTGATCCAGATGCTCCCACAAATACAGCTTCGTTGGAAAACCATCGTCCAAAGGCCAAGAGTGGTAGGGGCATTGAACACCAACGGATCGTTAACCAACGACACTGATCTGCACCGGGTACACTTGCGTACTTTGGTCCCACCTCTTACTCTTGGTATAACCACCTTTCTTAGTGCATCAATACACTCTCTGGACCCATACGCTAAACGAGGCACCATTTGCTTTGGCTTTTGTGGGTACTGTCGAAGGACTTCGTGGGATCCTTCCACAAACGCACACTCATCATTGAACCATTGGATGCCCACGCCGATCCAGTCAACGTCGTAGAAAAATAGTTCTGATACCTTCATGTCGAGGCTAATATTGTTGGCGTATTTTCCAACGACCGCCGTAGCAATTGGTATATACTCCTCGCTAATCTCACCTTGAAATACTAGTTTCTGCTCGACACGAAGCTGGTATCCTTTCTTTTCAAACTTGGGATTTTGGCTAATTTCCTTAGCGATCACTGCGTCTGTGTCCCGCAAGAAACTTTCAAACAAAGATATCTGTAGTGGAGAATTAGCACAGGTGGTAAAGTAGCGGTTCAATGCTTCCTTCATGGGTTGGAAAAGTTTGTTGGATTCGGAGAGATCTTTATGCAATTTTTTGAGGGTCTCATGGGTCTTTTGGATGGACGATAAAGCATACATCAAGAACAACCGAGGTACCTTACTCAACACAATTGGCAACACAACTGAGTTTTTCATGGTGAGATTGCTGATGGCTGGATCGCCGGTGCTGTACGCAAGCTGGTTGAACTCTTGATTTAAGTAGATTATGAGGTCGATCAACCAACGAACGCTTCCTATCAAAGAAATAATACACTCGGCCCGAGCCACTGAATCTTGCATGGTATCTTCTGAAGGTTTTTTCTTCAGCACCTGGCGGTAGATGCTGGACAACAGAAACATTATCCCAAAACTTGTGCTACGAAGATTGAGAACAATCCACGCAAGGTCACTGATGAGTTTCCCGTGGTCTTGCAATTCACCAAGTGCCATTTGCAATGAAAGAAGCTTTTGCAAAGGTGGATTGGATAGTAATTTGTCCACTGATTCTTTGCCAAATGCATCGAGTTGAAAGTTTATAGCTTTGTGCGATTCACATATGATAGACTCAATGAATTTTGTAACCACGACTTCGATATGATGAGGTTTCTCTTGATGCGTCTTGCGCAATGTCTTGGTAACTCGTAGAATCTCCTGCTGAACCATCACGATGAAATCGTCTGCACAGATGTTGGAGTAACAGGCATACGAATGACAAAATGCAAACCCCACAGAAGTTATGAAAAGCACTTTGGGGTTCACCACGGAATCGATTTTGGAAACTGTTTGAAGGTGTAATCTGGGAGAGTCTTCTCCGGGAAATGCGTACACTCTTGCCGTCAAGGTAGGTGAATACGCAACCATTCCTGGGATGATATTTTTGTCGCTGGGGGTCTGGAACGAGAAACCAACATCAAATATGCTAGACACCGTTCGGGGAGGCATTTCAGCCTTTGTATTGTCAATGATGTCCATTTTTCTTCGGTCCATTATATCCACCCTGCCGTTATCATAGTTGAACACAACAAAGATATCAGAAAATGCCACCTGAACAGACAATAAAAGCCCCGGCCGAACCGCACGGCTGACTAGGATGAGCTTGGGGCAGGTTTGCTGATTTCCTTGAAGGCCCTTTTTGCGGCCAAGTTCTGCAAATTCCGGAGAAATGACATCGGCAGCGTATCCCACTTCGTACTGGTAGAAATGGGTTGTGTTCCCGGATTTATAGGAGACGAAAATGTCCAAATTGGACTCTGGACTTGGGGAAGGAGATATCAGGTCTATGGACAATAGGGTGTATCCTTCTTGCGGTTGCTCGTTTGTGGCATCGACCACGACGGGCTGAGGAAGCATATCATAGCAGTGTTCAACCAGAAGCGTAGGAGGTGTTTTGGAACCTTCAGGTGTGTTATAGTGAGGATCAGTTTTTTGTTTCAATGCAGATTCGGCCAAGAAACCCCAGTCTATTCGGATGGTATGCATGGATATTTTACCGGTCAAGCCATTATGCGACACAATCACCAACGATTTGTCCTTTGTAAGCCCCAACGAGCCATGGGTAATATACGTTCCCTCGAGTTTTGTGCTCACTTTGTAATAGTCCACCTTATGTTCTCCTTGGTAGTACAATGTGAGTTCTCCGTTTCTGCGAAGAACCACACACGCTTGCTTGCTGGAAATCGGATGTGAGAGGCCCAGGGGCTGGTGCAGACTGACCCCATACTGGTACGCTGCCGAAGACTCGTTGGCGGTCTGCACAAGAACGGCCGGCTTGGGGATAATTTGATTTTTTTCAACATTGAGCCACTTTAAAGCCACCACCTCGTTACGCTCTCCCACCATATCCCGATACGTCACCACCAATTGGTTATAGGAGGTCAACTCATAGGCTGTAGAAGGCTTTTGCAGGGCAATGTTGGCATTTCCATTACGGTGACCATTCAGAGCTCCATTATGGGTGCCATTTGTATCGTGATCAATCACACCCACGCCGGCCAAAAGCACGTAAAAGCTTCCCTGGTGGTCACACACCGCAAGATCTGTGCTCAAGTTGCTCCAAGAAACCACCAGGAGAGGTCCTGCTGCCACAGACCCATCGTGGCCGGTAATTTTGAACTTCTGGGGCGGGGCTAACTGCCATTCTCGGCCGTTTATGTTCTCTAGATATGTCAAGTGGATACTATTTCCCGTGCCTGAGTAGGCGATGAAGCCATTCTTGGACCACGACACTCTGCCGGACATCGGTGTTGGTTGGTAGTAGTATGTTTCGAGGAAGCTGAGCGAGTGAAATTGTGCATCAATGCACCAACCATATCGACATTGGGCTACGACTACTGTACACCACTGTGTCTACACCTACTGGGTTTACGTATGCTGGGTATTGATTGAGTTGTACATTAAGGTTCTACAATCTTTACTCTTTCCTTATTTTTCTTGCCTATTTCTCTTCTACAGATTACAAGTCGCCGGGGACAGGGTACTGTCCAACCCAGTTTGCAACTTCGTCGGCCAACTCCTTGACCTCGGTGCTCTCGTCCGCCAACTTCTTGAAGGACGCCAACAACTCCTTTGGAACAGAACCTTGTTCCTGGCCCTTGAGTTTGAGCGAAAGGTCCACGGCACGATTTATGTACTCGGCAACCTTTTCGAACTCAGCTTGACCAAATCCACGAGTAGTCATGGCTGGGGTACCCACCCGCAATCCAGAGGGGAAGAGAGCCGACTTGTCACCTGGAACGGTGTTTTTGTTGGCAGCAATGT
Source organism: Meyerozyma carpophila (assembly GCA_030573695.1). Taxonomy (NCBI): domain Eukaryota; kingdom Fungi; phylum Ascomycota; class Pichiomycetes; order Serinales; family Debaryomycetaceae; genus Meyerozyma; species Meyerozyma carpophila. The sequence continues at coordinate 583,772 of JAJMDS010000003.1, read as the reverse complement.
TGATCCGTTCCAACAATCCTTCCACACGAGCACCGTCGATGTTCTTGGAGCTCAAGTCGATCAACACCAAGTGGGTGTCGGTTCCGCCAGAAACAAGCTTGAAACCACGAGATTGCAATGCCTGGGCGAAATACGAGGCATTGTCGATGACGTTTTGCTGGTACTGCTTGTATTCTGGGTACTGGGTCTGTTTCAAAGCAACAGCCAAGGCTGAGATGGTGTGGTTGTGGGGTCCACCTTGATGAGCTGGGAACACAGAAAAGTTAATCTTGCGCTCCAAGTCGTACAACACTTCCTTTCCCTTCTTGGTGACCTTTCTCACGCCTTTTCTGAAGAAAATCATCGCACCACGAGGTCCCCGCAACGACTTGTGGGTAGTGGTGGTGACGATGTCAGAGTACTCAAACGGCGAAGCGGTCACCCCAGCGGCAACCAAACCAGAGATATGAGCCATGTCACTCAACAAATAAGCTCCCACCTTGTCGGCGATCTTTCTCATTCTGGCATAGTCAATCACTCTCAGGTACGCCGACGCACCAGCAACAATTACCTTTGGACGAAACAACTGCGCATTGGCCTCGAGAGTGTCGTAGTCAATCAAGCCGGTCTCCTCGTTCAAGCGGTACGGCATGGTCTGGAAATACTTGGAAATGTAGGAGATTTTCGTGGTGGGGGTCTGGTAACCGTGAGAAAGATGTCCGCCGTGAGGAAGGTCCAAGCCCATGATTCTGTCGCCAACTTCCAACACAGCAGAGTAGGCGTACAAGTTCGCAGGGGCTCCGGACAACGGCTGGACGTTGACACCCCATTTTTCGGGATCCAAACCAAAAGATTCAAGTGCTCTCTTCTGGCACAATGACTCAGCCTTGTCGATGATCTCATTTCCTCCGTAGTATCTCTCGCCAGGGTAGCCCTCGGAGTACTTGTTCTGCATCTCCGACCCCAAAAGGTCCATCACGGCCTTCGAAGTGAAGTTTTCCGAAGGAATCAACGTCACCGAAGTCTTCTGTCTGTTGCGCTCCTCGGCCAAAATTTGCGCCATTTCCGGGTCCACCTCAGAAACGGGCTTGCCCATCAATGCCTGGGCGCTTCCGACGCATCGGCGGGCCACCAATGGCCTGGCAGCCTTTAAAAGTGTACGATTCAACATGGATACCAAAAGATGTACAGATTTCTTGAACGGTGAAAAATTTCGCACCTCCGGCCAATTATGTACCGCCACAAGCAATCGTGCTATATTCGGTTCCTAGCGGACAATATTTGATGATCTATGCCACAATTGGACGTCTGGTTTAGTTTCAGGCAAAATGGCACACTTTTGTACCACTGATGACTCTGAAGCTCCACCACTGCACGGCGCTGACTCGGCTCCGGCACAAGAAGCGTCCAGAGTCCGCGCACCAAGTCCGGGTCGCCGCTCGAGTCAACTGGGAGAGTTTGGTTGTGGCAGTATTTCTGGTACAAAACATCGTTTCGAGTAGCACTTTTCCACGGAAACAGACCATACAAGAACCAATGTAACACAATGCCTAGCGACCATGCATCGGCCGCCGCTCCGGCATACGAGATTTGCAGCATAGTCTCCGGTGCTGCATATCGCATCGACCCTACCAAACCCAACGCTGGTTGTTCCGTGGAAGTTGCCGTGGCGAAATCGATAATCTTGATCGTTCCTTCAGCATCCAAGACACAATTCTCGGGCTTTATGTCCCGATGGCACCATCCTTGACGATGGAGGTATTCTATGCCGGCGCACATTTGGCGCCAAAAACACTTTGCTTCCTGCGGCTCGAACCGCCTTTCTCTCTTGTAAATCTTCCATAAATCTACCGAGCCGTCTCCCGCGAACCAAAGGGACGCTTTACGAGTGAATACCAGCACATTGTACCGCTCCACGGTGACGATGTTCGGATGCAGGAGAAGCTTGAGAATGTCATACTCGTACTGAACTCGCTTGCAATAGTCTTTTTTCGTTTCGATTCTTTCTCGTCGGTAAACCTTGACAACCCATTGCCGATTGTGCCTCTTTCTCGTGTAAACGTCGGCGGTAACCCCACTGCCGATTCTGTGTGTATCGGGTTGGGTCACGTGACCAGAATTGTGCTGTTTAGCGGTGTGATTGGGGATGGAGGAGCCTATGGGGGCCAAGACGGGAATACTTGTCTTTGCGGAAGCCGACATCCGCTGTAATGGTTAGTTTTCGTTGGAAGGTTTTACGATTTTTCTCAATTTGTGCACCGAAAAGTTGAGTACAGCGTCCCAAAAGCCAACTATATTATTTTACGCCTTTTATATGATGGTGTAGTGTCTCTGTAATGTTATTTTCTGCTGCTGGACACACAAACTAACCTCCTGTCCCGTCCATAGAGCGTATACTAAAGTTGAGAAATCGCGAAGTTTTCGCGATAAATTAATCACGCATCAGTGATACCCCGGAAACATGGCAAAAAACGACACAGATGATGTACTTGACTTTATAAATTCGCTTCCCGACTCCAAATCTGGCACGCCGCGGCCCGCAAGTGGCCAGGAGGAAAAGGGGGAAGATCTTCTTGAGTTTTTAGACGAATTGGCGGCCCAGGAGAAGCCCAAGAATGCCACCAAGTCCAAGTCTTTTGAGCCCAAAAAGAAGGAAGATGAGCCCAAGGGCAAGGAGGCAAGCAACAAAACGGAGAAGCACGAAAAAACCAAGAAAAATGAAAAACCCCGAGTTTCTGATGAAAAAACCCCGAATTCATCCAACAAGTCTCAGGACCCTGCTGCCAAAGTCGATGATGCAAGCTCGGAAACGCCAGAAATCATCGGTTCCATCACCAATTGGTGGTCCACGGAGGGGTCCCTGAAGGTTTCTCTGTTCTGGGGATCGCTTACGTCCAACGCAGAAAAGCTTGGTGAGCAAACCTACCAACTAGCATCGAGTACCACGAACCAAATCAACCAACAGAGGCAACGACTTTTGAGCGAGCTGGGAATTGACCCCAATGCCAACATCGTGGGGCTTACATCTCGTCTCAACTCGGTTCTTGTGTCCATGTCTCAGCAGATAGCCCAGGGCCTCGCCGGGGAGAGCGACGAGCTTTTGAATGTTCTCTTGATTCACGACTTGTATAATATAAAGTACTTGGACCGGTTGTGCCAGGACAAGTTCTCGCATGTGACGGGGCAGGTCGAGGGCGGCATTAGTGTGAATGTGAGCAACTTTAACCATCGCGACGATGCTTCGACCACCGACTTCAATATGTTTTACGGCAAGATTATCGACGGAGAAAAGCTCTGTTTTGCCAATCTCGAGTCGAGCATCAAGGACTATGTCAAGGTCATGAAGGTGGACGAGGAAGCACGCAAGAACGTGGAGAAGGAATCCAAGAACGCCGGAAATGACGAAACTCCCGAAGCGCCCAAGGTGAACTCCTCCAACATTTTCATTTCCATTCAGCCCATAAGCAGCGGATCGACGTCTGAATCGGAAGAAAAGAAGGAGGGTCCCATCTTGATTGAAGCCAGTAACAGCGACTCGTTTCTGTTCACGTTAATCTTGAAAGACATCACCAACGACATCACCATCATCACCAAAACCCAGCCGTTCCCTCTCAGATGGAGCCGGTGGGTGTGTGGAGAGTTCCAGGAGTTTGCCGATCTCGAAGAAATCGACCCCAGCGAGTGGGTCAAGGACTGGATTGGCGACGGGCTCGGGTTGGCGTTCGGGGTGTTGGCGCAGGAGTACGTGGTGAAGAGAATGGGGTACTGAACGAAGTCTATTATTCTATAAAACCTAATATAAGTCAGCAAACTCAGCAACGTGGGGGTTGATGTAGTGGGTGCGATGAACTTCCTGGGACGTATTAGCGGAAGGGTGAGGAATGTGTTGGAAACTGGAGTCGTCGTCCAAGTGCAAATTCTTGTGCGAGTCCTGGATGCCACAGGACAAGTAGTTGGCCATGATTCTGTCCAAGCCGGCATCGTCGTGGGCGATCAACGAGTTGGCGTGGTCGATGATCAACGGAGGCTTGAAGAAGCGGGACCGGTTCGACGATATCAACTCGCTATACTCGGACTCTGACAAAAATTCCAAGTCGCCTGCAAACCGCGATGAGCCGGCGATGCGAGGAAACAGTCTTTGGAACGACGTCAAGTTGCCAGGGTGGATCCCGAGACAGTTCTCGTGGACAAATGCGTAGTCTTCAAACGTGGGAAGTTGGTTTTCCTTCAAGTTGATGACGAATTTGGGAAGTTGGCCCAGCAACTTTGGTGATGTTTCGGAGTACCGCTCAGCGGTGGAAGGAAGGTTGGCGTAAGTACGAAGCTTGTTGACGAGATGTGTGGACGATTTGGACTGGGTGTTGTGGTATACCGTAAGAACCGGTACGTTTTTTGGCACGGTGGCTATACGGCGGAAGAACGAGCTAAGCATGATAAGGAAATTTGCAATAATTTGCAGCCGTGATAAGATGTATTTGAAGACACTCGATCACAAACAAGTTGAATTAATGTGACTTTGTGATTCTTCGGATTATATTGAAGGTTGAAAACCAAGTTGAAAACAATAACTTGTGATTGCAAACCGCGCGGTCGCAGCCACTTTTAAACGCATGGTGTGATTGAGGGGACCGGAAAAATGTGGGCCACACAATTTCTCCGCTCTGAAAATGTTGGCCGCGCACTGCCCCCAAAGCGGCCAGAACAGTGGGCGCGGCAGGAGGGGAAGGAGGGGAAGGCAAAAATAGCGACCAGTGCGCACCTGTGTGCAGTCCACCGTTGGCGACGCCCACCGCAACTAGGGTGAATTTGGTGGCATCGTGTTTACCTGCAGTCCACATTTGGTCGTACTCGATCACGTGAGAGAGGGGAGCGAAACGAGGAATAATAGGGGAAGAGAGGAGAGAGAAAATGGGAACGACAATAGAGGGGTATGATTAATTTGTTGGCGTTCAGCATTCTGCACAGCGTTGTGAACAGTTTTCTGAACAGTTTTCTGAACAGTTTTCTGTAGCAGTTTTCTAAACAACTATCTGCTGATGTTCACTTGTTTCCAGCTTCGCCGCCATCCTTCTCTCCGAATATGCACGTTGCTGTCACTTTCCCAATTGGGACAAGTTGCGATCTAGCCTTGCCCTGAAAAACGTGGTTATCGTAATGTCAGCGATCGGAAAAGGGGGGGATCGGTAGTGATCGTACTTTGCTATGGCAGTGCAGATCGGCATGGAACAATCTAGCCTGGGTGGCAAACTATCTCCAAGGTGTCGATATGCATGTGTCGTTATCTTATCGCGACCCCGAGCCCGATGCAGGACCACGTTCTTATCGTGAAGCTCGTATCGGTGGTTATTGTCTTGCTATCCTACAATTGGCCATTTTGTATCTGTTTCTTCTGTCTCTACACATCTGCTCTTCTGCTCGTCTGTTCTCTATTCTCTGTTTCTATTCTATTTCATCTACTCTCTGATATCGTACTCGGTGCGATGGTCCATCAACGGCATGTTTGTTCTGATTTTTTCCAAGTCGTCGAGGTTCAATTCGGCGCTACAAAGCTCGTAGTAGTCCCCATCTTCGTCCACAGACAATGAGTCGCTGTACTTCTGGCATCTGGCTAGAACATCTCCCCATGGACTGATGATGATACTCTCACCATAACTGACTCTTGTCTTTTTTTGGTCGCCAGAATCACCGCTTTTGTCCGCATAAACATCATGCTCACCACACTGGGCGGCCATAATTACATAGCATTGTGAGTCCACTGCACGTGCTCGGCCCAAAAGTTCCCAATGGCTGTCCCCCGTCTTGGTGGTGAATGCCGATGGATAAGTGATTATATTTGCGCCGCTCTCTCTTAGGGAAATGCATGCTTCCGGGAACCGGATATCGTAGCAGATATTCAACCCAATTGTGAACTTGCTAAGGTTTGTTTCGTTGATCGGAAATGGCTTGACGAGTGACTTTCCTGCCTCCACCGACTTGGATTCTTGCAAGATTGGGCCATTGGGTATACTCACATCAAAAAGATGAATCTTCTGGTACCGGTGCACAATCTTACCCTTGTTGTTGATCCACAAGTGGTTATTTTGAACCTTATTGAGTCCTTGAACATCAACACCAGGTTGGTGAGAAGGCTCATGTACACCCAATGCCACATATAACCCCGAATCTTCGTCCGCAGAGGGTACTCCATTGTATATTCTGCGGATTTCTTCCTGAATCGGCTCCAAAAACTCACGATGTGTTGCATTCGCCAACTCCATTGAGTGGGTAGCATCTCGAGAAATGTAGTCTGAAGCTTCTGGAAGAAAAAGAACCTTAGCATTTTGCTTGTAGGCAAGCCGTATCAACTTGCAAGCCACCTTTGCATTGGCGACGAGGTTGGACGACGAGCACATCTGACCACATGCTACCTTCAACGACATAGCGATCCAGGGGAGATCCTTGTGTGTTGATGCGTAATCGGAGATGGTGCATATGCACTCCAGATTTTCCGACATGACAGGTCGGAGTATACAGAGATTATTCAAAATTGATGTGCCACAATTCGGCCACTGGCAATCGATGACTTGAAATCTTATGGTCTTGATCTTTATCTTGACCTTGCTACATGAATCTCTTGATTGCTACATGAACCTTAATCATAATTCGTTAATAAATATTTATGCCTTATTCACTGGTCCAGCAGTGTGGATCTCCTCAGAGGAAAATACCGTGGGCTCAAATGGCTCCAGGTCCAGATGGGTCTGTCTGACATCGTCGTGACGTAAAACGTCGTCGTTGGAAACGGCGAATCCTTCATTCAAATTGTTGAAGTTGATGCATCTTTGTCTCGAAGAAAAATGACGCATGGTGCTGTTGGAAGATGACTGAACTGGCACCCAGCACCGGGAAGCAGTCTTGAAAGTAGATATGCGAAGAAACTTGCTCATTGAGTTGATGCGAAAATCCGGGGACAACCTGGCCACTTTATACTTGTGCGTCTCCGGCCATCCGGCAGGCACATTGAGTCATTTGAGTCACGGGGATCCGGGGGATCACCTCCGTGCGTCCATTGCGGGTGTCCGGGTGCGCTCGGCATGTGAATGCGGGACCGGATTCTGGGGTTCAAGCTGGGTGTTTGGAGCCGAGCGTGGTTTTCACAGGATGATCCGAGGGAAATATCCGGAGTAGCCACCGGAGCCACCTGTGGCGTCGAATTGGCATTGGTGAAAGCGCTGCCGGTTTGCGCTTCACATTGCGCTGACATGGTTGCCATGAGGCCACCTCGGATTTACGACCGGTCGAACCTCGGAGAACCGGAAACGGCGTGTATGCAGTGCCCCTGCAGAGTTCTCCGCTCGTGCGCAAATCCGGGGTGAACCATCCAACCACCGCACTGTGTCCCCGCGAAACCACCTTGTCTGACGACGTCACGAACGTGCCTCGAAGAATTGTGCAACAGGCGTATTTATCACTCAACCGCTGGAAATTCAACAGCCTTTCGTTGCTGGTGCTGAAACTTGTATAAACCACTTGAGCAATTTCAGGTTTTTTCTTCGTTGCCTTGTATTTTTCACCGTCGAACCTTCCCCTTCTTTCCTATTGAGGTTGCTAGCGGCAAGTTTTTGCCCCACAAACTAGCTTTGTATTTATTAGTGTTGTTACAGCACCATGGGTACGGCTTGGGAACTCACAGCTGCTTTGCGTGAGCAGATATTCCGGTATGCTTCGTATCGACAGACGTCGGTGTCGTTACGGCAAATGGTCCAATTTGGACCTAGTCCGTCACCAGGACTGATTTTTCTTGCTTCTCAGTTCATCGTGGAGGAATTGCCTATTCGGTTGGCACTTAAAGTCAAAGACTTGGAGTCGGCGCCGTTTGGTCTCTGCGACATGCCCTCTACACAGAAGGTGAAAAATTGGTACGCACAATCTTTTGAAGAGCTCACTACGCTTCCCAAACCGGAGATTTCGCCGGAGCTCGCCAAGTTGTTGAACGGGAACGGCGGTTTGGACAAAAATAGTGTGGCAGATAGCGAATCTAGCCATGAAGACAAAAACTTTCTCAAACAAACCCACAACCCTGCCAACAGCGAACATGTCAATCCGGCCATAAACAACGTTTTCAGCGACGACGGCATCGTGGTAAGACAGCATTCCAACCCCAGAGCTTCGTCCAGACTGCGACTGGAACTGCCTACGTTTGGCAAAATGTACTACACTTCATGTCCCACCAATGTAGTGTGGCCCAAGGAAGTTTACGACTACAACAAATTGGTCAACGATGCGCTCACCAAAATCAAGAAGCGCCACGATGCTACGGTGGCCACCATGGCCCAAGGTGTGCAAGAATGGAAACATGAACACCAGACGGTTTCTGTCAATTCGCAAATCCAAACGTTTTTGGACCGATTTTATATGCTGAGAATTGGCATCAGAATGTTGATTGGTCAACACATCGCCCTCAACATGGCACAGGCGTCGCCCACCAAGGCTCGTATCAACAAGGTTCTCAATGGAAACACTTCCAAGTCCAAATCCAACTATGTGGGTGTGATTTGCACCGATTGCAATGTCGGCGAGATCGCGGAAGATGCAATTGAAACAGCCAAATACATCTGTGAAGAATACTACGGGCTCTTTGAGGCACCGGAAATCCAGCTCATTGCTCCCAGTAACGATATCTCCTTCATGTACGTTCCGGGCCACTTGATCCATATGTTATTTGAGACCCTCAAGAACTCGCTTCGTGCAACCATTGAGTTCCATCTACCCAGACTTAAACAGGAATTGATGCTGAAAGATCCTGAGCTCAAGGAGGCCGACATCGATATTAACGATCTCAAGTTTCCACCCATCAAGGTGATTATTTCTGAGGGAAGTGAAGATATTGCTATCAAAATCAGCGACGAGGGAGGAGGAATTGCTCGCAGCGAAGTGCCATTGATTTGGACCTATTTGTATACTACCGTGAGCAAGACTCCCGTGTTGGAACCAGAATACGACCAGACTTCATTCAAGGCACCAATGGCCGGATTTGGTTACGGATTGCCGATATCTCGGTTGTACGCTCAGTACTTTGGAGGTGACTTGAAGTTGATTCTGATGGAGGGTTACGGGACGGATGTTTACTTGCATTTGAACCGGTTGAGCAGCAGCAGCGAGCCGCTTCCATAGGATAGTTAAGTAATATGAGAGAAGCCGGGTTGCAAAATTGTGAAAAAATGAAAAAGAAAGGAAATGAAAAGTGAGGAAAAAAGTAAGGAAAGAAAAAGTCAGAAAAAGAAATCGGACGGAGAATGGGACAAAGAATACAAAGTAACGCCAAAAGAACCACGTCCTTTTTATTAATCTCAACAATGTAAGACACTATTTCTCTCTCTCGCTCGCTCGCTCGAGAGTTCCTGCACCTCCCTTCTCCACACTTGGGCCGAGGATTACCCCCGCCCAAACACCGGCTCGCGCCCCATGATCATCGCACATTCACAACTGTCGACTCACTCGTCACCATCATGTCTCAGCCCCGTCCAAAACCGTGGGAGGTTTCCTCTGGGACCTCTGCTGCGGCAGCTGAAAGTTCAGGTGTTTCCACACAAGCTTCAACTTTAGCGACAGATCTGAATATTCCAACCGCTCCTGAGCGGCCAGCGGCACTTTCTTCAGATCTTTCAAATATGTCAAATACCACTCCCTATGGCACAGGAAGCTCAGGATACGGAGCGGGTACCGGTGGGTACGGCTCGTCTGGATATGGGAGTGCTGGCGGTTATGGTTCAGGATATGGTTCCGGGATGTCTGGATACGGATCCGGCTATGGATCAAGTTATGGTTCAGGATATGGGTCTGGGATCGGAGGAGGTTACGGCTCGAGGTACGGACTCGGGTCTCTGATGTACGGGGGTGGGTTGGGGAGCTATGGCAGCTATGGTTCGGGCATGTATGGGATGGGAGGATACGGAGGAGGCATGTACGGAATGGGCGGATATGGCGGAGGAATGTATGGCAATCAGCCGGGCGCTGGGGGCCTCGCAGAGGGAACACAGGCCACTTTCCACCTCATAGAATCGATAATCGGCGCCGTGGGTGGATTTGCACAGATGTTGGAGGCCACGTATATGGCGACGCATTCGTCGTTTTTCACCATGGTTTCGCTTGCCGAGCAGTTTGGCAACCTCAAAAACGCCTTGGGGTCGTTGCTAGGCATCTTTGCGTTGATAAAATTCGCCAAAAAGTTTTTCTACAAGCTAACGGGCCGCAACTATAACCATGGAATCTCTGCCGGCGAGTTTTCCAAATTCGAAAAAAACCAAAAACGGTTGGAGGAAAATCTTCGCCGCAACCAGCTGGGAACCCCACTGCGCATCTCATTCAAGCCTCTTCTCTTGTTCCTTGCGGCTTCAATCGGATTCCCATACTTGTTGAGTAAAGCCATTCAAAAACTCAACGAACAACAACAGCACAGATTACAAGGACCCGGTGGCCCCGGCGCTCCTGGTGTTCCTGGTGGCCCACAACCGGGGATGAACGCTCCTAATGGCGCGGAAGCTCCAATGAACCTCCAGTTTGCCAAAGCTCTTTATGAGTTCAACCCAGAAAACCCTAATATTGAGATAGAACTCAAACCCAATGAATTGGTGGCGATCTTGTCACAAAAAGATCCGTTGGGAAACGACAGTAAATGGTGGAAAGTCAGATCGAGACTGGGAAAAGTGGGATATGTTCCGCTGAACTTTTTGAGTGTGATTGAGCGCAAGGCCATTGCTCCACAGGTGGAGGCGGCCACTCCAGCCGAAAGAAGCGAGAAGAGTAGCGCATAAGCGACATATAGACTAGCCTTATTCTCCAAACGAAAAGAGAAGTGATAAGCAGTAATGTAAGCGAGAACATAGACTACGACATAGACTACAACACCTTTTCGATTCATATTCAATCTAAACCACTTCTTGCCTACTTCATAACCAGTCGTAATATCTTACACTCTCGTACGTTCATTTATGCATTTATACAGCATCGTCAGGACGATTCTGTTCGGTCTCAGCCTTGGCTCCCTTGTCTTGCAAGTCCAGGTATCCCTTGTGGTTTTGTCTTATTCTCTCCTTCTCGGCCACGCCCTTGGCCTTGTCTGCTACATCTTCAGCAGCACCCTTGGCCTTGTCAGCAGCGGAATCAGCAGCGTTCTTGACTTCGCCCTTGGAGGGAATGGCCTCCTCGGTCTTTTCAATTCCCTCGGCAAGAACTTCTCCAGTCTTCTTGTTGACCTTGTCGGCAGCTCCTTTGGCCTTGTCGGCGGCGTTCTCGGCTGCCTCCTTCACCTCTCCTTTGCCGGGAACAACCTTCTCGGTCTTCTCAATTCCCTCAGCAAGAACCTCACCGGTTTTCTTGTTAACCTTGTCGGCTGCGTTCTTGACAGTTTCCGTGGTGGGGGTCACCTGTTCGGTCTTCTCAATTCCATCGGCAAGAACTTCACCAGTCTTCTTGTTGGCCTTATTCAACAAATCTTTGGCGGTATCGATAACCGAGGAGCGGGTAGCAGTGGCTGCGAAAAACCTTTGCGATCTTACCTGAGTGGCGGCACGAATATTGCGGGATGCGATTTGACGGAACATTTTTCACCAATGAATAATTGACTATAGTAATGGGTAAAAGAAAGTTTCGGGCCTTTTATACTTGCAGGGCAGCAATGATTGCTGCGGGTGACGATTGACAGTGGTTGCTGCTGCGGGCACGTGAGGGTGTGTGTGCAGGCTAGCCGAGAATGCACGATGATGAAACAGATTGACGGGCAGGAGAACAAATAGCTATGTGATTTGCTAAGAGCTAGCCATTGCCATAAACAGAATTACAGTTCGAGAGGTTACATTCAATTCTTCGGTTCTGGGGTTCTTCCTCTTTTCGTTTCTTCTTATTTTCGTTTCTTTTCTTCTTTCTCTTCCCTTCTGATTCTCCACTTCCTCTCTTTCTCTCCTCTTTTTCTGTTCACGTCTTCTTTTCTTTCTTGTATTCTCCGTCCCTTCTTCTTTCCCTCCTTCCTCCACTCCGCTTCCGCACCCAGCCACCACATCTTGGCGCGTGTTGAAATCGCGAAAAATTCACAAATCACCATCATGATTACCACACGTAATGCCCGCGTGGTAGTGTCTGTGGCGACCATTCTTTTGGTTGTCGTATTCCTTGTGTCGTCGCTGACCCGCATAGGAGAGGGTGTGAAAAAGGCAGCCTCGGAAGTCTCTTTTGGAGAAGAAGAAAACACGTTGAAAGGAACACCTTATCAAGGATCTGGACCCCCGTACGCCCAAGAAGACAAAAACAAGAAGCCCAAGGTCATTGCCGACAAGGTGGGAGGCGCCGACTCGGAAAAGGCTCCGGGAAAGGCGGCAAAACCCGACATCGGGAAGCCTGACGTTGGCAAGCCAGAACTCGTAAATCAACCCGCGAAGGGATCCACTTCTAATTCCGGTTCTGATGCCTGTGGAGAAGAGTACGTGGTGATGATCGACGCCGGGTCTACGGGACTGCGTGTGCATATATACCTGTTTGACACATGTATGTCACCTCCTCGTCTTCTCAACGAAGAGTTCCAAATGCTCAAACCAGGACTTTCTAGCTTCGATACCGACACCGTGAACGCGGCCAAGTCGCTTGATCCCTTGCTCGAGTTGGCGGTGCAAAAAGTGCCCAAGGACAAGCAAGGATGTACACCGGTAGCTGTTAAAGCCACCGCTGGACTTCGTTTATTGGGAGCGGAAAAATCCACCGCCATTTTAAATGAAGTTCGTAGACATCTTGAGGAGGATTACCCATTTGCTGTGGTAGAAGGAGACGGTATTTCCATCATGGACGGTAAGGATGAAGGTGTGTATGCCTGGATCTCCACCAATTTCTTGTTGGGCAGAATTGGAGGCAAGGAAAAACAGGATACTGCTGCTGTGTTGGAGTTGGGCGGTGGCCTGGCGCAGATTGTGTTTGAACCAGACTTTGGCGATGACGAAAAAATGGTGGAAGGCGAGCAGAAATACGACTTGGAGTTTGGCGGCCACCATTTTACCTTGTACCAATTCTCGCATCTCGGGTATGGACTTATGGAAGGACGGAACAAGGTGAACGCTTTGGTGGTCAACGCAGCTCTCGCAAGCAATAAGGAGCTCCAGAATGCCAAATTGTCGTCCAAGGCTGAAACCAAGGATGCAAAAGCATCTGTCACGTTGACCAACCCATGTATTCCTCCCAAAATGCAGGCCGATAACGTGGTGGTTCCTGTTGGAGAAAAAGAGTTCTACGTGGTGAACATGAAGGGTCCATCGAAACCGCAGGGTGCTCAGTGTCGTTTCCTCGCCGAGAGTGCACTTAATAAGGATGCCCAATGTGATACCAAACCGTGCTCATTCAATGGAGTTTACCAGCCTTCGTTGGTCAAGACTTTGCGCAAGACCAGCGACATGTATGTGTTCTCGTACTTTTACGAAAAGACCGTGCCACTCGGATTTCCTCATTCGTTCACCATGGAGGAATTGACCGAGCTTGCCAAGACGGTGTGCACTGGAGACCCGTTGTGGACCGAGGCATTGGCGCCGGGCCCTGTGGGAGAGCTCACGAAAGAGCCACAATGGTGTTTGGACATCTCGTTCATTACGGCGTTGTTGCATACTGGTTATGACATTCCATTGTACCGAGAATTGCGTACGGCGGAAAAAATCGACAACAACGAGATTGGTTGGTGTCTTGGGGCGTCTTTGCCGTTGTTGGACAAGGCGTCGGGCAAGTGGACGTGTCGGATCAAAGAGGCATAAATAGAAGAGACACAGACAAAATAAATTTGAAAGATTAAGCAAAGTACGAATGGCTGCGAAAGAGAGTGATACTGGGAATTGGAAAAGCAATTGGGAGCAATCGGAGGATTAGGTGAAACAAATAGGTGAAACAAGCGGATCAGAGTACAGAGAAACGGCACAATAGAAATCAAACAAAGCTACAGCTACGACTACAGCCACAGCTACCGCCAGTACAGGCTCTCTGCGCGCAGCATCTATTTTTGTCAAGTGACGAAATTGAAATTAATTGAAACTAAGTGAAACTAATCAAGACTAATGAAACTAATTGAAACTCCCCCTTTTTGGCAGATGCAATTCCGTGTCTTAGAGAACATAGAACGTCCACTCCGCTAAATTCGCATCCAATTGCATTTTGTTAAACGCTCTCGTACCCCGGTCCACGCCGTGCGCTCCTGCACGCAGGTGGCCGAACCCCGAGTTTCTTCCTCTCCACCACATGAACCCACAAAGTATTCCTCCCAGAAGGGTTTCCGGGACCATTATGGCCAATTCGCACGCGGCCAACCCGGCTCCCATAGTATCACCCACAGCAGCACCACCAATAAATACAGAATGTCCCCTTTCTGCCAACGGAACCATATCGCCACTAACCAGTCTGAGTCCCGTTTCGGCCCCGCCGATGATTCATAGCAAATTGTACTGCGAGCAGGCGCGAAGCAAGCATAAAAAGGCGTCTCCAGCACTCAAACTCAACGACCCAGAACTTAAAACCGTGCGGTCGCATGCCGAGTTGGCCCAGACCGCCAACGGGGTACGAATGTTGGCCAAAAATCTTACCCGGGCCACGATCCAGCTTGATGTGCGGTCGATAATGGTGGTGACGAAGGCCAAGGACAACCTGCTTGTGGTGTTGACGCGGGAACTCGTGGAATGGCTTCTTGGCCAGTCGCGAGACATTGCCGTTTATGTGGACAAGGGCCTTGAAAAACTGGCCCGGTTCAACGCCCGCGAGCTTTTCGAGACCCTGGAGAAGGCTCGGCGCAACTTGCGGTTCTGGGACAAGCAGTTTGCTACCCGGAACCCGGAACTCTTTGACTTGGTGCTCACGTTGGGCGGGGACGGAACCGTGCTCTACGTGCTGAACTTGTTCCAGCGGATCGTGCCGCCGGTGATTTCGTTTGCGCTTGGCTCGCTTGGGTTCTTGACCAACTTCCAGTTCGAAGAGTTCCCGAAACACATGGTGCAAGCGCTCGAACGAGGCGTGCGGGCCAACTTGCGGATGCGGTTCACCTGTAGAGTGCACCATGCCGACGGCAAACTTGTGAGCGAGCAGCAGGTGCTCAACGAGCTCGTGGTGGATCGCGGGCCCTCGCCGTACGTCACCCAATTGGAGCTCTACGGCGACGGCTCGCTTCTCACGGTGGCCCAGGCCGACGGTCTCATCATAGCCACCCCCACCGGATCCACCGCCTACTCGCTCTCCGCCGGCGGCCTGTTGGTGCACCCCGGTGTAAGTGCCATCTCGGTGACGCCCATCTGCCCCCACACGCTCTCTTTCCGGCCGATTCTTTTGCCCGACGGCATGGTGCTCAAGGTGCGGGTTCCACCTACAAGCCGCCTGGCGGCGTGGGCGTCGTTTGACGGCAAGGAAAGACTCGAATTGAAGAGAGGAGACTACGTTACGGTCAGAGCGAGCCCGTATCCATTTCCTACGGTGATTCTGTCCAAAACAGAGTACATCGACAGCGTGAGCCGAAATCTCCACTGGAACGTCCGCGACCAGCAAAAGCCGTTCACACACCTCCTCAGCGAGAAGAACAAGCAATTGTTCGAGGGAGGAAACGGCGGCGCCCACAACGACGCCCAGTTCGACATCGACTACAGCGACGAAAACGACGACGAATTGCAGACGGCAGACACAGAGGTCACCGGCAGCGAGCCGAGCGAGGCGGAGTACGACGACGACCGGCCGTGCTTTGCGCACCCCAATGCGAAAATCACATTGGACCCAAACTGACTCTACAAACTAACTCTACTCCTACTAACCGTACTCGTACTGGCACAGGGTCCTCTGGTGCTCGGGTGCAAACGCAACCTTTCTTTTTATGCTGGAGGCCGGTGGTCCCTGGTGTCCGGGTGCGATGAGTCGCAGC
This sequence comes from Meyerozyma carpophila, assembly GCA_030573695.1. NCBI lineage: Eukaryota > Fungi > Ascomycota > Pichiomycetes > Serinales > Debaryomycetaceae > Meyerozyma > Meyerozyma carpophila. The sequence continues at coordinate 567,895 of JAJMDS010000003.1, read as the reverse complement.
GGTATGCGTTGTATTGGACTGTTAGCACCAGTACGACAATTGGGGTGAGCGGCCCCAGGCAACTTAGCCACTCGGTTCCCGTCCCAACCACTTCAACACGCTTCCCCCCTTCTCTTGGCCCGCCAGGTTTATGTCACGCGCTGTGACCACAGATCACGTGCGAATTTCTTTTTTCACCTATAAAAACCAGCGGCGCACAAATTTTTTCTCACCTACAATGAGTGATATCACCCATAAAATGAACGATCTTTCGGTTGGGGACGGAGCCAATAGGGCTTCTGGGGCCGCTGCGGGCGGCGAAACCCCCTCGGGCTCCTCGGGACGCTCCCAATACGTGCCTCCCCATCTCAGAAACCGCCCCAATGGCGGGTCGTCTTCTTCGAGGCGTGGCGATTTTGGTTCCAGATCCAACGGATTTGGCGGCGGCAGAAGAGGCGACTTCAACTCGTCGGGCTTCCAGTTTGGTTCCGGCCGCAGAGGCAACTCGGGCTTTGGCGGCCGCGGGGGCTTTGGCGGCAGCGGCGGCAGATACAACTCGCCCAAACCAGGCGTTGGTCAGTGGGTTGATGGTAAACACGAGCCCGCTCCTCCCAATGAGAGATTGGAGAAGGAGTTGTTCGGTGTGGCCGAAGACCCCAGTACCCAATCCTCCGGTATCAACTTCGACAACTACGATGACATTCCTGTGGAAGCCACTGGTGACGGAGTCCCAGAGCCTATTCTGGCGTTTACCGCCCCTCCTTTGGACCCATTGATCGTTGAGAACATCAAACTCTCGCGCTTCACCAAGCCTACCCCGGTGCAAAAGTACTCGGTTCCTATCGTGGCCAGCGGCCGTGATTTGATGGCGTGTGCCCAGACCGGTTCCGGTAAGACTGGTGGGTTCTTATTCCCCGTGTTGTCTGAGTCGTACATGAACGGCCCAGATGCGGTTCCTGAGAGCCAGGGCGCCTTCTCGTCCCACAAGGTCCACCCAACTGCGTTGGTTATGGCCCCTACTAGAGAGTTGGTGTCGCAAATTTTCGAAGAAGCCAAGAAATTCTCGTACAGATCATGGGTTCGTCCCTGTGTTGTGTATGGTGGTGCCGACATCGGTACCCAAATCCGTAATTTGGACCGCGGATGTGACTTGTTAGTCGCTACTCCTGGTCGTCTTAAGGATTTGCTCGAAAGAGGCCGTGTATCCCTCTCCAACATCAAGTACTTGGTTTTGGATGAAGCCGATCGTATGTTGGATATGGGTTTCGAGCCTCAAATCAGACACATTGTTCAAGAATGTGACATGCCTGGCGTTGAAAACAGACAAACATTGATGTTTTCTGCCACGTTCCCTCGTGACATCCAAATGTTGGCGCGTGATTTCTTGAAAGATTATATTTTCCTTTCCGTTGGTAGAGTTGGTTCTACCTCAGAGAACATCACGCAGAAGGTGTTATATGTGGAGGATGACGAAAAGAAATCGGTGTTGTTGGACTTGCTCTCTGCCAACGACAACGGATTGACGATTATTTTCACCGAAACTAAGAGAATGGCTGATAACTTGGCTGACTTCTTGTACGATCAAGGATTCCCAGCCACTGCCATCCACGGTGACAGATCTCAATACGAAAGAGAAAAAGCTTTGGCTGCTTTTAAGAGCGGTACTGCCCCAATCTTGGTTGCAACTGCGGTTGCTGCTAGAGGTTTGGATATTCCTAACGTGTCCCACGTTGTCAACTATGACTTGCCTGGTGACATTGACGACTATGTCCATCGTATCGGTCGTACCGGTCGTGCTGGTAATGTCGGTATTGCCACTGCCTTTTTCAACAGAAACAACAGAAACGTTGTCAAGGGTATGATCGAGTTGCTTTCTGAGGCCAACCAAGAAGTTCCTGACTTCCTTCAAAAGATCTCCAGAGAGGGTTCGTACGGAAGTAAAGGTGGTTTCGGAAGCATGCGTGGCGGAGCGGGCCGCGGTGTGTTAGGAGGTGGTAGCAGAGGCGGCAGCCGTGACTTTAGAAGAAGTGGCGGAGGCTTTGGCTCGTCTGGATCTTCCGGTTCCAACTGGGGATCATCTAGTTCCGGCAACGGCGGATACCGTAGCAGCTCCAACTACGGTAACCCATCGTCAGGTAACTCCTGGTGGTGAGCGGTTTTGTCGTGCTATATTTTTGTTGCATTGTTTTGGCTGCTTGGTGTGCATGATGTCTATTATTAGGGAGAAGAAAAGAAAGAAGTGGAGGGACGAAGTACGAAGAAGCTTCGTCTGTGTTTTGTTGTGCATTGCTAGTAATGCTTTTGGTTGCGGTTTTTCTTATAGATGATTGATTTTAGGGAGTTTGGTTGTTAACGTTGCATTTCTTGGATCCTATCGAATTCCTAATCATCACGAAGAGAAATGAATGATTATCAAGGGCATGATTGTACTATATTATAGAAGGGTGGGTTTGAATCTTTTTTTCTACGCCTGGGGTTCAAAAATTATTTACTTAGACATTGGGAATACATTAAGCATAGATAATTTGTAGTGCACAAATGCGCACATAATTTCAGTGCGCTCGCTCCGATCCTGACACTATGGTATGAAGCAAAAACAGGTCAAAATCTTAGTTGTTGTTCTAGGTCTTTTTTACTTGCTCTACACGTTCCACACGTCGTTCACGACTCCAAGGCACTCGGCAGCAACAGAATTTCACTCCAGCGCCGCAAAAAAATTGCGTGAACATGAACGACACACCAACTGGAAACACTATGGATTTCAGTTTAATCCCAATAACCGCGCCACTCTCCCGCAAGTAACTACTTTGAGGCAGCAATTGGCGTTCCAGTTCCCGTACGAGCCAGAAAAACCGTTTGAGAGAAACATTTGGCAAACATGGAAAGTTGATCTCGATCTGGAAAATTTTCCGTCAAGGTACCGAAAGTTCCAACAATCATGGCTGGATGTGAATCCGACTTACAGGCACCATGTGATTCCTGACGAAGCATGCGAGGAACTTGTCAACCAGCTTTTTTCCGTCGTTCCTGATGTTGCTCATGCCTACAATATTATGCCGAAATCCATCTTGAAGGCTGATTTTTTTCGCTATCTCATTCTCCTTGCTCGAGGAGGCGTGTACTCCGACATAGATACCGTGAGTCTTAAGCCCATTGATGCGTGGATATCGGCTAACGAAACGTTATATGGCAAGCCCAACAACCCTGGTTTGGTTGTGGGCATCGAAGCGGATCCAGATCGGCCTGACTGGGCTGAGTGGTATGCTAGGAGGATTCAGTTTTGTCAGTGGACCATGCAAGCCAAAAAGGGACACCCAATGTTGCGAGAAATTGTAGCATTGATTACCGAAATTACTCTTGAAAGAGAGAAGAAAAACCAACTTCACAAGGTTTTGGGAAAGGACGAAGGAGGTGACGTTATGGTGTGGACGGGACCAGGCATATGGACCGACTCTGTGTTTGCATACATGAACAATGCCCTTCAAACGCCTGAGAATTTTGCTGCGAAGAAATACGATGAAATTGTCACCTGGAAAACTTTTACTGGGATGAAAATGCCAATTGCTATTGACGATGTGCTTGTCCTCCCTATAACTTCATTTAGTCCTGATGTCAACCAAATGGGAGCCAGAAGTCTGAAACATCCCATGGCGTATGCCAAGCACATGTTTGCCGGCTCGTGGAAACCGGAAGACGAGCAGTGAGGAGAGAAAGAAGAAAAAGAGGAAAAATAGTAGTTGAGAAGATGCTAAAGATGCTACCTCGGTACCTTGGCCAAGAATACTAAAAAGATAAGAAACTGACCACGCTAATTGCAGGAATTAGCGAGGGACTGTTGATTACAATTGCTGTTACATATCGCTGCAAATATACTTATACTTCCTCTTTCTTCAGCAAGTATGAATCAATTCTTGCTGCATAGACATGACTAAATTTTATTGCTATTCACTTTTCGCAGCCACCATTGCTCTCTCTACTTCCTTTTACCAGCTATTTATTCGACTCTACTCATTACCGCAACATTTTCCGGCAACTCACACCCATTCGGTTGCACCAAATCAGGCCCAATTCACACCTAATATAGTCAATTCAGCCAAATCAGCCAAATCAGCCAAATCAGCCAATTCCGCCAATTTAGCGCACCTACTCCAGCTCCGCCAACTCCGACTGGCAGCCGCATCGCGCGATCTCGACTCCGCAATCACCCCAGGTTCCGTGCAGGCTACAGCAAGCTCCGGGATATATAAGGTTTCAATTTGCTTCTGCCTCCATGGAAAAACTAGCGCTTGTTATTGTTGATCTCCAGAACGACTTTCTTCCTCCACATGGTTCATTGGCTATTTCGGGAGGCAATGAAATCATCGACAACATCATCCACTTGTTGGATCCGCACAAGTACAGATTCCTGGCGGTTGTAGCAACTCAGGATTGGCATCCTTCCGACCACTGTTCGTTTGCCTCCCAGCATGGCCAGGAGCCCTACTCGTCCAAGGTGTTTGAGCACCCGGAAAACAAGAAGGATAAACAGGGAAAAGTCCTAACTTTGAACCAGACGCTTTGGCCAGATCATTGTATTCAGAATACAGAAGGAGCCCAGCTCGAGCTGGAGTTCGAAAAACATTTCAACAAGCTACAGGTGCCACATACCATCGTCAAGAAAGGATATCTCAAGGACCGAGAATACTATTCGTGTTTTGGCGATTGCTGGGACCTCCACCACACTGAAATCGACCAATTTTTGAAAGATAATGGAATAACCGACGTTGTATTCGCAGGGCTTGCATACGACTACTGTGTGCTCCGGTCAGCCATAGATAGCGTCAAGAAAGGCTACAAAACATACGTGGTCAAAGAGGCTTGTAAAAACGTATACCCTCAAAAGATGCCCATCACAGATAACATGTACCGGTCCCACGGCATCACCGTCACACACATGAACGAGTTTTTCCTCACCAAGTTCCAGTAGCGCGATAGTAGTATGTAGTCAGAAGTAGTAAAGTTAAGCTGTCAACGTTAAATTAGTGAGAACTAGTACTTACAAGTATAGTCAAGTAGCGTTATCCAAGGGCTTCACTCCACTTTTTAACCTTTCCATGAGCTTACGCTTTCTTTCCTCAACGATCCACCGTGATACCTGCTCACTGGTGGGCACCAAATTTTCAAAGTGACCCTCGAACTTTTGGTCTTGAAATTGTTTTCCAAGTTCTCGACTCCGCTTTTCTTCATAAGCTTGAAGCTCAGGATCTATTTTGTACTTTCCTTCTTCGTCCGTATAACCCAATTCCTTCTCAACATCTTTCTTTGTGGGAATTGGAGACGAATCTCCGTCATAGCACCCATAGTAGAACGGCCCGAGTCTTTCTCGTCGTTTTTGAAATCGCACCTCGGATTCTTGTTTTTCACTAGTACGACTTTTTTTCTTTTTCTCCGCTTCCTCTGTCTGCTGCAACATCTCCTGAACATCGGGAAGCTCGCGCGCCCGCCCGTAGTAGCGGTAACCCTTGACCTTTATGCCGGCATCACCGCCAGACAGAAGGGTGTAATCCGCACCTCCAAGCAGCTTTATATGGTGCTCCCACGCTCGTTTTTCTCTGAAAAGCTTGTTCAAGTGCTCATTGATGTCTCTGATCTGTACGTGGTTGATGTTGGGATCTTGGATCCTCGTGAGGTTGGTGGAAATTTCACCAATTACCACCGACCGCCATTTTTCAGCCTGCGGGAGATTTTTCACCAGCTGCACGTACTTGGGCCGTAGCTGCGGATTGCTTTCCAACACCCCAGCACTCCGCGACTTGGCTAGCTGGAACCTATTGAGAGCCGATTGTGCTTTTTCTGTATTTCGAGACATCTATATCGCCATCTACTCATCTCATCGCACCGCACTTGGTAATGAACCCGCCTGTATATAAGCCACACACCATTTACATGCCTCTGAATGCATTCTTGGACGCCCTTCTTCTTCCATCAAACCGTTGTTTTGTACGTCCCTTCTCACTTTCAGGCCGGTCGTCTTGCACCCTGACCTTTTGTGTGGGCTTTTTGCGAGGAACAAACGTCAACTCGGCTTCTCCACGAGCATGACGTCTTATACGGCTATCGTCATTTTTGGTTCTTGGTGCAGCTTTTTTGACCTGGGTTTCAAAGGACTCGGTGTTGGCTTGGGACTGCTGTGCCACTGCACTCATCTTGTTCATGAACCGTTCAGCCTCTTCCTTCGCCTTCTTACGCTGTCTAAGTCGTTCCATCTCTTTTTGTACCTTGGCCTGTTTCTCAACCTCTCCTGTTTCTTGTACAGATTCGTCTTCCAGTTCTTCGTCGCTGGACTCCAGCGAGCTTTCATTTCTCATTCTCTCTTCGTCAGATTCCTCGGCTGCAGTCAAACCACGAGAGCGATCGGTATTATTCTGCGTCGTAGAACGTACAGGATTAAGTTGCTTGTACTCATGCGATTGCTCATCCACAGCAAATTCGGGATTCTCAAACAATTCCTTGAATCTGTCGTCATTGATGACCGACTCGGCAGCTTGATCTCCTTGTCTTTCTTGCAACCTTCCAGCCAAATCTTTGTTGACCTTGAGCTTAGTATTGGTGACAGCACCAGTGCTACGGATTCTGGACTCCCGCTCCTTTTCGATTCTCTTGCGAATCTCTCTCTCACGCTCATCACGGAACGAGTTGGGATTGGCGATCAAATTGACCTTGTCGTACAATTCAGTGTCAATGAAGAAACCATGCATATACGAGCGCAACACCTTCGATCCAACCAAGTGTGACAAGTTCAACTTGGCAACCTCGTCTCTGGTGATGAACCTGTAGTTCGAATACACGGTATCTGATGGCTTCTCTTCCAACTCTTCTGTCACGTTGTCCAAGAACGAGCACCACCTAGGCGCTGGTCCCAAGTTGGGAATGTAGTAAGTATGCATAGGAATGCCCTCGTTAGCCATGAAGAACATACCCGAGCCCGGTACATATTCGATATCATTGATATCCACATTGGGTTCCATTGATGCATAGGGCTTTCCATCCAAGCGGTCCCATATTTTGGCAATTCTTTTGTCACTGGTTAAGATTTTATTGCTGTTAGAGCTGTTGTCATCCAACCATATGATTTTCTTGATATCGTAACCATATCCCTGGTCTTTCACCACCGAAGGAATCGAGGTTCTCAAGTCGTAAATTAATGACTTGCCACTAGATGTACCACAGGAGAAGTTGAGGCCATCATTACGGTATGCTAATGCAGAGACTTGAGTTTTCTCTTCAAGGTGGTCTGATACAAAGAGCTTTCCGGCGCGTTGTCTGCTTCGTGGGTCCCAGAACTCAACAGTGCCATCTTCCAAACCTGCTGCCACAAGTCCATGGACCGGGTTTATCGACACTGCATTGACACCTTCATTTGTTTCGAGAACATATGGGTTTAAAAACCGCCCTTGGTCGAGATTAAGGCGGTAAATTTCATTTCCAGAAGCACCCACAAGCAAATCGCAATTAACAGGGTTGTATGCTACTGACCGGCCGAACTTCGGTATTCTGGAACGATAATGTATGCCTCCCTTGGTGTGAAATTCAATTGAGCGGTCGTTCTGGAGATGAACAGACTTGGTCCAGTCGTCTGAAACCACCACAAAGTCTACATTTTCGCTGTCTGTGTGACGATCAAACTTCAATGACAAATTGGCAAAATCATACACATGGATTTGGGGCTTATAGGTACCTGTAGCCATAGCAAATTGACCGTCTGGAGTGACCTTTATTCTGTTAGAGGCCTCGCTGAACTCAAAATCTTGAATGAGCTCGATTCTATTCTGATACTCAACATCATCTTTCAAGGCTCTCTTTCTTTTTCGCGCCATCCAGTCGGGTAATGCTCTTGACAGATTGGTACCAGATACCTGGTAGACAGAAACACCGCCAGCAGAAGTCGATTTAAGAACCATGGTGCTAGGAAGTGGGTAGTAACTCTCGTGGTTAGTCTTGAAATCGCGATGAGGTTAATTTTTTTTGTGCAGGAACACGATGGGGTTCTTCGATGGCTGCAACTTTTGAGAAGCTGAATATTACAATAGCACGTATATAGCAAATGATTGAGGCATAGTGCCTGAAGTCACAGGAATTTAAACCCTACGTGGGCTTAGAACCACCTTTGAAAGTTGGTGATGGCCCGTACACATATTCAAGGGTTGTGATGTCGAAATCAACAAGTTTCGAAGTGCTATTGGCGAACATGATGATATCATCAACGGAAGGTTGAAGCAGGCGGGGAATGAAGTCTGCACCAGTGTTCACTTGCACTAGGTCCAGCATGAGTTGGGCAAAAATTTTCGAGTGAAAAGGATTTTCAGAAATTGAATCTTTCAAGAGAGAGAGAAGAATGGTCCATAAAGTGTCATTCGCTGCAATCAACTCTGCCAAATTTGTTACCGCGAGTTTGTAGAATTCTTGTTGCTGATCATTTTGTGAGACGAAGACCACCATAAGCAAACTGCTCATCACCAAGCGAGCCACTGGTGCCAATAATTTAGTAACATAGTGTGAACCCTCACTAGTATCAACCATTGATCTTCTTGCAATTGAAACGTGTTCTTTTAAGACATGTTCTATGCTCCATCTCTGCAAAGCCAATAGGTAATTGAGCACATGGAGAAGTTTTTGAAGATTATAGCTTGCATCGAATAAAGAGATATCGATTCCTTGCACAATTTTCAGTATCTCGACGAATAGCCCAGTCTTTGGCAAAGGAGGTAGGCGCTCCAGCAGGTATAAGTTTCTGATCAAAGTTGGAACATCATCCAATTGGCTGTTGTAGCCGAGGATCAGGAAAGTAACAATTATGAGAAGTCTCGAGGAAAATGTGGTCAAAGACATTTTTACCAGGATCTGATTGAACACCAGTAGTACCTCCATTTTATCACGGCTATTGAGCTCACGAAGAGAAACAAAAAGTGCATCGGCACCAACGGTGCAGCTTATATAGTCAACATTGATGCCGTGATCCAAAACCTCCAATGATACCTTGATAGACTCTCTCAAGCTCTCTAGAGGGGTACAAGATCGTGGATGAATGATCGATGCTGGGCTACTGGGAGGAGCAAGATAGGTCTCACTCAAGGCTCGTGAATGAGTTGACATGAGTACAAACACGGCAATATCGGTCAATGAAGCGGTATCACTTTCAAGGACAGTAGGCAAGCTAGCACTAAACATAAGTGCACCAGTTCCTAATAAAATCATTGCCATTATCTGCCTCAAGGGTCCGAAAAGATTGCCCAAAATCAATGGCACGACATCATTGGGGCCCTGCAAATCTATTGCGAGACTATAGAATCTTGCATAGCAATTGCATAATACATACAAGAAGATTCTAGATGTTGCTTCATCTTCAAAATCTCCTGTAAAATGATAGGTCGCATTGTGATGCGTTACCACATTTCTTGTAACGAAGGAAATTTCGTCCAAAAAAGACTGTAACCGGTGGGAAGCAGTATCTGTCAAGCACACCCAGAAGCAAGATGCAAGCAAGTTTATAATCCAATCTTTTTCGCCTTCTTCCTTCAAAAGTTGAACGAGTGTACCCAAAAATTGAGGTTTTGATTCCATATCAGTAGCTATTTTTACTGCTTCGAAGGCGTTTTCATATGAGGTTTTCAGAGAGGGCGCTTCATTCATTTTGAAATAGTCAAATTTCCCGTAATCAATTGAAATTTGGTGCCACTTTGAGCCAAAATTTATGTAGTTTCGAAAGTGGTTGCCAAAGTAGAATGTGGCTGCAAAAAAAAAACGAAACATATACACCAATGCACCGATATGGTGCATCCGCGGGGAAGGCTGCAAAATGCACGACAGCGCTGGTTCATGTAGTTGCATGCAGCCTTCATTCAGATGATCTTTGCGGGATAGTACGGTGCATGGTGATAAGCATGAATGGGCGTTAAATAGTGCTTGTTCTATACCTCGGATATAAACCTTGCGTAAAAATGTTTACGTCACCAGCTGCATTCCCAGAACGAGGCGGACAATGGAAACGACCTTTGACAGGACTGTAAGTCGTTTGACATGATGCACAGAAGACCTTGAGCTAACCGGAAACACTATTGGTGCTTGTGAAACACCGGGTCCCAATTATTTAAAGCAAGTGACATTTACGAGCTTTAGTCGAATCCTAAGCCCTGTGATTCTTAGTTTAACTTGGAAACAGAAGCTTGCATGAGGTCGCTCACGGATTAGTGGCTGCGAGCATGCAAAATATACCCGAGCAAGTATATATATTGTGACAATACTAGAGAGAGAAAACCCAACTACGCTATGTCCCACAGCGATCTTTACACTATAAAGGAAGCTGGTTGTTCTGTGGCCACCATGGAGTCTTTCGTTAACGGCCAGGCAACCAAAAGCTACACACTGAGTGAGTATTCCACCATTGTCCTGGGACGTAATCTAGACGGAGAAAAGAGTGGTAACCGAACAGTCTTCCAGGAAACTATTGGAGAGCCACTTATCGACCTTGGGATAATTGATACGGAATTTCGTCAATATCAAGAAGCCTTGAATCGGCGGTATGAGGAAACGGTTCCAAGAAATTTTTCCATATCGGATACCCAGATTGAATGGCATACATTTTTGGATACATATCAACGGACAATGTCCAAAGGCATAGACGACGGCGTGAGTCGGTTTCCGAAAAGTTCAAGGGATCTTATGGAAAAGTACCATCAGCCTAGTGTGTGGAAGAGTATCATTGAGTCGATGAAACAAACTTTTTCCAGGTATCTACGATTCATGAGCAAGCAGGGATAGCACTGCTTTTACGAGGATTATGAGTTTAGGACAAGTTTACATGGGTAGGGTATGGGACTTTATTTCATTTTAGGTATATTGCGACAGGGTTAGCTAAATTTAGGGACAGAGAGTTTTAGGGTTAAAGAAATTTCATGGAAAAAAAATTGGAGGCTAAGATAGATAAGCCAGGCGATTGCGGAGAAAGCCAGATACGGACAAAGCGGTTACTAATATGAAAGATTGATTCTAGGAACATCTAAGCCACCTGTAGAGAAGCCTATCTCGGATTAGTATATGAGGACAAGATTACAATATTGGGCTTGAAAGAAGACAGTTATGCTGAGTGTATAGGTTGCAGTGGTTAAAGGAGGGTATTTATGCATAGAGTTTGGATAAAAGGAATCTTTATGCTTAGAGCAAGTTTGGAAAAAAAAACTTATGCATAGAGTAATTCGGAAAAATTCGATTTGTAGTCCAATAGTAGTAATGGAAGCTGTTGAATGTGCCAATTAAGCTGAAAGTTTGAAGAGTTTGTTGCATCAAGCAGAAGAGTAGATCCCGAAAAGTGGTAGCTTAAACAATCAGCAATGTAGTTATAATCTTCTAGTATTATTTCTTTAATTAACGTCGCTAACTGATCTGCTTTTTCAACAGCTCCAACTGCTTCAACACGGCAGACTTGGCGGTGCCTCCTGTGGCATTTCTTCTTTCCACACTGGCCTCAAAGTTGAATACGTCCTTGACGTCTTCTCCAAATCTGGAGTCGATGGCTTGAAGTTGTTCCATGGACAACTGGTCAATGCCCGAGAGCTTCAATTTCTCCGCCTGGCTCACACACTCCCCAGAGATGTGGTGGGTCTCCCTGAAAGGCACACCCTTCATCACCAAGTAATCAGCCAAGTCCGTAGCCAACATGTCCATGGTCAAAGCAGCCTCCATTTTCTCCTTGTTGATAGACAACGACGAGATAACCCCAGTAGCAATCAAGATAGAGTGCTCGACTGTGGTCAAGGCGTCGAACAACGGCTCTTTGTCTTCTTGCATGTCCTTGTTGTAAGTGGAAGGAATGGACTTGATGGACATCATAAATCCAGCAAGCGAGCCAAAGACCCGGCCGCACTTTCCTCTCAACAACTCCAACGAGTCCGGGTTCTTCTTCTGGGGCATCAACGACAGCCCGGTAGAATATGCGTCGGCCAACTTGACAAAGCCAAACTCGGCGGTGGAGTAGATGATCATGTCCTCGGAAAATCTCGAAATATGGTTCATGAAAAGCGAGCACCAGAAGAGCGACTCCACGACAAAGTCACGGTCGCTGACAGCCACAAGCGAGTTGCCTATGACTCCTTCGAACCCCAAATTCTCGGCCAAAAATTCCCGGTCGATTCCGTACGGATGGCCCGCCAACGCCCCGCAGCCCAAAGGCGACTGGTTGACCCGGACCAAAAGCTCCTTGAGTCTCTTGTAGTCCTCGGTAAAGTAGGTGGCATACGACGACAACCAATGGGCCCATCTGATGGGCTGGGCCCGTTGCAAGTGGGTGTAACCCGGCATCAAAACGTCAATTTCCTGCCCCGCCCGCTTGACTATGGTGTCAATGAGCTGCGACAAGTACTGCAAGAGCGTAGTCAACGTCTCGCGGACAAAAATACGCATATCGGTTGCAACCTGGTCGTTCCGGGAACGGCCTGTGTGCACCTTGCCGGCAATGTGTTTCCCAATCACCTCTCCCAACCTTCTCTCGTTGGCGGTGTGGATGTCCTCGTCTCCCGGCTTCTCCACAAACGTGCCCAGCTCCCACTCCTTCTCCACAACCTTCAATCCTTCCTGGATGGATGCCAATTCGTCGGCGGAGAGAATGCCCAATTTCTGCAACCCTTGGGTGTAAATTGCCGTTCCGTGCAAGTCGGCCGCGTACATTTTTTTGTCGTATGGAAGCGACGCGTTGTACAAGTCCATCAAGGGGTCGGTAGCCCCGGTAAAACGACCACCCCAGAGCTTGGCTGGTGTGTCAGACATGGCGATAGGAAGAATAATTCGCACCGGTGAAAAATTGATTCACCACCGCGGCTACGGGGCGCGCTTGCCTCTTTGAGATAGATGCCTCTTACGTAATTAGTTCTATAATGACTCATGGCTTGCACCGGCCGCTGAATCTGGGGTACAAACTGCAGTCTCTGACGGTGAACCGGTCGCACAACCATGCCAAGATTCTCTCGGTTCCGAGTCCGTAGCCTCCGTGTGGACAGGTTCCGTATTTTCTCAAATCCGTAAACCAGTAGTAGGCATCGAGATCCAAGCCTTCCTTCTTGATCGAAGCCACCAACTCGTCGTAGTCGTACATTCTCATGGACCCACCAAGAATTTCTCCCACGTTGGGCATCAACACGTCCACAGACTCGGTGACACGGCGGTCGTCGGCGCATTTTTGCATGTAGAACGACTTGATTTCCACGGGGAATCGGATCAATAAAATAGGTTTGCCGATGGTGTCGGTCATCTTACGCTCCGCTGCCTCGGCAATGTCGTCACCAAACTTGAACTTTTCGCCGTCCTCGTTGGGAATGCCATGCTCGTTGAGCCACTCCAACGCATCCACGTACTCCATTCTCAAGAATGGGCCCTGGGGAGGCACAAAGTTGGGGTTAAGTTGCTTGATCAAAGGTCCGGCCACCGGGTCCTCCAACACGTATTTGACGGTCTGTGTGAGCAATTTCTCCAAATGGACCAACAAGTCCTCAAAGTCTATAAACGCCAACTCTCCTTCGATGTGTGTGTACTCCGACAAGTGTCTTCTGGTGTGAGATTTCTCCGCTCTGAACGACTCCTGGACACAGAAAACGTCTCCCAAAGAGGGCAAACAGGTCTCCAAGTAAAGCTGCGACGACTGGGTGAGGTAGGCGTCCTCGCCGTAGTAGTTCATCTTGAACAAAGTCGAGCCTCCCTCCACTTGGGTCTGCACCATACATGGCGGAGTCACCTCCAAAAGCCCTTCCTCCTCGAAAAATCTTCTGATAGCGTACAAGAAAGCCGAGCGCACCTTCATGACAGCAGAGAGAGCCTCGCCTCTCAACGTCAAGTGACGCTGGTCCAACAACAACGAAGGGTCGGCGTTTTCCTGCACCTTGTTGGAAAACGATTCCTCGCCCGATGGAGCCTGGCCCACAACCTCGTAGAAGTCCGCCTTCAATTCCACCCCGCCGGGCGCCGACTTGCCCTCCGGAAGCTTGTTGATGACTCCCTTGATACAGATCGACGTTTCCAACGTCAATTCCTGGGTCTGCTTGGCCTTGGCAAGATCGCCCGTCAACACACACTGAACATAGCCGGTACCGTCACGCACGGTGACAAAACCCAATCCCTTCTGCAACCGCAACCGGTGGATCCACCCACGCACGGCCACACGCGAGCCGATGTTCTCGCCTATGGTTCTCAATTTGATTTTTTTCGCTGGTGGGAGCGACTGGTCTTCTTTTATGTCGATCACTTCCAACAGCTCGAGCTTTTTGGTGGTGTCACTTTGCTTCTCCGCGGCAGCCTTGGCCTTCTCCTGTTTCTTTCTGAGCCCGTCGGCTCCCTTCTTGGCTTTTTTCAACGCACTCGCCGATATCTCTTCGTACCCTTCTCCGTCTTCGGTGGACTTAAACACGAAAATCTTTGTTTCTGGCTGCACAAACACAGCATAAGCGGCAGTCTGGTACGGCTTCTGCTCGGACCCGTGGCCCTCGGCGTCGTGGCCCGTTTTCTCGTTGACGTATACGGACATGTCTGGTTATTCACCTCTGACTCAAGATGCTGCGACAAATGGCACCGCGGACCCACGGTTACGCAGGCCCGCCGGCGCGGCGTAATTTGCGGCACCTGGCAGTTACTCATCACCCGACCGTTTTGCGCGCACGAACACCGAAATTTCGCTACTTTCGTCTTATCTCATTTTTGATGGCCCTCGAGCAGTCTTTGGCCCAGCTTTCCTTGGCGTCCGTGTCCGCCGAAAATGCGTTGACCACCAAAACCTTGGTTTTCAAGCCCAAAACCGCAAAATCAGCCACCCCGGTTCCCGTCGTGGTGATTGCATTGAGCGACACCAAGACCCCAGCGTCGTTGGTGGCAGCCTCAGCGCTGGTCAAGGAGCCCAGAATGGCCAGCGCCGACTTGGTGGAAGAGTTCTTCAAAGTGGCACCCACAGAGGTCTCAATTGCCAATTTGCATAAAGATTTAGCCGGAAAAATCAAGATTTTACTCGACCAAAAGATCACCGAAGCCGGCGAAACTGCGTTGGAATTGGCCACCGCTTCGTCCAAGGCCGCGCTTCCGGCCAACGTGGTGGTCCAGTACCTCGAGTCCACTGGTATAGAAACTGTAGTTGTGGATTTCTCTGCTGCTCCACCAGCGCCCGCTGCTGCTGGTGCCAACGACGCCAAAGCCCGTAAGACTGTCGCCAAGCAGAAGAAGGAAGAATCCAAGCGCGAGGACGCCAAGCTCATTGGAATAACCGTAGACAAAACCAAAGATTTTTCAGCGTGGTACTCCGAGGTGGTGACCAAGGGAGAAATGTTGGACTACTACGACGTTTCCGGCTGTTACATCTTGAGACCCAACTCGTACCATGTGTGGGAACAGATCCAGGACTGGTTCAATGTCCAGATCAAGAAGTTGGGGGTTCGCAATGCATACTTCCCCATGTTCGTGTCGTCGAGGGTTCTCGAGAAGGAGAAGGACCATATCGAGGGATTTGCACCCGAGGTTGCGTGGGTCACCAAGGCGGGAAACTCCGAGCTTGAAGAGCACATCGCCATCAGACCCACCTCCGAAACCGTCATGTACCCATATTACGCCAAATGGATCCGTTCTCACAGAGATCTTCCTTTGAAACTCAACCAGTGGAACTCGGTGGTTCGTTGGGAGTTCAAGCATCCACAGCCATTCTTGAGAACCAGAGAGTTCTTGTGGCAGGAGGGCCACACGGTGCACTTGACCGACCAGGAGGCCGACGACCAGGTGATGAAGATCTTGGATTTGTACACCAAGATCTACGAAGAGCTTTTGGCGGTTCCTGTGGTCAAGGGTAAGAAGACCGAGAACGAGAAGTTTGCCGGTGGAAACTATACCACCACGGTCGAGGGGTTCATTGGTGCTACCGGTAGAGGTATCCAGGGTGCTACTTCGCACCATCTCGGCACCAACTTTTCAAAGATGTTCAACATCACCGTTGAAAACCCCGAAGGTGCTGACAAGCCCAAGGTGTACGGTGTGCAGACCTCGTGGGGTTTGTCCACCAGAGTCATTGGTGTCATGGTTATGACCCATTCCGACAACAAGGGATTGGTTCTTCCTCCCAGAGTTGCCCAGACACAAGTTGTAGTCATCCCCGTTGGATTGACCAGCAAGACCGCTGACGAGGAGAGAAAGGGAATCAACGACGGAGCCGCCGATATTGAAGCCCGGTTGAGAGCCGCGGACGTGAGAGTGACTTCGGACTACAGAGACACCTACACCAGTGGATGGAAGTTTGCCAACTGGGAGTTGAAGGGTGTGCCATTGCGTGTCGAGTTCGGACCCAAGGACTTGGCCCAGGAACAAGTCACCGCCGTGAGACGTGACAACGGTGAAAAGTACACCGTCAAGTTGGCCGACTTGGAAACCAGAGTGCCAGAGTTGCTCGAAACTATGCAAAAGGAGTTGTTGGAAAAGGCTCGTGGGGACTTTGACAAGCACCGGGTCAAGGTGGACGAGTGGAAGGACTTTGTGCCCACCCTCAACGCCAAGAACGTCATTTTGTCGCCATGGTGTGGAGACGCCGACTGCGAGGACGACATCAAGGATTCGTCAGCAAAGAACAACAACGGAGAGGACGAGGAGGAAGACGAGCGTGCTCCTTCGATGGGTGCCAAGTCGTTGTGTATTCCTTTTGAGCAGCCAGAATTGAAGCCAGGCCAGAAATGTGTCAAGTGCGACAGGGCCGCCGTCACCTATTGTATGTTCGGCAGGTCTTACTAGACTTAATGTATTATTTTGACAAACGGGTCCAAAACCGGTTCTGTTCAAGGTCCTGAACCAGCATTGAACTTATGCGTGCTTGCGCCTGTAGAAAGTATATTCTTTGTAGACCCAAGCTTTTGATGAAATCGAGAAGCTTAAGGTAGTTGAGCCCCACCTGCGACACGGCGTGGGAATCGTCCGAAAAACAGAACCTGGCGTCCCCATGCTCTATTATGGCTCGGCAAACATCCGTCTTGGGGTAGGGGCTATCCCAGCCTTTTCTGAACGCAGCAGAATTGAGCTCAAAGAGCGCTCCGTAGTTTTTTGCAAATACAATATTGCCCACAATTAGATCCCACACTTCTGGCCAGTCGGTCTCGAGACACACCTGGGACAACTGCTTGCCCGTAGTAGGGTCTGTTTCGTCTGGCTCAAACAAGCGAATGAGATCAAAGTGGCCCACAACGGTTGGTTTCACCTGTTCGAGAACCTGTCTTTGGAGCTTGTAGTATGCGAAATTTAGGGCTCTGGTGGTCTTTTCCGGTACCAGCTCTCGCGCCTCGAGCCAGAGGGCCTGAGAGAAGTCAATTGGGATCCCATTGACAAAATGGACTGACCCCACACACATATCGACCGACGGTAAGAGTTCACAAGCATGGTCGATGTGTGCAGAATCTATGCCTTCGACTTCAAACCCCACCAAGATATCGAGCCCGCGGCCTGCGTACTTGGCCCTGAGTCTGGCTGCATGCTCCAAATACTTGTTAAATATTTCCCGTAAATCTTCAATCGACATGGATTTTTCAGTCTCTTCTGGATACAAGAATCTGCTGTTCAACCGTGGCATATGTTCAGTGAGACAAAACGTAGAAAACCCCAATTGGTGCGCACGAGCAACCACATCGTCCAATTCGTCCTGGGCATGCGACACATAGGTTCCACTGTGGGAATGGTGCGAGTGCATTGTGCAAGATGGAGCGGTTTCGCAGCTTGCACCCTTGGGGTTGTGGGGTGTGTGCAGGAAGCCCCACCATTAACTCGCGAGCGGTCAGTATTCGTACTCGAACGCAATGGCCGATTCTGCTGACCAAACTGTCACGGAAAAGTTCCAGGGTGCCTTGGCGCGATTTGAGGCGTATAGGAACGATGATGGAGCATTTTCAGGGCGGAAAAATGCACCCGAATACCAGAAAGAGCTCCTCAAGTTGATCAAAGAGTTTCGAATCATTTTGATCATTGTTAGTCATCTCAGCATATTCAGCGACAACGAAACCATTGACGAGATGAACGTGAACTACGTTCCGTTCCTAAACGTGGAGTACTACCTAGGGGCATTGTACCAGAATCTTATGGCAAATTCACACAGCGTTGGTGATGAGGTAGTGGTGGATGGCTTGGAATACAAAGTTGAAAATCTTCAGGCGGCCCAGGAACACTTTGCGAGCTATCTTCTGGTCCTCAGCAACTACGGGCTCTTGAGCAAGGCCCAAACAGAGCGGGTTCGCTCGTATAAAGAATCGGAAAATCCATCGGCAAAAGACATATTGGCGTCTCAAGAACGAAATCCAGCCGCCATCCGGGCCGATAAGATTGCCAACTTTAAGCTAGAAAAAGAGCTCACCTCCAAAATCCAGGTCCTCTTTTCTCGCTACGGGACCGGTGCAGACGACGCCAAGGCCGAATTCAGCTCCTATGACGAGGACACAACCAAACAGCTCTATCTCGACCAGGTGAGGCTATATGCGCTCAAAAGTTTCAGCAGCCTTGAGCTGATAGCCATGGAGTTGGAGGTGCTCAATAAGATGCCTGTGCGTAGCCAGAACCCAAAATCACCACAAAAAGAGCAGCCAGTCGACCCCACGGGTTACACCACGAAACTCGAACCGGTGCCGGGCAAAAGCCAGCCGATCTCGTCGTTGCTTTCCAAACAGGGCAAGATTTTGCAGCCGTTCACCATCACAGCAAATAGAACCGAGCTTCGAAATAAAGTGTTTGGAACGGGCCAGGTGCTACCCAGCATGTCTGTGGAAGAGTATTTGGACTACGAACTCGCTAATGGAAAAATGGCTGCGGAAGAAGTGAAAAATGACAAAAACGACGACGATACCGACGACAGCGACGAGGAGTTGGAGAAACGGCAGTGGGACGACTGGAAGGACGATAATCCCAAGGGCATGGGTAACACCGGTGCCAACTTGGGGTAGTGTATAGTAGCTGTACATAGTGGTGTGGTATGCAGGACACTTCATAACTTTCCAGATCTCTTAGTCAAGTTTATGTTGTGTGGTTTCTCGCGCCGAGCATGGCGCAACTACCTGTCCAGCGCCCTCGCCCCGTCGAGCTCCACCATACCGCCAACCATCAAGCATCTCTTGGCGTTCCCGCCCTCTGTGGATACCCTAGTACAGACCCAGGGCCATGTCAAGGCCGTTCGTTCGTTTAAAAATCTTCACTTTGTCGACCTTTCCGACGGGTCCACGCACTCGTCGCTAAACGTGGTGCTCAATGGCGAGCCCAATATCAATTTTCGGGTCGGACAGAGCGTTTCGTTTGTGGGAAAATGGGTAGAGTCCAAGGGCAGTCAGGACTACGAGCTCTTGTACGATTCTACGCAAAAAGAGCACAGAGCAGCGGTTATAGGTGAAGTTCCCGAGCTGTATCCCATCCAGAAAAAGTCCCTGTCGTACCAGTTTCTCCGCACGCTTCCGACTTTGAGGCATCGGACTTCATCTTTGGCATCAGTTCTTCGACTCCGGTCGTTTTTGGAGGGGCTGTTTCAGCGGTTTTTCGAGCAAAACGACGTCATCAAGGTCCTGGCACCACTCATTACGAGCGCCGACTGCGAAGGAGCTGGCGAGCAGTTTGTGGTCGAGGCAAAAGACGCCAAGCCGGAAACACCATTTTTTGGAAAACCTGCTTATTTGACCGTATCCACGCAATTGCACCTTGAGGTGCTTTCCCAGTCGTTGAACCGAGTGTGGGCATTGACGCCGTGCTTCCGGGCCGAAGACTCCCATACCAACCGTCATTTGAGCGAGTTCTGGATGTTGGAAGCAGAATTATCGTACATTGAATCGGTCCACCAAATTTGTGATTTTACCGAGAGCATGATACGCTACGTCACCCAGGATGTGGTCCAGCACCTTGCGAGCGACTTGGCGCAGTCGCGCTACAATAAAGAGGAACGACAAGCCATGGAGGCCAACTGGCACACGATCCTAGCGGCCGAGCCATGGCCCAGAATCACCTATACCGAAGCGGTCGAAATCATCAACAAAGTCAAAAACAAAGGCCGGCTGAAGGGCCGGCTCTCGTGGGGAGACTCCATTCAGACGGAGCACGAAAAATGGCTCGCCGAAGCCCACTTTAATCTGCCAGTATTTATCACTGATTATCCTAAAGATCAGAAACCGTTCTACATGCCCGAGTCCAGTGGACACCAATATCCTACAGTTGCGTGCTTCGACCTCATAATTCCTGGAATAGGAGAGCTCATCGGCGGCTCGGTCAGAGAACACAATTACGACAAACTTTTACAAGAGCTCAAAAATCGCAACATGTCCATCGAAGATAATGAATGGTACTTGTCTACTCGTGAAAACGGAACCGTCCCCCACGGGGGCTTTGGCATGGGAATGGAAAGACTTGTGGCTTTTCTCTCTGGAATGGCCAGCATCAAGGACGTAATAGCGTTCCCCAGAACCCCCGGATCATGTTCCTGTTAGCATGCCTGCACGTCAAAATGCACGAGTGTGCATACATACATTCTGTACATAGTGATGAAAATTTGGACCGCAACGGCAATTTTCGAACCAGTATCTTCCAAACCACTTAGTAAAAATGGATCAGTTAAATGTCAAAGAACAACAGGAGTTCCAGCAAATCGTGGAACAAAAGCAGATGAAAGATTTCATGCGCTTGTACTCCAATTTGGTTTCCAAGTGCTTTGACGACTGTGTCAACGATTTCACTTCTGCCAACTTGACGTCCAAGGAGAGCAGTTGTATCATGAAATGTTCGGAGAAGTTCTTGAAGCACAGCGAGAGAGTGGGCCAGAGATTTCAGGAGCAAAAGTAAGTAATTTCAAAGGCTAAGAGCACATCGAGTTTGAATCCAGTTTGGATCTAGTTTGAATCTAGTACTAACGCAGCGCTATGTTGATGCAAAACATGCAAAAACGCTAAGGGGCCGTACATGCTGACGTGTCGGCAGTCTGTATATATTGAGAGTAATATAAGCTGATTATGTTGAGAAATAGTATTGACTATTGACTCTAGGATGAGAAGCATGGACATAAACTTGGACATGCATGAATTGTTATGAACCTGAAACATCAACTGAGATACAAACTCTTATTTTCGCTTTTTGAGCTCAATTTCCTCTCAAGTCTAGTTTCGTTTCTCTCTTCTTTTCGCTCTTCTTGACTTTCCATTTCCTCTCATATCGCTCGCCGCGAATATTTCATCTTACCATGCAGCGGGAGTTTGCACTGTTCTTGATAGCGGCCACCGTGTCGTCTGTGATTCGAGATTCCACCGTAAAGCAAGGCGAAGAGATCGAAGCGGACGTTTCTGACTTTATCAATGAGTTCAATCAGTTAGCACAAAAATATGAACAAAACTTCCACAATGGTGGAAAAACAAAAACCACTCTCGACAGAACCGGACTTAGTAGAGCGCTCAAAGAACACAATATGGAGTCGATAATGCTGATGAGACAGGGCAAGGTTCGAATACTGGCCGGGGACGACGATTTCGACGAAAAATTCCAGGCCCTTGTGGTGGACCGCACCATGAACTACCTTCAATTGGTGAAAAAAGCGGTGTCTGATTTGCACAAATTGTACAGAAACGATCAGGAAATAGGGCTTGAACTACAGAAGCGTGAGGAAAAGAAGGAAGAGAAGACAGAGGGCGAGGAAGCTGAAAACAAAGATGCAAATGAAGAAGGAGAACAAGGAGAAGAGGCAGAAGACGAAAACGAGGACGAAAACAAGGACGAAAACGAAGACGAAAACGAAGATGAAGACGAAGATGGAGAGGAAAGCGAAAGAACTCCTGCTCCAGAAACTCCGGCAGAAACACCAGCTGAAACCCCGGCGGAAACACCAGCAGTAACACCAGCAGATACTCCAGGCGACTCCACCAAAACCCCCGTGTCCACTCCCTCTCGTAAACGGTCGTTGTCGCCAGGCTCGGTGTCGTCCCAGCGCAAACGGTTCCAGAACATAGCGGTGAACCTCATCAACAGTATCCAGGCTCATCGATTTTCCTCCCCCTTTCTCCAGCCCGTCAACAAGCGGTCTGCTCCCGACTACCACAAGTGCATTTACCAGCCAAAAGATCTCAAGGGAATACTACGGGCCGTCAAACTGAAACAGAACCCCCCGGCGTATGGCCTGGTGAAAGAGCTAGAGCGCGATATCATGCTCATGTTCGCCAATTGTGTCATGTTCAACAAGTCGGACGGAGACTTGGTGGAGCTCACCAGAAGCATGAGCAGCGACGTGGCGAACATGTTCAAGATGTTTGAGGAAGCAGAGCTGGACTTGTAGCATATTTTATTCATACAGATATCTGACCCGACGAAACCGACGTCGATCGAACCAAATGCTTCGACTTGGAATCGACGACTTCAATTTCTTCTTCAACAAGCGGCTGTTCCTGGCTATTCTCGCGGACCTGGAGGTACCGGATGACACACACGGTGGCAGCACTGGTGATCACGGTGGCCAACATAGCATAGCAGCCTTTGCGGAATTTGGGCGCCGTATCGGCACCATAAAACACAATCGACCACCACGCATTGACGGCATTGCTGAACATGTTCATCGACGCCAAAACGATCGCCCGCTCCTCGAGGTCGTTGGCACAGATCACATTGGCCCAGGCGAAAAATGTGGCCTGGCCAGCATACGCTATTCCTGCAATATACTGGGCTGCAAATACCACGCCGTCATGGTACGGTTTTGCAAGAAGCATGATGGTCGACACCAACATGCAAAGGGCGATCAAAACTCCGATTCTCCAGTGATACCGGGCGCCAGTCCCGTCAACGTAAAGTGCAAAAGTGAATGTCGCTACCACGCCCACGCCGTATACTCCCATGGGATAATGGTTGATTTGGGGCACGGTGTAGTCGTAGAACTTGAGCCATAATGCAAACAAAGAATTAGTAGCGTAGGATTCGTTTTCTCCTCCCATAACCCAGAGAAACGACAAGAGCCACCAATGCCATCTGCCCACCACTCGCTTGAAAACCGAAAAATTCAACTTGGTGTGCGGTCTCTTTGGCATTCTCGAGACTGCTAGCTCTTTCTCCTCGGCACTAAAGTAAAACGCTTTGCATGTTTCTGGAGTATCAGGGAAGAAAATGAAGCCGTAAATTGCAATTGGAACGGTGATCGCAAAGTCAATAATGAACAACCATCTCCAGCCCGCCAATCCGTTCGTGTTATCCATGTTCTCGTAAATCGCCGCTTGCATCGTGGAGCTAAAAATATTGCCAATAAGACCAGCGCTGGTGAAAATAGCACTTCTCTTGGTCAATTCCTCTTCCTTGTACCACGACCCCAAAATGAGATGAGCACCGGTAAATGTGGAGCTCTCGAACCCAGCTTGAAAGAACCTAATGGCACAGATCTGGCGGTAGTTGGTAACCTTGTAGAGTCCCAATGTCAAGAGTCCCCACGCTATGGCACAAAATGTAAGCCAGTACCGAGGTCTCACCTTCAACAAAATCAAGTTATTGGGGATCAAAAACACAACATACCCCACTGTAAAGCATGTGTTGATCACATTGAACTCGTTTCCGTGCATGTTCAAGTCTTCCTTCATGCCCGAGACGTATGCGTTGGAAATATTGAGCCGATCGACATAGTTGACCCAGTACAAAAGACACACAAACGAAAGAACAAACCAGTCAATTTTCATCAAGAGCCTCGCCTCCTTGGGGTCGTCGGGCGTAGCGCCCCATACAAGGAGCTTGGCTTTGTGCAAAACCAGAACCATCAATCTATGTTGCAAACGACTGCAAAGTGCAGCTGAACAATTTCTATACGAGCGGCGCGATGACTATTACAGCCAGGACCAAAACTGTAGAATTATATGGGAGAGTTGCTTTTGCTCTCGACACTGACTCGCAATGAGGAAACCTGGCCAATTTATATCGGAAATCGTGCTCAACTTATCTTGGCGGAATCAGTTACCGTCTGTAATTTTCACGAAAATCCTGATTTCACAGGTGCGAGAGATAAGAGGTGCGTTTCTACGCAAACATGCCTCAGCTTATCTATTCTTATCTACGAGTCCAAAATCGCTCTCAACGCCTTAAGGAGCTCCACCACCTTCTCCTCCTCGAATTTGCGGCCCACGACTTGCAAGCAAACCGCTCCACCGTGACTTTCGTCCGCATCGTAGTTGTCGTAAACTGCTTTATCGGTCTCACCATAAAAATTTTCTCTAACTTCCCTGGGGTCCAAATCCCGGTCTGCCGTGGTTACGGGAATCGTGCCTACGCTGTAATCAACAGCGTTGAACGGAGAAGTGTACCCGACGTAGTTTTGAAACTTGCCGTTTGGGTTACCAGGAAATGGAGTAGCAGGAAGAATAATGGCATCAATTGGTCTTCCGTTACCTGTTGCTGAAACGGTAGCGTTCCATCTGTCGAGGAATTTCTTCATCAACTTTGTTCTCTCCGCCTGGAGAGCCCACAACGACGCTACCCCCTTCTCTGGTGCCGTTCCGTACATACGCATGTATGGAAAGAAAGGCTCGCCGGTCTTGTTGCACTCGTCCTTGACGTGCTTTCCTCCGTCGCTGAGAAAGAACTCGGTAATGAGCTCAGAAAGCCTCAAGTGGTCTTCTGGGTCCCAATCAATGACAACATGGCCGCTTTCAGTGAGCTTTTCACGAACCATTTTCATGCCCCGAAGCAACGGAGGGGTAGGTCTCACCACTCCGTCGTCGTCTAAAACGGCAATGTTGAGCGTCTCGGGCAACTTGACGGTACGCCAAGGAAGAGCAACCGCCTTGGGATCGTAGAGCCAAGGCTCACCTGCAATCAATGTTTTGCAGTAAAGTTCAAGACTGTCGATTGATGTTGTAAGTGGTCCGTTGACGCTGTTAACCGACTCCAAACCAGGAAGTCCAGATCTTGCACCATAGGTGGGGAACCGGCCAAACGTAGGCTTGATCGAATAGAGATTGTTAAACGAAGCAGGAATCCGAATACTGCCACCAATGTCACTTCCAATCCCAAGAGGTGAGCCTTTAAGCGCGAGGAGCGCCGCTTCTCCTCCAGAAGATCCACCGGCACTCAAATTGCGGTTAAGCGGGTTCGTGGTGTTGCCATAGATGTGGTTGATGGACTCCGGCATCATCATGGCTACGGGAACGTTGGTCTTGACGTAAAAAACCGCACCCATATCGCGCAACATGGCCAGAATCACCGAGTCCTCATCGAACTTTTCGGGCGAAAAAGAGAACGAAACAATGCCAACAGTGGTTGCCTGGCCCTTGACATTGATGTTGTCCTTCAAAGAGATCGGCAACCCGTGCAAGGGGCCCTTAAGTTGGCCGGTGCGCTCGTAGTACTCATCCAATTCCCGAGCCAGTTGCAACCCTTCCTCGAAGAAGACCTCACTCAAGCAATTGGTTAGTTGGTGAGCCAAAGATGCCCTGTGGCAGAAAGCCTCGGCAACCTCGAACGCTGTCCACACTTTGTCTCGGACAGCCAGCAAGATCTCCGGCGCAGATGCTGCGGTGATTTCAAGCTGCTTTGACGTAAGTTCTCCGCATTTCTCGATCCACCCGATAACGGATGGAGAAGATGCAGGTGGAAGATTCTCTGGTGCTACAAGCCACTCCTTCTTGAAGTTCTTGTCTCTTTGCAGGCGCTTCTCGGCAGCGATATCTGAATACGTAGGTTCGGGCAATGTCATGATGAAGAGATATTTTTTCCACTTACACCCGCTTTATACCGTTTATCGCAGGTATGCGGCCAAATGCAATCGCGCGGAACTTTGACGCACCTCCAAAATCAGGACGTCGTTATCTGAGGACGACTATTTAACCAACCGCAGTCCCCCCAGGTCACAGGGACAAACGTTCCACCTGCGCACCTCTGTATTGTGTGCGATTTTGGTAGGTAGATACGCAGAAAGCGCGGGTTTGGCATTCCGCTGATACGATCGAGTTGGATAGCCCATTTTCGCAACATGCAACATGCAACATGTCAAGCCTTGACAGGTTGCATGCCTTGGCGCATCTCAGCAAATAGCAGTGTTTGGCGACAAAAAATTCAATTGTAGCAACAAATGGTGGCTTTAGAGTCAGATCCTCGGATACGGCGCTGTAATCGGCCTTTCTCTTGCATAGGACGAAAACGGGGTCTCCTCAGCCATACGCCACACGGCTTTGGTGCGAAATCTCAACTCATCTCATTTTTCATTTTATGACTGTGACCAACTTTGTTAAGCAAACAAGCTTTCCGGTTGGCTACGCTCCCGCCCACATCACAAAATGGAGATCGTCTCGTACTGGACTCCAGCTCACGTATATTGACCAGCCCTCGCCGATGGTGAACGGCTATTTTGCCGTGGCCACAGAAATCGAAAATGATTCGGGATGTCCCCACACCTTGGAGCATCTCATCTTCATGGGTTCCCACAAGTATCCGTATAAGGGGCTCCTCGATAGTCTTGGGAACCGGTTCTTTTCGTCCACAAACGCTTGGACGGCTGTCGACCAGACGGTGTACACCCTCACCACCGCTGGCTGGGAAGGGTTCAAGACACTCTTACCGATATATTTGGACCATTTGTTTCGCCCCACCTTGACCGACGAAGCATGTTTAACTGAGGTGTACCACATAGATGGCAATGGCCAGGAAAAAGGTGTGGTATTTAGTGAAATGCAAGGCATCGAGTCACAGCTGTGGTTCATTTCCTTCTTGAATATGCAGCGGTCGCTCTACCGGGAGTCGTCTGGCTACTCTTCCGAGACAGGCGGGTTGATGTCTGAGCTCCGGAAGTTGACAAACAACGATATTCGTAAATTCCACCAAGAAAATTACCGTTCGGATAACCTATGTGTGGTGGTTACCGGTTCGGTGGACCAGCAGGAACTTCTCGACATTATGGAACAAATTGATAGCGAGCTCCCCACGTTGGACGCTCCTAACAAACGGCCGTTTGTAGACTCAGTTCCCGATGAGCCATTGCAGAAAACCGTTGTCAAAGAAGTCTTATTTCCTGACACCGACGAGTCTATGGGTGAGGTTCTCGTTTCGTGGATCGGGCCTCCAGCAAATGATACTTTGCTCAACGTAGCAATTGATCTTCTTGGCTCCTACTTCAGCGACAGTGCCATTTCCGTGTTCAACAGAGCGTTAATTGAGATAGAAAACCCATTGGCTACAGACGCGGATTACAGCACCAACGACTATGTGCGCACTGGTATTATTTTTTCGTTTAGTGGGGTTCCCACCGAGTCTCTTCGGGACCTAGACGACAAGGTCAAAGAGTTGATCAAGCACCATTCCCAGCCCGAAAACTTCGACTTGAACTACGCCAGAGAACTCATTCATCAGCAGCGCCTCAAGTTCATCTCCAAGTGCGAAAAGAGCGCTTCGACGTTTTCCAACATTGCCATAGAAGAGTTTATCTACGGCAATGTGGACGGGTCTGACTTGAGCAAGTGGACCCAGGACTTGAAGGAGTACGACGTGTTGGCCGGCTGGACCGCAGAAGATTGGGCCAAGGTAATCCACGACCAATTGGTGGTGAACCATCTGGTGACGATTCTTGGCAAGCCGTCGGCGCAATTGACGGAGACCCAGTCTCGTGAAAATAAGAAGATTGCAGACGACATTTTGGCTAAATACGGCAAAGATGGATTGAAGAAACTAGGCGAGACCCTCAAGCGTGCTCAGGAACACAACGACAGAGAAATTCCGTCGAGTGTATTGACTCAGTTTGGTCAACCCGACCCCGAAAAGATTTCTTTCATCAACACAAAATCGTATAGAGGTGGTTTGAACCAGCTCGAGGGTCCCTACGAGGAAGATACTACTGCAAAGCGTATCGCCCAAGATACTCCTGCTGAGTTTCCCTTGTTCATGCATTTTGAAGAGTTCAAATCTCAATTCACCACTGTCCACCTCGTGATGCCGTCGTCGTTTATCGACACCAATTTGCTCAGATACATGTCTGTCATCGAGGAAATCTTCACATTACCCATCAGACTTCCCGACGGAACCATGTTGCCGTACGACCAGGTGATATCTGAGCTCAACAACGACTTTATAGACTTTGAGTTGGACAACGGCTTTGACAACCAGTTCCAAGAATTGATAACGGTGAAGGTGAAATTTGAAGCCAACAACTACGAAAAGGCCATCCTGTGGCTCATTAACGTTATGAAATATGCCGTGTTTGACAAAAACAGAGTCAAGATCATTCTTGAAAAGCTCGTCAATTCCATTCCCGACGAGAAGCGCAGTGGTGAGCTTATGATGTACTCGTGCCAATTCAGAACCTTGTTCAATGCGAGATCGTTGAAGAAAGCACAAGACTGTATTCTGAACGAGCAGTTCTACAAGGACTTGTTGGCCAAGATCGAGGACGACCAGTTTGGCGAAATCGAGAACGACTTGAACAAATTGAGAAGTCAATTGTTCGATTTGAACGGAATGAAAGTGTTTGTGCTTGGCAATTGCACGGATTTGAAAGCACCTGTTTCGTCGTGGAGCCGGTTTGTGCAAGAGTTCAAACTGGACAAGGTGCAGCCTATTGGTTTCAGCGACTTGCCTCGTTCGTTCAAATTCAAATCGGAAATCGGTGAAAAGATGGCCGACAAAGCGTACATTGTAACGACTCCAGCCACAGAGTCTACGCATCTCATAGTGTCCACCGCTATTCCCACCGACTATTTGCACGAGGATATCTTCCAGATTGCCTTGGCCAGTGAGTTTTTCACTGCGGTGGAGGGTCCATTTTGGCGAGGCATCAGAGGAACTGGTTTGGCGTATGGAGCGAGCATCAGAAGAGATTTGGAGTGTGGAACTTTATCGTTCATCATCTACAGAGGAGCAGACGGAGAAGGAGCATGGAAAACCGCCAAGGATATCATCCACGACTATGCTTCGGGAAAGTTGCAATTTGACAAAATCAACATCGAGAACAGTATCGCAGCCATTGTCAATGCCTTGGCCGATGGAGAGTCCAGCAGCTACGACGCCGCCAGTTCCAAGATTGCCGACAACATATTCAAGAACAGGGGCCCTGGGTATGTCAAGTTATTCTTGAAGAAGCTCAGAACCATCACCAGCGACCAACTCGTGGACATCACCAAAAAGTACTTTGTGCCCATGTTCGACAGCCACCACTCGGTGATCTTTACCTGTGTTCCTCCGTCCAAATCGACTGACTATGAAAAGTTCTTTGCCTCGCAGGGCTACGACGTTGTAGTTGAGGAGATAGCTGCCGACCTGGACTGGGAGAGTGGCACTGGCAGCGAGAGTGAAAGCGAGAGTGAGAGCGAACTGGAGTAGCAAAAGTATAAACTTATTTAAGAGCTGAGCGTATTCCAACCAGCTATTCTAGATCACAAAAATGTTATAGAGTTCAATTTACGCTTACACTTGGCTTTGAAATACCGTAGTCTTCTGTTATTCGCCACCGAAGGCGTTCTTCGATTACAAATATCAAATATCTCTTCGCACTTTTCGCAACCTTCTCTGCAACATGTCGTGGACCTTGTCGCCCCAAGTTTTGAACGGGCCCCGATATTCAGACAAGGCTATATTTCCCCCTTCTGTGCTTGCCGATGTCATAGACCGACTCGGAGATCATCTTCCGCATCCGCTTATATTTCGACTATATTCGGAAAATCAACGAATTTACGTTGGTGTGCTCGAGTTTTCTGCCCCAGAAAATGCCATTATTCTTCCTGATATTGTGTTCAGCAAGCTCCCACAGCAACCAGTGACGGTAGAGCTAGTTGTGGATATCCCGAAGGGCACAGAGCTTTCGTTGAAGCCACTCCAATTCTACCCACAAGTCCACAACTGGAAATTCTTTCTCGAGTCCAGACTTCCTAAACTATATACCACGCTTACGAAACACGAGAAGCTCCTTGTGGAGGACGAGAACGGGGTTTATGAGCTTTTCGTCGAAAATCTCAACGCCAATACAGTTTGTATTACCGACACAGAAATGGTTTTGGATGTTGTACCGCTAGACAATGTCATGGCACAGCAGCAGCTCGAGTTCTCCAAGGCCATCAGCTACCTAGAGGAAGCCACCCCCTTAAGTCTAGAAGCCCCAGCTTCCGTGGATATCGAACCTTTCAGCTCTCCGCAGTTCAAGACCCAGATGTTCAAAATCGACATGAAACAATGCAAATTCAAGTTATATATCGTCTTGGAAAGTACGTCACCGCCATATAACTCAGACATCGTGGTTGGAACCGACAAGTTTGTGGGCATGGAGTGTTTCCGATGGTCTTCCATGGATATCTCTGACGACGTTGATCGCAAAATAGTTGCAATAGACCCAGATACTGTCACTGGCGACTACTTGTATGTGGTTCCGTTTGCGTGGGAGTCGCCTTGTACAGTCACGTTGTCTGTGGCATCTACTTTACACAACGAAGTGCCACCAAATAGTGATATTTGCTCGAATTGTGGAAGGGCCATTGCTAAGGAAAAGATGCCGCTTCATCAGGCACATTGTTTCCGCCATAATATCAAGTGTGAATGTGGATCTGTGTTTCCTGAAAAGATTCCACCGCATCATTGGCACTGTGAGCAGTGTTCTGCCCACGGAAATTCTGCGGTATCCAAGTCCAAACACGATAAAATGAACCATATGGGACCCTACAAGTGTGACAAATGTGGATTTGGAGCATTTGCAACGTTCCTGGAACTAGTTACAAGACACAAGGCCATAGAGTGTGCTGACAAACTTCACGAATGCCAATTCTGTCATATGATTGTTCCTCAGGAAGAATCTACCTACCAAGACCGGTACTTGGGGCTCACCCACCACGAAAACTGGTGCGG
The DNA here is from genome assembly GCA_030573695.1 of Meyerozyma carpophila. NCBI lineage: Eukaryota > Fungi > Ascomycota > Pichiomycetes > Serinales > Debaryomycetaceae > Meyerozyma > Meyerozyma carpophila. The sequence continues at coordinate 537,094 of JAJMDS010000003.1, read as the reverse complement.
AAACAAGACGGTGGAATGCTTCAGGTGCAACAAGGTGTTGAGATCAAAAGATATGAGCAACCATCTACAGATGCACGAGTTGGACAAGATGGAAATGACCGAGGCCACAAAGTTGATGTTCACAAAGTGCTCCAACATGAACTGTGTCAACCCCGAAGATTCCAGCAACATCCTTGGAATGTGTTCAACGTGCTACGGGCCCTTGTACGTTCAGCAGCACGACCCAACGGGCATCAAACTCCAATCAAGAATCGAACGGCGGTATATGTTGCAGCTCACCAAAGGCTGTGGTTTCAGCTGGTGCCAGAACCAAGAGTGCTGCAGTGGACTTTCGCCGAAACTCTCCGTGAAGGAAGCTATTGACAGGGTTAGAAATCACTTGTTACCCAAAATTGCAAATTTACCGATCAACAAGGACAAGAGCATCAATACGGCGATTTGGTTCTGCGTCAACGAATCTGTACAAAGAAGAAAGAACATGGTGGATGCAATTCTTTTCGAAGGAGAGTATGACGAGGCTGTGGTGTACAAAGCTGCCAATGAAGAGCGAAACGAGGGGATCCGAGAATGGTTGCAAACCCACGCTGTCAAGAGACAAAGTGACGAGTAAACGATAGACACAATAGAAATAGGAAATAGACAAAAGACAGAAAAAAAGACAAAAGACAATAGATAAAAGACAAAAGACAAAATACGAACAAGATACAAGTGTGGAGCTTTGTCTACTTCAGCCTCACGAAGCATCGCACGATATAGCATGCATTTCAAACTCAATTTAACATGAGTCAAACTCAATCTCTGAATCCACCCAGTTCCTCTAATTCCTCCAATCCTCCACTCTTCTTCACTCCTCCCTCCTCCCTCCTCACTCCTCACTCCTCACTCCTCACTCCCTCACACCTCCCTCCTTCCCTCCACCCAATGTCCTGCGCAACCTCCCGCACAGCCTATCGTCCTGCACCCATCTTATCACCCTTGGGCTGTGCACGCGCTGGTCTACCGGTTATCGCATTTTCCCCTGACCTCTTTTCTTTACGCTACAATGTTGTTTTCCAAGTCCGTAGCTCTTTCTGTTTTAGCCTCCATGGGCACCCAAGCCTTGGTCCTCCCTGATGTGGGGGACGTCATCCACGTCTTTGACGACGAAAATGTGGCCCCATCTCCGCCCCCGTACCCCCACCACGAAGGCGAAGGCGAGCCACAATTCGAAGGAGACCTTGAGGAGGAGCACCCCAAGCACCACCCAGGGAAAGAACCTCCTAAGCATCATCCTGGAAAGCACCATCCTCCAAAGCACCATCCTGGTGAAAAGCACCATCCTCCAAAGCACCACCCCGGAGAAGAGCCTCCAAAGCACCACCCTGGAGAGGAGCCTCCAAAGCACCACCCTGGTGGAAAGCACCACCCTGGAGAGGAGCCTCCAAAGCACCATCCTGGTGGAAAGCACCACCCTGGAGAGGAGCCTCCAAAGCACCACCCTGGTGGAAAGCACCACCCTGGAGAAGAGCCTCCAAAGCACCATCCTGGTGGAAAGCACCACCCTGGAGAAGAGCCTCCAAAGCACCACCCCGGCAGAAAGCACCACCCTGGAGAGGAGCCTCCAAAGCACCACCCTGGAAAGCACGGCAAGGAGGACCACAAACCACACCGCGGCGATGCCGTCTACAACTTGGAGGAATTGGAAATTGCTGAGAAATTGAACATCGAGCTCAACAAGGACTCGGAGGTCCCTCTTGTCGGTACCAACGGCGACAGGGAGTCTGTTCCTCACAAGTACATTGTGGTTTTGAAGCCGGGCATTTCAGCCGAGCAAGTTCTGTTCCACGAGGAGTGGGTTGCTGCTGAGCACGCCCAGGCCGTGGGAGCCATCGACCCCACCCACTCGTTCTGGACCGCGTTGGAAGAGCACCACTCGAGCCAGAAGCAGGGCGGGCTCCTCCACTCGTTTGCAATCAGCGACATTGTTGGCTACTCGGGCTTCTTCCTCGAGTCCACCATCGACCTCATCCGCCGCAACCCATTGGTGCAGTTTGTCGAACAGGACTCGTTGGTGCACGCTTCCGAGTTTGACATCCAGAAGGGTGCTCCCTGGGGTCTTGCCAGAATTTCCCACCGCCAACCTTTGAGCTTGAACTCGTTCAACCAGTACTTGTACGACACCGACGGCGGCAAGGGTGTCACAGCTTACGTCGTGGACACCGGTGTTCACGTTTCCCACGACGAGTTTGGCGGCCGTGCCACCTGGGGTGCTACCATTCCTGAGGGAGACATTGACGACGACAACAACGGCCACGGCACCCACTGTGCTGGTACCATTGGCTCGTCTCTGTACGGTATTGCCAAGAACGCCGACATTGTGGCCGTCAAGGTGTTGCGTTCCAACGGAAGCGGTACTATGAGTGATGTGATCAAGGGCGTGGAGTTCGCCGCCAAGGCGCACCAGGACGCCGTGAAGAAGGGCAAGAAGGGCTTCAAGGGCTCCACTGCGAACATGTCGTTGGGTGGAGGCAAGAGTCCCGCTCTCGACTTGGCCGTGAACGCTGCCGTCAAGGCTGGTTTGCACTTTGCCGTGGCCGCCGGAAACGAGAACCAAGACGCTTGCAACACTTCTCCAGCTTCGGCGGAAAACGCCATCACCGTGGGTGCCTCCACCATCTCCGACGCTCGTGCCTACTTTTCCAACTACGGTAAGTGTGTGGACATCTTTGCTCCAGGTCTCAACGTGTTGTCCACCTACATTGGCTCCAACACCGCCACCGCCACGCTCTCGGGAACCTCCATGGCCTCCCCTCACATCTGTGGCTTGTTGTCGTACTACTTGTCGTTGCAGCCTGGTGCCGACTCCGAGTTCTTTGCTGCTGGCGACGGTGTATCTCCATCGCAGCTCAAGAAGAACTTGATCCACTTTGGCTCCAAGGACATCCTCACGGACATTCCCGAAGACACCCCTAACGTCTTGGCCTTCAATGGTGCTGGGCACAATTTGACCGAGTTCTGGGGCGCAAAGTCCGATGCCAGCGTTGATGTCCACCATGAGGTGCACCCTGAGGTGCAGGAGTTGCTTTCCGACATTGACGAGAAGGTTGGCCTGAACCTTGCCCACGTCATGGGCGGCATCAAGCACATGATGGAGGAGGCGTACTCCGGTCTCGTTTAGAGTTTTTTATGTCTAGTTTTATATGTCTAGTTTAACCTGTTTCTTGAACCTTCTGTAGCCTGCTTATCGTCCTGCAGATGGGCGTCAGTCCGCGAGTTGAGGTTCATGACAAATCTGGGTGAAAGATTCATTCTACATCACAATGTCCACACCCGCAAAAAGAAGACTAATGCGTGATTTCAAGGTATGTACAAGCGGCTAGGGGTGGCGATACAACCCCAGAGTATTTGCGCCAATATGTTGATTTCGTATCGAAAAAAACCCCAACTTTTTTTTCGGCCGACGCCACTTTGAACCATACTAACCCAGCGTATGCAACAGGACGCGCCGAGTGGAGTATCTGCTTCGCCTCTTCCAGACAACGTGATGTGCTGGAATGCAGTAATCATCGGTCCGGCCGATACTCCTTTTGAAGATGGAACGTTCAAACTAGTGCTCCAATTCGACGAACAATACCCCAATAAGCCACCCAGCGTCAAGTTTATCAGCGAAATGTTTCACCCGAATGTGTATGCTTCGGGAGAGCTTTGTCTCGACATCCTCCAGAACCGGTGGTCCCCCACGTACGACGTTTCCAGTATTCTCACATCCATCCAATCGCTTCTCAACGACCCCAATATCAGCTCTCCTGCCAACGTCGAAGCGGCCAATTTGTACAAAGACCACAGATCACAGTATATCAAGCGGGTGCGGGAGACGGTGGAAACGAGCTGGAACGAGGACGACGAGGACGACGAGGACGAGGACGACGATGATGACGAAGAGTAATGTATTATAGCATGTCGCTGAGAAGGTCATGAAGAGTCAGACAACTAGAAGAGTCAGCACAGTCATAGAAGATCATCTCTACCAATGTAGTATATACAGAATATGGCGATTCTACCTCAAGTACAACCAGTACCACTTGCGACGCCGTGGAGGTTCTTCCTTCACCGGTTCCTCTGGCTCTTTGGGCTCATAGTATGGATCCGCAACGTCAGCAGACTGCGGCTTTCCCGCCTCGCCAATATTCTTGTCTCTGTAGATAGCTACCATCAGAATAAGTACTATCACATACATGAAAAATCGAGACACCCCATCTATTTTATTGGATGCGAACTGCTTGGCACGAACCGGCGTCTTAGAGAGGTCCACTGGAGGCAACTTTCTCACCTTGGTATTTGGCTTGGGATTGGTGGTGGAGATCACCGATGGCACCGTAAATGGAAGGTCATAAGGTGGAGATTCCGGATCTTTCCAATTGTCAAAATCTTCTCGAACGTCGTAGTTTCCATAGGCAATGTAGTATCCCAAGCGCTTCTGCGCGGGTGTCATTCTAGACCATTTTCTGTCGTATAGCTGTTGCAATTCGCTGCAAATCTGGCCCTGGTGAAGCAAGCTTAACGAAGCAAATTTAGATGGATCTTTGAATATTGGAGCCAGATCTATGGGTTGCGTGGCTTCATCGCCGCCGGCAGAGAAGGAAAACATCGTACCAATGTCCTTAAGTCCTTGTATGGCGACTTTCGCTGCTTCTTCTTTGGCCTCTTGCGGACTCAACTGGCGTTGCTTGCGTGCTGGTTTTTCGTCTTCGTTGTTCAAGTTGAGAGCAGAGTACAATCTGAGGCTGCCAGCTGGACGTGGAAGTGACACTAATGGCCTACGGCACCCAACCGATCTCCGCAACAGCATTGGAGTTGTATGTACTAAAAGTATAAAGTTTTAAATTTCCATCGCATTTTCGCAATTTCGCACCGCTACATGATTCTGTTCATAAACCGACCCATGGCAATCATGGGGGCACATATGGCCTTGACCATCATGCAGAGGGCATCGATGAGCAAGCTCAACTCGTAGAGAAGCCACACAAAAATCGCGAGCTCGACAAGTATGACCAAAGTCTGTAGACTGGGGAAGTTCTCGGCGATGATGTCAATGGGTGCAAATATCATTCGCAAGAGCTTTATGTGCTTAAGAAGTGAGTTGATGTTCGAGACAATCTGCACCGGAGACGAGTCCGTGGGAGCGGCTGCAAGCGTGTTTTCTGGAGGTGAAAACAGGAAGAACTTGGTGAGTGCAGCGGCACCCAGACTGAGCGCCGACGCCGAAGTTGGCGGCTCGTGTTCGAGTTGTTTCGTGACAGGATTGTAGTAGAGCTCGGTGGTCAAGGTAGACTCGTCGTAGTCGCTATCGACTTCCACGACAAACTCATCGGAAATGCCATCGGAACGAGGTTGGGGTGGGGCAGTGTTGAAGCTGTCGATGTCGGCTATGTTCTTCTGACGCACAGGCTGGTTCCACTTGGACGCTAGCAGCTTCATGTTGGTCAACGCCGGCATCATATTGATGTTTTTGATCCGGATGGGTTTGCGTGCTTTCGGCGTTTTGGCAATGGATTTTTCAGATGCGACTGGCTTGCCCTGCGGAGCAGGAACATTGGCACTTTCCACCGGTGCCACTGGTTCGTACGCGAGCCAAGAAAGAACATAGTTCCAAAGAGGATGGAAGTTCTCATTCTGGCCAGCATTAAACTTGGGCGCTTCTTGTGCTACCGGCACCACAGCCTTTGACTCGGCAATGTCCTCGGCCTCTGGGACGGTCGTTTCTGCGCCTTTGACCAGTTGGTTTTTCTCCTCTCGCTGGAGGTCTCTGTTCTGCTCGTAGTCCTTGCGGATCTCTTTCTTGGCCTTCTTCAACCTCCGTTTCCAGATTTTGCTAAACTTTTTGTTCTTCTTGAGTTGCTGCTCCTCGGCCGCATTCACATACACCTTTGTCCTCAAATTATTTTCAGGATATGCTGTTTCGTCTTCTTCATTGTCGCTGCTGTCGCTGAAGTTCGCAACGTACACCTCGTTGTCCGGCTTCTGGTGGGCCTTTTTTTCTTTGGTTGGCCCAGCCTGGTAGTAGTCGTAGTCATCATAGTAGTCCTTGCCCATAAACTTTTGCACCGTTTTGAAGGCCCGCTTCACTTTTTGGCTCTGTTCCCGCTCCCGCACGAGCTCGGGGTCGTCAAACACAAACTCCATGGGATTGTACTTTTCCGTCGGTTCTTCTTTATCTTTGAACACATCTCGAAACGTCTTGTGGGTGTACAATTTGGGCTTATAATCCGACTCGTCGTGCCGGCGTTTTTGCTGGATGTAGTAGTCGCTGTACTTGCGCTGCTGCCGCTCTCTCTGTCTTGGATCCACCCGATCCGGCCTTCGTTGCAAATAGTATAATTGGGCTGGGGTGATGCCCTGAGCCAATCGGTCCGGATCGTCCATTGAAATCTCGTCTGTGGAGATCGTGTCGACGTCAGGCATTTTTGAAGACGTCGGGCTCCGCCCAGGCATGTCCAGCATTGCAGAAGAACCGGAAAACGATCTTGGAACAGAATCCGGGGAAACAGGCTCAGCTACTATAACCGGTTTTTCAGGCCTCTTGCGCACCACTTCATTTAAATAATCTGAGGTGTAGTAACCATTACTTGTTACATTCATGGTGTCGTCTAAGCTCGCTTAAGCCCTGCGGATCACCCATTACTGATTTAGGTTTTATTACCTTGATAGAATGGCTGGCTGTCCTGCAGACTGCCGTCCACGCACATGAACAATGCGCAGGTAAATTGGAATCCTGGTACAACAATGTAGTCGGTAGATATTGCCTCACAGTAAAGAATGCTATCTTGATAAAGAAGGTAACCTTGATGCTTATCGGCCTAATATGGCATTTTCTTGTGTAACACTATTGAAGAGCAGAAGCATATTCATCTAATGTCGTAATTTCGCGACATGATGAAATCATGCCAGTCGTTCATGATTTAAACTGGTCACAGCTCTCAGTTGCTGTTTCGTGGTTGCTATGGGATGCTTCGGGATCCCAGCGACTTTGCGGTCCCTCGCGTGCCACAAGTTTCTAATTGAAGGAAACACAAAAATCCAGAATAATGCAATTTGTGGAACATCAGGCTCCCTTTCACCAATTTGAGAAAAGAAATTCCAGCTGATGATCCAGATTCAATTGCACAAGACTCATCCTTCCACGCCAAAGAAGACTTGAAAGCTTGCCTTGTAAATGGCACCTTTGTGTCAGATAAAGAAAGGTGATTTTTCACGAAATACAAGTAGTATTTTCTGCATAGCTCTAACGTAAGGTAAACGCCAGGATTAGAAACCTGCTACTCTTGTAGCTGAAAGATCTTACCAATCTAACGGTTGCAAAATGAAGGCTTCCTACGAGTCGCCGATGCAGGATTACAAGACATCAAGGTTGTATTACATAACCCACACTGAATTATCAGCGCTTCTATCTTCTCGTTCTTTATGTTGAGGGCGCCGCTACGCTTACGCTCCCTCCGCCAGTATTCCACTGCTGTTCCCTCTATATCTTCGTTCTCCTACATCGATGATGACTTTATGTCCGCTGTAAGTCAGCGGGAAATTGCAAAATATCTAGATAGTCTTGGACCCTTTCCGTCTTATTCTCAGATTTTGAATCCCCAGCACTTTTTCCAGAATGAATTGCTTCTCAAATACGCAGAAACGGATCCTCATCCTGTCTCCCTTCGTCAATTGGCCGGTTATGGTAAGGTCTTGACAAAGCAGAAGATCGTTAACAGCGCCAATTTTGTTCGAATCGAGCTTCCAATTCGTTTGGCAATCCGGATCAGAGATTTACAAACCCTCCCTTTTGGCGTGGTTAACAACCTCCATCTTGCCCAGGTTTACGAGAGTTATTATCGGCTGTTTAATGTCCTTCGGAGGTGGCCGAAAATCACGACGTTGGATGACAATGAAGCGTTCTGTTCGGTGCTCTCCAAACTACTCACCGACCATATGTCCAACTTGCCACACTTGATGATGGGTGCCTTGGAAGTGTCCATTTTGGACAGCCTAAATCAAAACGATTTGGACCAGTTCATGAGTCTGATGATACGATCACGAATCAGCCGGCGAGTCATTGTAGAAGAACACTTATCGCTCACCGACAATTACAAGACCGCTCCTTATTCGAGCAAGCCTCCAGACTATATTGGGGGAATCTTTCATCCATGCAACGCAGCTGAGCATTTCCGCCATGTAGCCGAGGTTGTCAAGGAATCGTTGATTGACGTTTATCCAGACAAGGAAAAGATGCCGGACCTTGAAATAGATGGCGATTTAGACACAAAGTTCCCATTTATGGTTCCACATCTCCACTACTTATTTGGCGAGATCTTGCGAAACTCATACGAAGCCACCATAAAGACCCATGGCGATAAAACCTCGCGAAAATTACCACCCATCAAGATCACCATCATCAACGGGAAAAAGCAGGTGATTCTCCGGATCTCAGACAGAGGGGGCGGGCTCTCTCACGACAAGTTATCCAACATCTACTCCTTTGGCAAAAGTCCCCAAAGAGCAAGGGAGTCTTTGGCCAAGTTTCATCGTATTCCAGGACTCAGACTACAAACCAACTTCAAGTTGGCGGGCTCTGAAGATGACGAAACACACCAGGATGGCCTCTTGCTGCGCACCTCGCTTGGAGAACAGCAAAAGAACGACCAAAAATCTTCCACCTTACAGACATTGATATCGAGACCGCATCAGTATAGGCTCGGCCTCGGGTTGCCTATGAGTCGTATATATGCAGACTACTGGAACGGAGACTTGCAAATGAACTCACTTGAGGGCTATGGCTGCGACACCAGTTTGACGCTCAGCAAGTTGGGATTTCACTCCAACACGGTGCTGTTGGACCGGGCGTACTAGAATAAAGAAGTCTGTGCAATTGGCTAGAAGCTATCCAAAGGAGCTTTGTCAAGTATCACTTTACCTAGGATCACTATATACAGTCTCCTCATATACAATCGAAAATCGCTCCAGTGTACGCCAATGGAAAATATAGGACGAAGTCCGATATCTGCGCTTTTAGGGTCCACTTTGGCCTCAGACAACAAAAATGGGCAACTGGCAGGAAGCGGAGATAGCTCGAGCGCTCTGAGCCAAAGCGGTGCTCAAAGTGCAAGCGAACCACCACCACAAAGAGACAATAATACTCGTCCCTCTTCAGGAAATAATGATGGAAATGGCGAGAGCAGTCTCCCTGGCCTAGGTCCTCAGCGGCGGCGTCCTCCCTTCAAGTACAAGTACGTTGTTGAAAAAAAAGAAGATTTCACTGCTACTCCATTTCAACGATTTCAGACCCCAACTTCCAACACAGAAACCCAACAGGGACTTCCCGTAGTCATTCCTTCGTCCATCCGCAAGTTCCAGTCGATATATCCTGTTGATCCAGAAAGGCTTCGTGTCCAACAGCAACTTGAAGGTACTGAGTCATTGGTCCCATCTACTTCTTCCCCAATACCCACCTCTGCATCTCCTCCACCAATACCCATACCACCAAGACCTACAGCGGGGCTGAAAGGTCAAATAAGAATCACCAAGTATCCAGCTGTAACTAGCGGCGACCAAAATAGTGCCCCAGAAGCAAAGAAGAAACCCAGACGGGCACCCAGGACCTCTATTAGTTCATTAATTCACTCCGGAGAGTACCTGGAAACACCCAAGAGAGCAAGGGTAGTTCCAAACGTGCCACAAGTGTCGGTTGAAGAGGTAGAAGATACGGCGACTAATAGCGAGCCCGCCCAATCTGCTCTTCCAAACTCTTCAGTTTCAGCTCAAGGCGTTGGAGAAAATACACAGACTCTGACACTGGACTTGGCTGCTCTCAGAGCCCAGTTGACCGCGCCAAGCATGTCCGTATTCAAGGCCGAAGAGAACACAGAAGAAGCACCCAAAAAGAAGCGAGCGCCCTACAAAAGGAAGAAGGAAGACACTCCCCAGGATAAACCAGAAGCCAAACGCAAAGCGGACGAAAAGGCCGAGGGAACAGAACCGAAAAAGAAGCGGGTGGTGAAGCCAAAGGCAGAGAAAAAACCAAAAGCAAAGAAAAAGGATGCCAAGCAGGAGCCGCAGGCCCCACCAAAGGAGGCCAAAGATCCCATCCATCCAACGATGACGACGGACAGAGCCAATGTTGGCGGCGCCCGAGTTCCCTCGCCATCTTTGGTCACCACTGAAAGAGATGCTGTTCAGGAAAGACCCACAATAATATTGGATATCCCGCTTCTAGATCCCAAAGACCCCAAGCCAGGCAAGGCCGAGGTTGTTATTGACGTGCTCAAACTTGCCGAGGACAAGTATGGGTGGTCTACAATCCACCCTGATGCCAAGTCGGCGATTGATATTATGGATGAGATGATAGAAGATGACGAAGATGGGGTCGAAGTGGACAACGACGGCGAGGAGGCCGACGACAAGGAGGCTGAGAAATCCAAGGACAAAGAAAAGGAGAAAGACGTCGACAACGATACAGAAATGGACAACGTCGAAAAGGCCAAAGATAACGAAAAGGAGAAGAAGGAGAAACGGAAGGACGACGAGGACCTCACGGAGGAGCAGTTGGTAAGGCGGCATGAGGCAAAAATGAACAGGAAAGTCGGAAAGTACGACTACGAGGATCCATTTATAGACGACGAGGAGTTGCAGTGGGAAGAAGAAATAGCGTCCACGAAAGAGGGGTTCTTTGTGTACTGGGGCCCTTTGGTGGACGACCGCACCAAGTCCAAGAAAAAGAAGTAATGACTTGCATTCTATTTAGATCATAGCTGAACTGTCAATGAATTCTTTTTACTCATTGGTCTCATGATTATCACCCAGCTGAGAAGCCAGCTGCTCTGCTTCCTGTTGTTGTCGATGGGGAGCAAAGATCTGGTGCTCGATTTGCTTCACTCTATAGTAGTCAACAAACGATTTCAAAACCATAAAAAGGCCAAATGCTATCAAGGCATAGGCAAAATAAGGCGTTTTCAGGTGCGGTTCGGTATCAACGGTTTGTTGAAATATGTCGGATTTGTACCCATCGACTTTTCCTCCCTTGATGGACAGCGAATGGGTGATATCCACCAGGTTGGGGTCGGTTGGCTGGTAACGTACCGGGACCGCGTCAAGGCTTCCGAAATTGGCAGGCACCATGTTCCAACCATAGAATACAAACGTTATTCCCAAGCCGGCACGAGACCCTTCCTTGGCCGCGTGCGAGGTATGCAAAAGGTAGCACAACACAAACCCTACAAACTGGAATGCCACCGTCACCAATGCGTTCCATACAAAGTTGGCAATATTGCCCACCGGCAAGCCTTCCACAAACACCTCGTCCTCATATATCGGAGAGATGATGGTCGACTCCCAATACTCCGGCACCGCATCTGCCGCAGCTTCCTCGTACGAGGGTGGGTGCTGTTCTAGTCCTATTCGGCTAGATTCTGTATCTGGCTTGGCCATCAAATTGCGAAACACTCCGTCGGTTCCGTGGCCAATAAATTGTCCCGGGGTATTTGCTTGCATCCGTCCAGTCGTGAGGCCATTATTAATTCGTTCGTATGTCTGCCGTATGGGCACAAAATGGTGGAACACGTTAACTATCCTTTCACGAGCACTTAGTTTTCGAGGCGTTTGCAGCTCAAGATCGGCGTTATTTGGAGGGGTGTGGAATTCTGCTGATGATCCAGCCACGGGGTCTGGGCGTTGGGTGTCGTTATCGGCTGTTTGCTGTGAAGAAAATGAATTATTGGTGTCTAAAAAGTTGTCATCGTCGCTATCGGAGAGGCTGTGCGGAATTTCGGCTTCATCTAAAAGTGGGTCCCGGGAAGTGTCGAGATGCCCGGAGTGATTTCCGTGGTTGCCTCCAGCGCCGGGACCCGTTCCGCCGCTCAACGGCTGATACGGACTCATGTGTTGGTATAGACAAGTTGAGAATTGAGATTACCAATGCGCCACAGATATACTGGGGCGACATATGCAGGACCAGAGAAAGATGTAGGTATTTATAGCACTAACTATCAAGCTCACTAGTAGCCTACTTGAGCTTGTTGCGGTTGCGCACCTGCTTGCGGAGGTTGCGGAACATCTTCAACTGCCTGAAGTGGTTTTGAATCAAAAACTCCGTCAACCATAATGGAACATACCTGCTCAAGCAGTGCAACAAGTAGGCGCCATAACCGTGGTAGAGATTGAACCCCGGGTCCCGGCGAGCAGTGGTCTTCTGCACCACCTGGTCGGCGTATTTAGCTGGAGAGACGGACGTTCTGGGGTTCCGAGACATGTTGACGGCCTCATCGCAACATTCGTATACACCTTCGACGTTGTACCGCAGTTTGGCAAACGACGATGTTTGGTTACTATCACAGATTGCAGTGTTCACGCCTCCGGTGATCACAGAGTGCACACGTACGCCGAAAGGCTCCATTTCTGAGTGGAGACACAAAGCGTACTGGTCAATTGCAGCTTTTGTAGCACAGTAAATCGAGGCAAAAGGAAGCATTACCCGAGCCGCGACCGAGGCTGTGAATACAATGCTGCCCTTGGCGGCGATGACAAAGTCACTCATGGTCTTGGTCATATTGATGTGGCCAATCACATTGACTTGAAATATCCTGTCAACTTGATTTTCTTCCATTTCAATGGCAGGTCCTCCGTACGAAATTCCAGCATTGTTGTACAAAATATCGAGCCTGCCACCGGTCTGTTCCTGGACAATCTCGGCGGCCCGATCAAGATCTGCCTTGCTCGTAATATCGCACGTAAACGTGAAAACACCATGGTCTCTTGTCAATTCGTTCAACGCCCATTCTACCAGTTTGGGCGCACACCCCAAAACCTTGTATCCTTTTTTGGAGAGTGCCACACACACCTCATATCCAATTCCCAGCGACGCCCCTGTAACTAGTGCGTACTTCATGGCTGAACCTAAAACTTGGGATTTGGACTCAACTTATGGCACCCTGTTTCTCATGTGAATTTTGCAACCCCGCATCCAATGCACCAACCGCAATACCCCACAAAAACGCCAGGGCTCATCGTTCAGGGCACTTTGATGGTTACGATGAAACGGCCCCCGCCGTGGCTATATTTCACCCGCGGCTCCGACGATGGAACCGGGTTCCTTATTTGTGTTTTCATCCCGTAAACTTCGTTATAGGTGTAAATATCCGGTACTCCGAGATCTACTGCTCCGGGCAAGATACTCAGAGGTGCAGGGGTTCTGAAAGTCTTTGGCATATCCGAGAGATCTGGAAGCGATGGCCCGCCTCTGGCAGCCGTCAAAGCTCCTCTTCTCGAAGATCCGCGTCCTGTCCCGCTTTCTTCGGTTAAATTGTGTCTTCTCTTCCGTCTCGCTTCACGTTCTATTTCCTTGTCGAGCCGCTCGATTTCCAATTGCGTAAGTTTGAGCAATGCCGGCGAGTAGTCGGCCACGGCGTTGGGGTTCCGCAAGATCAGGTAGAAGTCGTCTCCATTCGAGTCGATCTTTAGCGAAGGTAACAGATGCCCTCTGATCTCGTCTTCGTTGATTGGAGAGCCATCGAAACTGTAGCCAACAAAGAGAAGCGCCCGGTGAAACAACTGGGCTTGCTCTCTGATACTATGACTGATACAGGTGCCAAATTCGCCGGGAAGCTCCATTTCCTCGCACATGGTTCGCGCAAAGTCTTCGGGATCATTGTCGTTGTAGTTGAGGATATCCCATTCGAATTGGTCTATCAATTGGGTGTTGTTGATGGTGATATCGATCCTGATCGGCACACGGAGCTCGCCGACCATTTCGTCAGGCACACGCTGGAAATCGGTGATTTGTTCCTTTGCCGACGCAAGTATAGCCGAGTAATGGGTCTGAGGAATAAACCGATAATCCTCTAAAAGCTGTTGAATGAAGGCTTCCAACCGCACAATTGGCTCGTCCAAGTCCCACAAGAAAGTGTCTCTCAATTTGAATTTGTCTCTCTCGCTCTCAAATTCAAGCCGGATAGGCACCAACGACTGTCGGGGATTCTGGGCCAACTTGCGAGCCACGAGCTCATTTGCTTGACGATCGGTATACGCCACCTCGAGGCTCGAAGGATACTTTCTGTTCTGTTGGGGGTATACCAATTTGGTGCTGCTGTTAGTCATACCATTGCCGTAGCCTTGATACCCTTCGCCCCAAATACTGTTGTTGAGCTGGTTTTTCGCGGAAAGTGCGATCGAGTTCATCCGAAGCTGTTTGATTTCGTTGTATGATTTGATGTCACGAAGGAGGGTTTCGATTTCTTGCTTGGAACTCTCTCGCTGGACAGCAAACCGCTTCAAGTATTCTGCGTCCTTGGAGATCAAATCCTCGTACAACTTCAAGTCGTACGGCACCTCCTTTCCCTCCGCTTTCAACTTCTCGGACCACTTGTGCAAAGACTCAAGTTCTGGAAAAGAAACCTTCTTCAACACCTCGGCCGGTATCTGATACCCTGGAGCAACGATGCTATTTTGCATGGGAAGAGCGCTCATGGTAACTTGTGGCGGAGCCGCCTGGCTCGCCTGTCGCCGTTGGTGAAGGGAATTACGGGCATTAACATTAGCAAAGCCTGGAGCACCCATTCCGGCCGGTGCAACTGGTTGACCAAGTGCGGGATTTTGACCCATATTGAAATTTTGTGGAGGTATCTGGCCCGCCGGGCGGTTGCCACCAAGGGCTTGTTGTGGTATCTGCTGGGCCTGTGGAGCTTGCTGGGGCGGCACCACCTGTTGCTGACGCTGGGCCTGCTGTTTTCGCTGGAGATAATTTCTCATCATTGTCTGAAACTGGGGCTGATTTTTCAACTGTTCTAATTGAGCTGGGGTGAGGTTTGCAAACTGCGGCGGAAGCATCAGCATCATTCGCTGCTGCCCCTCGGTCCTCGGAGGGCCCTGGTAACTCATGGCTTTGTGGTGTAAGTTTGGTTTGGTTTCAGCCTTCTCAATTATTGACATTTGACACATCGGTGCACCAGGAAACTACAATATACCGTTAAATATTCATGTTCAAACCTACTTCATGAAATCAAAGATAGATCCCATATTCACGTACCGCCGTCCACATTCAGCCAAGTACCGGTCAACTATACCTTGGAAATGACCAAAATGTTCCCGGTTCTGCTCCGCTAATGCCTCAATTTGTCCCGACGCAAGCTTGGCTGGCTCGCTACCTTTATCAAAAGCATCGAAAACAGGCCTGAGTTCGCTTTTGCGTGCCTTGTCGACGTCAAAAACTGAACTGAAGTAAAGCAATTGGTTGTACAATGCCCGGTCGCTGTACTTGTACCGCATGACTCCTTTGCACCCAGTGGCTGTTCCAGCCGCACCGATACAGCGCTTACCGTAAACCGAGATTTGTCTGGTGGTGATTCCGCATGCTCCATCGTCACACACCAACCATCCGGCGTAGTAGAGCGAAATGTGTCTTCTTATCATGTTTTCCAATTGTGCTGCAATGCGGAATGTTGGGAATGTGTACTGACACTTGTTGCAGCATATTCCGTTGAATGTGACTTTGTAGTCATTAGATGCAACAATACCACCAAACCGAAAGTTGGCTCCACACTTACACTTCAACACCAAATAGCTGCATTGTCTGAAGCGCTCCACATCGCTGATGTTTGACTCCAATGGAACAATCTCCCCGGCATGTGTATCGCTGTTTCTCACACGAAGAACATACTTCTTGGTATCAATATCTAACGATGAAGCAACTCTCATCATATCAATTCCCTCGATCCTTTCCAAAAGTCTCTCCACTGGTGCGAATATCTGCTTCTCCAAGTAGTAATTAGGGTCTGGACGATAAATGGAATCCTTCTTCAACACATCTTGAATTGGTCTTGCTCTATCTGCTGGACTGGACTTTTCGTCCTCTGTCTGTGGAGCTGTTATAACAAATGTGATGACAGTGCCTGCTTTGATAACCTTACCACTTTCTCTTAGAAGCATTGCAACTCTAACCGGTGGCATGGTTTTCCCATTAGGATAGTTGCTGGGGTCTTTCGATAACCTCGTGTTAATTTTGAATTTGTTGACTGGAATCTCGCCATTTTTAATTTTGGCAGACATCTCCTCCAAGTAATCGTAAACGTCCATCAATGCCTGTTCAGGATCAGAATCTGCCAAGATCTTTTCCAAAATAAAGGTAGATATTTCTTTCGAGAGCTGACAATATTCTCTTCTTCTCATGTCCAATCCTTTCACCTCCAATAATACCTTCTCTTCTCCCGTCTTGCGGTCAATAGAGGCATTCATGGCTGCATATTTCTTCTTTGCATGAAGCAAGAGTCTTTTAAACACATTATCGATATCAATTTCCAAAAGCTTGTAACGCTCATTAACATGCAACTTGAACTGTTCTCCGATCTTGATGGCTTCCTTGAAATCGGTGACACCCGTGTCAATCATAACAGAGTCAGTATCACCGTAAACAACTCTCAATCCTATTGACTCTGCAAGTTGTCTCGTATCCATCAAAATCTCACGACCCTTGTTGGTGACCAACATAGCCAATGGTTTGGCGTAGAATCTCGAGTTGACATAACCCAAACAACCATACATAGAGTTGGCGGTCAACTTTAAAGCTTGTTGTTTGATATCATACTGGACTCTCTCCACTACACTATTCTTTGGGTCTTTGAGTAACTTCTTAACTTCACGACGGCGAGAGACCAAAGTGTTCAAAAGTCTTGGAAGCACACCTTGAACTGATTCTCGGTCTGGAAGTACAGGCATGTCTTTTTCTTCGTCGTGGGTAACATTGAAATCATCTCTGTCGACTGTTGTGAAACAGATATTATACTCTTGAATGATACTTGGATACAATGAGTTGAAATCCATAACCAAAATGTAATTCTTGTGCAATCCTTTCTCCGGCTCAAAAACCAATCCACCTTGATACTTTGGTTTCTTGTTTGATGTGACTGTGGTGGAGTCGTCTTCGTTGTTTTCCACCTTTGCTTCTTGTTGATAGCTGCTGTTTTTATGGAACTTGTCCTCCTTATCAGGAACAATGTACTTGTTCCTATGAAACTCGTGTAGCAAAATGAACTCGTTACGACCAGCACGAGTTCCACTCAAGGTATGAGACCATGCATTACCAGCAATATTGGTCAATTGCTTGGACAAGGAAAGAATTTGTATGGCAAATGCAATCTCTGCCGTGTAATTAACATTAGAGGCGTTTTCTTTGAGAGCCATCAATAAGAATGACGCGTCTTCAGCATACCTTGGATTCGTAAAGTTAATCTCAAGAGGTGAATGCTTCTTATGACACACAACATCCAACATTTCACTCAAGTCCCAAGATTGACATTTGGTAGTCAAAGATTGACCCATCTCATTGGCAATGTCACAAAGTAATCGACCTTGAAATATTTCCCTTATATGAAGATTGTTGCTGAAACCACTTGACTTCCCAAACTTATCTGGCCACACCTTTCTATTTCTGCGACCAAAGGTCGACCAAGTGGTGACTTTCAAATCATACATTCTGTGGACAAGAACATCCAAGGAAATGTTCTCGAGACGATGTCCAATGTACACATCTGGATCCAAATTTTTAACGATAGCTGATAAGCAATTAAGCAACGTCTTTTCATTTGGAAGTATTCTAAGGTTGAGACCTTGGGCTTTTGCCAATTTTTCGAGACCAGCAGGCACATTGACAGAACCTACAGGACGCACTAAAGTGACCATATCGTCCGGTTGTTTCTTATCGTCAATGGGAGCATCTTGGGGTAAGTCACGATAAGTTGCAATTGAGACTGATACAACTTCCTGTTTGTTTTCCTTGACATTCATTGTAGTTTGAACTGAAATTGCCGAAACCGTCAAATTAGGTGGGGCCAAGTTACCTGAAATTGGGGTCACCGCTTTTGGCGCATCCACAGCGACCTCGACTTGACAATGGGATGTGTTTTGGATTGCTTCGAAGTTTCCGCCTTTGATATCTAACCAACAAGGGCCCATTATGTTCTGTTGCAAAACAAAACTTTCAAAAATGCTGGCATTTGTACCAAATACATGGCGGAAAGTTTCACCTTCAAGATCTGATGGTAAGATCAAGTTGCGACTCTTTGGGGTCTTGAATGGGAGAAGGATCTTTAGGTAGTCCGTTTCACGAGGAATGCCAGAAAGTTCAAAAGCATATTTCATTCTTTCCTTCTTGGCTCTGATCATTTCCAACCCGAATTTACTCAACAAATGAGGTGCAATCTCGTGGTAAACGTCATCGGTAGTGACGGGCTGTTCTGTATCCTCCGTGCCATCAACTCTGTGAAATTCTCGTGGCAAGAAGTAAAGTTCTCTACTGATACCGTTCACCTGAACCACACCCGATACCAATTTTCCTTCTTTAGTCAAGACCTTACCGAAGAGAAGCAAGCTGCTGTCAACTTCACAATAATCAAGCCAAAACATCTTGAAGCCATCAGTTTCCAGAGCCAGTCCTACAACATCCGATTGGCTTACTTTCTCTGTGAAAGTAATGGGTTGCGATCTCACTGGCGAAGATGAAGGAAGTTGTGAGGTGCTGACCGCCGAGAGAGTAGACATCGTGGTGCGAGACACGGCCGACTTTGGACGCCGCGCAACGACCACTTCGTCCTCGGAGTCGGATTCAGGTTGAGATTTAGGCTCTTCTTTTGACTTTGCCTCTTTCGCATCGTCACTAATGTCCAACACCTCATTTTCGGACTTCACCTTTATCGGAGACGAGGGCTGGTCAGGTATCTCGGACGACAAATCGTCGTATATCTGGACATCGCTGCTTGTGGTCTTCTTTTCCAGCTTCATGGAAGTGGCAAAACGATAGGTTGGCTTCGTTTTTTGCTGTGGTTTCGAAGACGTTTTTCCAAACGTGGAAAACTTGAACTTTTTGGTAGCAGGACCTTCAAAGTCGTCCAAGATATCGTCTATTTTCGCGTCGGGTTTGGCGGCTGGAGTTGGGTTCAGGTCTGGAAATGTAGATGTTTTGAAAAAGGTGTTGATTTTGGCAGTTTTGGTGACTTTGACTGGTTTTTCTTTTCGCTTTCTTGGCTCGTCTACGACGTCTTCCTCGTCGGAATAGTACTTGGGACGCGTATTTTCGTCCCATTCGTCTTCTCCGTTGTCGACGTACCCTTCTCCATCATCGTCAACGATGAAATCGTCGTTCATCAACTGGTCTCTCTTGTGTTCACGGTAAGTATTTTCGTCGACCTCATCATAAATATTTGATTCTTCCGCATCTGAGTCGTCTAGCAAGCTGGACTTGCCTTTCCTGGCTTCCCGGAGGGCCCGTAGCTTATCTTTTCTGGCGGCCCTAGTCAGCATGAAAATGAGATGTGAAGGTGAGGAAGAAGCGCGTCGCGAAGACCGACGCGACGTGCGAATGGCTGCGATAAATGGAAATGGCTGCGAAAAAAAAGTGCGGACGCTCAGAGTGTAGAGTGCAAATGCTGAAAAATCCAAGAGAAAACCTACAGCTCCATAGAACACTCTTGTCGACTACATACCTACGCCTGGTCGTACCTACGCCTGGTCGTAAAGCGCCGGGGGAATAAGCCCCTTGGCAATTCTGTCAGCAATAATCGCCTCAAACCGCTTCAAGATCGAAGGGTCACCAAGAATTTCTCGGATAAGATTCCATATCAAGTTGGACTCGATGAGCGCCCGCACCACCTGTGGCAAGGTGATTGCGTGAGACTGTATAATCTTGGACAAAAACGTGGCGGCTGGGGCCGTCAAGTTGGGGTCGGTGAGAAGGTGCTGGATCACCGAAACCGCCAACCCAGAGTCCTTGAGCGCAGCAAAAATCTCATTCAAAACTTCCGATTCTCTCTTGGAAACATCACGGGTGGCATCCGCCTCGTCCAAAGAGTCTACACCAGCTCTCTTGGTGCTTTTGATCACGCCTTGCTGCCGCAACAATTCCTTGGTGATTTTAAGCACTCCAGGAAGAATTGCTGGATCCTGCAAAGAAAGCTCCAAAACCTGGATAATCAAGCCGGACTTTTGCAACGCGATAAGCACATCGGCCAAGTTGACAAACCCGGACCGAAGCACAAAAATCGTGGCATCGGCAGAAATGTCCAAGAGGTCCGGGTTGAGAAGCGCAAAGTCAATGACAGAATTGGCCAAGCCCGAGTCAGCAAGCGCCTTCAAAATCTCGTCCACAATCGGGAGATTCGATCTCCTAGCCAAAGACAGATCAAACAGTGCTCCAGTGACCGAGCGGCTGTTCTCCCGGCGAAGCACCATCAACAATTCATCGTAGTTGTGGGTGTCGGCCTGGTGTGCGGCATTCGCACATGCCAACAAGAGAAGCGAAACAAGCGAAAGTCTCATTAGTGGTGGCTGCCAATTGGCACGTATTTATAGAGCAGGATGAGCCACAATTGGGGCCAGGTGGAGACATTTGCATGAAAAGCGGCAAGAACAAGAAAACGAGCTGAGTTAGGAAACAACTGCGGGAGAGATGCACTCACCCACATGAACACGCGGGCTCCATGCAAGCCTGTCGTAGATCCGCGTACCATGCCGCAGGTGTCAATTGGCACCCAAGTTCTTCCTTCTGCTTTTTTCTTCTGGTTTTCTTCTGTTTTTTTCTCTGCTCTCTGTTCCTCTTCCTCCTCTCGAAGCCGCACCCGCCGCACCAGCCATGTTAATTTCGCGCAGCCGAGTCTAACAACATCCATGTCTTTTGCCAATTTCGACGTCGAGGCCCAGCGACTGGTTTCCAAGGGCCGCCCGACGGTGGAGCCGGAGCAGACAGCGCTCCAAAACGACCTCGATTCAATTATCTCCAAAACCTCTGATCAGGTGCAAACTTTTGCCAGTTTGGTGCAACAGCACGACAAGCAACGAAGACAATTGGGTACAAAACGGGACTGTCTCCAGCTTCGAAACAACGTCAATGTCCTCGAGGTGCGCATAGAGGACATGGAGGGCGCCATCAAGCAGCTCGTGAACAATTTGGTGCAGCTCATCAACAAGAACCAGAAACTGTCCAAGGAAAACAGCATCGAAATCACCAGCAAACAGATCCTAATCAAGGAAAGATTGACCAAGGAGTTTGGCGAGCTCCAGAGCCTGTTCCACACGGCCCGGCGCCAGGCGGAAGATAAAATGAGACAAACCCCGATCCAGGCTCATGTCGATGAACAGACACCGCTCCTAGACAATCCCGAACAACAGCAGCAGCAGCAAGCCCAGGTCGATCCCGACTTGGTGGAGCAAACAGAACTCCAGTACCACATGCTTCTCACCGAAGAACGCAACCGCGAGTTGAACCAGGTGAGCCAGGGCATCCAGGAGGTGAACTCCATCTTCAAAGATTTGAGCGAACTCGTACAACAGCAGGGCGAGCAGCTCGACACAGTGGAGGACAACATTCTCCAGCTCCACAGCAACGCACAGGGGGCGGACAGGGAGCTCCAAAAAGCCCACGAGTACCAGAGACGAAGAAGCAAGTGGAGTTGTATATTCTTGGTGGCGTTGTGTGTGTTTGTGTTGATCGTGGTATTGGCGGTGTTGAGCTAGCTAACTAATCCAAGCTTACAGTGTCTGCTACAAACTCATCCTCTGAAACGTCAGAGATGTCAGGAGTGGTTGCTTCGTCGGTATCGCTGTATCCCGTGGTGCGAGCCCCCGACTTTTCATCATAAACTTCGTAAAAACGACCATCAGCATAGTCACTTGCGAACGCGCCGTTCATGTGCTTGGTTTCGTCTAGTTTGTGTCGACAGAAATCGGCGCCTTTCTGCAAGATCAGCTCGGCAGTTTCGAGAATTTTTTCTTTATTGCGAATGGCGGCTATGGCGGCGCCAGACGCGGCACCTACGGCTATGGCCACCTTGACTGATATGGGCACTGGGTTAGAAGGAGCAAAAACTAATTGGCACGGCTTGCCACTTACCTATCAACGGCATTGCTGTGATAAGAGTTGTGGGGTGCGAATATGGGGATGGGACTGCATGCACCACTAAAGCCTCTCCCAGTTGTGTCTGCAAAGTTAGCACTAAGCACAGGTGCTTTTCCTGCCACGAGCAACGGCCCTTTCTTTTCCAACCACCAGGCTTCGTATAGACTATATTTACGACAGAAACGTATATGACTCCTATTATCGGTTAGGGGTGTGGCGGTGATTCATAATCCCGTGCGGCGCCCATGTACTCATCGTCAACTTTAGTTCCTTTCCATAATGACGTCTCGAGCTCTTAGTCAGTTCGAGAACTTTTACCGCTGTCGAACCGCCAATGGCTTCTACAAGAACTTTCAGGTAACCGCCAGTTACTCGCAGGATATTTCACTCGAGCTCTTGTATAGGGCCTTGCGGAAAACCGTCCTCGACTACCCTATTTTGGTTTGTAATATCTTTCGTGACCAGGATCGTTGCATTTACCGACCCATTGAGCATGCCTGGTTCAGGGAAGTTGTCGTGGAAGAAGACGAGGCCAAATACTTGGTCAATGGCATCATCACTGAAGACTATATGAAGAGGATCAACAAGATCCTATTTCAATTGTACACAGAGACCCCGTTGTTTAAAGTGGTTGTGCTTGGGAAAAGACACTTGACGGTTGTGCTCGAGCACACCATTGCTGACGGGCTAGTTGGAAACTACTTTCACGAGATTTTGGTTGAAAATCTTGCTTTTGTCGATGATGCAAAAAACGCCCAATTGCTCAAAAACGACTACGGTGTTGAGCCCATTGACGATGTATGGCAGAGCAGCATATTCGATGCCAAAAAAGACAAACCCAAGAACCCGCTCCCGCCTCCAATAGATCCGTTTATGGAACCGGCTCACCTTGATTATACCTATGGAGACAAGCAATTTTTCGACCAGGTTGTACCCGAAGGATTCTCGAAAAAGTGGGAAGGCAAACTAGTAGCTTCTCGCGAAGCCATGTTGTGCTTCAAGCTACTCCACTTCAATCCGCAACAGACCAAGCATATACTTGCAGCTTGCAAGAAAAACGGTGTCACAGTAACGTCGTATTTGACAATTGCATTGGCGGTGACTTTGAGTCCCTTGACCGACCAAACATGCTACACCACCCACAAAGTTGCAACGGCTCTACGGCGCCATATCACCCTCGAAAACAGTTTGCCCATGTATAAGTCTTTCTTCAAGGACCCCACGTACAAAATTCTTGGGTCTTCGGCGATTGGCTACGGTTTGAATCTTCCACCACTTGACTCATTCAGGTGGGAATTGGTCAAGCAAGCAAACCAAAGCATTGCGCTAGGTGCGTCCAATAGAAGAGGGCTCAACACCTCGTATGGTTTTTTCAAGACAGCCAGCATGGTGGACGATAACCGAAGCTTTTTCGAACTGGGGTTGGGAAAGCCCAAGGCCGACACCGTCAAAGTGTCCAATTTGGGGCTTGTAAAGACACCAGAATACTTTGCCGGAAAAAAGCCGTGGAGCATTCGAGACCTCTTTTTTTCACAGGACGTTTCGCCGTCGGCGGCAGAGTTTCAGTTGAATGCCATCTCCACCAAAGCGGGCTTGAACTTGGTATTCAGCTACTTTGCTGAAATTGAAGGTCTCGATGCACAGTTGCAAAAGAACATTTTAGAGTTTGCGGGTAATTAGAAGCACTAACAAGCTGGCCGCACGAACTGAATTACGTTAATATACCTATGCCTTACATATGCCCTTTCGCAGCCAAATCCAGTCGCGAATTTATACATTTACACTCTGCGAATTGCAACAAATCAACCACCACTGTCCCATTTTCTACAATGGTCGATGCCAGCGGAACACATCCCAGCTTCAGGGACCCCTCCGGTGCGTGGCAGTTCCAGGACAAGGTTAAAGAGGTCCAGAGATTCGACGACTTTGTTACCATCGATTGGGTCGAGGATGAGTTGGATGAGCACCTACAGCGACTAGCGAAAAATAAGACTTCCCATAGCCAAAGCTCGCTTTTCCAGCGAATAGTGGCCTTCTCCCAGACGTGGTTTGTTTTGGCGCTCATGGGGTTGGTGATAGGTACCATAGCCGGGTGTCTCAACATCATAACCGCTTGGCTAGGCAGTTTACGTTCGGGCCATTGTGGCCATAATTTTTACTTGAGCAAGGCATTCTGCTGCTGGGGGCTGGACGAGGAATCTTGCGATGCCTGGCACCAATACACTCGCTTTGGGCTACTCAATTATTTGTTGTACATCTTCATTTCCATCGGTTTGGCAATGGGCTCGGCCCAGCTCGTCAAGTTGTATTCTCCGTCGGCCGCAGGGTCGGGGATCTCGGAGATCAAGTGCATTGTGTCTGGATTTGTTGTCAAGGGTTTCCTTGGGTGGTGGACGCTACTTATCAAAAGTTTAGGTTTGCCTCTTGCAATCGCATCGGGATTAAGTTTGGGTAAAGAAGGCCCAAGTGTGCATTACGCTGTGTGTGTCGGTAACTCGGTTGCTCGTCTGATTGAAAAGTACCGCCGCAGTGCTTCGAAGGGTCGAGACTTTCTCACGGCCACGGCTGCTGCCGGTGTGGCTGTGGCCTTTGGCTCGCCCATGGGAGGAGTGCTTTTTTCCATCGAGGAAATATCGTCGGTGTTCCAACTTTCCACCATCTGGAAGTCGTACTTTTGCTCTTTGGTTGCTGTCACCACTTTGGCTGCGTTGAACCCGTTCAGAACTGGCCAATTGGTTCTCTATGAGGTGACTTACGATAACAATTGGCACGCCTACGATATCCCGTTCTACATCCTTCTCGGTATTTTTGGAGGCGTGTACGGAATAGTGGTGTCCAAGTTGAACATACGAGTGGTGTCGTTTCGCAAGAAGTACCTTAAGAACCACGCTCTTCGTGAAGTGCTCGTTTTGGCGACTTTGAGTGCCAGCTTCTGTTACTTCAACGAGTTCCTCAGACTTGACATGACTGAGGCAATGCAGTCTCTCTTTCACGATTGCTCAAACTCGCAGCACTTTCTCTGTGAGCCTGGCTCAAACAAGACTTTGGTGTTCTCGTCGTTGATCTTTGCAACTATTGCCAGAATGTTTCTTACAATTATCACATACGGCTGCAAGGTGCCTGCGGGAATCTTTGTGCCATCCATGGCTGCGGGTGCAACGTTTGGCAGAGCTATTGGAACACTAGTAGAGGCGTTTTACAACAACCACAAAAGCTCGCCCATCTTCGCTACATGTCTTGACAAAGAAACTTGTGTCATACCGGGAACTTATGCTTTCCTAGGTGCGGGCGCAGCCTTGAGTGGTATCACCCATCTTACTGTTACCGTTGTCATCATTATGTTCGAGTTAACAGGCGCCGTAAGATACATAATTCCAACCATGATTGTTGTGGCCATTACAAAAATCATCAATGACAAGTGGGGGCATGGTGGTATTGCCGATCAAATGATAAGGTTCAATGGGTTGCCATTCATAGACACAAAGGAAGAGTTTGATATTTCTGCAACGGCAGCAGATGCAATGTCACAAACGGTAGTAGCGTTCCCCACCACCGCTCCTGAATCTATAACAGTTGGAAACCTCAAGACAATCCTACATGAGACACCGTATCGAGACTTTCCTTTGATCAACTCATCGTTGAGCCCTACAATTGTCGGCTATGTGACCCGCACAGACCTCGAGCAAATCCTCAACACATCTGATCACATAGATGAATCTTCCCGGTGCAACTTTTTAGACGGCAGCGATGGGCTCAATTTGAGCAGAATTGTATATTCCTCCCCCATCACAGTTTCGCAAGAAACTGACCTCGAGTACCTCGTTAACATATTCACAAAGTTAG
The DNA here is from genome assembly GCA_030573695.1 of Meyerozyma carpophila. Classification (NCBI taxonomy): domain Eukaryota; kingdom Fungi; phylum Ascomycota; class Pichiomycetes; order Serinales; family Debaryomycetaceae; genus Meyerozyma; species Meyerozyma carpophila. The sequence goes on along the minus strand of JAJMDS010000003.1, from coordinate 511,359 downwards.
GACCAAGAAACATTTTGGTCCAAAATGACAATTATTTGGTTGGAATCATCAGCCGCAAAGATATCTTGCGGTTTGAGTTTACCCATCACCACGTAAATGGGGGACTCGACTATGACGAACAAGCGCGGGACGCCTTTGATGCTAAAGTGTGGAATAAAATGAACGAAATTAACGACAAGGTGCGGCGAAGACTAGGGGCCACTCTACACAACGATGAAACAAGATACACCAGAATATAGAGACAATGCAATACTTTTATTATTTAATTGGTTTTCCACTTGTAGTTTTCCTTGTATCTGGTGTATATCAACTTCATGTACAGCTTTCCTGGAAGATCCAATGACGCATTCACGATTTGCAATTCGGATTCAGATATAGTATCAAACACGATACTCATGCAAGCAAGAAGCTCTTCCTGTGTTTTGTCGCCAAATCTTGAGTTAAGGGAAAGATGAATGAATGCCAATAATATGACTGGGAGATGTTTTCTCAAAGATCTCTTGGCCGATGCAGAAGCCGAATTGAGTGTCAGAGACCCTGTTCTTTGCTTGAATTTTGGTTCACAAAGGTTGCTCATCACACGAGTGTAATGTTCAACAGCACCGGAAGAGTGTGACAAATTCTTGTTACCCACAAGTGTCAAGGGTTCCATTAACGCACAGAACATTTCAGTGATGAGATGGTGACGAGAAGACATTCTGACTCGATGGAAAAGTAGCAATGCTGAAGCAATCTGTGTTAAAGTCTTGTAGATGCAAAGAGCGTCTTCAAAGCTGTACATCAGCAAGGAGCGAGCCACTTTGGTAACAAACGCAACCACCAACTCGAAGGAGTACTGGCCAATTCTGACACTTGCCAAGTGCTTTGCCAAAATCTGCAAACCAAGTTTCAAGTTTTCCTCAGATGCAACAAGAGCAGCTGTATTGGCTGACAAGATAGCCACAACTGGGCGTATTATATCGTTCTCTGGCTCATTGGAGTTTGAGAGACACGATAACGCTCTCAAGTAAATGTAGCGATTTTCTGGTTTTGTGTCTTGGCTGAAAGAGAAGAGAATATACTTGAAAAGAGCCAAAAAGTGATCTGGATTTGTAACAAGTGAAGCGCCATAAGCACATAATGCAGAGTCTAATTCTTCCGGGTTAGACTTTGGAACCAAAGTTGTGTAAACAGCCAACACATGTAGAGCCTGTTCAAACCGTTCATGCTCAATATTGCAAAGCAAGCAAAACAAGTTGAGTGCGTCGGTCGCCAGATCCATTGAGGTTTGGGAAGCCAACCTGTTTAATGTGGTTATTGAAATGCAGCCTCGGTCAAATATGGAAACCTCTTTGAGTGTATGCAAGAGTTCACTGCTTGGCTCTTTCTTCAATAATGCTAGAACTTCGTTGATGAACCTGGAAAACAAGTCTTGAAGTAAAGGAAGCAATTTTTCTTTATAAGTAGAAGTCTCCGTGCCAAATATGGCCCGGCACAAAACTCTATGCAAATTGGCACCCTTCTTTTGTAACCCACTCAGCAAAGTCTCCACCATTTCCTTTACGTAGCTCCAATGTTTCTCATCATTGATCTGAGCAGTATGCGCGAGCCAGATTTTCTTGAAGACCTGTAGCGACTTTGACTCAGACAGGGTTCCCACAAATCTTTCGATGAACGAGAACAATGTGGTGATATCTGTCTCCAAATTCGAGGCAAAGGAGGGTTCGTTTAGTACGTGGGAGATCAACTCCAATAGCGACTGTTCAGTGTCTTTTAAGTTCGGTGAGCTTACCAAAGTTTCAATTATGGTACGCCTTTCGTGTCTCTCAAAGCACGCAGAAGGTATAGTAGTTCCTAATTTGAACATGTTCTCCTTTGGATGCTTCTTGAGTTTTTTCACCAAACAAGCCACCAACAGTCTGTTGAGCCTCTTCTCTTCAAAGAAGTCTTCCGCTTCCTCTTCAAAGTATGCAATTTGACCGTCTACTTCAAGGAAAAGATCGAGTAGCTCGTCAAGTATCTCTTGCTCAAAGTGACGAGCTAGTATTTTGGGCCATCTTCTAAACACCATATAGAGATGCTTGTGTTGTTCATCGTGTGGGAGTTTTTTGATAAGTTTCATGAATTTGGTAGCACTTGCGTCGGTTGCCTTCCCAAGTTCGATATTACGGAACCTGGTATAGAAAAAGTAGATGTCACTATAGTCTGTTTTGGAGTCAGTGTCAATGTCGTCACCGTAGATAATGGAACAGTAATATCTCACTTTCCAATCCGGTGAATATGGTAGATTCGAGCTCACAATCTGGTCTCTCAAGGCATTGCGACGAGAATCATCACCGTTCAAAAGGCCCTTTAGTATTGATAACACGAGAACCGAGTACTGCAACTGATCGAGGAACTTCAAAACTTCACTTAAAATTTCCTGCAAAGACTTCAAGGTCAATTCGGGGATCTTTGGTGCTACAGTATCGATGACACTTGGAGACTGCCAGACTCCGCCGTCGTCTGCGTTGGTCAACCAGATGTCAAGAAAGAAGGAGGAATAGTCACGTACTCGTATGAAAGCATTGAACAATTTCCCCAATAGTATTTCGTCACCATTGGTGAGTGATGCTGCAATCTCGGCCGCATGTTTCACACCTAAACTTGCATCCAAATCAATCAATGATCCCACAAGCTGATGGTTCTGTTTGTGTTCTGAGTACAAAGTCTCGAAAAACGATGACGAGAGAACCCGGTTGGCACCGGAAAGCGTTTCGAGAAGGGTATTTGTCAATGGCTTTTGGTTCTCGGTAAGAACCAAAAAGATCTCTTCACACAACTTGATATCTTTGGATGAGCGTGCCACAACATAGTGAAAGAGGTACTTGATGGAGTCTGTGTTGTCCTCGTTGGAATTGAGCGATTTCACAAACCGGCCAATGTTTTCCTTGAGCAGCAGTGTTGAGTCTTTGGAGAAGGTGCCAGAAATGAAAATTTGGTGAAGTTGATCAAAGACGTCATCTTTATGATGGGACGTGAGGTACTTCAAAAGTGGATCCAAGCAGGCCTCAAAGAAATGGGTGGTGGTTTTCTTTGCCGGTTTATATCTCGCTGATCGTCTTGGCAAGTAGTATATTTTTGTGACAGTGAGTAGTATTTTGTCGCCGTCGACTTTTTTCGTGTTCACGGCCTTTAGAGCAAGAGCTAGCATCAATTGGGTGCTGTTGGCATCTGCTGTGATTATGGACTGGTCTAGAAGAAAATTGGCGACAGGAAGTGTATGGGTGATGATCTGTGGAGCACCCTGTTCTAAGATAGCGATGATCGACTCCACGCATCTGAGTCTCTTTAATGATCTGGAAGAAGACTCGGGATAGTTTGAAACGATGTGTGCCAACAAATCCCAAACTTCTGGCGCCAATTTCCAGCTTGTGTATTCCTTCTTGTTGTCGTTGAGTCTGTCACAAACAAGTTCAAGAACGAAAACTTCCTTCAAAGGAAGATAGACATCGAGCTCATTGTGCACTAGCTTGTTGCATAGAGCTATCTTTTCGTCTAGCGAGCCACCCTTTCCTCTCAAAAAGCGGGTGAGCTCCTGAGAGGTGTTCATCGTGAGAGATGCGATGCGATGAGATGAGAAGTGAACTAGAGCGAGAAATGAAAAAAGGCAATGAAGGTGGAACAGAGGAGAGTGGAAGACAAGCGGAAAACACATGGAAGACAAATGGAAGAATGGAGAAACAAGAATAAGAATAACAGAAACTAATATCAAGCAAGAGCAAATGGAACTTGATGGACCAATTCTCTCGAACCTACACTACATCGTCATATATCTTGTTATGCATTATCTAGATCAACAACGTCTCGATCTTGTCCTTGATGGCGTAGATCTGGTTCTTCATCGACGAAGCGTCGTTGGTGGTGACCGAAGCGGCAATCACTGGTCTGGAAACTCCACAGGCTCTGCCCAAAGCGGTCTTGGATGGCACGAAAACGTATGGAACGTTCTTGTCCTCACACAACAATGGGAGGTGCAACAAGATCTCGATTGGCTCGGTGTCGGCAGCCATGATGATGAACTCAGAGATACCTCTGTTCAAGGTCTTGGTAGCTTCGTTGGCACCTTTTTTCAACTGACGCAAGTTTTGCGATTGTTGGACCACGTCCAAGATTTGCTGGGTCAAGGCAGTGTCTGCCAATGGGAAGGCCTTTGGGTTAGGTGCGGACATTATTAATTGGGGTTCCTTGCAGTGAGCTCACCAGTAGATGAAGAAGATGCGAGAAATAAATTTTCATCTCATCCCGCGCCTGCAGGCTGGATTTGGAGTGCAAGGTGCCGTGGAGCGAGGAAGCGCACTTTACGTTTTGGTCGCACCACCGCGTGTACTCAGATGTACCGAGCCCACCACGAGCGCGCGCACTTTCCATCATGCCTGCACACATCCTATCGACAACCAATCTCGAATTTGGCCCCTTTGCTAACGATACCGAGTGTCATCTACGCATCTTAAACCGATATTTGATATTGAAGATGTCTGATTTGTGGTATGTATTCCGTGTGCTTCAGATATTGGCTGGCTATCACTTACTTTAATGAACTCTCTAGTCAGTCGTTAATGTGACTCTAAAAAGATAGCCGGAAACTTCCAAAATGGACGAACCAAAATTCCACGTTTTATCCGAATTGTTGTCGCTCCGAGCACTTGAGACGGATTGGAGTACCCGTCTGAGTTGCAATTCCCCGTCCCACCTGATTTTCTTATACTAACCCAGTCCTGTTTACGCTCCATTCTTCGGTTCCATTGGCTGTGCCGCTGCCATTGTGTTCACCTGTTTCGGTGCCTCGTACGGTACCGCTAAGAGTGGTGTCGGTATCTGCGCAACCTGTGTTTTGAGACCCGACTTGTTGGTCAAAAACATTGTCCCTGTCATTATGGCCGGTATTATCGCCATTTATGGTTTGGTGGTGTCGGTGTTGTTGTCGGACTCGTTGAAGCAACAGCAACCCTTGTACTCGGGTTTCATCCAGTTGGGTGCCGGTTTGTCGGTCGGCTTGTCTGGTTTGGCTGCTGGTTTCGCCATTGGTATTGTCGGTGACGCCGGTGTCAGAGGTACCGCCCAACAACCAAGATTGTTCGTTGGAATGATTTTGATTTTAATTTTCGCTGAAGTGTTGGGTTTGTACGGTTTGATTGTCGCTTTGTTGTTGAACTCGAGAATCGGCCCTGATCTCAAATGTTAGAGCGCTCTGTCATCAAAAATCCATATGAGCAGTAGTAAATATACAATTGCGCTATACGGTCCTACTTAATATACAATTCAGCAATCTTGGTGCTGATAACGTTTCTCAACAACTTGATCGCCTCGTCTCCGTTGCTGGGTATAGGCTTGCCTAGCTTTTTCACTGCTCGTCTCCAATCCCATTGCTCCTTTTCAACCTGAGCCATCGCCAATGCTTCTTGGTACAACTCTTCACTTTCAAATTTCTCCTCTTTGCTTGCCAACATATAGTAATTGTCTATGATTTCCACAAACATAATCATTTCAGGGAGCTGGGCGTCGCATTCTATTATGCACCCAAGAAACTGGCAGAAAAGGACCACCGAGTACTTTTTGGGTAAATGCTGAAACCGAAGAAGATGGATCAATCGAGACACTCCGGTTGTCTTTTGTTCTTTTTGGGCTGACAAAAACTCGGCGAAAACAGCATACGGCGAAAGGCACTGTCGAATGACTGGGTGTATATCGAAGTCGGGTGCTGTTTGTTTCAACACAACGTTATTGATGAGCTCGTCGTCGAATAACTGGCTGCTGACAACAGCTTCATGGAAGATTATATCCCAAATAACCCGATGAATCTCCTTCATACTTTTCACTGATATGTCTGATGTTGACTGTTGATCGTAACAGTTGGCTAGCATGTTTAAACCTTCGTAAATGTAGCCTTCTTTCAATGAATTCATACCATAAGTGTAGTACAATTCCTTCGCAGTGTGCACAAGGTTTAACGTTGCACAAATGGTGAGCCCCCATTCCAAGTCGTCGTTCGTTTGGTAGTGGTAAAGTGGCAAAAAAGACTCTATGGTTTTTCTGTTGTGAATAATGGACAGGCTCGACGATGCAATATCTTCATTGAGTAGCAATCCAATTCCCACGGGCACCAAGTCATGAGTGTTGAGACATTGGTACGCCTGGGTCGTCAACAAGTATTCCGAAATGGTTCTCAGTGTCATATAATCATTTAGGCTTTGCTTGTCATCAAAGTTGTAATATGATTTTAACAACCCTTTAACCTCAAGCAACCGAGACACATACGCCGCAGTGGCCAGATCCAACTTGTCTATGGTAGTCAATACCTTGACAAAGCTTTCTTCCATAACATCCGCGAAACACTGTTCTGTGAGCAAATCTATATCCAATTCGTCGTAGCCTTCAGAAACATCAGTCGCAGGCGGAGGCTTCTCATTGATGGCAATATCGAAGTACTCACGAAAAAGAGCACTGTCTCTGACTTGGAAGAACGCCAAAGCTGTGAAGATTTCGTACCAACTGTCACAGTAAGATGCAATGGTCTTTGGTAACCCAGTGATTATGCATAGTAAGTCGTATACCTGAGACACGGTTTGCCGAAGCGACGAGTCCTCGACGTCCTCCTTTACACGAGGAGCCGAGTCCCTCGTTTCACAGCTCGATAACTTCCATTGTGCAAATTGGCCCTTGAGAGCCATGCTAGAATACGAGCCCAACAACGTCTCGAAATCCTTGATGAGGTCATAGACTTGCGGCTGCGACTCTTTGAGCTCTTCGTAGCCCGAATTGGACACAGCCTCGAATGCCTGTTGGACAAGTCCACGAGTTAATAGTTGGGCAAGATAAGTGTTCCAAAATTGAGGATGCGAGTAGGGGGTGCGAGTTTTGAGCATGATGGATTCCACAAGCTCGTTCTCTGGCTTCATTTCGTACTTGTTGATCCACTTGGACACAAGCTCAGGTACTTGCCGTCCCAGGCTCGAAAAGTGAATCGCTTGCAAGCAATCAAGAATGTTGGATATACGGTAGAACAGGGTGATGTCTTCGTGGTTCTCATCTATCTTGTCAATGAATTCTTGTAAGATGTCAACGACATCAGCAAACGTCTGGTCAATTACGTTGTTTCTGTGAACAGTGCTAGAGCTGATTATGGTTCCTTGTCTTCCCACAACAACTCCAAGTGGTTCGTTGTCGTCAATGTCGTTTGCCAACCCACCGACACCCTCTTCCAGCAACTTCTCGATGACCTTGTACAACGACGTCACATAGTCCGTATACGTTTTGGAAAAGTCGTCGGCCTGTGTTAAGCTTTCTTCGTATTGTTTGGGATCGAAATTGAATTCCATTCGCTGCAGAGTCTCGAGCCAATCTTGCAATTTGACAGTGTTTTTGGGTCCAGATTCATCCGGTGCATCGCTCGAGACGGAAGAGTCATCTGGTATCTCAAGCATCTCTATGTCATGTTGAGGTACCTTGCCAGGATTGTTCACTGTCATGGTGGAAACTCAACTGTACGCGAGTTTATGATGAGCTTCGAAACTGGGCCGCGCTTATGTAATCGTGGGTGCAAAAAAATATGAATCTATGTACATCTAGCTTCGTAGACGAGTCTCTGAATCAAGGGTTTGTTCTTGTAGCATGTTCTGAGCGCCTTTTCCAACGACCCCAAGGCTTCTTGTGAAGCTGTTCCTCGCTGGTCGTAAGCTCGAAGATTGCTATCGAGCTCGAGCCATCGGCGCATAAACGTGCTATCAAGAAGTCCAGTATGAGGCTTGGAGTAGTTATTGCCGTGGTCGTCTGTCCGCAAGTGTGTCCAGTCTCGTTTCGAGGTCCAGGCTGCGAATTTGGCTCCCTTTGTAGCCAGAGTCTCGAGCATTTCTTGGTGTGCAACGAGCTCTGCTTGGCACTTGAGGAGGGTCGGTTGCAAGTCATCCAAAGTTTCGTCGCTGATGAGGTGTGAAACACAGTAGATTCCGCCGTCTGAGGTTCCTATTATGCCTGCTTGTTGAACAAGCGGCTCGCTAAGTGGCCAACTTGCACCTTCCTCTGAACCCGCTGGGGGAAGGGCCTTGATAACATTGACTGGCTGGCCAATGTTGAACGCATATGACGTAGATACGTAATTGTCTTCTATGGTATTGCTTGAAAAGTTGCCTGCTGAATCTCCAAGAAAAAAATGCGTACCGCCATTAAGTTTGTACGCCGTGAGAGCACTGAGGAACCAAGGCTCGTACTCAAGTTTAATGGGGACTGACGAGGTGTTAATGGTCGCTTCATCACCCTCGTTATAGATGGACCGACACAAGGTAAGCCCACGGGATAAATCTCCAAAAACGGCCACATCGTCTATGGCAGTTACCGTAGTGAACCCTCGACTCTGAGTCACCGATGGTTCTGTTATCTCCCAAATTAACTTGCTTTCGTTGGGTATCAATCTCGCGGCAAAGTTGAGGTTCCCTGACAATACAAAAGTTAGCTCATCGGCATCGAGCATTGCAATGGAGTCTAGCGTTAGTCTTGAGGAATCGATGATACCCTCAACAATTGAAGTCACTTGTACGATTTTGTTCTTTTTCAATCTGTAACACTTGATGATGTCGTTCTCATAGGAGTTTTGAAGAACTGCAAATGAGTTTTTGGGTATATCACTAGCCGCTGGTAATGAAATTATGTCGACAACCTGTTCGCTGCCAACCGGCAATCGATGAAGCTCGCTCATATTGACCGTATCCACCACCTTGAGAAAGTACAGCTGATCATCCTGATGTTCTCTGCAGAGTACAATGGAACACCGTTCAGTAACACTAAAAATTTTTATACACAAGTGGTCGCTGAACAAGGTGCGCACGGGAAACGCTGGTTCGTCAGTGAAAGCTGACAAGACGAATATTTTTGATCCGGAGAGTACTGCAAGAGTTTCGGAGTTCAAAACGTGCACGTCTGTAAAGGAAAAATCGATATCCTTGACTATAGGACGAGCAAGAAAAAACTCCGTTGCTTCATCAAATTCGAGGTAGAAGGCCACATCTTCGTGGTACAACAAAGTGAGACCGCTCCCGCCCGCAATGGACAATGGAAATGTTCCCAAATTTGAAACTATAGTCTTAGAGTCTCGCGGAGCACCTTTTGCCCAGTCGAAATTGACTTGAATTAGTTCGCCTTGGGCTGATGTCATGATTGCCCAAATAGTCCGCTTTTCTCGATACTTGTTGTAGACCAATGCACAATCTGCTATTCCATACCCGCTGGAGAATTTACTGCTGTAGCATATTTCGAGGTCTTCGGAATCAGCTTCAAGAAAACAGAATGAACCGTCCCAAAAACACACCAAGAGGATATAATGGGAATCTGCCAAATGCTGGACATCAAACAGAGAGATTTCCTGGTCACCGAGCTGCTTGGAGTGGTCGAAATTACCTGTGTGCTTTAAGACCAATTGCCCTTCCTGGGTAATATACGCATACGCTCCATTGGCCAAGAGTTTGCTTTTAACGACAGAAGCTTGTGTCTCACCAGATTGGTCAAAGATATGACTTCTGGTAATTACTGGAAACTCAGAAGTCGCTATCTGCCCCACGTTTGTGTTTCCGGTTGCTTGTGCTACCAGCCACCCACCCTCACCTTTTTCAAATTGTACAGTTCCTATCATCTCCCCTAGGACATCATAAACACCATATATGGGTCTCTTCTCATCGCCAACAATCCTCAAGAGTTTATTGGCATTTGTTCCCACGCTGGTGGGTTGTTCATTAAACTTGAGCAGGGCAGCTGCATCCAGATAATGTCGTATTTCTCCACTACTTGTGCCTCCCTGACAAGTAAAGAGTTGCAATGTGCCTTTATTTTTTCCAAGGCCGATGTCAAGTATAGGAGGAGACGATGGCATGAACTTCTGAACAGTAATATGAGGGGCAGAAGTTCGAACGTTGAAAAATACAGATTGAGATAATCTGGACGATGCAAAGAAAAGGCTGCCAGACAAGTGATGAACGCTGGTCGGGACGGTGGTTTTTCCTAATTCCACAAGATCAAGGGACAGGACCGCTACTGAATCTCTATGGTTGGTGGCTTGTAATAGCAACACATAGGCAGTGCCGTTATTGGATATAAGCAACGATCTTGACGAGTCGATGTTTGTGGTGCATACTATGTTGTCGATGGTAGTGGATAATGAAGATGTGATGGTTTGGTTGTCATAGCTCACGGATAATTTTGGGTCTCGACTATCGTTAGTGAGTTCAAGATATGTGATATCAGGACCTGGGAAGTAGAAAACATGTTTTGTGGAGAACAACACTATTCCTCCTACATCGGGTGTCATTGTCTGGTCAATTGGCTCGGCAAACTCCTTGAATTGTTTCACCATTTTGAACTTATTCTGTGCATGGTTCACCTCATAATAGCGAAGTGAAAAATTGAGATTATAGTCTCTGTACAAGACGGCCACAACGTTGTCGTTGGAAGTGGCTTGCAAAGCTCGTATAGTTCGAACCAGGACGCTTCCGATAGAAAAAGAACGTAAAGTGTAGTCTTCACTTGTACGGCTTCTCTTTCTAGCAGGTGGCTGATCTTCTACAGAAATGATCAGTACGACGCTTTGGAAACAGTGGAATAAGAAACACCCGTCGAGAGCAACAATTGTGGCTTTTCCATCGAGGCATTGCTGCTGTCCCCGTTGGTCCAATTTGATATTCTTCCTACACTTGAAGCCATCGTTCAAGTCGAGGAAAAGAAGCCTGAAATCTTTTGTCAAGAGCGCTAGAAGAGTGTCCGAATGAGCCATGGCCCAAACCGGCAGTTCTGTCCTTATACGGTCCACAAGAGCAAAATTTTGGTCTTTTTGCACCGCATAGAAATCGACACTTTCTACCGTTGCAGTTACAAGTAGCGACAATTTTTGGGTGGAAATAAAGTCCGAGCAGGTAATGCCCTTTGGTCCAGCAATCTCAGAGAGCACACATAGCATGATACCGGCGAGAACTATGGGTGCAATTGCATTCACAGGCAGTAACGAAAGAGTGAAGAGATGAAGATGATCCGATAACGGAGGCTGAGTGCAGGAATGTGGCTGCAAGCGATGAGTTACAGAAAGCAAAGACAAAAGAAAAAACAACCAAATAACTCAAAAGGCGAGTCGATTGCGGTTTTAGAAAGTAAACGAATCCGGGGAGCTCACCCCATCTCCGCTTCTACGCTATAATTGCTCTTTCCTTCCCGGCGCCCAACGCGGCGGTGCTCGCTTATCTGCAGAATTCATACGAGTTTGTGGTTCAACACCCCTTCAGAAGGCACCGCAATTGGGAGTTGGCAACTTGATACTCTTTTCCCGTTGTACACACCCAGCTGCCCCCTGATGCTGAAAGATACGTTGGCGAGACTGAAAAGTACGTCCGACGCTCTAAAGAGATCCAACTCGAAGTGGAAGGTGTTTGATTTACTCAAAAAACCGCCCCGAAATGACTCCGATGTGAACGTGGAAGACCCAGAGGCGGTTCTCGACGCAGATCTGGTCAACAATTGCCAGTGTTGTGACACGGTGGTCATTTTTCCTAAACCGTTTCCCAAATTCCGGTGCCTGGTTTGCAACACCACCAACATCATAATCGGCACTGTTGATGATATGGATCCCGAGAAAGACGTCCCGCACCCAATGTCTCTTAGTCACATCAAGAAGCTTATCGAGCGGTGCTTGCAGACCGCAGAACAGTGCAAAATGACAAACCAGCCAATCTCCACCCACGACATATTTGAACCGCTATCTACCTATCTTCATCAGGCATGCCGCACATTTGCTTGTTTGAACTCGTCGTTCAAAATCAAGAAATCCAGTAGAAAAGTCCACCGGTCGGGCCCCAATATCAAGTCCGAAGACGTAAAAGAGGCATTCATGCTACTCTCCAAACTACCTACTTCGCGCCCACTATACCTGGCGCTTCTGGGGCTCTCCAGCTTGTTAAAACGAGTCTACCTTTCCATGCCAGACGACCCAAAGAACCTTTACTGGATCATGATTGTCCTCGAGATTCCGTTTCTTTCACACGCCTTGATCCACACCGAGAAAAAGTCAGTGCTGCCGGTGCCAATGCTAGCAGTGGCAGAGATAAGAGCCATGTGCTACGACATCGTCAAGCGTTTGATAGGCATACTAGCTCACTCCATGTCGCCCGCAGCAGCGCCGTATCTTAGCAGCTGGTTTGCTAGGATGGACTCTCCCAAATTTGCATGTAAAGTCGACTTGATCAACTTGTACATTACGTTTCACCTAAAAAAGTACTTTTTGATGGCCAACAACCCAGAGGTGACAAGACGGGGAAGCGCCACTGGGTCTCTTCCTCGGTTGCACCCTACTGACAGAGAATACTTGGAAAGCTCGGTGTTGAAAAACGATATAGAAGCAGAGCAAGAGGGCCGTTTGTTGACGTCCCACCTACCTGCCCCTAACTCAAAGAAGGGGAAGAAAGACACCAAGGTCCGTATACATCAGTATGGAACTGACTGGCACCTCAAAACGGCCTGTATGGTTTTGCTATTTTGCTTTCGAGCCAATCGAATGAGACTCGAGGCCGATAGACTTCTAGTCAGCGCCTTCTATAATTCCCTAGTTGACTTTGTCAACATCAAGTTGGATTTTGACTTTTGGCAATCAAGCAAAAAGTTTCTGAACACAAAGAAGGACCAGCGGCAGCCCGAATTGCAGACTGTCATTGACTATATTCACGGACATAATTCCTTCAAATATAACGATAAGGCATCGTTTTTCTTCTGCAATTTTCCAATCTTGGTGTCTCTCGGTGGAAAAATCACCATCTTGGAATACGAGGCGAGGAGACAGATGGAGCGCAAGGCAGAAGAAGCCTTCATTGATTCACTAGATAAAAAGAAGGTTTTCGACCTCTATTTCAAGGTTAGGGTGCGCAGAGAGTATATTGTTCAGGATTCGTTACATTGCATTAAAACAAATACTGCCAACTTGAAGAAAAGTCTTCGAGTTCAGTTTGTCAACGAGCCAGGAGTCGATGCTGGCGGGTTGAAAAAAGACTGGTTCTTAAACTTGACAAAAGTTATTTTCGATCCTTTAGCTGGTATGCTTACCAATGTGGACGAGTCCAACTTGCTATGGTTCAACCTTGTCCCCGTGGATAACCACGAGATCTATTACTTGTTTGGGTCTATATTGGGGTTGGCCATCTACAACTCCACCATCTTAGATTTGCGGTTTCCTTCTGCGATGTATAAACTCCTTTTGGGTCATCCTGTTGGGTTTGGTGATTACCAGCAATTGTTTCCCGAGTCGGCAATAAACCTTAGCAAGCTACTCGATTATCCTCCTGAGGTTATTGACAGTCTTGGACTTACTTTTGAAGTGAACTACAAGGATCTGTTTGGAAGTCTCCGTAAGAAGGAACTAGTTGCCGGAGGCTCGAAAAGGTATGTTTCCCACGAGAACAAGCTCGAATATGTCGAGAGATACTGTCAATTTTTCATGTATGACGGCATTGCAAACCAAGTGCAATTGTTTGTCAAGGGGTTCTCGACGGTTGTCAGCGGCAATGCCCTCTCGCTTTTCCTGCCTGAGGAGATTGAATTGCTTCTTTGCGGCAATGATGAGGGCAAGTTGAACGTGGAAATTTTACGCTCCATTACCAAGTACGTGGGATGGAATGGCAATCCCAATCAAAGCCAACTAGTTACGTGGTTCTGGGAATACGCCCAGGCACTCTCGTACTCGCAACAAAAGAAACTACTTCGGTTTGTGACTGGCTCTGACAGGGTTCCTGCGACTGGTCTACAAAATATGGCATTCAAAATCAGCATGGTTGGGAGCCGCGATTCGGAACGGCTTCCAATAGCACATACGTGCTTCAACGAATTGGCACTTTACAACTACAAGAGCAAGGAGAAGATGGAAAAGAAGCTCAATATAGCTATCAACGAGAGTGCCGGATTCGGGTTAAAGTAGTAATAAAAGAAGCATCTCAGCACATTTCAGTCAACTGAGACTGCCACCTAAGTCACGTAGTATAGTCGGCCGGCATTGCGGTCCTGGAACCTCTTCCTTTCCAGTTTTTCTCTCCTCTGGAACTCTTTCGCAGTTCTCTTCTGGAACCACTTCGCAGCCAACGGCCCAACTTGGGCCGCGCACGCCGGCGCAGCCAATGAGAACAACCGAAAATCGTGAAAATCATAAGGTACAGAGCACTTAGTTTATTCGAACCACCATGTCGATTGCATACAGAGCCATGAGAAGTGGCTTGGGCCTCAAAGGTAGGTACTATTCAACGCGCAGAGCACGCATAGTCGTCTACGATTGCTATAAAAGCACTTGTAGAATTTTTCACCATGAAACTAACCCAGGTTCCGTGAGAGCATTGTCATCTTCGACCCAATCGTTGTCCAGCTACCAGCAACCCGACTTCACAAGCTACTTGAACAACAAGCCTGACCAAAAGAGCCGTAATTTCACCTACTTTATGGTTGGTTCCATGGGATTGTTGTCGGCTGCTGGTGCCAAGTCCACCGTCGAAGCTTTCTTGTCGTCCATGGCGGCTTCTGCCGATGTGTTGGCCATGGCCAAGGTCGAGGTCAAGTTGGGCGCCATTCCAGAGGGCAAGAATGTCATTGTCAAATGGCAAGGTAAGCCGGTGTTCATCAGACATAGAACCGCCGAAGAAATTGATGAGGCCAACCAAGTGGACATCAAAAAATTGAGAGACCCCCAGAACGATGCTGACCGTGTCAAGAAACCCGAGTGGTTGGTGATGTTGGGTATCTGTACCCACTTGGGATGTGTGCCAATTGGAGAGGCTGGAGACTTTGGAGGATGGTTCTGTCCTTGTCACGGATCGCATTACGACATTTCTGGTAGAATCAGAAGAGGACCAGCGCCATTGAACTTGGAGATCCCCGAGTACGACTTTACCGATGATGAGACCTTGCTTGTTGGTTAGCATAGTATGTAAAAATAGATTGAGGCTAAACACTGCATCTACACTTCTACGTTTATTTCTCGGGTCGTACATTCAATATCTGGCATGTTGCTTATCGTTAAACGGATTCTCGTCATTGTATCCTCGTCCCTGGTACGCAGGCTGCGGTTCGTATCGCATCGGCGCAGACACCGGCTGGTACATACTGGGGTTATTGTACGGAGTTTGCTTCTCTTGGTACACCACAGGCTTGGACGAGCGGCAGCAGCAGCAGCACAATGCTTGCAAGCAACTAACACCCATGCACATGCACTGTATAATCGTAGATATGGCCCATAAGAGCACCAACCCTGCCAATACTATACCAACAATTGCAACAATTTTGCAGGTTTTATTGTCCATGCAAGTATCCCACGACTTGAACGAGTCGGCTGTTGATTTGACGTTGCTGCCAAAGTCCCGGCGAAATAAGTTGCTTCCAATATACATGTTTGAATTTTATCGATAGGAGTCGCAGCCGCTTATAAGTAATTTTCGTGCGGCGCAGATCTCGCTCTATTTTTATGCTGGCGTAAGGCTGAGCAGAGCCAGAGATGACAGAACTGCGGCACAAAAAAGGCTTGCGCCAATTTCGTCCCAATTAACCAGTTTGGGCTGGTACCATAGCCTCAAGTTGCTGGTTCCTTCCAGCACCAAGGCGGTTTTTCACTTTGGGGTTTCATTGCAAAATGGCGATTCGCGTCCAGTCTTGAGGACCGCACTGCCTCGCCAAGACCCTAAGGATTGGTCTTTTGCACCATTACCCCTGTCCAGTACAGGCGGAACAACCCCGTGCGGTGCTTCATGTAGCCGGCTGTCATGCGAAACGTTCGGGTAGTGCCGCTGAGGCGGTTTAGTGCTTGTAGTTTCAGGAACTGTAAATTGTAGAGCTCCTCCACTTCGGTGCACCCTACCAAGGCACATATCTCTCTGGGCGTATTGAACTCTAGTTCGAGCTGCTTGGTCAGGTCGCGGACGATAAGCTTTAACGGAGCCACTTTGAGGGTTCGGTTGAACGGCTTGATCACAAACGGGCCCTGGGGGAACATGCCGAGCACGCTCACCTCCACCAGAAACACTAGCTGTCGGCGCAATTCTAGCATTGTTGCAGGAAGAGGAGGAAGCAGCGCAAGCGTGCAGTGGCTGGAGTAGACTCCGTTCGGCTGGGTGGCTCTCACTTGGGGCTGGGGTCGTTTTCTGGGTGGTTCGTCGTCGGAAGATGACCTTCTTTGCAGCTCTATGGGGTGCGGCGGTTGCTGCAGGGGCTCTATAGGCTGTATCGGCCTCTGCAGGGGTAGCAGTGCCTGGGTGTACAGCTCGTTTTGCAGCGACTCGTCGGAGCTTTCTTCGGTCACATTTTGGAACAAGAGTGCGGTTCCCAGCACTTGGGGCCGACGGTCGGGGCGAACCGGCAGCACTTTTTCCGTCTTGACTTGCCGTCGCAAGCTCGTGGGATCCATCCCCAAGTTCTGCTTTAGTTTTTCCACCACCCCAATGTAGGACCTGGCGTTGAACCTGTTCAAGAGCTCTTGTAGTCGGAGGTCGCCTGGAGTAAACAATAACGGAGCATTGTTCAGGTCTATAAGCCGCATCCCAGAATAGAGCGCTTCTATGCACCCATCGTAGTACTTGAGGCTGAACTTCACCAAAGCCACCAACCCCTCCAGGGTCATATTGCAATTGTCTCTGTCCTTGAAGTCGTACCGGTCAATGATTTGCGGAGCACTTTGCTGAAGAAAACTAACCACTTTCGGGAACTTTGCGCACAGAACATTGACGGTGAACACTTCGTCTGCATTCAAGAGTCCATCCATCATGTCGTCTTTGAGGCGGAATTCACTGGGCATTCCTGACGGAAGCTTTCCTCCAGCCACGGTAGTATTCCTGTTGGGGGTGAGATCCGTGAACACCAAGTACCCCGGACTCTTCACATTCCACTCGTCGCTCCGAATCGCTGCTAAAAGCAACATAGGAAGCTCGAACTCGGGCCTTTTGTTGCGTATCGCATCGGGCAGTGGTAGCTGGCTGATGTTCTGGCAGCTTTTTTGGGTCATTTTGTGCCTCAGCCAGGCAATGGGGTCAGTACTGGTTTGGTAGTTACTGGGTAGAGTCAATTGTTCCTCGAGTGTCCCTAAGCAACAGTGCTAGACTGTGAAAGCTGTTAAGGCAGGTGCTGTTCCTGCGTCGCGGACTCTTGATTTTCGTACTGCAGATGAGACCCTCTATAACAACTTGTGCTCCAGATATGGCAAGTAAGTAGCCACTTCTATGTGTTTTGAACAATAGTTAACAACAGAAAAGGGACCCCCCAAGTTGGGGAAACGCGCTCAAGCAATCTTGGAGCAAAAGGAACAGGTACCACAAAACGCCGATGAGTTTCTAGAACAGGGTGCCGCCGATGAGGAATCTGGTGATCGTTGGTTTGGTTCTGATGTAACAAAAGCGCTCAGGTTCTACCAAAAGGCATACGAGCTGTACTTGGCGTGCATGCGAATGGCTCCAGGCCAGCTTCCCGACAGTTATTACAATGCTGCCAGACTACTTTTTCATGTCTATAACCACTATGTGAGTGCCGAAGAAATTAACGTGGAAACTTTGGAGAATGTTGGCAATGCTACGTCTGGAAACGCTGACAGTGTCATGCAACCCATTGCCGTGGTTTTACGTGCCCATGAAGAAGCGTTGAGGTTTGCGGGCCTGTCTCCTTCCGTTGATCTCATCTACAATTATGCTCTTGTTCACACGGCATTTCTTGAAGACGAAGAGCCGAGTCTCCCTGAGACTTTGAGCTATGGCAGCGCTGCGATACAGCTTTTTCAACAGGTTTTGACAAGGCAAGTGGCCGATTTGACAAGCTTTGCTGCCGAGATTAGCCAGCTCCTAAGTTCTAATGCTGAGCCCAATGTGGCTCCGGAACCTTCCCTGTCAGTTTCCCTGTCTGGGATTAGCCCCACGAAGGAAGAGCACACCAGTGAAGAGGTGTTGCAGCCTGTAGATGTCTTGGACACTGTTATAGCAGCATACAAGCTTGCGTTGGCTATGATCGAATGTGCCATTGGCTCTGACATTTCTCCAGTTGTCGACATTGTCCAGCCTTTTTTGGAGTCCTGCGATACCATAGCATCAGAATTGATGTCAAATTTCAGTGCCTCCACCAACCAAACCCCGGAAATGATATCTTCGATTGAGCCCGAAAACCACGACGAATACGCTGTAAATCGAGCTTTTCTTCATTCTTTTGCTCATATCGACGATGCTGCGTCATGCATAGCTTACTGGAACCAGGATTCCTTGCCGAAAACTCCAGAAAGGTACATGCTTGCAGCAGATGGACTAGGCTTGTTTCTTGAAAGACACTCATTGAGCGTGAAGCTGGCACACGGTGACCAAGCTGCCATGTTGTGGAAATGCTTATCGCAAATGAACCTGTACTACAAATCTGCCCAGGATTTGCTCCAGGCGCAATACCTGCAAAAAGCCAAGGCTCCATCGGGCACCAACGAAGGACTTGGAAGTCTTATCTCGCAAGTATGTAAGTTGACCATTGCCCGAGCGGACATTGAGGTGCAAAGGTGTCAACTAGACCACGAATTGGCCCGCAAAAGTCACGAAGTTCTACTCAAGAATGCAAAGACTCTTCTCAAGAATGCCATGAAATTTGCAGAAACCACCGGAGGGTTGCGGGAAAAAGCTACGGAGAAACTCGCGAGGGAAAAGAGGAAAACGGAAATCGTTCTCCGCCTTTGTCTTCTCGAACAAAAGATATCCACTGCCGAATTGGACTCGATCATGGGACGAACCCGATGGACATCGGAGCTTCCTCTTCTCAAGGAACTTGATATCTACGGAAACTGGGGCATTGACAAAATCGTCACATAACATTAATCATAAATAAATAGTCTATAAAATGGGGGCTTCAGTCATGTTGATATTGACAGAATAATTGGCTCTAAATTCCTCTGGCGGCGGTGTGCACACAGACGGTTCAAATAGGGAGCTATCTATGAGTTGTATGGATATGGAGTGTGATCGGCTATTCTGCACTATGATGTTTAGTATATTAACTTTTAAAGCGTACATTAGCACCAGAATCACCTTCATGTTGGAGCATAAAGAAGTCCACTAATCAATCTAGATCAATAAGCCAAATGCGTGCACGTGCCACAGATGACTACATGGACCGGCAGCGGACCGCATGCACCCAGTGCACCACATATACGGTTGCAACATCTATTCACACTATATACATATTAGCCCATCAACTTGTCGAAGGCGGGGATCAACGACTGTGCCAACGCAAACGAGAACACCAACTTGGGTCCGGTGGTCAACAACTTGGGTGTCAATCCCTTGAAAAACGAGGTAAGACCTTCGTTTTTGGCCATGTTTCTCAAAATGGTAAGTCCAGATTCCGGATTGTCAAAGTTTCTGTTCTGGATCCGGGTCTTGATCACATCGAGCGGCGCCGACACGATCAACGATGCCGAGGCACCCACAATGGACGTGACAAAGTTCTGGGTCCAGGTGGCAGAAGAGTAGTCTTTCAAGCCAAAGATGTATTCCTTGGCAAACGAGTTACCACCGAAAAGGGCAAACGAACCGGGAGCGTTTCTGGCCGCGGTCCATCCCCAGCCTCGGTAAAGACCGAAGCCTTCGTCTGCCAAAATTTTCAAGAACCCACGGCCACGGAACGACTCGGGGTTTGTTTGACGCTTGATCTTCAAAACGTCCAATGGCAACAACACAACCTCACCAATTCCAATCAACGAGCCCGCGGTGGCAGACAACAACGCCTTCCCGGTCTTTGGACCGAACCATGACTCATAAGTGTCTTTGAAGTTGGCGGTCAAAAACTCGTTTGCGAACGGTTGGCCACCGTACTTGTACACTCTTTGCAAGATTTTGTAGCAGGCGGCGTACCCGAGGCCAGGGAACAACGTAAAGAGCCTCGAAACCAACGCTTTCAGCGCATGTTCCCGGAAAATGACAGAATTAAGCTGGGCGGCAGATGCGATTTTTCCGTGATTGGACATCAATCTCTTGGATATGGTATCCACAGGGTGGAAAACGGCAATCTCGCAAATCCCGGCCGACGCCGATCCTAGAACACGGGCAGCGCCCGACTGCTTCTTGTCTGTGGCAGCTGGAGGAGACATTCAATTGGACGGTGCAAATGGGGAATCCTTGGAAATTTTTCACCGCGGCTAATCGCCAGTCCTGCATCCACCCCCTAGCGCTCGCAGCGCTCGCAGTGCCGGCTGGTTTACCACCTTCCACCCTTTGTAACGGTTTGCCCTCCCATTTCTAGCCATCATGTCCATCGTAGATGACTATGCTAGGAGTCTCAACGAACTCACCTTCAACTCCCAGCCCATAATCAAGACGCTAACTGACATCGCAGGCGAAAATGTTGGTGTGGCCGAGGGCATCGCCAATGCCATTTTCAACCGGATTTTGAAATCGATTCCCGAACAAAAGTTATTCGCTTTGTATCTCCTCGACTCCGTGTGCAAGACGGTCGGGTCTCCCTACTCCGACATCGCTGGCTCCCAGGTCTTCAACTTGTTTTCTCACGTTTACATGTTGGTTGGTGATGCGGTGCGACAGAAGCTTGTCAAGTTGTTCATCACATGGAAGCAGACCATCACCCGAGACGGGCAACCGTTGTTCCCTCATAGCCAACTCGACCGAATTGAGCAGTTTTTGCAAAAAGCAGGAAGAAACATCAATAATGGCGGCGGTGAAGGCGCCCTCTCCAACTCATCGGTGATTGCTGATATCCGCACCTTGATACCCATTTTTGAAAACAAACTCATTAACAACCCTGACCCACAGCTCTCTGGTCGGTACGAGGCACT
Source organism: Meyerozyma carpophila (assembly GCA_030573695.1). Classification (NCBI taxonomy): domain Eukaryota; kingdom Fungi; phylum Ascomycota; class Pichiomycetes; order Serinales; family Debaryomycetaceae; genus Meyerozyma; species Meyerozyma carpophila. Next base: position 490,544 of record JAJMDS010000003.1, on the reverse strand, counting down.
CAAGCTGCTCGAGGCACTTCTCCAAAGTCAGCCTATGAACGCCCAAGAACTCCAAGCTGTACAAGTGCAGTTAGGCACCATGAAGCAGCAGGAATTGAGTGGTTTAAACACCCCAGTTGTCACCCCAGCAAGCACCGCGATCTCCACGCCTTCCGTGACCCCAGCATCTACCCCTGGGCTTCCCCAGGCGCTGTTGGTATTGAGCCAAAATAAACGTGCCAACGATCTCTTTAGTGTGCTCATTGCCTCGGGCCTTGTTAAGGTGGAGCAGTCGCTCAAGCCCGGGTCTGTCCCCAAGTACGAACTCGTATTCCCAGCCACCAAGTATGAGCCTCGCAAGAAAACCCAGGTGACCAATAATGCATTGGAGCAATTGCTTTCAAGTGCCAACTCAAATATCGTGCGGTCCGCGTACGACCAGCTCAAATTCAACGAGCTTCTGCATCTCCCCATCGACTCTAAATCCCCACCAAAAGAGTTACAAGACTTTATTAATACTAAAAAGGTTTCTACCAAGACCCTTGCTCTACTCTACGATGCGAAACCTTCTCAATGTAGCAGTTGTGGTAAGCGCTTCTCTACTGATGACATGGGTAAGAATAGAAAAAGAATGCATTTAGACTGGCATTTCCGTATCAATAAGAAGCTTGCTACCAGATCCAACGTTCAGTCTCGAAACTGGTACTTGGATGATGTTGACTGGGTCAAGTTCAAAGAAGACGATTTGCTCGAGTATACTTCCAGCGACCAAAAGGCGGTTGCGGCAGCTCCCCCGGTTCCCACAAAGAACGAGCCGGTGCCGTATGTGGTGGTTCCGCCGTATGAGACCAACATGAACAACAAGTGCTTGATATGCCACGAACCGGTCAATGCAGTTCAAAACGAAGATATTGGCGAATGGTGCTGGTACAACTGTATACGGGCGCCCGGTGAACCCAAGACCAGCCGCAAGATTGTCCATGCTACGTGCTTCAATGAAACCAAGCGAAAAGCTGGCGATGATATCGGGCCCGCTGCCAAGAGAGAACGAGTATAACTACCCATGTATATGGCTATACACAACTTTATTTACACTTAACCTACTGGCCCAAACATTTCAAGATGTCGGCCCACACCTTGGAGGGCTTCTGAGAAGCGTCAATGCCAGACCAGATGCCCGACTTTTTGTAGTACTCGACAATAGGCTCGGTTTGCTTGTGGTAGGTGCCCAATCTTTTCTTCAACGCTTCCTCGTTGTCGTCAGATCTTTGCACCAATGGCTCGCCGGTCTGGTCGTCGGTCATCTCCTTCTTTGGTGGGTTGAAAAGCTTGTGGTACGATCTTCCCGAGGCTGGGTGCACCAACCGGCCGGTGATTCTGTCCACCAACAATTGGTCCTCGATTTTCAACTCGACGGCTTTTTGCAAAGGAGTCTTTCTGTCCTCCAACATCGAGTCCAACTTCTCGGCCTGGGGGATGGTTCTTGGGAACCCGTCCAAAATAAACCCATTGGAACATTCCTTGTTGTTTTCCAACTCGGACTTGATCATGTTCACCATGATCTCATCGGACACCAAACCACCCTGGTCCATGATTTTTTTGGCCTGGACACCCAACTCGGTCTTGGCCGTCACCTGGGCCCGCAACATGTCTCCGGTAGCCAAGTGGCAAGCGCAAAACTTTTCTTTCAAGTTCGGAGCCTGGGTTCCTTTACCGGCACCTGGAGGTCCAATCAACACCATTCTAATGGATTTGGGGACATCTGGAACAATGCCGGCCTTCTTCTCCAACTGGATGATTCTGTCTTGCAATTGGGTCACTACTTTCTTCAAATCGTCTGACATGGTGTGTGTTGAAGATGTGCGCTGTGATTGGACTTTTCCACCGCTCGGCGGTTTTGTGTAACCTGCGGCTTTAGGAACCGGGGTCGGGCGAGCTGCAGGACCCCAGCCGTTGGTCCGGCACCGGTGATACACTGCAACATGGTATGTAGACAGTTTAAGGTATAAACAACTGTTGGTTGATGTAAGGCATTTTGCAGCTATTTTTCATTTGCAACTTTTCAACTTTCATTTTGCAACTTCGCGTTCCGGGTCCCCGCAATGCATATGACAATCATATGCCAAAATGTACTAAAGGCGCTGAGTTTCAACTAGGTCAATTCTATGATCAGTGCTAGTGGCTTTTTGACGCTCTTGTCAGTTCCCCTCCAGATCTTGGTGGTGATTTTCAAGTACTATGCGGGAACCATTCCGTACAGAAGGTACCGAAACGATTTGCACCAATGTATAAAAATGGCGGTTTTCCGAACTGCGTTGTCTCTCACCAACAAGGACTGCTACTACATTGCGCTTCTTAGCAATCGGTTCATTTTGAACAAGGTGATGAAATTGAGGCACAAAACCATTGCCGACCGTCTTCCTGGCTACAGCGAGAGGTACGATGCCAATTCGTTGTGGTGGGTTAAACAGCCAAACAGAAGCAAAGACGACCCAATTATGATATACATCCATGGTGGCGGGTACATGTTGCAAACGGAAGCACCGCAGGTTGAATCGATGCTTGCCATGTACAAACTTTTGGACGAAGACAAAAAGAAACGGCTTTCCATTCTCGCCTTGGACTACAAGTTGACGTCCCATGGGTACAAAGTACCGTACCAATTGGGTCAATTGCACGAAACGTACCTGAGATTGGTCAATGCTGGCAACACCCATATTATTCTTGCCGGTGACTCTGCTGGTGGAAACTTGTCACTTGGCTACACCCAATACCTTCGTCGCTACTCCACGGATTCTTCCATTTTGTATCCCAGAACCTTGCTCTTGTTGAGCCCGTGGGTCAACATCGTTCCCCACGAGGACGCCTTCACCCCATCCAAATCGTTCTTTGACAACGACGGCTACGACATGATTCGGCACAAGGTTTTCAACGAGACCGCTCTCCGCGATATGTTCGATATCGATGTCAATGACCCCATGATCTCGCCCGTGACCCACCCAGCTATGAAGAGAGAGGACTGGGACATGCCCAACTACCGTGATCCCAGCTACAATATATTCGTTCTTTGTGGAGAGGACGAATCGTTTCGCGACGACATCTTGAGATGGGCCGAAGGTGCGTTGGACGTGCCGTTTTTTTCCACCGTGAAATACGGCAATTCCAATCAACAGTTCAACCTCAAGACTCATCTGCACCTCCGCAAGGGTGGGCCCAACCATTGCCGCCTAGACTTCTACATTGAGCCGTGGGGGGTCCACGATGCCGCGCTATTTTTTGAGAATCATCTACTTAAACGCATTCTCAAAGTGGAGAAAGGCGGGGGTTCAGTGAGCTTCCGGGACATATCCGATGAGTTCTTCGGACTTAGACGTGCTGCTGCGTTCTTAAATGACGTAATATAAGACTATATATCTAATCGGGTTCCCAGGGAACATACCCCACACTCCCCGCATTCTGAAGAATATGCTCTCGGCAGGAACAGTTTGCAACCTTGCAACCCTTCCATTTCGACTTCTATGGGTGACCATTCTGTACTACTTGGGCTACCCTGCGTTCAGAAGATACCATGATGACTTGATATCTTGCCTCAAATTGACTTTTTTCAGAGATGTCTTGGCATACCCTTTTTCCGATTACCAGTATATCCCCAGTCTTTCCAACGACTATATCATCAATAGTGTGTTGCCTTTGGTATACAGAATTGAACCAAATGTGATTCCTGGGTACGGCACCCGCCATGATAAGAACTCTATTTGGCTTGTCAAGCAGGCTGACAGAAAACCATCCGATCCAATCTTGATCTATCTTCATGGTGGAGGCTACTTTTTGCAAACAAGCCCAAGCCAGCCTGTGTCAATGCTTGCTATATACAAACTCCTCGACCCTGAGGCTCAGTCGAAATTGTCCATTTTGTATCTAGACTATAAGTTGACCTCAAAAGGATTCCATGTTCCTCACCAATTGGGCCAGCTACATGAAACATACGAAGCTCTCGTCGACGCCGGAAACACAAATATAATGTTATGTGGAGATTCCGCAGGGGGAAACTTGGCCGTGGGCTACACCCAGTACTTGAAGAAAGTCGCGAGTCGTCATTTGGTTCAACCTACGGCGTTGATTCTCATTAGTCCTTGGTTGGATATTAAACCAACAGACGAAAACTGGCAGCCATCTCGGTCCTACTACGAAAATGACAAGCGTGATGTGATCCGGTTTGGTGCCTTTAAAGGCGATATGCTCAAGGAAGGTTTCGGATCCGTTGATCGTAGTGATCCCATATACTGCCCTGCGCATCATCCAATTGACAAAGCTGATTGGGACATCGAATGCTACAAAGACGCCAACCATAATCTATTCATGGTATTAGGTGAAGACGAGTCATTCAGAGACGAGGACTTGAAATGGGCAGAGGCCGTTTTGGATGTTCCTTTGTTCTCATCCGTGCGCTACGGCGACTCCAAGGGTAAGTATGATTCTCGAATCCACCACTTCCATCGGGATGGAGATGCCACCCATTGCAGAACAGATGTCTATGTTGAGCCCTGGGGTATCCATGATGCTGTATTTTTCTTTGAAAACCCAGTCATTGGCAAAATCAATGCGGCCGAGGCTAAAGGTAATAAACTTGGATATGAGGATTTGGATGACAAGTATTTTGGTATCAAGCGAGCAGCAAAGTTCTTAAACGATATAGTTCAATAGACATCACTAAATGGGCCCTTGTAGGTTTCACGTGGCGTGGCTAAAATAATCTGCATGCGTATTAACTTTTTGCACCCAAAATTTTCTCCCCTGCATGTGTCAATGCACCTTACCCGTTTACCCCACAATTAAAGTTATTCTTTCCAATGTTTTCACTCGGGGGGCTATTGAACCTCGTTTCGCTTCCCTTGAAGCTTTTGTGGGTGACTGTTCAATACTTCAATGGATCGGTTCCATTCAGAAAGTACAAAAATGATTTGATCTCGTGCTACAAGATGACTTATTTCATCGTCTTCTTAACGATGAATTTGGGTGACTACAAGTATATTCCTGCTCTCAGCAACTACTTTATCATCAACAAGCTTCTTCCAGGACGCTTCAAGATTAAAAAGGAATCCCTTCCCAATTATGGTGCTCGTTACGATGCCAATTCCATCTGGCTCGTCAAGCAGCCTCACCGGAAGCCAACAGACCCAATTATGATTTACATTCATGGTGGTGGATATTTTTTACAGACTGTGCCAACTCAGCCTGCCTCCATAGTGGCTATTTACAAACTTCTTGACAAGCAAGTTCAGTCGAAACTTTCAATTTTATTTCTCGACTACAAGTTGACTTCCAAAGGGTTCAAGATACCCCACCAAATGGGTCAATTGCACGAGACCTATAGCAAATTGGTCCTGGAAGGAAACAAAAGCTTATTTATTTGTGGAGATTCTGCTGGAGGAAACTTGGCTGTCGGCTATACTCAGTACTTGGATAAGGTTGCAAGTGAGTATATTCTTCGTCCCAAATCGTTGATTCTTATCAGTCCTTGGTTAGACATGAGTCCTGGTGATGAAAACTGGAAGCCTTCTCGGTCGTATTATCAAAACGACCAGTATGACATGATCAAGTTTCGAGCATTCAAGAAAGACTCTTTCAAAGATTCATTTGACGGTGAAGAAACTGTTCTTCTCTATAGTCCAGCAAAGGATCCAATCAAAAAATCAGATTGGGACATTGAGTGCTACACCGACTCGGACCACAGCGTTTTCTTGATTTGTGGTGAAGACGAAAGTTTTAGAGACGAGAATTTGAAATGGGCAGAGAAAGTGTTGGACGTCCCATCATATACCTCCGTCAAATATGGATATTCTACTGGCAGATTTGATCCACAAATTCACCACTATCGGAAAAATGGTGATGTGAACCATTGCCTTGCTGAGGTTTATGTCGAGCCCTGGGGGATTCACGAAGCCAGTGTACTCATGGAAACCGGTATTTTGCTCACCATCAACTCGGTGGAAGCGGAAGGTGGAAAGTTGAGCTTCCGTGATGTGAGCGATGAGCATTTTGGAATCGTACATATGGCGAAATTCTTGAACGAAGTAATTGAATAGATATTATCAGTCTAGCTCTATAAGATTAGTGTTGGAAAGTATGGATCTCGGGGACGTGTTCCACTTTGACAAGCGGTCTGTAAATGGGTCTCCACATTTGTGACTGAACCCATTTCAAACACTCGTTAAAGTCTCGAGGAACCTGAACCAATCCTCCGTCTGGTCTCTTTTCGCTCTCCACTCTAGCGGAACCTTCTTTCAAGGATTGTAAGATGAAGGCAGTTGCTACCTTGGCGCTCACCTCGTCGATTTCTTCCAATCTGGGAAGCAATCCGTTCTTGGGATCGTCCATCTTGGGAGACAACGAAGCAAGTTGGTCAACGGCAGCCGAAATCATGGCGTCGGAAATGGTGGAACATCTGGACAAAACTGCTCCCAAGCCAATTCCAGGGAATGTGAAGCAGTTGTTGTTCTCGGAAATCACATATCCATTGACAGGTTGGAACGGAGATCCGGTTGCAATCAATGCATTGTTATCGGTCCATTTCATCAAGTCCTCTGGGACAGCCTCGTGCAAACGAGTTGGGTTGGACAAGGGGAAGATGATTGGTTGCTTGTTGTGCTCGTACATGGCTCTCACCACTTCTTCAGTGAAAGCACCTGGTTGTGTGGAACATCCCACAAGGGCGGTAGGTTTGATCTTTTTAATCACCTCCACCAAATTCTTTGTATCTATGCCCTCCCAGTCGGCATCATCATCAGCGTAGCGTTTTTGGCCCTCGGCGGAATCTTCGTAGGATTTCAAGATCAAACCTCTTCTGTCCATACAGTGGATTGCCTTGCATGCTTCTTCTGTGGTAGCACCATGGCTGCGCATGTGGTTAACGATTTGGTCTGCGATTCCCAATCCGGCGGAACCAGCTCCATAAATCAACACTTTGGAGTCAAGAAGATCACGGTTTGTGAACTTCAATGCTGCGGTCATCGAGGCCATGACCACAGCTCCGGTACCCTGGATGTCGTCGTTGAAAGAAGGAATGGCTTCACGGTACTTGTGTAACATTTTACGGCCGGTGGATACACCAAAGTCTTCGTAGTGGAGCACGGCGCTGGGGAACCGTTCTTTCACTGCGGTGATGAACTTGTCGATAAAGTCCCAGTATTGTTCACCACGAACTCTGGGGAACTTGTTGCCCATATACAAATCGTCAGAAAGAAGCTTGTCGTTATTGGTTCCCGTATCCAACACCACGGGCAATGTTCTACCAGGATGAATGCCTCCACACAATGTCATAAGTCCCAATTTTGCAATTGCGATTCTTACACCACCGACACCTTGGTCTCCGATACCCAAGATTCCCTCTCCATCAGAAACGACAATGTAGTCGATGTCCTTGTCTTCTCCGTAGGACGCAAGACGTTGAGGAATGCTATCAGGATCGGTGATATCCAAGAAGCATCCTTCGGGTTTACGGAACCGATGCGAGTACGCAGCAATGGCATCTCCCTCGGTGGGGGTGTAGATGATGGGCAACATTTCACGAATGTGCTTTCTGACCAATTCGTAGTAAAGAACCTTATTCTGCATTCTCATCGACACCAAAAAGTCATTTTTGGCTAGCGGGGTCTTCAAGTATGAGAATTGGGCATATGCTCTCCCCACTTGATCCTCAAGCGTATTGACCTGGGAAGGCAACAATCCGGTCAACTTGAATGCCTCGCGCTCTTGTCTGGTGAACGCTGAACCCTTGTTGAAAATTGGAGAGTTTAGAATCTGGAATCCCTCAAGATCACACTCAATGGCCCCTTCAATTGACAACCGGGTGGTCTTGGGTTTAAGAGATTCTATAGCGGCTCTGATCCCCACTGGGGTTTTGATGGTGTGTGTGTGCACGGACTGGTGCTCGGCATTGGCTGCCGCCTTCTTGGCCAGGTTAGAAAGAAACCTGATGTTGCGAAGCATAATAAAGAAAGAATTCGAAACCGATGTGGAAAGCTAGATTAGAGAAAATCGGCTATCGGGAAATGCGGCTGAGCGGGCCAGCGGAATGGAAAAACGTAGTTAGTGTTGGGACCACGACGCCTGTGGCTGATAAATTTTTCAGAGATGCTGCAAACCAGATCAATTAATATAATGTGTTGCTTCGTGCATATGCCCGCGGTAAGAATCGGGTCCAGTAGCGGGGCGCTGCCGCGATCGGAACGTGAGGGGAGCGGTATCGGAGATGGCCCAATGGGGCAATGGGGAAGCAAGCGAAGCGTACATTAGAGTGTGGGATGATTACTTGAATGTCAGGGCGGGAGGTGTGAATGGGTTGTGGTGGTGGGGCGCCGGCGTCGGCGGTGGTTTGGCGGTGAGTTTTTCCGACCCCGAAAGTCCGGTCCAGCTCCGACTCCGCGATGGCTCGGAGAATTTCGGAACGCGGGAGGGGTGCAGGCGTCAGTCCACCCGACGCCATAGTGGGGTGTGCACGGCGTTGGGGGCAGGGGAGGAGTGCAGCGGCAGGAAGGCTCCCTGTCAAAGGGTGGGGCGCATGTATGGGGGACATGAGTGGGGGTTGGGTTGATTGGTGCTGACACTGGTTCGCGAGACAAGACCCATTCGCAGCCGTATCACTGCGTGGATTTTTTTTTTCGCAGCCCACCAGCCGCACCACCAGCCCGTCTTTTGGTTGCTTTGGTTTCTTTCTCTTCGGTTGGCGTCTCTTTGTCCTTTTGACTTTTGAGCATTTTTTGCAACTCCGGCACAAAGCACGATGTCCTTCCTCCCACAGTTACATGGTCAACTTCGTAGCCTTCTTTTGTCTTGCTCTTTCCCTGTTTTCTGCCCTTTCCCCATCGATACGGCATGAGCCAATTGTCTGGAAATCTCGTCACTTCTCCCTCGACAGACACACAGTACTCACACACATATACGAGGGCATTGTAGAGATTCTCAATAACCTGGCTCACGTTCCCGTCGTTGGAAATTTTGCTGGAAATTATGTCGTTGGGATGAAGCCGAGCATGGTAGATGATCTCGTCAGCCACCCAGTTGCCCACTCCCGAGAAGAGTTCCTGCTCCAAAAGCATGCTCTTAATGGGTTTTTTCTTCAGTAAAACCAAGTCGTTGAATTCTTGCACCAGGAGCCGTGGTCTACCATGGTGGTGCGGATCCGGATCTCCATACACAAACTTGTCGGTGGTCTTTCCTTCGGCCAGCTTGGAGTAGTCGGGCCCTAACGTTTTGAGAGGACTTTCTTGCATCAACAGTTCGTCGCTCTGAACCGTTTCTCCGGTTAAAAGTCTCACTCGTCCAAGACGCCGAGGGTCCACAAACGCTAATTCGATCACCTCTCCGTTTTCCCGCTCGAGGTTCATTTCAAACTTGACGAATCTGGGCGGCCATTCTTCATCTTCAACGTCGTCCTTTGTAGCCTGGTCGTCTTTGGGAGCCGTAACGGTCTCCGCAACGGTCTCCGCAACGGTCTCCGCCGTTTCTTGCTTAACCTGCATTTTTTCAAGAACCTTTTTGTCGCCTCCATTCTCCATAAACGTCAAGTGGGAGTCGATGTTGCGCAACTTGATCATCCCCGTCATGCCAAAATGCATCAAAAGCACCCCGCTGGGCGCTTTGGCCAAATCGGGGCCGTTGGCCAAGTTCAACCGCATCCAGAAATACTTGCCGTGTCGGCCCACAGAGTCGATTTGCGAGCCCAAAAGAGTGTTTTTCATCGACTCCACCTCTTTGTCAGCGTCTACCGCTGCTTTCAAACCGGGAAAAAGCAACGGATCATTTTTCAAAATCACACTGGAAATCTTGCATCCCAAGACATTGCGGCGTAAAAGCGCCACGACGTGAGCCACCTGCGTTAGAGCTGTCTATATGTAGCAGTAGCTTGTCTACTTACCTCGGCGACCTCTGGCATTAAAGAAATAGCAAAAAAAGAATGCTCCACGGCAGGTTCGAACTGTCGACCTTCAGATAACACAGCGCGCGCGTACTATGAGACTGACGCTCTGCCAACTGAGCTAGTGAAGCATCCGCTGGTCGAAATCGAACGTGCGGCAGTTAGACGTTGCTCGCCCACCGCCGGTCGATTGTGCGGTTTATCATGGCTTCCTGTCTGCTCCCCACTTCTTCTTTCCTGTTGCCACACCATGAACAGACTATTTGGGGCCAAAAACACCGCGCCGAAACCGTCCCTCGACGACGCCGTGAGCAATATCTCCGATAGAGTGGGTTCACTCGACGTTAAACTCACCAAGATCAACTCGGAACTTTCCACCTATCAGCAAAAAATGGCACGAATGCGAGATGGCCCGGGGAAACTGGCGTTGAAACAGAAGGCCCTCAAGCTCCTTCGACAGAGAAAGCAAATCGAGAGCCAAAGAGACCAGCTTGAAAACCAATCGTGGAATATGACTCAGGCACAAATGACCACAGACAACCTCAAGAATACCATGATTACGGTGGACGCCATGAAGGCGGCAAACAAGCAATTGAAGAAGACATACGGCAAGATCGACATCGACAAGATAGAGTCGTTGCAGGACGAAATGTTGGATCTTATCGACAAGTCCAACGAGCTCCAGGAATCGCTTCTGATGTCGCAAGATGTGGCCGATGATATCAGCGAGTCGGAATTGGATGCCGAGCTCGAAGCGTTGGGAGAGGAGATGGACTACGAGGCGGAAATGACCGAGGGCATTCCCAGCTACTTGAGTGAAGAGGCGCCCGCGGCGGACAACCTTCCCACGTTCATTGACGAGGAGGAAGAAAAGACAAAGATTGCCGAGTAGTTTGTGCTATTTACTGCACGCGCTTGAGGGCCATGAAGTAGTTGCCCACCAGCGCCGTGTCGGTGAACTTCCAGCCGTACGCCGGCAAATATATACATCCTTTGCTGTCTGTGACGACAAAGTCGGGTCTGTTGGACTTGACCCAATCGCTTATTTCATACTCATTAATATACTTTTCCACGTTGTGGGTGCCCACGGGGACGATGCGGAGTACGTGCTCTCCCATGAAGATGGTGGTGAACCAACTGATAGGATCACGGTTGATGGTGGAGAGAAAGAGCCATCCGCCCACCTCGAGATGGTCCATGGCCGCGCCCAACACCTGGGCTGGATACTTGACGTGCTCCAACATTTCAAACATGGTGATCACATCGTACTTTTCCGTGGCGCTGACGTCTTCAATTGCCTGTAGTTGGTAGCTAATCTTCCCCTGGTCTCGTAAAATGGGATCTTTCTTCATGTGGAGCTTCGCAGCTTCAAGGACATCTGGTGACAAGTCGATGCCCTTCACATGGTCTACGTACCTGAGCCGGGCCATTGACTCGCTCAAGATGCCCCCGCCACACCCCACATCGAGAATTTTGAGTTTGCTCTCATCGAGCAATTCGTCTCTTTTCAGCTCCTGCTCTTCAACGATTCGCAATCGTATCGGACGAGGAAGTAGGTCCAAATTGTACGGTGGAATATAGATGCTTTCCTCCTCGGGGGTGTCCTTGCGGTTCAATTGGAGATTGGCTCGTATCGTGTCCACTATAAAGTCCATTCGAAGCAAGTTCATCTTGTGCAAGATCCGCTGGGGGCCATTCACATCCCACCAGGTGGACGCGAGAGCATTGAAATGCTTTAGTTCGTCTTCGCTGGCGGTGGTGAGCTTGGATGCCCATCTTCGGCCCGCCAACTGGCCGGTGAGCCGAGCAAAAGCGGAGGTAACCGAGACTGGTCTCATGTACAAAGAGTTGAGAAATTCAAAATCGCGAAATTGCGAAATTGCAAACTTGAATAATCCATGGCAGAAGAAGGACTCGCTACCCTGCGCGCACGCCGAGCAAATGCGGGCTCCAGGCTCAAGCAGTTGATAGCGATGGAGGACGACGTTTCGGAGAAGCAACGTTTTGTGCCGGATGAGGAGGACGAGGTGGCGCTTTTGTTTGCAGAAGATGAGAACGATGAAGAGTTTCGATCCAGCAGCGATGGCGATGAGGGCCTGGAAGACGACAACGAGGACGACGAGGACAATGCCGAGGCTGAGGAGCAGTCTGAGGACGAAGAAGAGGCCACAAAAGTTTCTGGTTCTCGCAAAAGAGCCACTCCCGACGATGAGATGCTCTCGTCTTCTGACCTCTCGGGTTCCGACACAGACGAAAGCGAAGGAGAAAAAGAGCTAGAAAAACAAGAGAAACTCAAGAAACGGAAACAGCGACGAGCCAAGACGGTGGTGCCTGCGATCAAAAAGCTCAAACCTGCTCCAACGGCACCGAAGCCAAAGAAGCAATTGACGGCGTCCGAGTCGCTCATGCGGTCCCAAAGATCATCCTCCCGAGCCTCCGCCATCGAGAGCAAACAAGCATTGGTGCAAAAGTTGAAAAAGGACGAGAAAAGACGTGCGGCAATGGCACCCGTGGTACGGCCCAAATACGTCGAGCTCACTCAAGAAGAACGGCTTCGAGAAGCAGTGGAAACTGAGCGAATCAACGTCAAGTCGCTCAACGAATTCATGGACCAAGAACTCCAAAAGAAGGAAATGCAGCGCCAGCTTTTGCTTCTGAGGCGGAAACGGCTTCGGAATATCATTCGTTTGGTGAGCCAGGAGTCTTTCGTAACCCCCACCGAGGAAGTCGAAGAAGCTCGTTATGTACATGACTACATCAACGGGCGGCTGAAGAAGAAGCCTGGACGCAAAAGAAAAGAGCGTGAAGAGAGAAGAGAACGTTTACCGGGTGACATTGATCCTGATTTACCATACTATAGACGAGAGATGTGGGAAAAGCGACTAAAATTGGAGGAAGACTTGCGGAAAAAGGCTGAAAAGTATGATGAAAAGAATGAAAAGAACGAAAACGGCGACGAACACAAAGACAAAAAGGACCCCGAAAACGACGACAATGAGAACGCCAAAAACGACGACAAAGAGGATGCCAAAAAGGATGTTTCTGTATCCTCTGAGCAGAAAGAGGGTGAGCCAGCTCCAGAAACTGAAATGGAGTCAGAAAAAGCTGTTCCTACTAAAGAGTCTGAAGAGGTCGAAGAGACCAATCCAGAACCCCTTAAAGAGCAAGACGGCTCTGAACCTACAAAAGATGAGCCAGAAAGTACGGATCAACCAAAGAATGATCCCCCTGTTTCTGATATCAAGAAAGAGCCTTCTGCAACTATGAATGGAGTTGAAGCCAAGACGCCTGAGCCGGAGGGAACCACAAATAAAAGTCCCACTCCTTTGAGTAAGCAAGTCAAATTTGCTGATAGCGAAGTTTTGGCCACAGACAAAGAAGAAACACCCGAAGAAAGCGCCGAGGTTTTTGAAGGTCCGGTTCAGCGTATTGCTCGCAACATGATTTATTTTCTTGAATTGGACGAAAAAATCGACAATGTCAAGCTCAAAGCGTACCTTTTTGGCGAGCAATCTCTCTTACCAGCTTCGAGACGATACCGTGATTTAGAAACAATTGTACGCATTGGCCAGGCTGTGAATCCTTATGCTGTGGTCAAAGATGAACGAGATGAGCTCTTGGAGCCAGCAACCGAATTGACAGAAGAAGATTCTCGGTTTGATGAACTTAAAAAGTTGCCCAAGCTAGGAGTGACAGAAATGATTTATGAAAACGATGAAGACGAAATGGAGGAAGAAACCGCCGAAATCGTGTTGAATACCGAGGCACCCAGCGGTCTTTACTTGCCCAATGGGAACAAAAAGACTTGTCTTATTTCCGGCGCCGAAGTTCGATACTTTGATCCCGCGCTTGGGGTGCCCTACAGCACGGTGGAGGTTTATAAGCTATTGAAACAAATGGAAACTGGAACTGTACCATGGTACTCAATCGAGCGAGGGTACAACGACTTTGGTGCTGCGGAGATCTATCTCGGTTCCAGGGACGGTGAGGTTCGACATGCCAAGGGTGTGCCGGAAGGGTTCGATGGGTAAATAGTTTGATACTATTAATATAAACAGGTCTATTTAGTCGCTTGTGGTCTAATCTGTGGCATGCTGGACGTCTCTTTCGTGGGCCTTGATCAAGTCGCTCTGAAACTTCATCAACTTCTGCTTCAATTGCGGAACAAACACCCGAAGGATTTCGGACTTGTGGTCGCTATCTATCTCGAATACGTATTCGTCTTCATCCTGATCATGCACAAATTCTGGGACAACAATCGTGGCCAGAATCTTCTCTTCATCCGCCGAGGTTCCGGACACAGAAAACTCAAGTTTCATGTCGTATATACACAAAACCTTGCCCTTTCTCTGGGTAACATCACAATCCCCAGAAATCGAAACTACATTGTCAAGAACAAACTTAAAATCGCCGGATTCGGCCGAGGTATTTACTACGTTTTCCTGGAAATAATCTTTCGTCCAAGGAAGACAATTCTTGTCGACCCAGTGCCTATGTTAGCACTTGCTGCGTGTATACGTGGCATGTTACTTACCAGTTGTTAGGATTGTGTACCACCATCGATGAGAATAAGAGTTCGTTTCTCGAAATGGATTCCATATCCTTCGATGGGTCTTGGTGCACCGGTGTGCGTGCCGAAAACGGTTGCAAAAAGACATGCAGATTCGCAGAGCGAAGGTGCATTTAAGCTACAGTAATTGGCAATCAATAAGATGAAACTTTTTTGAAAACATTTAAAACAACTAAACTAAGCATGTTAAGATCATGCGATAAAGGAAAGTGATGCGAAAGTAATGTGAACGTATGCGAAATTTTATGCGAGTGAATGAAATGGATGAATTTTAGACAACAAGCAAAGCAATGCCAGTGCCACCAGTACAGTCGTTGACGGCCAAGGAAAACTGGTTTTCTCCGCTAGGACATGCCTTCCAATCCTGCTTTCCGTTCAACTCCAAGTTGCTGTCCTTGATAGCAAAACCCTTGGTTGGTGCTTCGTCTCCCCATGGGCTGACATCTCCAAACTCACCAGAAGGACGAACCATGATTCCTCTTCCGTTCTGGTCCACCAAAGTTCCATCGTCCTTGAGGGTCAATTTGAGGTCTTCGCCTTCGGTGCCACCGACACTGAACACATGTGGGTGAGACTCAACCTTCTTGATGGGGTTGTGCTGGAACTTGGTGCCGGACCGGATTGCAACGATTCCAAAGTCTTTCTTGGAATCTGCTGCAGCGGTGGGCTTGGGGGTGGAGGTAGAGGTGGGGCTTGTGGATTTGGTGGTAGTAGAACCACTGTCTTTCAAGCCCTCGACCCTCAATGCAACTCCAATAGAATCAGAACACCCTCCATCGAGAGCCAATTGGTAGACGTTACCATCAGCGGGGCAGGCCACGAAAGAATCTTTGCCGTCGTACGTCAAGTGGCCGTCGCTGATGCCAAACTTAGCATCCTTTTGAGATCCCTCCACAATGAGTTTTTTATCGTTGGCGGAAATTTGCTTTGAACTGTGCGCATCCACCAATGAACCATCGTCATTCAACTCAAGCGTCAATGCGTCTCCATTACCTCCCAAGAGAATCTTGTCGTCTTGGTTGGTGACACCGGCATATTGGAGCTGGGACCCCGAGCGGATGGTAATCAACGAGAAGGTTTTTGCAGCCGATGCAATGGCGGCCATAGTCAAGATAGAAAATGTAGTAGAAGCTTTCATGTTTGTTGGAATGATGGTGATTCAAGAAGCATCATACCCTTTATATATTCGTCCCGGCATGCTAAATTTAGATCAAATAGCCTAAATTGATCGATGTCTGCATGCCAATTATGGTTGCAAACATCGCATTGAAATTACCTCATATTTCTAAATTTAGATCAACCGTTACGGTCCAATATTCTGCCGCGCGATGACGTCACGAGGAGATTTTGACAGATTTGTGCGCATTGATTAGATGCACATGCTTGACCCAGGCTCGAACAAGGTATCTTCGTGCCAACTGTTGATCGTATACAATGCTACACGCTTAATCTCAGCGGCTTACAAAGGCTCAAAGTTTTTCCGTTCAATTTTCCGTTCAATTTTCATAGTTTGTGTAAATTTCTTGCATCGATTTAATTACTGCACCCCACAAACACGTTCCAAAAAACCGCCGAACTGATCACGCGGTAAACAGACTCGCATACCTATGACGTCTATTTTGGGTCATTGTTGCTCTCATGACCATGCATAAGGGCTCAAACCTCTAAGCTTTTCTCCATACCGGTAAAATAAAAAAGGTACAGGTATAAGCAAGCAACTGAATAATGCCAAGAAAGTGGAAGCCCAATGCACGCCCATATGTTCGTACATCTGCAATCCAAATAGAGGAAAAACTCCGGACATGAGTGACCTCACAAATGAATTGGCAGCCATTGCCGATGCGGTGTAAAGTCTATACGCTTCTACTGTATAAGCGAAAATGCCATTGAACACCAAGACTGTTGCAAACCCGAAAACTGCGGATCCTATGATGGGGGCTATCCAATGGACTTTACGATAAGTTGTCCATGCCAAAATAAAGAGACCAATAGGCACGAAGAACACCCCGGCCATAAGTGCCAAAAACCGAAACTCCGGTTTGGCTATCCCATTATTTTTCCGAACGAGTTCTTCGTAATTTTTCTGTACAAACTTCGGGGTACCGACACAGGCGATGAGCATTCCCACCATGAGACCCAAAAAGGTCATACCTTGTTGGCTGAGACTGAAACCGTAAACCGTCTTGAATATGTAGGGAATGGCCACAAAGAACATGTAGACTATAGCGAGACAAAAGCCGGTATAGAAGCAAAGAATAAGCATCATAGGGTCTCTCACCAATAATAAAATAGGTCTTTTGGAGGACAATACAATCGATTCGAAAAGCGATCCTCTGTATCGTTCAATTGGAGCATAGTAGCGGTTATCGCCTGTTTCCTTTCTGAGTCTTTTTGCTTTCCAATGCAATAAAACCGGCTGATATGTTTCAGGCACGATCACTATGAGAAGAGCCAAGAGGGCTCCGGACCAAATCACCATGATGTAAAACGTCCACCGAAAGTCAATGTGGGAGTTGACGAAGCCAGCTATAAGCGGTCCCAACAGTGGGCCAAGAAATGGACTAACACCATAAAGCATGATGGGATATTGCATATGTTCTTTGTCGAATAAGTCACTAAAGGTTCCAGAAGCAACTGACATAAACGAAGCTCCAAAGATTCCTGAGGCCAATCTGCCAAAAAGCATACCTCCAATGTTATCACAAAAGGCAGTAAGGAGCTGGAAAGCAATCATTAGTGCTAGACCCAGTACATACACTATTCTTCGGCCATGGAACTCTGAGATTGGTGAGAGAAACACCCCTCCGGAGCCCATTCCCCAAATGAATAGAGATATTCCAAGAACACTGACCTCGTGGCTGACTCCGAAATGCTCCATTATATTGTCAGAAGCCAAGGACCATGCTGAAGAAATACAGGTGACATTGACGCTCAACGACGAGATGAGAATTACAATCATCCACTTGCGAGCAAGCGACATGCTCATGGGATCCTCCTTCCCTTCAAGCAGTACACACCACAGTTTATCCTCGTACTCGTCATTGGAACATACTTCAGAATTCGGATGGGATGGTGAAATGGGACTGGGATTGATGCTGGGAGAATCTGTGCTGGGAGAATTTATGCTAGGAGAATTTATGCTAGGAGACATTGTGTGTGGGCGGCTATATGATATTGGGGACCTTTGTGAGCATAACTGTTCTTGTATAAATCACCAGTATGAAAAAATAGATATAGATGAATTGATAATCCAGTATGTTGAAGAATTAATAAGCCAGTATGGTGATGATAAGAAGATGAGGAACTGCATACGAAACTAAGCCTCGCAAATGCAAAGATGAAATTGGCAAACTAGACATTAAATGTGAATGTGACTCGTTTGGTTTGTGGATCACGTCACAGAATTGGTGGTCTTGAACTTGTAAAGGTCCGGTGCGGCTTTTTGCAACCGGACTGTTATGCCTGAAAATGGTGGAATTTCACGGTCTGGAGTGGAGGAAATCGCAATCCCTACACCAATTCCATTCGACGTTTGTTTCGCCCTTCGTTCCCTACTCACTAGCTTCCTTATTCAATTTAATTTCATTTTTTTCACTTTCATAATTTTTCACTTTTTGCAATTTTAATGCGACTCCGTCTTCTCACAAGACCACTAATAATAGACTGCAAAACATAAAATTATAAATTCACTAAAACAACCCCAAAAGCCTACAGTTCCAAGCCTACAACCACAATACCTTCCCCAGCAAGTCTCAGCCTTCGCGGCCCAGTGCCCTGATTTTTGTCCTCATCGCCCACCGCTGTCACTCGCTTTGTGTCATTTCGCATGCATAGAACCAGAACACGTTGCGAAATGTTTTGTCATGGATGCAATAAAGCTCTCTGATCTCCAGGCCAATGGTCGCCACGCTGACTTGGAGAAGAGTACCGTCATCTCGGATATCGATGACGAGCCCACAAAGCTTCACGGAGCATCTGGACCTCTCCGTCGACGGCTTTTTTTCAACATTCTTGTAGCAGCATCACTCACTTTCACAGTTTATTACAATTACCAGACACTTACCGACAAATTGCATCCGCTAGTTGCCCCGGCATTGCTCGGCAGCGTGTCGGCGGCTTTTGCCCAGACGTTGAATCAATATTTGAGGAAAAAAATCCACTATAATCGGATTATCAAGTTCATGGTATGGGGGTCGATAAACGGGACATTGACGGTGCTTTGGATTGATCTTCTCCTCACGAGACTTGATAGCGCGGTTTATAGAATATTGGTGGATCAAACCGTGGGCGCTCCAGCGTTCCAGGCTACATTTTCCGTCCTCAATTCATTGTGGGAATCCGGCGAATTGGTGTCCACCACCGCCCGGTCGTCGTATTTGAGATCGCTCCGGTACAGCTACTGTTACTGGCCGATTTTCTCGGTGTGCCTGTTCCTCTTGGTACCACCGCAGATGATGTTCCCGGCCAATTGCTTGGCCAATCTCTTGTGGAACTTGATATTGAGTCGATTAACCTAATGTATATTATCTACTTCTTTTGACGAAATGACTTGAGCGCATCCACCTTCTTGCCTCCTTTTCTCTTTCTATTCTTGTGCACCTTGTTCTTGTGGAACGGAACAAACCCAATCTTCTTGGGGTCTTGCCGAGCACTCTCAGGTAACAAGTAATCAGGAACCCGCTTAAGTTGACTCTGAACTTTGGCAGGATGGAGCTCCTTATCGTGGCGCAACGTGGCCAAATCCTGAGGATTCTCCTCGAAAAATCGCTTGAGCTTCTCCGAATTCATAATCTCATTCTTGAGTTCACGAATCCGAGCTTCTCGTATAGCCGCCAGAGTGACGGCCCGAAATGCATCTTCAGCTCTATACCTGAACCCCTCGACTTGTGTCATATCAAACTGGTACGGTTTGATCTCGAATCCGTTTTTAGATTGCAGCTTCACTATACGTGCCAACACTTTTTCATCTCGCTTGGCTCCAGGATTGGTAGCGGTTTTATGCTTTCCCACCTCCTTCACAGGCACAACAAACGACAATGCCATACCAGCCTTTCCGGCTCTCGCAGTACGTCCAACCCGATGGACATAAGCCCTTGAAGTGGTGGGGAGATCAAAGTTCAAAACGCAGGCGACGTTACGGAAATCCACACCACGAGAAACACCATATTCTCCATCGACTTTCTTGCCCTTTTTCTTCTTGGTTTTTTCGGTTTTGGTCTCTTCTTGGTCGTCTTCACCTTCCTGCTCAGTAACCTCAGTAGACTCGTCACTTGCAATAAGCAAATTGTAGACATTTTTGTTGAACTCGTCAACAATGTGCAATCTCGAATTTACCGGCAACTCACTGTTTAAAATACAACAACGAACACCAAATTGCTCGAGAAACAACTTCAACCTGTATCCACGGTCTATATTGTTGACAAAGGCCAAGGTCTTACCCTTTATCAAGTGCAATTTGAAAATAACATATGCAAACAAAAACTTGTCAAATTCAGAGGTACGAGCGTAGAATTGCACGAGACGATTCTGATTCTCTTCATTGTCATTGAGCTTGATAATGGCCGGTTTGGTACAGAATCGTGCCTTCAAATCGTTGACATCGTCGTTGACAGTGGCCGACATGAGATATGTCTGTAAGTTTCTCTTGATGGGCAAAAAGTCATCAAGCTTCTGTAGATCCTCCATGTACCCATAAGAAAGAATGAGATCAACTTCATCGATAGCAAGACTAGTAACAGTGGTGAGGTCAACAATATTCGAATGCTTCTCCAAAACAGTGGTAAGTCTCAGTGGAGTGGAAATGATGATTTCAGGCTTGGCCAGCAACAATGAAACTACAACCTGGTCTGATACGTTTGTTGCCAAGTTGATCTGGGTTATTGAATTGCAGTAAACCAAGAGTTTTTCAATGAATTTGGAAACTTGATTGGCAAGTTCCTTTGTAGGAACCAAGATGATACTCTTGATGTTGTGTTCGGATGAGCCTTCAGAGAGAATGTTTTGGATAATAGGAATGGAATAGGCACCAGTTTTACCCGAACCCGTCGATGCTTTGGCAATAATGTCTCTTTTGTCTTCGAGGGAAAGTGGAATTGCATTAGATTGAATCAAGGTAGGTTTTTCAAAACCCAACTGATCTACAGCCTGCAACAAGCGAGGATCAAGTTTGAAATTCTCCCACTTGGCCGACTCATCTAAGTACTCAGATGCTACCACGGCGTCTGTCATTGGGGAAGGAAATGTGCGATGAGCACCCGATGAGGTCAACTTGAAGAAGATCCTGCATATTAAATTTTCATGATTTGCAGAAAACGAGGATATGTATTAGGCGACTCCCAACGCGCGCACTAGCCTGAAAGAGGACCGAGAAATGACTCGAAAACAAGGGCATAACTTGCAAAGGTAAGAAAGCTTCATATCAGTATACGGAAAGCAAAACTTATAACACGGGGCGTGTGGCGTAGTTGGTAGCGCGTCTGCCTTGCAAGCAGAAGGTCACCGGTTCGACTCCGGTCTCGTCCATTCTTTTTTGTTTCTTGAATTTTTGCATATTCGATTGCAATAGTAATGAATTCTTTTTAATCAGTTGATTATCTTATTGAATGCATGATTATATTAGTATTGTCTATAAATCTTTTGGTCTTTCCTCTTCTTGAATCGCACTCGAGGTGCCGGCAGTAGCATCGGCCGCATCAAAAGATATAGGTGAGAGATTGGCTCTGCTCAATCGCTGAGAGCTGATGGAGGGTCTTCGGGAATTTGATGAGCGGCGCGTGAAACTTTGGCGGATCAGTGCCAATGATGGTCGCCTGGAAACTGCTTGTTCTTCATCAACTGTCCGCGTTGATTTTCTCGTTACGAGACGTCGTATTTGCAGACCAATATAGTCTGCCGACGGAACGTTCTCGTCAGGATCATGATAGCTGCGAATAGATTCACTCGATTGATCTGCTTCCTCGTTTGCGTGAACACCAGAAGCAATTGAAGTTTCTCGTTCGAGTGGCTTGCCCATTCCATAAACTGGAAAGACGTTTCTCGGCGACCTGGCATGAGGACCCCGTGAGCCAACGGAAACATTGGTGCCTATTCTCGAGAGTCTGGACCGCGTGGGAGCAATGGACTCGTTGTATAACGGAGCTGGAGCGTAACCGACCATGGAACTTGCACTGCTCTTATACGACGAATTGTGCCTCAGAATCTCACCATCGTGCTTTTCAGAAGCTACTTCCGCAGCGCCCTCGTCATCTTCTTCAGGTTCAAACTGTCGTATGACTCGGGAATCGGAATTCAATTCTGGCTGTTCGTCTCTCATAATGAATCTGGGAAGTCGTAATTTCTTCTGATCGGACTCGACTGACACCAAATGCGAGTACCATGGAATGGTGACGGCAAAGAAAAAACCGCCTATCATATTCCCAATGGCCTCAGGGAGCATTACCTTCCACACCACCTTACCAACAGATATTGGTGCCGAGCATATAAGACCCATGATAAGCAGAAACATGTCGGCAATCGCATGGCTGAAGCCGATAGCAACAAAGGTGAACACGGGAAGGAACATCATTAGAAATTTGACATGTAACGGTTTGGCCATTATCTGAAGATACACCCCCAAACACACGAAAAAGTTACCTGCCATACTTTTAATCATGGTTTCCACAAACGAAAACAGGGCCTTTTTCATGGTAATAGATATGCATGCTTCCTTAAATGAAGGCTCTTTCCCAACATGCAGAAACCACACTATCACATAGCAAACGAAAATATTGCCCACCACATTGAATGCATAACTAACAGTCCAACTTATGGCAAGATCTATGACTGACACTGCTCCACGTAAGACTCCAACACCAAAGTAAAGAACATTCGAGTTGAACAAATCAGCTCCTAGTACCACAACGTAAAACAAACCAATGGGGAATAGAAATCCTTGAAGGAACGTTATGATACCAGGATCCGTCTTATATATCTCCGGGCAGTTGGCTTGTAATGCTGCATGAAGCATACCTCCACTTGCAAACAATAACCCACCCATGAAAGAATTGAGGATTAGCATGTCAATGGAGAGACGAGCCTTCTTCATGGAAGTGGCTACCACTGCCAACGCCGCCTCATACGTGGATATGTACAAGGATTCATCTACCATGAAACATCAAGTTGGGGATGAAAGTGCGCAAAGTTTTGATGATGGATGCTGGGATGCAACGGTCGAAAATCTTGACTTGCAGTTTTCAACTCTATCTTATTCGGGAAAGCTTTCCGAAAAAAGCTAAAAATTGTTTCTTTCGTAGCCTTCGCCGTGATTTTTGTTTTGGGGCACTCACTCGTGAGAATTTCCGGTTTCCGCGGGCTTTTCTTTGCTCTCACCCACTACATCAGCGGTGCCATTAGCGATAACAGATATACTAGGTTTCTGCTGATGGCTTAGCCTGGCGTTCTTTATCAACCCTTTGAACTGTTTGCGGTATTCCTGTAGCCATTTCTTCACCAGAAAATCTTTGTCGGTGATCAGCTTGAAGCTGATACTGCGGCTTGAAAAAAGATCTGAACCCGCTGATGATCCGAATGCCAGATGAGATCCTTCCCATTGGTTGAGTCTTTGGTGAAGCACCTTTTCCAGCACCGGGTGGTTGCTGTCCAAATTTGAATTGAAGAGAATGTAGAATTGATTATATCGGAGCTCAAGTTGAGTTCTGGTACCGGCTGTCAGTAGTCTTATTTGTGAAAGCTTCTCTTTGAGTCTTGGCGTAGAAAGGGACTTAAAGTCCAACTTGGGTAGTTTCTTAGTCTCTGCGGCATTGTGTTTGTCAACTTCATTGAAGTAAAAGTTCAGATGGTCTTTTGTGGCTCTAGAAATGGGGGAAACGGCGGGTTTAGGTTGTTGGAAAAAGGAAGATATTGCTGAGCTTGATGAACCAGCACTTTTCTTTCGTGGGGTGGGCTTCTTATGGCCCAAACATTCGTCAATATGTCTCGATTGTAGAATCTGTGCCGTCATCTTTCTTGAACAAATGGGACAATCTACAAGTTCGTCTCGCGTGGGAATTGCCGCTGCATTCTTGTGTTTCTTAAGCGGTGGTTCTTCGTCAGAAACCTCGATAATTTCTGGTTTCTGTTCATTTTCAGGTGCATTTTCGTTGCCAGTAACCAGCAATAAATCGTGCCGCAACGCAACATAGCAAGTGATGATTTCTTCGAGCAATATCACTTTCTTGAGGTTACTCTCAAACTGCTCTGTCTTACACAACGGGCAACTGCTGTTGACCACCAAGTATTCTCGTATGCAATGTGAGCAAAATGTGTGATTGCAACTTGTAGTCATTGGAGCTTTCATGAACTCTTTGCAAATGAAACAGCGTTGAAGAGCATCAAGTTCGGTTAGTTTAGGCACTTTTGAGGACTTGAAGTCAGAAGGATCCGTCACGTTGTGAAGATTACTAGCAAACGGATTTTCCATGGTGCTAATCTAGCCCTGCGATCGAGTAACCTTAGACTCGCGTAAGCGATGAGATTCGCGCCGCTAACAAAGTATGAAGAGCAAGAAATAGATAGCAGGAAATAGAGATAGCGAAAGGCCAGATGTGGAGATAGCAATGGAATAGCAAGTAGTAGGTAAGTATTAGCAAGTAGTATAGCAATGACAATAAAAAATCAGAGTTCGTCGTGGACATTCTTAGTCGATTGTTCAACTTGTCCAGACGTTTTTGAACCACTCTTCTTCTTTGATCTTTTCTTTTTTGACCTTTTAGTGGTTGGTTCGGCGGTTGAAGTGGAAGATACAGAGCTAGCGGCTTCAGGAATTATAGTAGATTTGGTCAGTTCATCATTGGTTTCTTCCACAATGGGGGCCGTTGATGGAGTCTGAGCAGGTTGTGCGGAAGGCACTTCTTCCAGCAGAATTATAGCTTCTGTTGCCGACTCTTCGAGTGCGTTAGCTGTGCTTTCAGCAACGGCTTCAACGACAGGGTCTGCGGTTTGTTCTGAGATCTCGTCTGCGGTCAGTTCAGTCAATTCGGTCAGTTCAGAAGCCAGTTCCACGGTCAGCTCAGAGCTCTGTTTCGCTTGTTGGCTTTCGTAGTCGAAAGTTGACAGCTCAATGGAAGCGTATGTCTCTTCAGCAACTTCAGTTGAATGAGCCTCATCAATAGGAACTGCAATGGTGCTGCTTTCAGCATCGGTGCTTTGTTCTGGAGTTTGAGAAGTGTTCTCATTTGAAGCCTCTTTCGTAAGCTTTACCGTTGGCTCTACCGTTGGCTCTACCGTTGGCTCTACCGTTGGCTCTACTGTTGGCTCCGCAGTTGGCTCCGCAGTTGGCTCTTCCTTTTTAGTCTTTTCAGTCAGAGAAACGGATTCCGATATATCTTCAATGATCACTTCCTCTATGATTGATGATGCC
Organism: Meyerozyma carpophila; assembly: GCA_030573695.1. Classification (NCBI taxonomy): domain Eukaryota; kingdom Fungi; phylum Ascomycota; class Pichiomycetes; order Serinales; family Debaryomycetaceae; genus Meyerozyma; species Meyerozyma carpophila. The sequence goes on along the minus strand of JAJMDS010000003.1, from coordinate 465,683 downwards.
TGAGACACAACAGGCTCAGAGCTAGTTGATTGTTCGAACAGTGACACTTCTTGTTGGCTATGTTCCTCCTCCTCAGCCTCCTCAAACTCTTCCGTCTCCAGGCCCGAAGAATATCTATCATCATCATGATCTTCTGGTTCTGTAGATGCATCAGTATCCGAAGGCGATGGGGTCGTTACTGCTGTCGTTTCAGAAGTTATTGACTCAGCTGAAGGTGTAGGTGTCCCTTCACTTTCAGGAATTGTTTCTTGATCATCTTCTGACTCTTCACCCTCGTCAGTTTCTTCTGTTTCTTCGTGATCTTCTGCTTCAGTTGCAGTCTCTTCCTCTTCATCACCGGCCTCTTCACTGTTCTCTTCAACTGAGGCTTCTGTTTCCTCTGAGGCTATTGAAGTGTATTCACCTGAGATTTCACTCAGTGTAGAATTCGTACCATAGACCACTTCCTCTTTGATCTCATCTATTTCTGGAACATCCTCATTTAAACTGGTAGTGGAAGCCAGAGCAGTACTCAGAATCTCGGTGGTCACATAGTTTGTTGTATCTGAAAAGAACGAGGACGAATCAAAGTCTTCCTTACCAGTGATATCTGCCACATTTTTAGTCACCTGGGACACAATATCTTCCAATGTTTCATGGGACTTATGAGCCGTGGATACCGCTTTGGAGCTATCATCAGGAGGGTGGACAGGTGCCACTGGCTGCTTTGAAATACTGTTGGTCTCAGATGTGGCTGATGCTGGACTTTCAACCGGTGGAACTTCGCTCGTTGCAGCTGTGGTATCATCAGTATTGGCTTCTCTCTCTGTGTTCAAGTTGATTTTTTCCTGAATTATCGAATATCCTATTTCTCCGTAGTGTTTGAGATGACTGAGGCCAATTTTGCCGTAGACCTGAGCCTGGTCCCAAGCAACAAGTCCGTATTCACGACCCTGTTGAAGGTATACTTCGCTATTTTGAGAAGCGAGCGCCAAGTACTGTTGTAATTGGCCGGTTTCGTGAGCTTTTTGCAAGAAAATACCAGTGATCGCAACGAGGACAATCATGATCAAATAGTTGAAAAGTGAACCAATAACCGAACGGCCCTTGGCATAGTTGGGACGCAATTTCAATACTTTTACGTTTGCGTCGGAACTACCACTCGCCAATTTGCTTCCGTTGGGACAGAACGACAAACATGTAATGGCAAACTTGTGGTAATTCTTGTATGTTTTCAACACCTTGAAATCGCTCAAGCGGAAGATGTTGAGTGAGCAGTCGTTACCAGCAAATGCGAGCAAGTCCTGAGCCACCGATATGTCAAAGGCAACACATCTCATTTTGGACTTGATTTCCTTTATTCTGTCTATAGTTTGGTTTGCGGTGGAATATTGGATGAGAGCGACCCCCTTTCCGTTTCGCAATGCTGCCACGATGACCACGGTTGATGCATTAATGTATTTCACCTTTGACAAGATGTATTTGCTGAGGGTCTTTGTAACCGCGGGTGATTTGGAACTGGAAGACACCACCGATCCAGATGCAGGGTTGACCACTTCAACAGAGCTACCAGTGACATAGCACAACGACTTGCTATTGTTAGGGCTGAGTTGGAAGTCCTTGATTTCCACGTCCGACGAGGGAGTGTACTTGAATATAAGGTCCAAGGTGTCAGGATTGAAGATGAAAATGGACGATGGGGTCTTGGACGTCATGAGACATCCCAATGATCCGTCCGATGAAACACACACAGCCTTTGGATACTCGCCCACCTCTTCCAGGGAAATCTCCTCTTCCAACTGCGCAGCATCTTGGAACCGCAAATGCTCTTCCAGCGTATAAACGTACTTGCGTAGATTGTGGTTGATGTTCATTGATTTCGCAAGTTCTTCCGATTGGTTGCAACCGATGAAAACCAAGTGGCCATCGTCAGTGCTTCCCGAGATATCAACGCACATGGGCGAGTCTTCATTGTCTGGTAATACAATTTCCCGGAATTTTTGGAGTCTTCGAGATTTATCAGAAACTTTGAACAGACATTTGATCACAGTGATCTTGTTCGGCAAGCCATGGTTTCCCTCGCCACCGCCTCCGGTGACGAGCACAGCCTTGTTGTTGATGAAACGAGCCCCGAAAATGGGATAACCTACGTCAATCCCTGCCGAATCTTTGGACATGTTGTACATCCTCCACGCGACGTGGCTTCGATGGTTTAGACTCTGGTGTGTGGATGCGGGTTCTGGTTACTCGCGGGAGACGACGCCGTGATGTTTGGCTGCACCTGGTTGATGAAAGCGCTCTGTGTATCGCTGCATGTTAGCCATGGGTATGTGGGAAATAGAGCGTGCACGTTCCCGCTCCAGTACCAGGGGTGGGACGTGGATGCGGTGAACACCACCAACTTTTCCAACCATCCGGGCTATGGCAAAATTGGAGGAAAAGTGGTGGATCCCGATGAAGTTCGGCAAGTAATTGAAGGCTTGGGAAGCATTGTAGATGTCACGCTGGAGTACGATATGGTTATTAGCGGCTACTGTCCGCGCCCAGAAACCGTGGAGGCTGTGAGGAAGCTTTGTGCTGATTTAAAGCCGCTGGTTGTCTTGGTGGTGGACCCCGTACTTGGTGATAATGGAAAACTCTACGTTCAGGAAAGTATAGTTCCCGAATACGAGAGGTTGATGGCAGAGTGTTCGGTGTCTTTGACCACGCCCAATCTGTTTGAGTTTGAGTTGCTTTCTGGTCATAAAGTGAACTCCTTTTCCGATCTCAAAACGGCCATCGATGCGTTCTATGAAAAGTTCGGTATACCCAACGTGGTGATCCTGTCAATTGACATCGGGGGACAATTGTATGCGGTGGGGGCCCTGAGGGAGTCACGAATAGGACAAAAAATGAAATCGGACTCTGGTGATTTGGACGAGCTTGGCATTTTTTACTTTCCCATCGAGAAGTTGGACTGCAATTTCAACGGCAGCGGCGACGTCTTGACGGCTATCGTCTCCCACTGCTTTTATAGAAACGGGTGCAAATTGACCCCAGAGACCCTCAGTGAGGCATTGACCAAACTAGAACATATTCTCAAAAAGAGTATACAGATAGAAGCCCAGAAAACCGGCCAGCGTGTGTCGCATGTCAAGGACATCCAGATCGTGGCCCTGCGAGCAGTTCTCGACATGAACCCCACCATGCGTCTGGTATTCTGGATAGATAAGGAAAGTTGCAAAAATTGAAAAAAAAGAAAAAGTAGAGTTTATGGATAGACAACAAGAACAATATACAAATGCATCATTTTCCCGTTCTCTATTCTCCATCCTTCATTTTCTATTCATCTCTATTCTTCATCTTCATTCTCCATCTTATTCCTACATGGCCCACATCCTACCACCCACCCCACAATACCGCGATCACGAACTGACTTGATAAGACCTCCCATGGGATCCAAACACAAGAAAAACGCCCTGACAAGCCTAAGGGCGTTTCTACTCATCTTTGTCACTGCTCTGGTAGCACTCTTGTACCTACACCAGCCGCGGAACTTGATTTTTCCTTCGTCATTAATTCAGCAGTTGCCATCACTGCCACAAGAAATCGCCACAGAACAGCCAAAAACCCACACCAAGTTCCAGCTTAAGCATATATATCATCATGGGTCTGGTAAAAACTACAAAATACACCGGCGCCTTGATATTACTCCCGAATATTTGGCCAAACATGAAGCATATTTTCAGCATTTTACCCTGGTTCAGTCTGGAACAGAAGAAGTTTCCATTGATAACTTGGATTCAGTGGTGGCCCAGTACGACTGGCCGAAACACCACCAGGGAAAGAACCCGTGGACCATAGAACTTCCCATGAAAACTGCCAAGCGGCCGGCTGTGAGGTTGAAGCAGAGACATGACCATGACTACATTGATTCGTATCTCCAGTATGCACTTTCGGTCAAGAGTAATCCCCAGCATATTAACAACGTTCATCTTGAGTGGATCCTGGAAGACATAGCAGTTCCAGACGTGGAAGACAAGGACACGGTAGTATCGCTTGCTACCATTTCCTCGAATGCGTACGTGAGGTTTCCCAAAGACGACGACGAGAAGAAGAACCTGGACTGGGTCGATGTGGGGGAGCCGTGGGTCCCCGATGACCGTAACAACAACATCGAATTTGGGTGGGGAGACGATGGACTTCGCGGACATATCTTTGTCAGTGAAGACAACAAGACGGTGGTTATTGGTGTCAAGGGTACGTCTGGAGCCGGGCTTCCTGGGTCGGGGTCCGAGGAAACGCAGGCGAACGACAAGACCAACGACAACTTGCTTTTCCTGTGTTGTTGTGCCCGGATTAGCTACATGTGGACTACGGTGTGCGACTGCTACGAGAAGACATATACCTGCAACCAAGACTGTTTAGAGAAAGAATTGGTGCGCAAGGACCGGTACTACCAGGCGGTGCTTGACCTCTACCGGAACGTCACGGAGATATACCCCTCCGAGAGCCATGATATTTGGGTTACGGGCCATTCTTTGGGTGGAGCTTTGGCGTCGCTTTTGGGTCGAACTTACGGGCTACCTGTGGTGGCGTACGAGGCTCCAGGGGAGATGCTAGCCACCCAGCGTCTCCACCTTCCACAGCCGCCGGGACTCCCCAAACACGCGGAAAACATCTGGCATATCGGCAATACGGCAGACCCCATTTTCATGGGGGTTTGTAACGGAGCATCCAGTCTGTGCAATCTCGCGGGCTATGCCATGGAGACAGCGTGCCATACCGGACGCCAGTGCGTGTACGACGTGGTTACCGATAAAGGGTGGCATGTAAACTTGCTCAACCATCGCATTCACACCGTTATCGACGATATAATTATGACCTACAACGAGACCGCCCCATGCGCAGACCAGCCTCCATGCCGGGATTGTTTCAACTGGAGATTCACCAGCAGAGACGACAGCCTTGACGACGAGCCGCCGTTGCCCAATCCGTTGCGGCCGGGCAAGCCCACTACTACATCCTCCACTCTACACCACACTTCTACCACAACTTCCAGCGAAACATCCAGACCCCAGAAGTGCCTAAAGAGAACTTGGTACGGGTGGTGCGTGGAATGGGGCGATGAGCAAGATGCATGAGCAGCCGAGCACATGAAACGGGCCAAAAGGGTTGATGAATTGAGAGACTTACGGAGGAAGCAATCGCTAAAGTGGACTAATGTGGGCACCGGCTTCGGTGGGTTGTATCAATAGGCGGAATTTGAGACATATTTCCCCATTTCATTTTTGACGATTAAGCGACTGTGATACCGGCGTGGAGCGGTAATGAACCAGAGCCGTGACCAGAGTGTGCACACACCCCGGCTTGTTCTTTGATGCCGCGGCGCACGAGGCTGTAGTTTCCTGTTTGGTATAGTTTCTAAATTTGCGGCGTGCACACAGCTATTATTACTCCCGAGGCCAGCCGCAAACAAACATATCGTCGCCTAATTAGGAAGGGGACTTGTTGATGACTAGCAACCTGCACTCGGGCTCAAAATGCGTTATATTGCGTCAGGACTATCCAAACTTTCTTCTGGCTGTTTTCTAACATTGATACCATGAGGTTAATTACAGGCATCTTTAACCTCTTCTTCCTCGCAGGGTCAACCCTCTTGTTGGTCTTTATTGTGTTGTCGGGTTCAACCAACCATTTCCCCTTCAATCGGTTCTACTGGTTAAAAGCCGATACGTCGGATATTTCCAATGCTTACCTGACTTCGTCGTGGACTTTCTGGGGTGTTTGCCAGAGCAATGACTTCAGCAAGTGTAAGCTGGGCCCAGCCTACCCATTGTCGCCCGTCGACAACTTTGACACCACCCTGTCGGTTCCTAAAGATTTTGTTGAAAACAGGGACACATATTATTATTTGACCAGATTTGCGTTTGCATTCGAGATAATCGCTTTGTGTTTTGCCGGAGTGTCGCTCATCATCGACGTGTTGGGCTTGTGCTTCAATGTGATCGATAGAGTTGTGATTGCATTTATTACGTTTGCTCTCTTCTTTGCGGCTGGTTTTGCAGCTTTACAAACGGCTGCGGTGGTGTTGGCCAGAAACGCCTTCCTGGACGAAAACAAATACGCCCACATCGGAGTCAAGATGATGGCCATTACATGGGCATCGGTGGTTTGTTTGTTCATCGTGTGGATGATTACATGTTTTGCCAACATTGCAACATCGTACAGAAAACACATGAGTAGGGTTAACGAATACAGAGCCCAGGAAGGAGGTGCTGCTCCCGCGGCCGTCGGTGACGACGAATCCGTGGCCAACGACGAGTCGTCGTTCACCAGAGCTACACCTGCTGCTGCCGAGACTAATGAGGTCAATTCCAACTCGGGCGGCATTCGGTTCTTCAAGATCAAAAGAAACCAGAAGGTGTCCGATGAGGACAGTGTTTAGTACATAATTAGTTAATTGTTTGAGCCTTGGCGTAGCTACTCGGGCGGACCTTGCTCGGGTGGGGCAACTTTTCTTCCCCACATGTTGCGCGGAGTTTCCACGCCCGAGAAGCTTCCCTCAGGAACAGTTTACGAATTTAATTGTTGGGTTTTTTTAATTTCTACTGTACTTTTTCGATCCCATTGCAAGCCAACTGGTTCTACCGTCCACTCCGACCATCTACCGAGACCGTTCTTTTCTCTGGGCCTCCCATCGTGGTATAGTTTCTGTCCACGGCGTTTCCGCTCGGCCATACGACTCCTGCATTGTTTTTTTTCAAAATTCGCTATTGTTGCTGAGTAGAACAATTGGCAGATCAAAACTCATAAATCAAGTCTTCAAACTACCTACTGTTGCGATACCGGCTATCCAGCATATCAAAATCTTTTCCCTGTGTGCCTTATCTATAAAAGGTGCTGCATAACCGGGGCTTTGTGTTACTAAACCACGGAGGGCTTTCGGCGTGAAGCGAGCAAACCGACTTTATCTACAAAGATTACACCGGAAACGCCCACTTTTTGGCCTACAGTGATACCAAAACCCTGATATTACCGACGTGAACCCCGTACTCCAACTCCCCATCCACAATACTTGCTTTAATTGGCCGCTTCAGGACCCCTTGAGTTTTGCTTATCAATTGTCAGCTTTGTTACTTCCACCATGCCTAACAACGAACACGGCCACCACCACCATTTCCGAAACATCTTCCGCAAAGAAGGGAGTCCTTCGTCGGACTCGGGCGGATCGCATGTGGGACTTTCCAAGTTATTTCACCACGGCGAGAAAGAAGATAAACCCATATCGAGAACCCCTTCGGTGCTTTCGCTCAAAAGACACAACTCCAATCTCACCCGGTCGACTTCCAATCTCGACAAGGAGCCGAAAAAACTCTCGAAAGCTCAGACAATGGCGCATATCCAACAAATGAACCAGAAGAACGCCAAGAGTCTTGCCAACCAAAGGGTTCCTGCTCCCATAGGCAACCACGAGAAGATCAAGTACAACCCGTTCGGCATCAACAAGACCCCCAGTGCCTCCGGATCTCCTAAAAATGCCAGTTTTTACATGGCAGGTGGTGCCGATGGAGGTCGAGTGCTCTCCAACCCAGTGGCTAATCCCAACGACTTTTTGCCTGAAGACTTGTTCGAGGAGCACATTAATCTCCTTGACGACTTTGAAATCGACGTGAGTACCAAGAAACTAGGGGACGGTGGTTCCGCCGATGTTCGCATCATCAACGCTGCAAACCACAAGAAGCAATGCTACGCGCTTAAAAAGTTCAATCTTTTGTCCAATGAAACCGACGAAGAATTCTACAAAAGAGTGGCCCAGGAGTATATCATATCCAAGCGTGCAGGCGAATCGAGACATGTGGTAGATACCCTTTCGTTGGTGCGAATCCAGTCACAAGGCACCATTACCAGAGGATGGGGGTTTGTGCTCGAGTATTGTAATGGCGGAGACTTGTTCAATGCAATTGTCAAGCCTGGGTGGAAGCGGACGTCGCTTGCGGAAAAGTTTTGTGTTTTCAAGCAAATTGCCTACGGGTTGAAGTTCCTTCACGAGCATGACATTGCCCATCGAGACATGAAGCCAGAAAATGTGTTGATTGACAGTAATGGAATTGCCAAGTTGTGTGACTTTGGAGTGAGTGTTTTCGGCCACACAACCCCTGGAGACTTCGATAGCGAATTGCACTTGTGTTCTACCTATGTTGGATCTCCTCCATATTCGTCGCCAGAGGTTATGAAAATCAAAGAAGCAAGCAGCTCTGAAGCAAAGAGTCTTGCCTACGACCCGTTCCAGATGGACGTATGGGGGTTGGGTATGCTCTTGTTCTGCATTGTATATTGCGGTGTACCATTCGCAGCCGCTACTCCCAACGACCATGGGTTCCGAGACTACAAATTCAACCACGACAGGTTCACTTCGGACCATCCCACGTTCAAAAACAATTCCGATTTCTCCAAGGGTCCAGGGTCGGAGTTCAAGTGGGCAACCCAATTTGGATCCAACGGAGCCGCCAGAGTAGCATGGAAGCTCTGCGACCCATCGGTCAAGACAAGATACAACATGGACCTTCTATTCAGAGACCCGTGGTTCACAGGCTTGGAAATGTGCATCTACGAGCACCCGGATCAAGATGTCAACCCGCTTGTGCTTGGAGGTTCTGCCAACTCGAACCTGTCGTCGGTAGCTAATTCGAGGGCTCCGTCGAGAAAGAACACGATTGTTACTTATGACCACGAAAAAAGCGAAGATGGAGAGCACACGCCGTACCGAAGTATGTTGGACTTGGCCGGCGCCTTACCCCCTTGCGACAACAAGCCCGATAACAAAACCGACGATAATGATTCTTTGCATTCGGCGTCGTCATTGTCACACACACCTTTGAAACTCACCAAGAATGATCATACAAGTTCAGTGGATTCCACAAACAGTGAAGCCGGCAAGCCACTTCTGCCTTCAAGCAAATCCCTGGCAGAAGACAAAGGTGACGATAAACTGTCGGCGGTGAACTTGCCGTCGTTGCGAGAAAATGTGGAGCATTCATTCAAAGACTACGAGAAGGATGAGGAAGAGAAAGGGAAAGAAAAGCACGTACCATTGCCCAAGCATAGAGAACTCAGGACCAGTCTGCTGTTTCAAATGGACTCCAATGGGGTTTGCGATTTGGGATACAAAATCAAAAAACATAATCATGTTGATATCAGCAATATGGCGGTAGCAGGAAGCATGTCTAGGCGAGACGCCAGACGATAAATACATGATAGTAGGAGAGAAAATAGGCAGTAGCAAGAGAAAGAGAGAAAGTAGGCAGTAGCAAGAGAAGGAAAAAGGAAGATAGAGTGAAAACTAGTCTAGTCAAGGAATGAAGGTCGTTCCTACGCCGCTTCGTACAAGTACATGTATTAAAGGATTACTTATGCTTCCAAGGAAACTCTACCCTTAGGGTTGGTCACCTTGACACCGATCTTCTTAGCCTTGGCAACAATCTCAACTCTGTTCTTAGCAGAAACGTTGTGGGCAATCTCAGCAGCATAGGTCTTGGTGTGCATCAACAAAACGTCCAAGTCCTTGATGTTCTTGACGAGGTAAGCTTTGTGACCACTTGGCATCATGTGTCTGGTCTTCTTGTTGGAACCGTAACCAATGTTAGGTTGAGGAATGGTACCTCTGAATCTTCTTCTAACACATGAGTCAATACCCTTTTGCTTTCTCCAGTTCTCAGCAACACGCTTGAATTGGTCAGACTGGTGTCTCTTGAACTTTTTGTGGTGCTTCTTGACAATCTTTGGGTGAGGAAGAGATGCGGCCACTGATGTTAGTAGGGTTCAACATTTCATTTATATCATTTGCACGGAGCCGGGGCATGCTGCTTGTCGTATGGACCGACTACAGGCCCTGGATGCTCGATATTTTTGTGATAGCGTTGATACATACTTTTTGCTGTCTAACTGTTCGTTCTAAAAATTTTCACTTTTCTGGAGACCTGCTCGCACAATTGTGCACCCACACACCGCACTATATGCACACCAATACCAGGGCTGCACCCTCGCACGATAAGCGTGTAACGCGGCACGTGACGTATCCACCATCGATGCTCGCAGCCAGTGCGGCGCTCGGTTGCGAAAGGCTCACCAAGTGGCATTTGGGCTAAGCCTCTCGCTTCGAGTATATCTCTAAAGACGTATCCCTCTCTGTTCTCAGCATGGTTGGTCTTGTCAACTTTGTCGATTTCGGCGATTTCAAGATCGTCGGACACCCAGACACCCACTTTTAGGTTCTGCCAAAAGGTTGCGAATGGTAAACACGGTTGCGGCAGGACATATTCTCCATAGATTACTTCAAACTCAGTAGTGTGTTTCTTCTGGAGACAGTACAATGAATTTCGATGCTAATCAAGTCCTATATATATGCATCCAGTTTGTAGCAGCCTGGATAGTCTGCTGGTATGCCATATACTTCATAACTGGATTTCATCTTCGAAATATAGGAATTAACAATGGTGTGCTGTTCAACCGAGTATCATTCACCTCCAAGTCCATACGAATATCAATTGGGACTGTGCGGTTCCGATTATGGGGAAATACCCGAATGCTCATATTTGATGAAGTCGATATTCAATTGCGACAATCAAGTAAGAAGTCCAAACCAAAGGGCCGAAAACATGACACAGACACTCCAGAAGACAACGATATTCTGGGACACCCTAGAATTTTCCCCAAGAATTTTATTCTCAAAACTCTACTCAGATTGCTCATCAAACTCATACCGAACATTGACCTTGAAATACGACATGCTACTATTCATGATAAAAAGAAACTGGTATCCAAAGCCGAGTACATCAGAGTAACCACAAAGTCTCAAAAGGCAGCTCACAACAGGATATTCACATGTGTGATCAACACTAATAATATAGACTGGCGTCCTTATAATTCAGACGATACCAGCGAAGACCCACTCTTATCGCTCGCAACCCTAAAATTACAATCGGGATTGCTGGTCAATCTAAACAATGGTGAGATATTCGATGTTCAGTCGAAACTTTTCACCGACGAGTTCAAAGTTCGTGCTTTTCCCTTGGCCCAATGGGTCGCTCAAAACCTCTCCTCCAAGCACGAATCGGACGACAACTCAGCTCCAACTACAAACAGCGAGGGCCAACCAAAATCCATCATCCGGCTCATTAAATGGCACAGCTATATTTATCGCTGCACTGACGAAATCTCACTCATGTCTGAGAACACTATGATCCTGGAATTCCCTTTTTTGTCGGCTGAAGATGACTACGATATCTCCAAGTTTTGGGATCAACCGGACCACAACAACCACTTCAACGTCCAAATCAAATCCTTGTCTCACACAATCCGCAAATTTGATAAAGATTCAGCAGGATTCCATGTGTTGTTCGACCCAAAAATCGATTCTCCTGTTCAGGCAGTAACCGCTCTCCAAATCCTAAAAGTTGAGTTTTGCCGCAAAGCTCAGAATACCCAGAACCAGTCTCATGTCTCTGAGATCATTTCAATTCCAAGTTGCAGTGTTACACACAAAGGGAACATGTCCGACCACTTCGTCAAAGGAGATGGTTTCAAAAACTGCGCTATCGAGTTGTTTGCCTCGTTAAGTAACCCAACACTTGACCTTGATGCCGACCAACTTTCAACCATCACCTACAACTTGATAGCACTCAAGAAGTTTATGAAGGCTAAAAAGTTGATGAAGAAGAACGACATCGACGTTGACCCACATTCCGATGATATGAACGACCTTGATGATACCAAGGTAGAAGCTTTAGAAGAAGAATTAAGCACCTTACAAGATGACCATTCACAAGAAGAAAAGTTACTGAATTACCAGAACGACATGGCTAACAACAAAGCCAACGACATACGGTACCGTGCCAACATCATTGGCCTTCTCAACGAATACTACCCCAAGTTGAACATGACTTTGATCATGGAACAGCCGCGTATCATAATAAGACAGGCAGACGAAAACCACAACTGCCTAAAACTTGTGAACTTCTCATATTCGCTTTTGAACATCCATGTTCTAACTACGGACCAAAGGGATTACGATGCAAGATGCCATATTCTTCATCCTGCAATCACCTACCAATCACAAACTAATGACTTTAATTTCTCCACGGCCAAACATGAAATCTTTTTGTCTGAAGCTTTGACTTGTCGTCTTCAGGTACTCAAGAGTTTTGAAGTGAAAGCAGACTTTGAGATATTTCAAACTTCCGTTGAGATGGGCAAATTATCGCTACTTTCGGGGATCAGCTCACTAATGGATGATTTAAGGAAGTCAATCACTCAATGCCTCCAATCTAGTAAAATCTTGGAACAGATAGAGAAGATTGGAAACGACAGAGCAAGGAATCAACATAAATCACTGACTGCTCAACCTTCTGTTCTATTCCACCCTTTACCGCCATGGCTCCTTGAGCTCAACTTTGAGCTTTCAAACATTAAGATTAATTTGGGATCTCGTTCACTTCTTATTCCTGAGAACCAAGCCACAAGTATAAGCAATGACATTGTTAATGAAGACAAATTTGGCGACTATAATCATTTGCAGTCTACCTCATTTAGTGTTGGCAAAGTTCGTGTCCAATACTTGAATGGTACAGATTTCGAAACAACGACCGCAATGACACTGCCCGCTTCATCACTGGAGACCTTGGCCGAAAAGAGAGTTGAGTTGTGGTCTTTGAACTCCAAAATTTCAGATGTTTCGATGTTTATGGACCTAGATGTTAGAAACCCAAAACTGCATGTTTTGACGGTACCTGACATTGTCCTGGAAGTCTCTGCTTTGCAGAAATCGTCAAATCTTACTTTGCAATTTGGAACAACGGTTGAAACGGGCAGTTTGAGCTATGATACCTTCAAGTTGTTTACTTTGCTTGGAACAGTAGGCTTGTTCAAACTGCTTTTTGCACCATTTAAGGCAATGAAAGAGCGGATTTCTAACAAGTCAAGGAGCCTGTTTGACGACAATACGCCTGAATCAACACCTCCGAACTTCGAATTTGATTGCTTAGTCAAGTCATTGGACGTCGTACTCGAATTGAGTGAAGAATGTACTGTGAAGACCCAGCTCTTTGACGCACAATTCTCAAGCAGAGCAGGAAAGCAACACGTATTTTTGAAATTACTCCGGGCTATGATCAACTCGCCCACCGTACCAAATTCTTGGAGTCGTGTTTTGTGTGTGGACTCGTTGAACGTCAATATTGATCCAAAATTGCAAGACCCAATTTCCGTGGACACACATTTCATCAAATTGACCCAGCCACATGGTCTCGTTGTATACCATCTTTTCGACAGTATGTCCATAACGATCAAGGTGCTCAAGCATCTCGTTGCCTGTTTGAAATCTGAGGCTGATAAATCTCGATTCGTAGCACCGAGTGAATCAAAGGCTAAAAAGATTCCCAACGTCAAACTCAAGTCTGTTAAGGTCCATTATCAAATGGAAGACGATCCATTCGAGTCTGAACTCAACATGTGCTACCAATTGGGTATTGTTGAGCAACGAAAGCGTCTCGAAGAACAATCACTCTTTGATATGAGTTGGAAGAGGAAACAGAGCAATGAAGATGAGGAGGAAAGCCAGTCAACAGAAGAGTACGAATCCTTGCTAGGCAAATTGCATTCTCAAATGGCACGCTCTTGGATAAGAAAGGTCAAAGTTTATCAGGCAAAACTCAAGGAGGAGTGTGCTGCTAACAAGAGTTTCATATTCGGGAGCGAATGCAAGTTGGATAAGGTTTGGAATAAGGACATTGTTCCATATCTGTTCCACGCTCCGTTGTTGAACTTGATATTACTGGAAATGGATTTGGACCTTTCTTCAGTTGAAGACTTGAAAAAGGTTCCTGAAATGATCCATTCGCTTGGCCAAGGTGTTCCCGTTGACACTAGGTATTCGCTTTTGCTTCCTCTATTTGTCAAACTTCAAGTTCTGGAAGCTCGTATGCACATTCGTGATTATCCTCTTCCAATGCTCTATATTCCCAGAAGTGACAACAGGAAGGTGTTGGGCATGCAAGGAAACTTTATCGTCTCGGAAGCTCTCATCACGAACAAGGAGAACCTTCGGCGAATGCAGGTAGCTTTGAGTAAGGTGCTCAAGGACACAAAGAGTGAAGAGTTCTATTCACTTTGCATCGACAAATCTCTTTCCACGGTGAAATTGTACTCAGATATGAAGTTCAAGATCCTGTCTTCTGAGCCAGCACGTTTTGTCTGGGGCCAGTCATACCAGTTTGGTATTCAGCAGATTATGCTTAATATGGACCAGTTCTCTAAACCGCCGGTTGATCCTTCGGCAAAACTTGGATTCTGGGACAAGCTTCGATTTGTTTTCCATGGCAAATTTGAGGTCTCTTCTGATACTGGTTCAGGGTTAGAAATTGCCTTTAAGGGATCCCGAGATCCTTATAATTTGTTCGGAGATGGATGCGGTTTTGTGTTGGCATTTAATGACAATCTTCACTGGAAAATTAACAAGGACGACGACCCAAGACACTTCTTTGAAGTACACGCCAAAAAAGTCTCATGGTACATTCCCAACTACATGAAAGCTCCGCTTGTCGCATGGTCAAGAGACACCTCAAAGTCGATTTACCTTCCAGACTCGACGAATGTAATTACATCTTGCTTTGCTTACTATCTTCAAGAGAGTAAGCCCCAATCTGGAAGCCACAAGGCGAATATAATAGAGAAGCATGTTGTACGTTTGAGTGGTGGCATTGATTTCAAAGTTGGATTTATGCTAGAGCGCAAGGACGCAAAAGGCGAAAGGACGTTTGATTGCAAGCCTCATTACGACGTAAACCTTTTCAACCCAATTTACACCAAAGAAGGCCACGATTCTTACGCCGGTTTCAGAAGTGACTACATTCACATGTCCATTGGTTTGGAAGCGAATTCGAAGACGTCAACGAACGCAATCTACTTATCGCCCAACACATTCCACCAGTTCTTCCGGTGGTGGAAGTTGTTCCAAAGTAACATGATGCTTCCTGTTAGAAAGGGACCCATGTTTGGGGAATTGAAGCAATCAGTTAAATTTTCACAGCATTTGATGACGAACAAGTTCCAGTTTCACATCAAGTCGTTGTTCATTACCCATGTTTATCGGGATAGCCCTGATACGGACAACGATAAGATGCTGTGTGTGGGCCTTAAAGCCAAAGTTGAAGAATTCGTTGTTGATTTACACCTGCGCAAAGAACAGAGAACCATTGTTCATGAGGCGCTTTCAAGAGACCAAAAGACTATGAAGATGAATTTTAATATTGGCGAAGTTCATCTCAACGGCATAGATCTAAGGCTAGTTAAGGGAGAATTTGACTACGACGCTTATAATCCAGAAGATCGAGGGGACCGTGAAATGAAATTTGCATCCTTTGATAAAGATAAATCTTGGCTTGATGCCCGAGATTTTGAGGAGGTACATTGTCCATCCGTAAAGAGTGGTGGAGATGTTAAGATCTTCCCATTAATGTACTCAAAACGGTTTACGTATTTGCGAGATACAATGGACGAAGGTGACGAAAACGAATTCGGCAATGAAGATATACACGAATGCTCTCTAGATACCTCCGACCAATTATCACCAGCGGAGGAGCTTCTTCACGAAAGAATAACAGATTTGAAGAAGCAGGTGACAAATTGTGATTCAAAGCATCTTGAAGAGAGAATTGATTTCATTGAAAAAGAATTTGGAAAAAAGAGGTCTAATTCTGTTATTTCGCAGACATCTATCGGCAAGAAGACTTCAGATGAAAAGTTCCATAACAAGTTTGCCCTAGTGGGCATGTTCTTGAAATGGAATATTGACAGCAGAAATAACCTCATGAAGTACATGCATTATTCTCAACTCAAGGGAATGATGATGAAGTATCTTTCTTATGACTCTATAAGTACTCTCGAGGAGCTCCAAGAAGAGGCAGACAAGATGCTAAATGATGCCGAGTCTTCTGCCTTCTCCAATGAGGAGCATAATAAGCTCAGTCACTTGATGTCCCGACGCCGAAATCTGGATGTGAAAGAGGATCAAACTGCAGAAGTTCGCTTGAATTCATTCTCTAAAATATTGAGAACATGCAGCGATGGAGAAGACATTACCGAAGATTTCAAGGTGGAGATTGTATCCCCTCAGATTCAAATGCTGACTGAGACCAATCCAGACGCTGTTGTGTTGGTAACAGCACCCAAAATCGATATCCAAATTGTATCAGTTGTCGAGGAAAATTCAGACAAGCTAATTATTAATCCGAAAGAGTATCTTTATCGATACGGAGTTGTTCTTCATGAAGCTAACTTTTTCGTTATCAGGAAAGAAGATGCAGACAAGCCAAACGAGTTGGCTCTTAGCAGTAAAGCATATGGATCCAAAACTAACTGGCCACCTTGGCTCGGTATAGAAATCAGTCAGCAAGGACGATTGGCGGGAACAAAGAAACTACTTATTGAGAAGATGTCACTTATGGTGATGTATGATCAAATCCGGCCCCTGGGCAAGAAGATCTACCAGAACGAAGACTCGTCAAATTCTGCTCGTGAACTTGGGGTACTTAAAGATGGGGAGCAAGAGCATAGTTTTACAGTTGACAAACTTTGCATTGATATTCCGCAAGTGGTCATCACGTCTACCTCGCAGCAGTATTTTACGTTGTATTTGATCGTTCTTGGATTATTGTTCTACTCCGAGCCTATGAGCAAGTCCTTGACGGAGCGGTTAGAAAAGTTGAAATTCAGTATTGATTTTCAAGACTTGGGTGCACTTCATTCCAAGTTAACCCAGCTCCACAATTACTACCAACTTATGGGATACTTGCTACGCAACTACGAATTCCGACTGGATACTTTGGACAACGACACCCTCAATGATGGGCTAACTATTCGGTCAACGCAAGATGAAGTCGCCAGAGAAGTCTATTCTTTGATGCAAATATTATTATCTGGTGACTTCAACAGCTCCAGTCTGAGCTCCAAAGCCAATGCCGAGTGGTTCATTCGTACGGACCAAATTATCTTGCACATGCTTGAAGATGATGGAGCATCTATTCTCGACTTGGCAATGGCCAAGAGCAACTACCGAAGATTGGTTTTTGAAGACGGCTCCAACATCAACAATATCGACATTGAAATGATGCAAGGCTTCAACTTGATAAAAAACGCACACTATCCAGCATTCATTGAACCGCTAGAAGAACATATGGACGGCAAGCAATCGCTCGTGAATGTGCGATGGAAGATGAACCGACCCATAGGAGGAATTCGTATCATGGAAGAATTTGAAATAAATTCACAGCCGTTGAACGTCAAACTAGACGAAATAACTGGCGACAAACTTATGAAATATATCTTCCATTCGGACCTTAGCGACTTGAAAGAGAGTCCTATACTTCAGAAACAGAAGGAGAGTAAAGACGGAACAGTCGAAAATGACAGTACGGAATCCGACTCAGGTGATCTGGACTCAGTTAAGAAGCAGTCGGATTCTTCCGATAACAGCAGCAGCAGTGAATCCAAACGCAAAAAGATCCAACTGTTGACCTCGAGTCAGACGGATTATGAGTTCCATGATCAAGTGGATGACATGATATCTCGGTCTAAGCAATACTTGAGCATTATTGACTTCAAGCTCAACAGTTTCAAGGCCCTGATCTCATTCAAGTATAAAACAGGCATCAAGAGATTGCTCAATGTGCAAAACTTCATTATCAGTTTCCCCGAGCTTGTCATCCATAGGCGAGTTATGTCACTTCTTGAAATTGCAATGATGGTAAAGAAAATCGTGTTGAGATCTGTGCTAAGGCACACTGGCAGTTTGATCAAGAATAAGCTTACGGTACAGCACCAACCCAAAAGAGTGATCAAGGCGCCATTGAAGCCCATCAAAAAGTATGCTCGGTTCACCAGAATCTCTGAGTTGAATCTGGAAAGCCATGAGTCATTAGGGACATGATCATTAATGTATTTACGTAGCAGTTGTCTATACATGTTGTCTTTTTGGTTCGTTAGCCATCATCTTCTTCTTTCTCTTGCCTCGTCTTCCACTGTCGTCACCATCACCTATATCGTCGCCTCTCATGAACGTTTGCTGATCATTGATAGCCAAGTCGACAGTGTTGAAACCTGGAATTCCATTGATGGAAGTCTTTTCGAACTTGAGGGCTTCGCCTAACAATCCTGGGTTAATGGCCTTGATAATATCGGGCGCCTGGCCCAAGTTGGGGTCCAACAAACCAGCAGGAATAGGCTTCGTAGGCGGTATCAGGTGTTTCCCCGGCAAATCTTGAATGTGGTTCTTGTATGATTTACGTAACTTGACTCCTTTGGTACCGTCTGGGTTGCTTCTAGCAAGCGATTTCGCTATTGGTTCTAGTCCATATAATGCTAATAAGTTTTGCGTCGGGGATGGAACTGGTGGATTATAAGATTCTATGTTAGCAATGAGGAGCTATTGGTGAAGGAGATGGAACTTACTTTCGGAGTCAAAGAGGTAGAAATCGTATTGGTTATTACCCTTCGGCATGGTTAACGGTATCTTTTGAGAATCTCTCACTAACTATAAAAAGGACCTGTGCAGGAAGAAGCGAAAGAAACAGTACCTATTACATATTTCTATTGTACTATCAATACAGGTAAATCTAAGAACTAGTTGGCGTGCTGGCACTATGCTCAATAACAATTTTCACGAGCATTACTTTTGGTACCATTTCACCTATTTTTTAACAGTGCTCCATCCTTCCTTGTCGCCAACAGACAATTCACTGGTCTTAGATTCTAATGCAGAAACGGCATCATCACCGGTCTTCTTGGCGGCCGGCTCATCGTCAGATTCTTCATCTCCATCACCCTCCACGGCCAAGACTTCATACAAAGATTTCTTGGCCTTTGGTTGTTCCTTCTCGTTCTCTGGTTTCGATGCGTCCTTCTTAGGCTTGCGGGGCTCCACGGCTTGTCCACGTTTCCAGTCCAAAACAGGCTCTGCCTTCTTGGGGGTTCTGTTGCTTCTTTCGCGGGGTGGAAGGGTGCCCAGACCTCTGGCGGAGCTCCAGTCGAATTCTGGTTCTTCTCTTCTGGGTCTGTCGCTTCTTTCTCTTGGTTCTCTTGGTGGAAGAACGCCTTTGCCTCTGGCAGAAGACCAGTCAATGTCTGGTTCTTCTCTTCTTGGTCTGTCGATTCTTTCTCTTGGTTCTCTGGGTGGAAGAACTCCTTTACCTCTGGCAGAAGACCAGTCGATATCAGGCTCTTCTCTTCTGGGTCTGTCGCCTCTGTCCATTCTTTCCCTTGGCTCTCTGGGTGGGAGCGAACCTTGGCCTCTGGCAGAAGTCCAGTCGATATCGACTTCTTCTCTTCTTGGCCTATCTCCTCTGTCTCTGCCGCTGCCTCCAGTGAGCGGACCTCTGGAGGCTCTCCAGTCCATCTCGAAAACATCCTGCTTTTGAGGGGCTGCTACGTTGACGAATATCTTTCTTCCGTTGAAATCGGACAAGGTTAACCGTAAGGATTCTTCCAATACACTGCGGTCGTTGAAAGTAACGAAACCAAAACCACGCAATTTACCGGTCATGGTGTCCACGGGCAACTTGATTTCGGTGATCACATCTCTCATTTGCATTCTGTCTTCAAGGAAACGTGCCAAGTCTTCCTCGGTGACTTCCCAGGGCAAGTTTCCAACCCTGACTCGGTATGGAGGTTCATCGGGAATTGGGTAATCCTGTCTTTCTTGTCTCTGGTCCTCGAAACGCGAAGATCCGAACGACTCTTGTCTTCTGTAGGTGCTTGTAGAAGCTCCGGTGGTTGGTCCCGTTGTGGGGACTCCAATGGACGCCATATCGATCTCCTCGTCGGCCCATGAAGATGCTCCGCCATAGGAGTCATCGGCCCAGAAGGACCCCAAGTCCATTTTTACTGCTTTTTTAGGTGCTGGGTTAGTTGTGATCTCGTGATTGGTCCCGTGGTTGCATGTACATACCCATGTTAGTGGTGATCCGTGTTGAAAATTTCAAAATTTTTTTCGCGATGTGTATTGAGGCATGGCTGCGAAAAGCCAATTAATATAAATATTATACTCGTTGTTCCACAACGTCTCTCTCATTATAAATAACATCGGTAGGTCCACTGTTCCGCTGGGCGCTGGACTGGGCCGCAGGCTCGGGACGTCGTATTTCGTTGGGCATTTCGCTCAATATGTTCGCACTTTGTTCGGCTCCACGAGACTCATGGTACAACGTTATTACCGCCCAATTGTAGAGATCCTCTCTGGTAATTCCCATGATTCTCCACAAGAACTTCTTCAAGAAGTGGCCGTGCTTTTTCTTGGCGAGAACGTTGGCTCGTTGCTCGAGATTGTAGTGGGCATTTCTGGAGTCCGCAAGAATGAGTCGCACCCGTTCGCTGGTGGGGACCAACTCTTGGATCATTGCTCGTAACGTAGGATCGTTCCTGAGCATATCAATATCAATGACGAAGTCTTCGTCATCTTCTTGAGCGCCCACATGGTCGCCCAAGTCTGTTGGACTCGTGCCAGTAGTAGCCGCATCTGGGCTCAGGCCAGGCAGGTCTGTGTCTGGTTCACCGTTTTGGCCCTCAGCGCCCGCGCTGTTACTAGCCGTACCCTCGTTCGCCGTGGATCCTGGTTCGGTAGCATTTCCCGTTGCGACTCCCGACTCGGCTTTGAAAAAGTAATCTCTCTTACAGGTTGGACAGCAAGCCCGTCTCTTTGTGAGCCACGGATCCAAGCACTCGGCGTGGTACACATGTCCACACAAGAGACCTCTTACGATATCGTCGTTTTCAAGTACTTCCAAGCAGATAGCACAGGTTCCAGAAGTGAAATGGAGGCCGTGAGCCTCCTCGGAGCTGCCAGATGCCGACAGCAGGGCATCCAACTTGCGCAACTCGATATCATCGGTGGGCCCCGAGGGGGTGGTACGTGCGTCCGAGTACTGGGACGCTTGGCTGGAGGTTGCATGGAGAGCATTTTCCGCGGCATCGTTGATCTCGATTTCGTCTACATCACTCATGTCTTCGATTTTGTGGTGGTTCATCAAGTCGCCCTCTTCCTGGAGCGCCCCGTTCCGGATCTCGCTGTCTCTCTCCTGGCCGCCGTTGAGCCAGTCGTGGTAGGTTTTCTTGGGGAAGAGAATCTCCACCTCCTGCTCCGTCAACTTTTTCATTCTGGAGTATCGGCCTCCGCGGCGCCGTCTGCGCCGGTTGCGGCCAAGAAGCCGTCTCTCGAGGATCTCTCCTCGGATGAAATGGTGGGACCGAATATACTCGATGTGTTCCTGAAGTTCATCGTCGGTAAGTTCGACATGAGATGCGGTTTGCGTGGTGCCGCCAACGAGGATATTGTTGTGGCGCCGGGTGAGCGGGTACACATGGAGCCCGAAGTGGGAGCGGACAAAGTAGCGGATGGTGAAAAACACAAATAAGAACGCAATAAATACCCCTACGGCAAGTGCGAGAAAGAAGAGCACCGTGGACGGAGCGTTACCCCCGAAAGTGCTTGAAGTGAACCCGGACGAGGTGGTCGACGTAGCGGACGCACCCAGGGACGACGACGCCGTGGGAGCCGAGTGGGTGGGGGAAGACATGGTCTAGGATTTCAAATCTATTTTCGAGATTCGGTGGAAACGGCAATTTAACGGTTCCGAAAATATGTGGAGAAAAACCTTGAAAACTGGGATGAGGCTCATATATGAGGCCAGTAGCAGTGGGAAAGTTATAGCAGTACACCCGCGGGCCTTATAAACCCAGAATATACGACTTTGGTCTGGCCGAGGTAAATCAGGCTATGCGTCGTTCCTTGCCGCACGACAGATTTGTCTCCATCACGCCCGCAGTTCGGCCGATAGTGGGGTAGCGGGACAAAAAAAATGACGAGATAAGGAAAGGGAAGGAAACGGAAGGTAACGGGAAGGCAAAGGAGAAGAAGGGAGAAGAGGAAAAGCTAGTACAAGCTAATATAAGCTAGAATAAGGAAAGGTAGATAGAAATTTATAGGAGAAGCTAAAAAAGGAAAAGCTAAAATTAGCGTATAGTAACTTCGCATCCACCGATTACCAATCGGTCCGCTGTCTCACATGGACCTTCAGCAGTGGCATCCGCTCAGCATGCTCTAGTCTACATCTCTTAGTTCAGCATATATTAGCCCTGCATTTACAACTTAGGTGCCTCCTTGTAGGAAATAGCAGCTTCCTCACCCATGGCAGAGATGATGGTAACCAACAAGTCCTTACCCTCATCGAACTCAGATTGGATCTTGTCACCCAACTCACCCTCGGGGATCTTGACATCGTCCTTGGTGTCACCATCCTGGGTCATAAGCGACAAGAATCCATCATCAATGTCCAACAATTGGTATTCCTGTCTGGAAACATTTGGCACCTCCATGTTGTGGGTGGATGGAGACAAATCTTCCAACTTCTTACCAGTGAAAATGTCAATGGCCACCAAGTGGACCTTGGCGTGACCGTGCTTACCGGTCTTGGAGGTGGACATGTCGACAATCTTACATGGTCTGCTCTTGATAACAACGTGTCCGTTCTTTCTCAATGCAGAACATTGCATTGGGAAGGTCAAAGCGGCACCGGCATCGGCGGTCTCAAAAACGTGCTGGAGTTAGTATTGGAGCCAAATGGTCAAAATCGACTCGGCGATGCCCATCCGGAACCAACGAAAAGTCATTGCAACCAGATGAGAAAAATCGCCGCTTTGAAGGTTGGGTCTTCACCCAACCATCAGAATCACGTCGGTGTCCTTGTTTTTACACCCCATAGTTACATACTTCTTCTTCAGCCATATTGACGATTACTTATGTTCTTCAACAGTTGGTTGAAATTTTGTCGAGTGCGGGACAATTTTTCCTGACACAAAACCAAAATGGCAACACTTGCCGCGTAAATCCTGGCACGTCGCCCGCCCTCGCTCGCGTACATACAGGTACATGCCACAGTTACCCGGCGCCCCGCCGTTTATGGCAATCTACAACATTAGCCCATTGGAAAATGTAAAAGGTGTATTAATTAGCTAGCCGTAGTGACTGGAATCCCCATCGTTTCCGATTCCGACTCTCCTTCCTTTTTCACGCTCTCTATTCCAGAAATCTCCGAATCGTCTGGTGGTTGGCTGTTGAGCCGTGCATCTCCACGCTTATGCTTTTCTTGTCGGAGATGGTCAATTAAGCCACTCCATTTATCTAATAACTCGTTGCACTTCTCATGTAGTTTGAAGCTGTCGGGGTATTCCAAATCGGGATCTTTCAATATACATTTTAGAACCTTGTGGATCTTGGTGGTACTCAAGAGGTCCAAGTTCATGGGGAACTCTGCAAGTCGGTGAAGAATTAGTCGTGCTATCAGTAGTTCGTCCACGGTGGGAGGAGGAAATGCCCTGGCGTCGCTGGGCGTAATTGGTTGGTTCCGTTGAATTAACGACCGTTGAAGCTTGATGCGACAAAGCCAAAGTTGGTGCTGCCGCTCTTCCTCGGTCAACACCTTGGGCGGACAAGGTTCTGGTTTACTTCGCTGCTTGACAGTGCCGTTACTACCATTGGCGGACCGGCGCCTGGTAGTGGCCACGAGAGGCGTCGACAGACGAGCACGTTTGCGTCGATGCGTCATGCTTTCTTCTTCTTCCTCTTCGTCTTCGTCTTCTTCGGCGTCTTCTTCGTCCTCAAGTGGGGCCGAGCGTCCTCGACTACGTCTTTCATTCACCCGCCGAGGGTCTTTCCTGGTTGGTTTGTCAACACTATCTGCGTCCTTATTATGCATAACTTCTTCTGCGTCGTCATCTCCGTACTCTTCCACATCCTCGTCTTCCTCTTCTTTTTCTTCTTCAAATTCTTCTTCGTCTTCGTCTTCCTCGTCTTCTTCTTCACCGACATTCGCGTTCAACTTCTTCATGAACACATCAAAGTCCACACCTTGAGCTGCTATCAATGCGTCTCCAACGACCAAAGTTCGCTTGGCGGATGTGCTCTTCTTCTTGCCCTTATTGGGGAGCTTTGAAATGCGCTTTCGCAACTCCTCGGGCGTCAACTCTTCCAAGCTCTTCTCGCTGACCCAATAGTAGTCACCATCTGGAATGAAAATCACACAATACTCGGTCGACTTCTTCTTGGCTCGCATTATGTTCTCGGGAATCAATTCCTCAGGCATCACAAACGAGGGCCACGCTGGGAACCCTTGCATCTTGGCAAGAACCAACGTCCGCGGTTTGAACAATGGTCTTGCTCTCTTTGGTGGCATTATGTATAAAGTTGAAATCTAAAGTTGGAGTTGAATGAGCGCGTGGGGATATCAATTGATGGCACCCTGATTGAATACTGGCTCGATTGAATCAATTGAACCGAAAAGGCTCACAAAAACGATGGAGGACGTTTGTGTATAGTTGTGGAAAGATGGGCCAAAGTCGAGATTCTCGCGAGAATATCAATTACCCGGTCCTCTATGTGGCACTATCCGCTGCGATACAGGCTCGGGAAGTGTTGTTATGCTTCTTGGGTATATTGCTCTTGTAAACACGGCAGCTATTGTCGTAGAGAATCTCACCCAAACAGTGGTGCGCGGACGACCGGTGTCTGGGTGCGGTCTCAGAGACAGAAGAGAAGGTTGATTATACAACGAGAAAGGTGGTAGGACCGGGTGGAATTGACATTATTGAGCAGGGGAGCTGTTCATAGTAGTTCCTTCAGACATCGTAAAACTATATATAAACTTAATTACCCCGGGGTTCTCCTCTTTTTTTCCACGATTCCTTTTTATTCCTCTCTCCATAGCGTCATCTTTTCAATTCCTCCTCTAATTCCTCCTCTTTTTTTTTTGCCCTCCCGTTCCCCTTCCTTTTTCCTTCTTTCCCTCCCTCCTTTTCAGTGCAGCCTTTTCGCAGCCTACCTTCCTGTTCCGGCATGTTCCTCCTGTCACCATTTTCGGCTGCGACTTTTTCTCTCGACTGATACTAACGGTTAACCCTGTTTTTGTTCTGCTATATTTGAGCCCCTGTGTCCCTATTAATCATATATGCTCTGCTAAGAGTCACCCTGGCAGACACAGACTCCCATCACACTTCGCAAACCAAATTTTTTTATTCTTTCGTCTCGTCTAAGAAGAACACATTTTGCAAGCAGGTGCAACCATTTCGATAAGATTTTCAGCTTTGATAATTGGCTCCACTAATTACCAAAAACCGAAACCTATACCTTCGCTATCATGTCGCTATCTCAAACTGTACGAAAAAGAACTTTGGAGTCGGAGCAGCAGGTCCAAAAACGACAAAAAGTTGCCAATATCGATGCCGCCGTTCTTCATTGCATTCCTCCCAATATTGTCCCCTTGGTTCAGCCGCCGTTCCACGAGTCCAACTTCTTCACCGACTTGGAGCCCCGTGACAACCCCAAGCTTGTTCAACAAATCACAAACATAGTTGCGAAATATCCTCCTCCTCCTCCACCTCCGCTTCCTGACCAAACCCTGCTGACGTCGGGAGGGATCATGGTTCCCTTTATATTCCCGCCGCCGCCCATTTTGAAGCTCGAGTCGGCCGCGGATTCATCTCCAAAACGACGTTTACGAGGCTCGGACCACGACAATAAAACCTACGTCGAGCTTCCTCCTTTGCCGTTTCCTCCACCAAATTACATGTCATATCCATTGCTTTCAGACAGAAGCACACTCGCTCCGCTGGAGGTTATCCAGTCGTTTTTGGATGCCCTGCAGAACCTTCCAAGAACAAATATGGTAGTGGCTAGCGCTGCGGGCTCGTTGCTTGACATGAAACATCAAGCTCAACAGGAAGGTCTCACCATTGAAGA
Organism: Meyerozyma carpophila; assembly: GCA_030573695.1. NCBI lineage: Eukaryota > Fungi > Ascomycota > Pichiomycetes > Serinales > Debaryomycetaceae > Meyerozyma > Meyerozyma carpophila. The sequence continues at coordinate 439,885 of JAJMDS010000003.1, read as the reverse complement.
CTTTGAAAATGGAAACACTTACGATGCTGGGAACGTGGACACAGAAGAAGCAGAGGAGTACATGGCGTACGCGGCTGGGGTAGATACTTCGGAGTCTGTGGATTACTACGATCAGAAAAAACCTTCACCTTCAACGGTGGAAGTCAACAGCAGCTTGTATTCAAGGCTACTGAACGTCGCCCCTCGTATGAGCTCTGTGGGCAGAACAAAGTCGAGGCTGCTGGCGGAGCTTCCAACCCCCAACTTAGACATCTTCCAATTCAGTCATAACCAGGTCCCTCACCCAACACCTTCCATATCACATCCTTCCAAAGATATCGTGACAGCAAATGGTGTTAACAAGGAAAGAAGACGGGAGGATCTTCTTCGATCCGCCAACCAGCTCCGGTCCTTCGAAACCCGCCATCGCCATCAACTATATGAGCACAAACGACAGCAATTGTTGATGAGACTCCACAGTTTAACATCGTCGAAAATCCTGCTCACTGATGAAAGCCTCATAGTCAACGACGACCTCAGAGCCATACAGCGAGAACTAGAGATTCAGAGAGACATCGAGATCTACAGGCTCAAAGTGAACCAGAATTACAACTTGTCTAGTAACGTTCAGTTTTACTATGAGAATTGTGACCGAGCGTACAGACGATACAACTCCAATGTAGTGAGGAAATTGAAAAAATTGGAGAACTTCTTCCAGTACCAGTACGACTTGTTCAACCAGTTGTTGAACAATGACTCCAGCGACGTGTTTGATATCAAGACTAGAGACTCTGGGAAAATTTATCACGGTATATCTCAGCGCAACTTTAGTGCTGAGATTAAGCAAAAAGAAACCCCCGCAGTGAAACCAGCACCGTTGATCCACGACTACATGCCATTAACCTCACTGGCAGAGTTTGATATCATTACAGGAGACGGACCCAGCAAGATAAAGCAGAGCAATTTATCTGCCAAAGACGCCAAAAATGCCAATTTGCACCACACGATTTTCCAGAGTGCTCTTTACGATCCTTTCACTTCCAACTCCGATACCAACTATTCCGAGCTGAGCACCAGTGTTCCTGCCACACCCAAAAGAAGAGGACGGAGAGCAGCCACCAATCTTGGCGCCGACACGCTTGAGCTTTTCGATAGGCAGTCGAAGCATTCGGAGGCCGCCTTGATTGCTCGGATCATGAAGAACTTTGTGGGACCACAGGGGAGCAAGCCCGAGGAACTCACTACCGATCTTGACCAAATGGGCATCACCACCAGGTGGCCGATCTAATTATTGGACGTATAGTATTAAAACACATATGGAAAACAATATAGTACAGATCAGTATTCTTCGAACTGAGAGTAGATGGCAGTCACAACATTAGCAGCACCAATTACCAAGGGGAAGTTACCCAAGAGCGCGGTGAATTGTCCGTAGATACCAAGTTGGATGGCAACGAAGTTCTTCACCGCGTTCCAGATTCCCTTGTATGAGGTCAAGGTGGTCAAATGGCCAAAGTTCTTGGTGATAAAGTAGAAGATCAACAACTTGGACAACGCATACACGAATGGGTCAAACTTGTAGATACGGGCGACAATTCCAGCATCTTCGTCGTACACAATCACTCGGCGAGAAAAGTTGACATAGTAGGAAATCACCAATGGCACCAAGATGGCGGTGAAGGCCCAGTTCACGGCAACAGACAACACCTTCAAGTCCCACAAAGCGGTGAGGTCGGGGAGCGGGAACGTGCTCGTTGACAAATACTCAATGTTGTCCTTGAACACCTGGTGCACGGTAGGATTGTGCTTGATAGGTTTGATGGGCACAAACGTGTACAAGAAGAACGAAAACTCCAAAAACACCTCCAAAAAGTTGAGTGTGATCAGCTTGGAGAGGTTTTCTCTCAACTCGTCGTTAATGTCCAACGTGGTGATTCCCACCTTGTCGGTGAGGCCAAGAACCAGCGAATAGGCCCGTTCGTACAAGTCAATTGCGGGATCAACCACCCACTCCTTGAGGTTGATTGGGGGCCCTGGCTGGTAGTCCTCGCCTGCCTCGGCCTCCACGTCCTCGCCAGCATCCTCGGTAGCGGTTTCCTCGTCGGAATCCAACTCCAAAACACTCTGAACCGTCAAGACTCCGTCTTCGGGATGTTCGTCAACATAGGCCGTAAACTTGTCTACCAACACTTTTTTCGTATCCTTGGCAAGGGCATGGATGCCGATTTTCTTGGCGGCCTCCAAAAGCTCGTCTTTCTTGAAACCACTTAAATTGAGTTCCGACATTGGTGTTGATAGTTGCGATTCCTCTCCTGCACTTATATTGGTGTTTTTGTTTATCCTGTCTGCACGCGGCCAAATTGTCATGCAGGGCCAACGTTGACACCCGTGCCCAATCGGGAAAATATGCCGCCTGCATAATTGCTGCCCCATCTGGTTTATGTGCACCCCTCCAAAATCATCTGTTTCAACTGTTGGTCATTCCGCCACTGCCCATCAACATTGCCCATGCGACTACTTCGCCGGCTTCCGACGAGGCATTATACCTCCAAAGTGGCGTCTGGGCCCGAAAAACCTCGAATAAATGAATTGGGTATCCAATACCTTTCGGAGTCTCTCCACAAGAAAGTGTTTCCGAAAACCTCTGTCAATGATTACCAGAAAAAACAAGATACTGCTCGGCTTCTGCTCGCTAAAAAACACCTCAAACACAACGGCCTTCTTGACCGCAAAACAAACATCGAAGAACCCCTCCAATTCCCCCATTTTCCCTCACTAGTAGGCGCCAATATCGAAGAGCATTTCCACAAATTGGGCACTCTGTGCTCACAGCCGTATCTCTCCATGGCAGAACGGTTCCTAGCGACGGCTGAACTTCCGCAAAAACCACAAAAATGGGTGTTTGAATCGGGCTGGACTCGATACACCCCAGGTGCAGACCCGGAAGCCGTACCCTATCCCTCCGAGTCCGAGCTAGTGTTCGACGTCGAAGTCATGTATCACCGGTCTCCGTTTGCTGTGATCTGCACTGCGGTGTCGTCCAAGGCGTGGTATGGATGGGTATCACCGCTATTGACCAACTACGCCATAGACCCCGGCTACGATGATTGGGAACATCTCATTCCGTTCGACTGTCTCAAGAACCCTAAACTTCTCGTGGGCTACAATGTCAGCTACGATCGTGCCCGGGTACGTGACGAGTACAACATAAAGCAGTCACAGGCTTTTTACTTGGACGGAATGGCCCTTCATGTGGCCACAAGCGGCATCTCATCGCAGCAGCGACCAATGTGGCATAAGCATAATAAGGCCAAAAAGACAACGGAGGAAGAGCTGGAACTCTTCGTCCAGTCTGAACTCGACCAGGAGCTCAGCGATGACCCATGGCTCAACAAGGGCTCACCAAATTCCCTTGCCAGTGTTGCCAAGTTCCATTGCGGAATCGATGTGGACAAGTCTGATCGTGAGTTTTTCGAAACGACAGACCCCCAAGATATAATAGACAACTTCGATATGCTTATGGACTACTGTGCCAAAGATGTCGATGCCACGTTCAAAATCACCGCAGAATTGTTTCCTCGGTTCCGCAAAAAGATTCCTCATCCAGTATCGTTTGCAGCCTTAAGGCACCTCGGAACATTGGTGCTTCCTACCACAAAAAAGTGGGATACCTATGTTCTGACGGCGGAGGACTGCTACATGCATAATCGACAGCAGGTTTCGGAAATTCTCAGGGAACGTGCCAATAGCTTGGTCTCTTTTGTTGACGCAAAGGAGCCACTTCCTGATGTCTCTGATGACCCGTGGCTTCGTCAACTCGACTGGACGTTGAAGGAACAACGGTTCAAGAAAAATGGCGAACCAGTTGCAAAACAGGCGTTTTTGACCGGATATCCTGAATGGTACCGAGATCTTTTCCGCAACAAAGAAAAGGAAATGAACATTTCTGTGAGAACGAGAATTACACCACTTCTTTTGAAACTCAAATGGGAAGGATACCCCTTGCTCTGGACCGACTCTGCTGGTTGGTGCTTCAAGGTTCCCGACGAAACAAAAGCAGTGAAACGAATGACAGACAAGAACTACACTTTGGCTAAACTCAGTGAAGAAGATCATGAGGCTCTTCTTGATGAACTTCGAGACAATGGCTATTACCAATTGTTCAAGGTTCCTCATCCTGAAGGACCCTCCAAGCGATGTACCTCTGTGTTATCAAAGAACTATTTACGCTACTTTGAAAATGGAGTTCTTTCGTCTGAATACGAATACGCTCAAGACATTCTTCGTCTCAATTCCGAAGCCAGTTATTGGATGGGTAATAGAAACCGTATCTTGGATCAATTCGTGGTTTATTCAGATACCGGTGGCTCCAAAAACATGTTCTTTGACACAAAAGTTAAGAGTCGAGAACACCCAGACATGGGAATTATCCTCCCCAAACTATGTTCCATGGGCACTATTACCCGCCGGGCAACTGAGAATACTTGGTTGACGGCTTCAAACAGTAAGAGCAACCGAATTGGATCGGAATTGAAAGCTATGATTGAGGCCCCAAAGGGTTATGCATTTGTGGGTGCCGATGTTGACTCAGAAGAATTGTGGATTGCATCGTTAGTGGGTGACTCCATGTTTAAGATACATGGTGGAACCGCCCTTGGATGGATGACATTAGAGGGTGACAAGACCGAAGGAACAGACTTACATTCGAAAACGGCAGAAATCTTGGGTATTCTGAGAAATGATGCCAAAGTGTTCAATTATGGCCGGATTTACGGTGCTGGAGTCAAATTCGCTACTACTTTGTTGAAGCAGTTCAACTCTGAATTGACAGACGCTGCCGCTTTGAAAGTGGCTCAGGACTTGTACGCTCGCACCAAGGGACAAACAGGAAAATCAAAGTTTCTTGATCGACCTGTGTATCACGGTGGAACTGAGTCAGTGATGTTTAATGCTCTAGAAGCTATAGCATACCAAGAAGACCCTCGTACTCCGGTTCTAGGAGCAGCTATTACCGATGCCCTTTCAAAGAAGAACTTGAACAAGAATATTTACATGACTTCGAGAATCAATTGGGCAATCCAAAGTTCTGGTGTTGATTATTTGCACCTTCTTTTGATTTCAATGGAGTATTTGATTGCTCGCTACCAGGTTGATGCCCGTTTGATCCTCACTGTACACGATGAAATCCGATACATGGTCAAAGAAGACCAGAAATACAAGCTTGCATTGTTACTTCAGGTATCCAATCTTTGGACAAGAGCCATGTTTTGTGAACAAATGGGCTTGAAAGAGGTTCCTCAATCTTGTGCGTTCTTTTCAGAGGTTGACATAGACCATGTTCTTCGAAAGGAAGTGACAATGGACTGTGTTACACCATCTCATCCGGATTCCATAGCACCTGGAGAGAAGTTTAGCATCAGGCAGCTCTTGGAAAAGTGTGATAATGGAAAGATATTGGACGAAGGACGCAAGAAGAGGGGATATAAACCTCTTGATTATCAGTACCAGCCACAAGTACCAGTACTCCAGGCTCTACAAGACGATTCCGAAAGCTTGGCTTTGGCGAAACTCAGAATACAAAACTCCATTGACAAAGCCGAATGGAGGAAAGAGGTAAACCACTTCATCAAGTTACAAAAGAATGAGCAATTGGACGAGATCGAACGGACTTTTGAAAAGACTTCGATCCTGTCCAAGCCACGAAGTCGTATCAAGAACGATTTCGATGTGTCCAGTGACGGAGACGAGGCGCTTCGTCACGAGTTGGCGGCCCTGGCTATTGAAGGCTACGATGACAGTTTTGGGGATTTTTCAATGCCTGGACAACCGGTGACCACCGAGAGACAAAATGCGTTCAGGTACAATAATTACAGGCCACAGAAATTCGATGTCCGTACCAAAACATGGAGCACCAAGGTTCCCAGGACCCAAAGCAACATCAAAGAACCATCGTCGACCGTCAAAGATAAACGGCAGGTTCTAGGGTTCAAACCCTTTGCAAAGCAGCGCTACGAAGCAAGACGATCATTATCAAAGGCGACAAAAACGGCTCGTTCTGCCACCGACCGACGAAGAGGCAGTGCCTGGTTCGATTGGAGAGAGGTGTGGCGACGACCGAAGCAGCGATGAGCTGTAGATGTTGCATTGATCGTGAAGGTTTCTATTTTTCGCTCGGTAAGAATTGGGTAGAAAGTTTCTAGCCATTAATAACCCCCACCGGCGAGCGAATTGCGTTGCTACAACCACCGTGGATTGAGACACTGGTGCTCGACGCTATACATAGATTACGACGATATTTTTAGAGATGCCTCGTAGCAACGGAGTGGCTCAAAGTCACATCCGCCGCTTACGTCATGGGGGTGTGGTTTGACACCCGCGTGCGTTACTGTGCGGATAACTGGTGTCGGGTGCAGTTTCCCGATCGCCCGTAACCTTTTTGAGCATCGCACCTGCCCAATCGGTCCGAGAACACAATAGCCGGGTGCACGCCGCACACCGGCCGTAGAAGCCGGATACACGCCAGATCGTAGGTTTGGACGGGGGTTATTGCCAAGCTGTAATCAATGGTTTTGTAGCATGATACCGTGGTTCATACTTGTTATATCGTGTAAACGATGTTCCATTTGCAAATCTCCAGCGCCCCACAGGGCCGACGTAATTTGCTGAACGTCTCGGTAAATCCAGGAACGAGCCGACCTCTCCGGACTTTCTACCGAGCGGTTTTTTTTTTCTTTTCTCATTCGTCGGTTTGAGGCATTAACGAAAACATATAATACCCCGTTCGCAGGCTTGTAGTTTTTGAAAAAATTTACCTTCCAATTTTTTTTTAATTCACAGACATGCTTCCAGCTGGTGTTATCTTGGTGTTCGTCTTGGTCTTCTTGGCTTTCTGTGCCGTCACTGCTGTGACGATTCAAAAGAAGCTTAAGGCTAAAAAGGCCAACCAAAGATTCTAAGAATCTTATCAGGCATTCTAACGACAAAATCGACTGCGAGGATAATTGGTGAAACGGGTATGTTTGGCGTGGACCAAGGCTGGTGAGGGGATTGAAGCCGAAGCAATGGGTAACAAATGGACTATGCTTAAGTGAATAACCAATCTCTAGTTTTTTTGTTATCTTTGTTTTTGGCACCAGTGTCCGACCCAGTTTTGGCTATGTTGGCTGCTTGCTTTCGTATCTCTTGCGTGGTTTTGTCGTTGTGGCTATAATACGAAACATCATTGACCATTTCCCCTTAAACATTTCACTGTTGCTATCTATCATATCGTGTTGTTTTCTATTTGTTGTAATTGTGTAATTGACGGGATTTTTTTTTATTTGGGAACATGGACACCGGGATACATTATATACCTGTTTTTAATTGATAAACCATAAAAGAGTGTAGACAGACTCTCATGCTCATTGTTGTCTCGTTGTTGTCTAGCATTGAAATTCTACCGCAAGTCTATTCGTGTATTCGGGGTTCTACCAAGTATCGTTGTGCTAGCGTCCTTGTTGGTCCTTGTTAGCCCTTGTTAGTCCTCGTTCTTTTCCTCGTCGTAGTCTTTCATGTAAAATGCATGCAAAAGCGATCCCACCGCTAATATCGACAATATGTACCACGACACAGGAACAATTCCCATACTATCAGTATAAGAAATCAACCAACCCCACAAGAGAGGAGCAATGCACCGAGCGAGTGAATTGAGACTCAAATTGAGTCCATTGACGAGTGCTCTATATTTTGGAGTGGCAGCACGATGCTGAAGAAGCACCGCATGGGGAAACGCCGTGGCTGTGGAGAAAGTGCACAACCCACTATTGACATACAAGAGGATGGTGGTGAGGTGTGGAGGCATTCTGGGGTTGTATGCGGGGTTGGTGAACACTATAGTGGGAAGCACCATGAATACAATTGGAGGCAAGCAAAGCGAGAGTCGATACCCATTGATGGTTCTCATGTTTCTGTCCATCCAAGGAAACAAAAGCGACACCACAAACACCCCGAGGAAGCCGGTGGTGGACAACAATTTTCCAATTGAGTCAGAATCGTAGCCGAAACCACCGGTCATTTTAAATGGAAAGTGCAAGCTGGAGACGGTGAGCTTGCCAGCCATGAGAACTGGCAAAAACTCGCTGTACACCAAGTTTTGGAACGCCAACAAGAAATTCGACGTGATTGTTTGGAGAACTGGCGATGTGAGTACTTCTGAAGAAAAGATAGAATGAGGGCCCTCCTCATCGGCGAACGATGCTGGGAACGAGGCATGCGAAGAATAGCGACGAACAATCGCTGCTGACATTTGCCTGGAAAGAGGCGTAGTGGTAAACTCAGCTGAGTCCACCGATTCGCTTTCGCTATCATCACTTTCCACGGCAGCGTAGATATCTGGGGAGCGGGCCAAGGGAGTTTCTTCGGTAGCGGGACTTTCCAACCCGTCCAACTCGTCCAAAATCTGGGGTACACGTGGAGTCAGCGAGTCTTGGATCTCACTCCTGCTTGGCCGGTGCCAAGGTCTCGGAGGCATCTTGTAGCCCAACCACGTCATTATGGTGTCTCCGATATCGAGTCCTCGGTCCTGCCTGTACTTGAGACGATAGTGGGTCTCTTCAAAAAAGAGAAAACACACTGTGGCACTGACTACGAGGAAGAAAGCCACCACCACGTTGGAAAGAGCATACGGGTACCGGTTCATGAAATCGTTATACATGCCCGAGGTGTGCGGTTCGCCTCGAGGTCTGGTGAGGTACTTGGATCCACCAATTAACGGCCCCACCACAGACCCGAGGTTCCAGAGAAGTGGTACGGTGGAAAATGCCACTGCCTGGTGCCGTTTCTGGGTAGCTATTTCTCCAATTGAGGTTCGGATCACCCCGACGTTTCCATTGACGGCGCCCATTGCCGCTCTAGCAAACAATGCCATGTAGAAGTTGCGGGCAAACCCAAACATGAGCATACAGCATGCCAGACCAAGCAACCCCGTCATCAACACCGGCTTTCTTCCAATTTTCTCCGATGCTTGGCCCCAGTGTACGCTACACAAGAATTGCATGAACGAGAACGCTGCCGCCAAGTACCCGGAGTATCGGGGGATTTGTGACTCGTCGGCGGCAACTCTGAAGTCTCTGACCATGAAATAAACGTAGGGAAATAATGACGTGAACGAGATTGGTTCCAGAAATCGGATCAAACTGATAACCACCATCTGCCACACGGGGAACCCTTTCATCTGTTCTCTGAACGTGCCATACTGAGGCATGGTGAGTGGAAGGTAGTGTGGGTTTTATGACTCAAGTATGGAGACGAGAATTAATCTGAATCTGCGCGTACATGTGCAGGGGCTCACAACGAAAGACACCAAGAAAGAAAAGGAAAATAAGAGAAGAGGAAGAGGAAGAGGAAAAAGAAACAAGAGCAGAAGTCACATTTAGGCCGATTGGGGATAGAGGGGCAAGTTCGGTAATTGCGATCGGTGAAATTGTCACCTTACTTTGAGCTTAAGTTTGGGTGCAAATTGCAAATTGCAAAAATTGACAATTGTGCAATTTTCAAAATTACTTGAATCAATTCACTTGCTATCTTCTCTCTATTAATGCTCCACATATGTCGGCCGCTTACCGCCCTTGCTCTTTCTCATCTCCTGCTCTCGCAACACCAACATCACACACAACATCACCATACTGTGTTCCAGCTCGTCTCCGGGCGGGTGGAACATTCGCACCGTTCCATTCAAACTGTGTTTCAGTCCGGCAATCTTTTTATCTCCGGTATCCGTATAAGTTACAAGTGGTATATTGGCCAAGGTGCGACTCTCCGACAAGAGTTTGGCGTGCAAGTGTTTCTTCAGTTCACTCAATGCTTGGCAGAGTGCATTGGCCGAGGTGTCGAAACCCACTTTTGCACCTTTGATCGACCCGGGAGTCGGCTGCACCAAACTAGCCCCATCGGTCAACGACAAGGCATTTGGCTGCAAAACATACATCTTCAATTCTCCACTGGCAAACGTGGAATTGTCGCCCGACGACCCCACCACCCGTAGCTTGGTGTCACAGTAGCTGATGTCGGCCGCAGGCCGCAATCCGTTGTTCAAAATCACCACCGAAGTGTGGGGGAACATGAGGATGTAACATGACAAATTATTTGCAACATTTTTAAAGTGCACACGACAGTACTCATACAGTTGACCGGCGTCGTCGTAGGCGCAAATGACCATGAACGGGGCGTTTTTCTTGAAAACACTAAACACGGAAGACAGGGTCCCCAACACCGGCGAGGACCCTTTCCGGGCATCGTCGATGGACCGGAATACCAATACCCCCGGATGTAAAAAACTCGATGCGATGGAATACTCTCTTATCGTGGAAAAACTTGGCAACGGCAACCCGAAAACCTGCGACGACAAGTCGGCGAGCGTATCATCCGAAAGCGAGGTGAAAACCGACTCATTATCCGGAATCACTGTGTCCTCACTTTGCCGTCTGCTGTCCGGCATTGGGGTCCGACCGGCACACCTACCGAAATATGGCGCTAGGCGATCGCCGCTTACATAAGCAGCAGCAACCGGGTGATGCAAACTGGGTTTGGCGGCGGGGGTGGGGCGAGCGGAGAATAGGGGTCGCGGAAGGAGGGGCAGAAAAGATATGGGTCAATCGGAGTCAATTGGCCCGCGTGGCAACGAGGCCGCGAGGGTGCCGCGAGGGTGCCATGAGCGTGCCACGAAAGCGGCTATCATCTTTTTTTTGCGGGGTGCGTTTCCTGTTTGAGATTTTGCGCACGAGGGGGAGATCGCGTAGTGGAAAATAGGGTGGGGAATATGTGGGGGAACATTGCGAACGTCCTGTGCGGGGTCCGGCACCGTCAATTAAACTTCATCTCAAATCTTGATGCGAATTATTTCTTCGACTTGTCACATATAATTTTTCAGTCGGCAGGTCCCCGACGTTTGGCATGGCTACACAAAAGAAATATATCTGCGCCTTCTGTGCCCGGGCGTTCACCAGGTCCGAACACAAGCAGCGCCATGAGCGGTCTCACACCAACGAAAAACCGTTCCATTGTCAACACTGCACTTCTGCGTTTGTACGACGGGACTTGCTCCAGCGCCATTGCCGGACGGTGCACAATGTCCAGCTTCTCAACGTGCAGCCTCGGGAATACGTAAATTTCACCGCTCGGCCCAAGCGCCCCACCACCGAGTCGGGCTCCGACAACGACACCGGGCCGCCCGCTGGGTCTCCACGGCTCAAGCCCATGGGCAGCGACAGCAACTCGCCGTCACGAAGACTGTCGGTGAGCCAGCAGGAGTCAGACTTCGTCCATTTGCTTTCAATTTCGCAAAAACTCGAACTGTTTCTTGCCAATTACGATGCTGGGTACCCCAAGCTGTCGGTGACCAGCGACGCCTTTCTCACCGGGTTTGCTGCGGCGTCGCAGTCGTCGTTACCCGTGTTGGAAATCATCGCTCGGGACATCTGTAGCTACCTTGGAACCATCAACAACAAGCCCAACAATCTGGCCACCTTGAACAAGTATGCGTTTTTCAAGTTGGGCACCATCTACGGCATCTTGGCGCTTGGTGCTGCCAACGCCAACGACTTGGCGCTGGCGGTCAACTATGCCAATCGGTCTTGGGACCTCTTGATCTCGCGGCTCGTTCCTCACTACAACAACAATAACGGCCACAACGGCCACGACAAGACAGAAATCTTGTGTATTCTCTTCTTGTTGTCGTACGTCTACGTCACGTTTGACTTGGACTCGGTGTACTACTCGCAGACCCTCAATTGCAAAGTGGTGTTCAACTACCTCAACGACCTCAGCTACATCATCATGTCGAATATGGACGACGACAACTCCGAATCCAGCTGGCACTTGAAGTGGTCCATCTACGTGCTTCTCTCGCGGTTTTTCATCAACTCGCCTGCTCCGCCCAAGATATACGAGCTCTTCAAGGATAAAATGGTAACCCCGGAAACCCTGTTGGTGTCTCTCATGGATAGCCTTTCTAAATCCATCGTTCCGTTGGCGACAAACTTCATCCAAGAAGTGGCCATTCTCACCCTTATGAACGAATACAATAGCTTCACCACCAGCAACTTTTTGCTCGTGTTCAGTCTGCGCAACTGCCTTCACAATTGTATCATTCTCCTCAACAAATCGCTAGCCCTCCACCCGACGGAAAAGGCGGAAACGAGCAGTGTGTTTGAGCTCTTCAAAAAACGCACCATAATTAATAGTGCCCCCAAGTTTCACGACTTGCTTTCATCATACATCTTTTGTCCTACGCAACCGCACCATTGGAATCTTTTAAACGTGCTGTTGAAAGAGTACAATGCTCCGTTCAATTTCGGATTGTTTCTTGAGACGTATATGGAGGCTTCTCCTCAAGATTTCTCCGTCAACTTGTCGTCGTTCTTCAGCATCACGAACGAGAGTAATAATAATTTGGGAATCGTCAGTTTTCCATTTTTGTTCAATGTCAATTTTATCAAATTCAAATCGTTAAAGGTGATCGACTTGACCAATTTGAATAGTACCGAGATCGACCACCTAAAGTACCTCGCGATCGAGTGGTATGTCACCATGGTAAAGATGTTGATAACTTTGTGGTGCAATTCAAAATTGCTTGAAAACTTCATAATCCAGTGCACCCTCTATCTCATTGACGAGCAGGCCGACCCCAAAGACGACAGATCGTTTTGGGCCATCTACCGCAAGTTCACGTTGTGCTATGAAAAATGGCTCGCCTATTTCGACCCATCAAACAAGTTGGTCAATGTGCGCATACGGTTACGGAAGTTTCTTGGAGAGTACATCTATTCCCGGTTGAGCTTGGTGGAAGTTGGAGGCTACGATGCTAATTACGTATTGGAACCGAGCCCTAAGCAGCATTCCGCATCCATGTCGTCGGGATCTTCTCTGGGATCCTCCACTTCGGTATCCAAGATGAACTACTCACAGGCCATGCCGGGTAAAAATGACTTGCAACTGGGAGCCAGCGGGTCTGGCTCGCTTCATCTTCCCCCAATAATGAAAATGTCAAGTGTCCAAAATGCCAACCCCATGATGTCCCACATTGGACAGAGGTAGGCAATGTAACAGTATTAGCTAGTAAACAAATGCTCAATTGCTTACCGACCGCACCCACATGGTTCCAGCGTCTTGTTCTCTCCAAAGCCGGCTAATGGTGATACCCAAACTGTACTTCTTTTTACTCAATTCGTCCTGCTTTGTACGTAGTTTTTCGATGGCTCTTACTATCTTGGTCCGGGTGGTATAGTCGATTTCCACGTTATAAGGTGGAAGCAAATTGTTCAAGAAATCGATTTCCTTGTTGATTTTTTCGATTCTACTCGAATACAAGTCGTATTTTTCTTGACTGGCAGCGAGGGCTTTGGTCATCGGCTTCGATTCCGACAGTTGACGTGAATGCAGATTGTGGTGGTTGTGATGATGGTGATGGCTGTGTGATTTGCTGCTACTGTTTTGGCGACTGGGACCCTTATCGCGCAGGGATGACAGGTCGGAAGATGGGGTGTTTACTGGTTCATGCGATACTTTTCTGACGGTGAATTTGATTGGTTTTCGCTTCACTCCCGACTTTGGAAGAGGGTTTCCTGAACCCCCGGTCCCAGAGGGTGCAGGGATATCGGCGGGTTGCACAGAAGTCGTGGGAACAGCCGGAATTGGCGCCTCATTGGATGTCTCAGTGGCAGGGTCGGAGGACAGACTTAAATTTTTGTGGACAGAAAGACGTTTAATCAACTTTCCTGTGGAGCTGTTGCTTCCTACAGTGGACGTAGACGACACCGAGGGCGAGCGGGCGAGCTCTACAGAGTCGGAAGTCATGTTTTCGGGAGTCGTGGGTGTCATATAAGAAACAATTTGGCAACGCGTAAAGGCGGCCCGCGTTATATGTAGGAGCTATCTACAGCCCCGGTGCATGGCGGGGAAACTATTCAATTGAGCGAAACGTTGGTTTATGTGGAGCTGGGTCCCGATATGCGTGAGGTTGATTTCCAACAACGACGTGCATGCGGTGAGTGGGATACAAGTCGAATTTCAGCACCATGGCACTTTTACCACCTTGTGGCTCACCATTAGTCCGGTGCCTGTTTCCACCGTCGATGAGTACGAACTATATGTGGCCAGCGGCGACACCATAGACGAGCAAACCGTGGTGTGGGTCCCGGCAAAGTACCACCTGCACCACGCGCTAACCGAAAACGAAAAATTTCGGCTGTTTCTTTCGCAATTTTTGACCAATGGGTTTTCGTTATTTCCCCACAATTCCGTCACATCCCATGAACCTGAGGTTTCACTCCTAGCATTGCAACCCAAGGACCGCTCAGCAAACAGAACGACGCTTGGGCCCGGCAAAAAGCTCCAGTTTGGCTCGGCTGCTTCTCAGACAGAAATAGCCATCACTTCGTACCCATTCAGCTTCACAAATCCTGTCCTCTTTTCCAACTTTCAGTCCCATGGATACATTAATTATGCATACATTGATAACGGCGCTCCGTTGGCGTACCTATCAGACACCAGGTACTTGGAGAACATGGCTGGAGGCATGGTTCAATTGACTGATTTTAGTTCCATAGGACTAGTCATTGGCAGCCTTCGAAAACGCAACGGCGACGGCGATTTGACCTTGGTATGTGGCTGGCACCTCCTCGCTGACTACTTGTCCAAGACCTTTGGTTCCGATGCCATTTCTGATAATCCAATTGTTCTTGAATCTCGCGCCGACACCATTCCCGTTTTCCCTATAGTGGTGGGGAATTCAACCGCGAGATCGTGGGGAACTTGTACTTATGTTTCGTCGGTGCTTGCTACCAATTACCACGTTTTAAAGCCATACATCGAAGCGACAGACTCATCTGCAACATGTACCATTTATGTCCATGGTTCGAAAAAGATCCATCTTTCGCTGGAAGATAACATTATAACTCCATTCCCCGAGCTCGACCTATCCTTCATATTTCTATCTCCACGCCATCTTGCGGCCTTGGGTAAGGTGCGAGATCTCAAGCCATCAAGCAGCGATGTCAACGATATCGCCTATTCTGTTGGATACGGCCTTTTCTTCAGCCAGCGACAAACAGCTCCGCTTGTAGCCAAGGGCCATATCTCGGCAATGAGCTCGTTGCCTTTCACTATAGACGAATCCCCCATAGAGAGCATGATTGTGACATCTGCTCCGTGCTGGAATGGCTCCTCAGGAGGGGCGTTGGTGGATTCGGACTACAATTTAATTGGAATTATCTGTTCAAATGCCCAGGTTCGGGTCCCCGAGGTAGCAGGCACTACCACTGGGCAAACAGAGAAGCTTTGTACGTTTTGCATGTGTTTGCCGATTGCTTTAGTACGCAGATGTCTTGAATCATGCAAGGCGCCCTCGGCACAACTGCTCAATCTCGACATAGCCAAGCTTTGGACACTAAGTGCCATTCATAAGGATGTTATAGAAAGCGGACCCAAGTTATAGATCAAAAAGCAAATTATAAGAAGTAGAGATCAACGCCGACCCGCAGCAGGAGCAGCAGCAGCTTTCTGTTCCACCGCCTGTGCCAAGGAGTTGGCCACTGTAGCCTCATTAGTCCCTGGACCCGAATTGTTCTCAGCATCAGCACTGCTGGTTTCTATACGACTGACTTCCAACAACGAAGAGCAAAGATTTGTCAAATCCAACAATTCCGTCACCGAGTCGGACCGCAAATCGTACACTAGCTGCTGGAAGGAATGTGACTTGATAACATTGATCGACAACTTGTTTTCCGTCAAAAATTTCATCAAGTGCTTGTGGAACTTCATGGCGGTGTATGGAGAGTTATCAAAATCCGCCGATAAAAATCTGCGGCTACCAAACGCCACATTTGGCGCCTGCGCCATGTTTCCAGATACCGGGACCAACGGCACCGTCAGACTATCGACATATTGCCGCTTTTCCTTGCGGGGGCCTCTTTGGGCATTTGCACCCATCGCTATCGATGCAGGGTCCTGGTGCACCGGTGTCAAATGCGACAACGACGTGGCATCGAGCACGTGATCGTGACCGGAATGATGGCCGGTGGCGCCCGGATCGGGGCGCATATGCAGGTGCGGTAGGTGTCTCACCTGGGGGTGGTGGATATCTGGCTGGGTGTTTTCGTAGGAAATGGGCATTCCATTGGGAGCATAAGTGACGCCGTTCCCGTCGATGGGTATGGCGCGCGAGTTGTTTATGGAGTCACGCGTGAGCTTGTGCGTTTTCAAGTGCTCGGTCAATTTTTTAGGCGAGCCTTTATCCGACGAGAGCCGGGTTATAATCTTGCCACAATAGTCACAAGCAGCCACATTTGGGTCTTGAGTATCTTGGATAAACCACGTCCACACCCACGACTTTTTCTTCGCGCCGAATTTCTGACCCGGCCGGTTCTTGCGTTCTTTACGCTGTTCCTTGGCCGCCGCAGGGGTCAATTCCGGTCCCGATGATATAGTTCCGACTGAGGTATCGGGTCCTAATCCGGGGGCACGCCTATCTTGGCTCAGATGGACTCTAAGATGGTTGTGATGTGTCACATTCGTGCCCGATGAGTTGGGTGCCGTCAGTTCGCCTGTGTGGCTCGAACCCTGGGTCAATTGTTGTGGAAGACCATTGATGTTTATTGGTTGGCGCTGGTGTATGGGGGTCAGGTTGTAGCTGGTAAACCCTATTTGGTTATTTGAAGGGTTAAAGTAGCTCATTTCAAGTTAAGCACACGTTAGGAGACGTGGAATTCACCGGTGGTATCAATTGTTTGCAGTAGGTTACTGTTAGCATGACCGGAAGTTGGTGTGAGCATTGTGGTGCGCGCACGCCGACGACGCGACTCCCGGGGGTATTGCCGACGTGGCTCAAAGCCACGGAAGTGAACAAAAACTCGACCCAGACTCGATTCGCATCGAATAACAATTGACTTACATCGAACAATCAAACAATACCGCAAACATAGGAACCAGCATCGGAGTCTCGGCACTGAGCCGCACGAATTTCCTGTTTAGGAAATTGCAACCAGCAGCATATCCAAGGATGGATTAATTGCACCCAAAACGAGTATACCAGCCAGTATGACTTGACACGTAGTATGATGGTGATTTTTGTGCATGGGCCAGCCAGATTTTAGGTTTGAAGTATATATACCTTCTGCGGTCACTAAAAGAAATAAACTACTAACAAATTTATCCCAGGTAACCCTAGTGAACTATCTCTCTCTAACTACAGTCATTCCTTTTACACTGTCCTTCTTTGATTTCCAACTACAGTCCATTCCTTTATAACTCTTTACCATGCAATTCTCCAAGATTATCGGTTCCCTCGTGTCGGCTTTGATGATAACAAATGTGATGGCTGCTCCACATGAAGTTCAAAAACGTGATGATGACGATCCTGTGGTGGTCCACATTAAGACCACGGTGCAAAACACCCAGACTAATGTCCATACCGTCGAAGGTGAGGTGCAAACGAAAACAAATTGGATAGTTGACACTTCCACTGCTACTGTGACCAGTTATACAGCCACCGTCACTTCCACAGTTTTTGGCACTCCTTATACGTTTGTCACAGTTGCTACCACACCAATTGATGTGTCCAGCGTGACTTTGCCCAGTGATATTGCTGCCAACACTGAGACTCAATCTACTCAAGCAAAGGCTGCAACCACTTCCACTTCCCAGGCCCAGAAAACGTCTACCCCCGTGACCAAGACCTCTTCTCCGGTCACCCAGACAACTTCTACCGAAGTGGCCGAGGTTACAAGCGCCAATGACGGACCAACCATCACCGACAGTAACAATATCCCAACGTCAACCGACTCGTGGATTATTGAAAACATCACCACCACGACTTCCAACAGCGTATGTTACGTGAACTACGACTACTACTACGCATCTGAAGCCGACGAGACCGTAACCTCCACATCCACCATCTATACCACCGTTACTCGTTCCTGAACCGGAACGCGACATGTATAATAGATGGCGTTTGGGACTTGTTGAATTGTATGCTCTCTCACTAGGGCCCTATTCTTCTCTTCTAACGCTATGATTTGATTCTTGTCCTCGGGACTTTTTTAATAAATGTGATAAGATACATGATGTAAGAGTCAAATTAGAGATGATTTGAACATGAATACAATTATTGTTCACTTATGAATTTGCAGCCATTAAGGTTATGTACTGCATATAGATCGTTTAGTCGCGCTTCGCACTGCATACATAACCTCCTCGACCAGGGCCGCGCCCTGGTCCCGCGCACGTGCGGGCACATTTGTGTCACTGGCTCAATCTCAAAATTTTCACTGCGAATAACTCAAGGACTCACTTCGGTAACTTAATAATACAATGGGTATGTAAATTCAAGGGTTTGAAGACGAGGTATTCGCCTCCATGGGCATGTCCAACACATAGACTTCGCTCCTATTCAAAGGTGGACGATAGATGCTACTTTCCAATCATCCAAAAGTGGACCATTGATCCTATTCCCCAACAAAGTACTAACTTTAGTGAACGTTCCAAAGACCAGAAGAACCTACTGCAAGGGTAAAGACTGCCGCAAGCACACCCAACACAAGGTGACCCAATACAAGGCAGGTAAGGCCTCTTTGTTTGCCCAGGGTAAGAGAAGATATGACCGTAAGCAATCCGGTTTCGGTGGTCAAACCAAGCCCGTTTTCCACAAGAAAGCCAAGACTACCAAGAAGGTTGTGTTGAGATTGGAATGTGTTGTCTGCAAGACCAAGGCTCAACTCTCATTGAAGAGATGTAAGCACTTTGAATTGGGAGGTGACAAGAAGCAAAAGGGTCAAGCTTTACAATTTTAAGCTTATCATGTAGTAATATACACGAGAAAGAGTGAATGTAAGCAAACGACAAAAAGCAAACGGAAAGAGTAGACGACGCTTATGAGGCACATGAGGTACAAGAGCAGATTCCCAAGGAGTGAAAAAGTTATATGCAGTGCGCAAAAATCAAGGAACAAGTATTTGTCATCGCTGGTCAATTGTTCAAGTTATATATGTTCATTCCGGCCATCATCTACTGCCGCTTTCTACTTCTTTTCCTACAATTCCCAATTCTCAATTCCCAATTCCATTGTTTTCTAGTTCTCTCGCCTTTTTCCAATTTCGCACCTCCTAATTCTCCACCGCACAAAATACACTCCTCGCGCTGTTATTGTTCGTGTCGGCATCATTCGCGTTTCACCTAACAACGTTTTTTATTTCTCTAACATCGTGTATACTTGAGTTAGGGGGTCGACTCGGGTCATTTTTGCAATTCGCTCATCGCTACTACCTTATTCTTGAATATTTTTTAACCCATACTTCGTGAAAAGCTCCAGTCTTCATCGTTTCATCTCAGATCATCGAATCATGAATTTTGATTTTTTAACCGACGAACAGAAACAGTTCTACCAAAACCAATACCAGCAAAGCCAGAACCAACAATACCAGGACCATTCCCTCCAGCAGGACCAGTTTATGCAAAATCACCTGAATCACCCGAATCAGCCCCATTCTACCGGTCCCTATGGCTTGCAGCTGATCCCCAATCTTCAGCCAAATCCAGATGTGAGTCTCATGGACGAGGATTCCGACGATAACATCCAGATGGCAGTGCCTTCGTCTCCCATCCCAAAGCCTTCGGGTTTTCATTCCTCTCCCACTTTTTCAGCATCCGACACTTTCGGCCATAATGCATTACAACTGGTTGATTCCCAGAGTTCTATGAGCTTTAAGCCTCCGACCTTTTTCACCCAGCTCACCAACCAGCTGAGCACCAATGTGCTGGAGATTAGCAACGATAGCAGCCACATGTTGCCTCTTTCGCAGCAGTTTGCTCCACAAAACCACTCCCCGACACAACAACAGCATATCCAACAACAGCAGGCGCAACTAGCACAGCAGCAAGCACAGCAGCAAGCACAACAACTAGCACAGCAACAAGCACAACAGGCACAACAGGCACAGCAGCTTGCCCAGCAACAGGCACAGCAACAGGCACAGCAACAGGCTCAACAGCAAGCTCAACAGCAAGCTCAACGTGCTCAGTTCCAGGCTCAACAGCAGGCTCAACAGCAGGCCCAATATCTGCCTCAACGACAGCAGGAATCGTCTCCCCAGCACCTGGCGTCGGTGCAGAACGGTACCCCCTACGTATATTTTAACAGACAGCCAAATCGTCTTTCCAAAACAGCGCAAGACCGTGCATCTGCTCTCAAGTTGAAACTTGAAAATTACTACCAGATGTCAGTAACCCATGCAATTGAGCGCAATCAGAGAAGATTGGATCTCGAGCACAAATTGGCTACAGAGGAGGCCGCTTCGTCTCAAGAACGTAAAAACCGACAACTTCAAAACCTTGGGAAGAAGGAGCTGCAGTTTTTACGTCTTCGAAGAACCAAGTTGTCTCTTGAAGACTTTGCCACTGTTAAAGTTATCGGAAAGGGCGCTTTTGGTGAGGTTCGTTTGGTTCAGAAGAAAGATACCGGCAAGATTTACGCCATGAAAACATTGCTCAAGACGGAAATGTATAAGAAAGACCAATTGGCGCATGTTAAGGCAGAAAGAGACGTTTTAGCAGGAAGTGATTCTCCATGGGTGGTTTCGTTGTACTACTCGTTCCAAGACGCTCAATATCTTTATTTGATCATGGAGTTTCTCCCAGGAGGTGATCTTATGACCATGTTGATCCGTTGGCAAATCTTTACCGAGGATATTACCCGGTTCTACATGGCTGAATGTGTATTGGCCATCGAGGCTATTCACAAGCTTGGGTTCATCCATAGAGATATCAAGCCAGATAATATTTTGATAGACATTCGGGGTCATATAAAGTTGTCGGATTTCGGGTTATCGACGGGATTCCACAAGACTCATGATTCCAACTACTACAAGAAGCTTTTGGAAAAGGAACCACCTTCGCAGCTGCAGCAATTTTTGCACCCGAATGGTGGACAACAAAGCAGGAACTCCATGATGGTGGATGCCATCCACTTGACCATGTCCAACAGACAGCAAATGC
Organism: Meyerozyma carpophila; assembly: GCA_030573695.1. NCBI lineage: Eukaryota > Fungi > Ascomycota > Pichiomycetes > Serinales > Debaryomycetaceae > Meyerozyma > Meyerozyma carpophila. The sequence goes on along the minus strand of JAJMDS010000003.1, from coordinate 418,885 downwards.
AAACGTGGAGAAAATCCCGTCGATTAATGGCATATTCTACCGTTGGAACCCCAGACTACATTGCCCCGGAAATCTTTATCCATAAAGGTTATGGACAAGAGTGTGATTGGTGGTCGCTAGGTGCCATTATGTTTGAGTGTTTGATTGGATGGCCACCATTCTGCTCGGAAACTCCACATGAAACCTACCGCAAGATCATGAGTTGGCAAGAGACCCTTCAAATTCCTGACGATATTCATCTTTCACCAGAAGCCGAAGACTTGATTCGCCGGCTTTTGACAAAGGCAGAGAACCGGCTTGGAAGATATGGAGGTGCCGACGAATTGAAGCAGCACCCATTTTTCAGAGGAGTCGACTGGGATACCATTCGCAAGGTGGATGCACCATTCATTCCAAAATTGCGGTCGATTACAGACACCCGATTTTTCCCTACAGACGAACTAGAGAACGTTCCCGACTCGCCAGCGCTCCTGAAGGCAGTCGAGCAAAGAGAACAGATGATGAAGAGCGGAGCAGGCGTCAAGGAGGACATGCCATTCATAGGCTACACCTACTCACGGTTCGACTATTTGACGAGGAAGAATGCGTTGTGATAAATTTTATTGTCAAGACTCTTTGTGATAAGCTTGGCCGATTGTCTGAGACATCGCACCACACGGTGCGGGGCGGAGCCGATCGGCAGCATTGTAATGAACCCACACAATCACCTGATAAAAATAGAGCGTTTTTCGTTCAACCTTCCTAATTCAGCGGTGTTTCTAATTATGCATGTAATTTGTCTCACTAATTCCGAATATGTCCGTGGCTGAGGCATTTTGCAAGGGCTTAATTAAAGATTGCGCTATATGATATCGGAAAAACGCTCATAGAGTTCACAGTGACCCAGGCGTGGTCCACTTGTACCACTTGAACCCACTCAGTCACTATATATAGAAATACATCCTTTCCTCTTGGCATCGAAATTCTCACCAGCCACCACCCGCACGGGCCGATGAGAAGTTGCCGACTGCACGGCTGACTGGGATCGGTATCGGTTGTCTCAAATTGGCCATTTTTAAAACCCCCCCCTGATTCCGGTGGTGTTATAGCAACTTGACTACCGCTGGCGTGACCGGATTAGGCAGTAAACCAGTTTGTTCTTGGCTCGGAACCCAGCCAGACCGTATTTCCGACCGGTTCTGTCACACTATATGCATGGTATTATGCACGCAATACCGGCATTTCCGATGCGCGTGATTCGGCCCTTCATATAAAGTAGCGATGGCTGCCAATACCAGAAATACCGCCGGTGCAGCTTAATATTGTAGATCAATTGATTCATAATGAAATTGCGATTTTGTCTCTTGTTGGCAGCGTCGGCAGTTGCTGCTGAGCAAACGGCTCATATGCACCAACAAGAATTGCAGTCAGAGCAAAGTTTTGAAACTCCCGTTCCCCATGTAATGTCTCATCATCACGGTGTCCCTATACTAGAGACCGAGCTTAAACCGGCAGAATTAGCTTATTGGAAAGCATACAATACCACCACATTTTTCACGGTTGACGCCCCTCACAAAGCGGCGTTGTATCTGCACGTAATTCTTACTGCGTTAGTAACGATTGGCTTATATCCAATTTGTTTGGTTTTGAATAATGTAAAGTCCTCATGGTATTTGGCTGGATTGACAGTCAATTCAGTGTTGATGGTGGCGGGTCTCATGAATTATTTCATGTTCATGCAATCGGCTCCCGATTTGTACCCGGGAAATGCCTACACCAAGATGTCATGGATCCTCTTGTTTTCCACTTGCATTCATTGGTTTTTTGCGTTATTGAGAGCGGGCTTCAACTATATTCGCACCGAAGACAATTACTCGCATCTCTATGGTGATGACATGTACGATCTGGATCACACGGTAGACAGATGCGCCTCGCCTTCCACATTATATGACCTGCCCGATTCTTTTGAGATTCCAGACGAGGAAAATGAGTTCAAAAAGGCTACCATGGTGCAAAACGTGCCCACTTCTCCTTACCTTGCAAAGGTATTGAGCAACCCATGGCTTAGAAAATTTGTCGATTTCTTTGGCTCCTGGACAATTGTCATCTTTAACTTTTTGAACTGGGCTCAATTCTTCTACCATCTTATTTATATTCCCACTGGAGTAGCCGTGCTCTTGTGCTTTGGACAAGGAAAGTCTGTGTTCAACTTGTTGGCACATTTTATCAAGGGAGGCGTGTTCTTCTCGTTGGGATTACTTTATTTATCTCGCTACTGTGGCTCTTTTGCTGGCAAAGGGTGGGCATGGAATCACAGGTTTGTGACTGAAACTGAAACCAGAACTAGCAGATGGGCCAGATTGCAATCATCTGGCTTGTGTACGATGGAGATGGTTGAATCATCTCTTATCTTGTTCTATGGATGTACCAACATTTTTTTGGAACATTTGGCAAACCCAGGAGGTGCATGGTCAGCTAAGGATCTACAGCACGCTTCCATTGCGTTTATATATATTGGCTGTGGTCTTTGCGGGGTGATTACCGAATCAAAGTTGGCATCGTGGAGATATGAAAGAGCCATGGCCAGAGCTACCGATTCGAGTACGTCTAGAATAGTCAAGGCTAGTCCTGGCTTTTCTCCTAACCCATTCCCCATTCTCACCATCTTCTGGACCGGCATTCTCATGTCTAAGCATGAGCAAGCCTCACATTTGTCTACAGAAATCCACATCCAATGGGGAAACATGTTTATACTTGGATGTGGTTTCAGATTCTTCAGTTATATCCTTTTGCTCCTCATTCCTGGTGACAAGAACCCAACCAAGCCACTTCGTTTGATTACCGAGTTGATTGTCAGTTTCTCGTTGCTTTGTGGAGGACTAATTTTCATGGAATCGTGTGATCCAATAATATTGGCGTTTGAGTATAGAGGTTTCACATCGATGTTCACGCTCAACATCTCGTTGGGTGTAGTCACCCTTCTCATGGCATGGGAAATGGCACTTTTTGCATTCAGAGACTGGTTGTTGCTGCGTCGAACCAAAAAGTTTTAATCACTTGCTCGAAATTATAATTGCTTAACATGAACCTTTAATAACTAACCACACTCAATGACTTCTAATAACTACCTCAATATATGATCAACTTTAAATCTAACTTGGGCAATCTGTTTGGGACCGGTTCCACAGCAGCCGCCTATAATTGAAGCACCAGCGTTTAGCCACTCGTCCACCAGTTGCAGCCATATTTGGTCTATTTGTGGATCGTTATGGTCAGTGAAAAGGTTGGGGTAAACGACTGTTGGAACACCATGATAATTGTGGGTTTCAATATTTCTCAATACAGGAGTAGCATTCTTCAATTCCGTACAGTTGCAGCCAATTGCAATCAAAAGTTTGCGCAAAGACGGATTCTTGCTCAACTTAGCGTTCAAATAGCCCATTACTTTTTCAATGGGTGTTCCGTCACACATGTGTGAAGAATTTTGAAAGTTCATGCTGAGGTAAAATGGCTTAAGAGGTCCCCTAGCTGACATTTTACACATGAGATTGACTATCGTCTTGAGTTCCTTGAAGTTGGGAATTGTCTCAAACGCTAAAAGGTCGACTTTGGCGTTGTTATTCAAAAATGTAGCAAGAGGAACATGATACTGTTCCAATTTCTGGTTTGTGAGCGCACCGTATTCGCCGGTATACTCGGCATAGTTTGCCAAAAAACCACCATAGGGCCCGATAGATCCACACACTCGAGCCTGAGAATCATGGCCCTTACAGGCGCGCCAACAAACATCGACGGACTTGGCCCATAATTCCTCTATTTGCGCATCGGTGAAATCGGTGTACTTTCGCAAGCTCGCGCGAGAAATTTGGTATGTGCTCGTCGTCACTATATCGCATCCTGCGTCCAAGAAGCTTTTGTGAACATCTTCAATGAGATCGGGAGCCTCTATGAGTGCTCTTCCAGACCACAAGGGATCGTTCTTAACGGCAAAATTTCGTTTTTCCGCCAACGTCTCCAACTGGAGACCAAGCCCGCCGTCTAGAACAAGCGGCCTACCTCCAAACATCTGCATTCCTTCGCAAGTTGCAAAATGTCCTGTTTGCTCCAGTTTCGTGTCTTGGTGAGATCGCGCGGATTTCTGAAAATTTCAACTCACTTCTCACCATTTACCTTCCGAAATGTCGAAAAGAACACGCGATGACTTCGACGACCCCATGCATGCGGAGGGAGACTCCAAGAAGCAGCACATCGACCCCGTGGACGAATTGATCTCCAATGTGTGCAAAGACATTCGTAGAATGGGAGAAAATGCCAACCTCGCTACCCAAGTGGAAGATATCAACTACATTTCCAACCCCATAGTGGCCGAATTCGAGAAGATCGACAAGCTCCGCACGGCAGTATTGAGCACCATCTATGCCGTAGTTCTTGAACAGCCGCAAAAGATCCCAGCTTTGAGTCAATTGGTCCTCATTTGCAATGCCAAAAACTTTCTCGTAGCCAAATACGTGATTGAATTTTTTCATACTCGTACCCAAGACATGTTGGACAAGATGGTAGCTCCAATAGACCCTGAGAGTGACACCAGTGAAGACGCAGGCACGATAAGTAAGCTCAAGACTACATTGAGATTTCTCGCTTGTATCTCTCCCATAATCGAAAATAACGGCGTTGTTTCCACGTTCAAAACTTTGATGGATTTGGCGGTAAACTTGCAGACGTCAGAAGATACCCGCAACGGAACCGCGGAGCAAATCTACTACTCGGTGCTCATTGCATTACCATATTTGCTCTGCAATGATATTTCTTCAGAGATGATGGAACAATGCAATGGGTTGGTTGAACAAGCTTCGCACTTCCCCATCAGAAATTCCGAGGCTTCAATCGATATTTTGTCGCCCTTTGACCCAAAACTCTCGAATTTTAAGGACAGTTTGCCATACGTACCCAAAAAGATCACCGACCTAATCTTGCCTGCTGTTTTAAACTTGCAAGGTGAGGACAAAAAATGGTCAAAACTCATCGGCCAACTTTTCTTGAGCTTCAGCCCTCTTGTGGACCCCATATTGAAGGATGCATTAAGCACGAACACAATCTCCAATGAGTTGGTTAGGCATAACCTTCCTCAATTCTCCATTCCTTCAGTGGACGCTTTGCACGACTACAAACCTACTGGTATAATTGACGAATTATGGTTCCACCATCCAAGACTTTTGTTTCAGGTTTATAACAATACTGTGGGACTCGAAACCGTACCTCCAATCGAATCTTTTTTTGGTTTGTTCTTCAAGGATTTGGCGTTCGATATCTTGACCAACTTGTCATTCAACAAAGACGAAGCTTCGATCCAATTATCTATCTTGGATCTCTACTTTAGTAAGGATTTGTTTGCTCCTCCGGGCTCATCCATTGACCAGTTGAAACTCATACAAAAAGACAACGACGAAGGCGTGAACAACCCACCTCTTTCAACCTGGAAGATCGAAGATATCGCCGTTGAAAGTATTTTGACCATGATTTTCCAGCTTCCTCGGTCGTTACACCATGAAATCTACTATTACACCGTGCTTATTGCGTGCTGCCGAGAGAGTCCCGAGTCAATTGCTCCTGTTTTTGGCAGAGCCATCAGGTATTTCTACAACCATTTGGAGACTTTGGACTACGAGCTCAAGATACGGTTTTTGGACTGGATGACGATACAAATCTCAAACTTTGACTATAGCTGGAAATGGGACGAATGGGTTGACGATTCGGTCAGACTCAGAAACTTGAAGCATCATCCCAAGAGAAACTTTATCAAAAACTTGATTGCAAAAGAAATCCGTCTTTCCAACAAAAACAGAATCAAGGAGAGTTTTGTCGCCGTAAATCCCGATCCGGATGCTACTGAGCGGTTTGTTCTTCTCGAAGAGTTCTACAAGTATTTGAACCTCTCGCTTGTGGACAATCCTAACGAGTACATTGCCAGTTACGACTCAAAGCTCTATGGAAACGACGAGGAGATCAGCGGCATTTTGAAAGAACTTCAGGTAGAGGCATTGGACAAAATCAGCCAGAAATCGTTAGTTTCAGCACAAGACGAGGTCCAGTTTTATTTCGGAAACACCCGCTTACCGCTCCATGAGATCTCAAACAAGGTTTATGAGTTCCTTGTTGCGCAATGGAAGCCCAATGAGGATCTTCTTGACATTTACCAAGAATTGCAGGACAATTTGAGTAGCCACCCAGCGATTGACGCCGAGACGTTCACCGTCAATGTCTTTCTCCAGACCTACGCATACCTCGGATCCCGGTCTATCTACTCGGTTGTGAGTCTTGTTTCCAGAGACAAGGCTAAACTCAAATACTTGTTGGGTGCGCCAATCGACGACAAAGATTACACCCATGGATCCACGTTTCGTTTCGAGGAAAGAAACTTGACACAAGAGCAAATAGATAAGCGCCAGAACCTTGCCATTGATTCTATATTCCGTTTATGGGTGAACCAGTCGCAAATGGCCTTTTTGCTTTTGGAGTATCTCATCGAGTACAAAATCTTGCAGCCAATTTATTTGGTGGGCAAGTGTCTCAGCTTGGAAACCAACCTTGTCATAGACAACGTTGCATGTATGGAGAGTATCAACCGGATTCTTGAGTCTTCGTACACCTCGGATCGTGACGAGTTTAATGCTCTCTACCAGTACTTGCTCGAGCGAATCATACAGAATTTGAATCTGTTGGCTGAAAGCAGCAACGACGAGATCAAAATCACCACCGAGTTTAGTGACGAGGAAGCTGACGACGTGGAGAAAATGAATGCCATAGATAAGCAATGGCTTTTCTACGAGTATACTGGATTGCTAAAATCGTACTTGAGGAAATATTACGAAGAGTCTACGGTTACTCAACAAATCCAAGACTTGACTAATGAGCCAGCCAAGCAGCAGATTATGGCCTGGATAGAAGAGTTGTCTAGAAAGTAAAACTAGTAATATATTAGCCACACCGTAAACACCAGATGCACCAAATATCTTTCGTGCGACTTTCGTGCTTTTTGACTCACTACTGATTGCAGAGCCACACCATGACCCATCAATATCCAGCTATCGAAACCACAAACTTGACGTACCGGTTCCCCCTGAACAAGAAAGTCGGGCTTGAAAACGTCAGTTTGACCATTCCATGGGGCACCACCAATTTGGTCATCGGACCCAACGGAGCTGGAAAATCCACACTTCTCCGGATCCTCGCTGGTAAAACGTTAATAAAGCAGGGGAAGTTGCGAATCGGAGGGTTTGATCCGTTTGAGTTCTCAATGGCTCGTCATGAGCAGCACAACTCGGATATCAACGACCATATCACCTATCTTGGAACCGAGTGGGCCACCAATCCGGTGGTGAAACGAGACATCCCGGTGAGACTCCTTATTTCGTCAATTGGCGGCGACAGGCTCGCAGAGAGAAGAGACGAACTTATAGACATAATGGACTTGGATCCGGACTGGTCAATGGCATATATCTCCGACGGAGAAAGGAGACGGGTGCAGTTGGTGATGGGGTTGCTCAAACCATGGAGGCTCCTCTTGTTGGACGAAGTGACGGTAGATCTCGATGTGGTGGTTCGCCAGAGATTATTGGAGTTTTTGGGTCGCGAGACCAAAAAGAGAGACTGCTGTGTGATCTATGCTACTCATATCTTTGATGGAATGAGTCGAGGCTGGTGCGACAGGGTGCTTCATTTGAACGCTGGTACGATCACCGACGACATTTCCACCTCCAATATCAATTTCACCACCGATGGCCCCGAAGCGAAATACGGCGACACTGTTGAAATCAAGCGGGCCGAATCGTTGCACCCATTAGCATTATACTGGCTTCGCAATGACTTGGATGAGCGAGGCACCCGCGAAGAGGAAAAGGAGAAGGCCGCCAGGAAAAATGATTGGGATAATGCCCGGGACGGCGATTATTTTGACAAAAACGACAAGTTGCAGCAGTACTTTAAGACGTCGAGAAACTTCACGTGAGAATAGAGCTATGATAGAAACCATGAGATCTTTTCATTTCTTGACTGATATTGTCGCTCCACTCCTTTCAGCTCTCGCTCCGTCATTTTCTTCTTCCTTCTCTATTTCTCTGTCGCAAACTTGCGCTCCATCTCCATAAATGCAACGATGTCCCTCGAGTACCGGAGCTGCTGCTCGAGCATCCAGTTCTCATACTTGCACTCCAACACCAGCGGCGACTCGAACTCGAGATATTTGGCTGGTTTTGCTGCTAATTTGCGCCTGGTGATATTCTGCTGGGCGGTGGATGGAGTCAAAGGCGTAGAAGGAGCCCTTTTTTGAACCTTTGGAGCACCCATTTCAGGCGACTTCACTGGAAATAAGCTTGGCTCGTCGTTTAAATACACGTTTTCTGACATTGGCACTAGTTTACTTGCCTGAATCAAAATACAAACACCAGTAGTGTCCTGTATGCGGCTGGTGGTTGCGTGGTGTGTGGATGTGCTCGGCCACGGTGGACGAAAATTAAACCTCGATCAAAATTTTTCATCCAATGTCTAACGAAAGAACTTTTATTGCTATTAAGCCCGACGGAGTCCAAAGAGGATTGATTTCCGCCATTCTCGGCAGATTCGAGAACAGAGGCTTCAAGTTGGTTGGTATCAAGTTGGTTCAACCTACCGAGGACTTGTTGAGAACCCACTACGACGACTTGCAATCGAAGCCTTTCTTCCCTTCGTTGTTGTCGTACATGTTGTCCGGTCCCGTCTTGGCTACTGTCTGGGAAGGTAAGGACGTTGTCAAGCAAGGTAGAGCCATTTTGGGTGCTACCAACCCATTGAGCTCTGCCCCTGGTACCATCAGAGGTGACTTTGCCATTGACATGGGTAGAAACGTGTGTCACGGTTCTGACTCTGTTGAGTCTGCCAACAAGGAGATTGGTTTGTGGTTCAAGAAGGAGGAATTGGTTGAGTACAAGTCGGCCATGTTCTCGTGGATCTATGAGTAGATAATAAACTAGTCTAGTAGGAGATGTAGAGAGACAGTGCAATTGGGTCAATTGGCTCAAGGGTGCCTTCAAGTCTTTTGTAACCAAGTTTATTCTTTTCTTCCATTCTTGCAATCTTCTCATTTTTCACTTCGCGTTCTCCGCGAATTGACCTAGCATCGACAGCATATCCAATGCCTGTGGATGACGACTTGTTCAATGTTCCTGACAATGACGAGGAGATGCTAGAGAACGAAGAGGACGACGAAGACGATGAGCTTGAAAATCAGGACCAGGAAATGCAAGATGATGGAGAGGACGAAAACGACGAAGAGGAGGGAGATGACGAGGAAGTAGAAGGAGAAGGAGAAGAAGGCGAAGAAGGGGAAGAAGGAGAGGAAGGAGAGGAAGGAGACGAGGGAGAGGATGAAGAAGAAGGAGAAGAAGGAGAAGGAGAGGAAGGAGAAGATGATGAAGAAGGAGATGATGAAGAAGGAGAAGAAAATGAAGATGCTGAAGATGGTGAAAGAGAAGAAGCTGGTGAAAGAGAAAAACCGAAGCAAGGCGAAAGAACCACCCAGTCGCAATCCGAGCCCAAAACTGCTCAAAATGGCGAAACCACCGAAGAACCCACCGTCGAAAAACTCCCGCCACATGAAGTGCGCTTCCAAGTTGCCCAGCGAGCCAAGACAGCCTCCAAGGTGGAAATCGTGCCTACCACCTCAATTCCCTACACATCTCAATGCCATGCCATTGCGCTCACCGAGGGCCCGCGACTAATTTTGACCGGTGGAGAAGATGGGTTTATTCGAAAATACGACTTCATAGCCTCGATTGAAGGAAAGTCGCCGCTCACCATGGCCCAGAAACACAATATGGTGGACTCGGTGACCAAAGCAGGGGTGATAAGCTCATATTGGGAAAACGAGCAGCCCATTACTCGGGCCGAACTTATGCAAGCCAATCCCAAAATCAAGCCCGCCGACTTCACAACCGGCACAGTCAACTACGAACCAAAACTAAGTCCGGTCTACTCGTTAGCCGCAGAAAAAAGAGGCCTTTGGTGCCTCTCCGGGCTCTTATCTGGAGGCATCTCGCTCTACAGCATGAAATACTCAGAGGGCAGTTTAGTTCACTATTTTCCCCATGGCGATCCAAAGCGACCTGCGCCCGAGAACAGCGGCCACAACGACGCCGTGTCGGTGCTTAAACTCACGCCCGACGAAAAGGGCTTCTTTTCAGGTTCGTGGGACAAAACTATTCGCAGCTGGGACTTGAATACGGGTAAAACCACCGCCATTTATAACGGTGCCTCGAATCAAATCACTTCCTTGGAGTTCCGTCCACACGGCCTCGCCGACTTGGAACTCGCCGATGGAGATGCCAATAGTAGCGATGTGGACTCTCTCTTTGGCGATAGTGACAATGAGAACGAAAACGACAACGATAACGAAAATGGTAATTCTGAACAAAAACCTAAGAAACCTGTTTCAAAGGTGGTGAGAAACGACTCGGTGTTCATGACTTCAAGTATAGATGGAACCGTCAACATCTGGGATGTTAGAGTGGGCGAATCTCACCAGGATCCCGTCATAAAATACGTGGTTCCTGACAACGTACCTCCATGGTGTATGTCAGCGACATGGGCCAATTCTGGAGACTTCATCTTTGCAGGAAGAAGAAACAGTACCGTGGAAGAATTGTCTTTGAAAATGCCTCATCGACGAGTCCCCAACAGCCATGGAAAAAACGACGTGGTACCAAATGTATCAAGAACTTTACAATTTCCCAAAATTTCTGGCCCAGTCAGTGCCATTTCCACCATGCCCAACGATGATCTTCTACTCTGTGGCTCAAATGACAACATCAGATTGTACAATCTTCAATTATACGATCAAGGTGCTCAACAAGCAACGAAAAAACATGCTACACCATTTATGATTGTTCCTGGCCATCATGGAGGGATTCTAAGCACACTATACGTTGACGAATCCGGAAGATTCATGGTGAGTGCCAGCGGGAACCGTGGATGGGGGCAGTCTGCCTTCACAGAGACAGTATTGATATACGAGATCGACTTTTAAACTCGATGCGACTTGTGTATAAATAACTATAGATCAAAATAAGTCGCTTTCAACGTTCCCAAACCAACTTGCCCGAAGTTGATTCGTGCGTGTTCTGATATTGTGTCGTATGCGTTCTTTGCACTGCTTGTGATTTCACCAGCAACCATGCCACCCAATGCCGATAAGCTATTGACCAAACCACCCATCGACCAATCCGCTCCCAATAGACGGGAGAGTTTGATCATTTCGGGATTTCGTTTTGTCATCAAAAAGTGTACCATGAATCCGACAAATCCCACGGTTAAACTCACTTTGTAGATTCTGCTCAAGCCATTAGGTTGTTTCTTGTCTCCATCGCCCGGTTCTGGGCTAGTTCTTTGACTGTGATGCGAAGAATGTAATAATCTTTTGAGGATCTGTGACGACGCCTCGGCGATTCTAGTATTGACAGACGAGGTTCCAGAGGCCAAGCTGCTGATGGAGGAGCTTAACAGATGTGACTCGCTAGCACTGTAATCGTCGGTGACCGAGTCGTCTTGAAGATCCATGATCTTGGCAAGGAGGTTACTGTCAAGAAGTGTCTGCTTTGTGACCTCTTGATCTTGAGTTTGAATCAATTCCGCCAAGTCACTATTGGAGGTTGCGAGACTATGGTAAGATTGTGGAACCGGTCCGCCAGTGGAGGTGGTCTTGAGGACAGAGTGAGGGTTGTATTCTCCAAACCAGAAATTGAAGGTTGTTTGGTTGTTGGACAATTGATCTAAGGGGTGATCTTTCAGTATTTGTGAGGCAGAATGCAAGATATTGGCCATGTCCTGGTCGGTGAGATTGGCAAATAAAGTGCCAGGACTCACGAGCGAGTGTACAGCGTCAGGATCAACATCCAGGAAATCTGTTACTGGTCGAGGGTTGAGGCCCAATTTGCGAAAGATGTCATCCTTGGAAAACATTAGGGCTGCTGTGTATACGTAGGCACACGCCAGAATCAGATTGTAGCTCAATATAAAGTCCCATGTCATCAAGAGTTGCGGGAGGTTGTTGATGTCGTGACTGAACATGGTGAGAATAGAGGATAAGCCCTGCACGAATCCGTAGTCGTAGAGAGCGCCATTGGTCAAGCGATAGACGTTACTGGTTTGTTTGAGCAATTCGTAGAGTGTGGGATCGACATCTTCTAGTAGGGCCGGAATTAACTTGAGGTGGACGGTGGACAAGTTGATATCGGTGATCATAAAGTCTCGAAGATGGAACAACGACAACCGCTCCAATAATCTGAACGCCAACTCATCGCCCTGGTTGTGATGGTTTTGGCACACAAGTAGGACTATGCTGGCGATATCGTGATAACCTTGGTAGTAGTGCAATGCTGGATAGGTACGGAACATTTTCACGAGCAAGTTCAACAAGTCTCTTTTCAACTTGTCAATGTCGGAGCTTGAGTAGATGCCTGTGAACGACGAGTGGTCGACGGTGGTGGGCCGGAGGTGAGAAACGATGGTAAACGATCTCTTGATATCAAGCTTGATTTGCTCCTCATCGCGATGGGGAGGAAGATCATTGACGTTCAAATCGTCCAAAAAGCCAGAAGCAGACTGCTGGAGCACCAGATCCGGAGCCGGAGGTTCATCGGCTGAAGAAATATTCAAAAACAATGGCCATACTTTACAGCGTAACTCGTTATCGATAAGGCCCTCGGAGCTTCTCAGATGCTCCTTCAAAAAATCTATGTTGCCGTTTTTGATGGCCTCGTTCAACGTCTTGTGCTTCAACTGCTTCAACGATTCACTGAGCGGATTCCCATCATTATAATAAAACGACTTTCCTAACCGGTCCACATCCATCAGCACCCAGTCGGGATGCAGATAAACAAGATGTGACGAATCAGCAATTGACATTTGTGCGAAGCAAGGCAGAGGAGCACACCCTGGTACGATGTTTCAAATAGCTAAATTTCGGCGAAAAATGTTGCGTGGTACATCCAACCAAGTGGTCACCTGTTGATATCAGTGGTGGCCCCGGAAATTATCGCAGCGGCCACACCCGCACACCCTCCGGTAACTCGCGGACCTGGCCCGACAGTCGGGGCCCGATTGCCGCGCAGGTGCAGGTCGATATGTGGGGTCGGCGTTTTTCCGCTAGGTTTGTTCCATGACTCAAATGGCCTACAAAATTGTGAAAACTTCGTATGACGGCGACGCGGTGTGCGTGGAGTGGGACGGTGGCGCACTGGCAAAGTTTGACAACATTTGGTTGAGGGATAATTGCCATTGTTCCGACTGCTACTACGACGCTACCAAACAGAGACTACTCAACTCGTGTTCTATTCCTGACGACATTGCCCCAATTAAGGTGGAGAGCACCCCTGGCAAGCTAATGGTTGTGTGGAACCACGAAGGACACCAGAGCGAGTACGACTGTCGCTGGTTGGTGATCCATTCTTATAATCCTCGGCAGATTCCAGTAACAGAAAAAGTTGCTGGAGAACAAGAGATTTTGGCCCGTGAGTACTGGACTGTGAAAGACATGGAGGGAAGGTTGCCCAGTGTTGATTTCAGCACGGTAATGGCTTCCACAGACGAAAACGAGGACGCTATACGTGATTGGTGTTTGAAAATATGGAAGCATGGGTTCTGTTTCATCGATAATGTTCCTGTGGATCCACAAGAAACCGAGAAATTGTGTGAAAAATTGATGTACATTCGCCCTACGCACTATGGAGGTTTCTGGGACTTTACCAGTGACTTGTCCAAGAACGACACTGCGTACACCAATATCGATATTTCGTCGCACACCGATGGGACATATTGGTCTGATACTCCTGGGTTGCAATTGTTCCACCTTTTGATGCACGAAGGCACCGGCGGGACCACGTCGCTTGTCGATGCGTTCCATTGTGCCGAAATCTTGAAGAAAACCCATCCGGAAAGTTTTGAGCTTTTGACTCGTATTCCGGTTCCGGCGCACTCGGCTGGCGAAGAAAAGGTGTGTATTCAGCCCGACATTCCCCAGCCAATTTTCAAGTTGGACGCCAATGGAGAGTTGATTCAGGTGAGATGGAACCAGTCTGACCGGTCCACCATGGATTCGTGGGAAAATCCTCTGGAAGTTGTCCAGTTTTACCGAGCCATCAAGCAGTGGCATAAAATCATCAGTGATCCTGCAAACGAATTGTTCTACCAATTGCGTCCTGGCCAATGCCTTATTTTCGACAACTGGAGATGTTTCCACTCGAGAACCGAGTTCACCGGAAAGAGAAGAATGTGCGGAGCATACATCAATCGTGATGACTTTGTTTCACGCCTCAAGTTGTTGAACATTGGTCGCCAGCCCGTCTTGGACGCTATATAGGTTTACAGCAATATATGTTAGCAACATAAATTTTGGAGATTTTCTATATATAGGCCAACTTAGACAAAAGTTGGAATCTTGTCCCAGTCCCAAGGGTTGTTGAATCTCAATTCAATGTCCAACTTTGAGATTGCCTCAAAGTCTTCTTGCGACAAGTCAAAGTCGTTCACCTTCAAGTTTTTCAACAATCTGTCGGGATTGTTGGACTTGGGGATCACGGCAAGTCCTCTTTGGGTGGCCCATCTCAACAACACCTGTGCTGGAGACTTCTTGGCTTTGTCAGCAACAGACTTGATGACGTCGTGCTCGAACAAGGGCTTGACATCCTTGACACGAGGGTGGTTCAATTCCACGAAAGACTGGGGTCCGAAAGACGAGTATGCGGTGATGGCGATGCCTTGAGATTGAACGTACTCAATCAATCTTGGTTGTTGCAAGTAAGGGTGGTGTTCGATCTGCAACACTGCTGGCTTAATTTTGGCACCTCTCAACAAGTCTTGGATCAACGCACCGCTAAAGTTGGAAATACCAATGGATCTGATTTTACCCTTCTCCACCATCTTCTCCAATGCTCTCCAGGTGTCGATGAGTGGCACGTCCTCAAAGTGGAACTTGTCACCATCTCCACAGTAGAATCCTGGAGGATACTTCTCCTCGAAAGGAACAAACTTGAAAGCAATTGGGAAGTGGATCAAGAACAAGTCGAGGTAGTCCACCTTCAAGTCGCTCAATGTTCTGTCCAACGCCTTTTCCACGTTTTTGGGGTCGTGGAACGAGTTCCAGAGCTTGGAAACAACGAAGAGTTCGTCTCTGGCAACCAATCCCTCGTCAAGTGCTCTTTTAATACCATCTCCGACTTCCTTTTCGTTACCGTAATCTTCGGCTCCGTCGAATAATCTGTATCCCACCTTGATGGCATTGTAGATGGTGTCGGCACAGGTGGCATTGTCGACCTTCCAGCAGCCAAAACCCACCGAGGGCATTTCATATCCTGAGTTTAATTTGATAGACATAGTAATTGATGATGAATATTTTCTGGGGATGCGCCTTCTTATATAGTGGAGCAATCCCCGCAAGTCGCATATTCCGACTATTGTTCCAGGGAAGGTGAACCCGCACTCCAGCAGCGAAAATGGGGACTTGTTGCGAAGCGAGAAACCGGCGGAGACTACTCAATTGGCCAACATCATGCCTTGCGGGGCCAATAGGGCGTAGCTTTGTTGCCTGGGTTAGAATCAGCCATCATTAGCTCCAGCTGACTAAGCCGCACACCTCGACTCCGACGGAATCAGAATACGACCCCAGTGAAAAATGTCGCTCAGTCTGGCAGTGTTGCCGACGACGACTCGGTTGACTTGCCCAATGCGGAAAGCTAAACGCGCAAGTGGGGCGCTCGAGAGGGGCTCCGGATTTTTTGGGGAATTTGGGGTCAGGGTTCGGTGATCTTTGCATTTTGAGTGGGGTAATTAGTATAACTGCCCGAAACGTGTTCCGTCTAGGGCCTGCTCAACCGTTGGCCCGCTGTAGCGTCGGCGTAGCTGCAGTCCGCTGGGTGGTGCACCGGTGCAGTTGCAACTCTTCCGCATTCGGCAATACCAATACAAACGGTCGCAGACACTTAGGCATCGTCATTTACGTCTTCACCAAGTATGGGAATCCCTCTCTACGTCAGAATCAAAGACGTGCAACCGCCTCCCACCGGGGTGAGTTCGCACGTTGTGCAGAAATCATCTACTTCAATTGAGTTTGGTACAAGAGACTACCACTTTGATCAAGTCTTCACAAGCAAAATAGACTACCATCCCTACTTGCAAGACGACAATGATTCCGTCACGGTGTTCGTAGGACCAACTGGAAGCGGCAAGACGACGTGTCTTCGCCACATGTTGGACGCCACATTGAACTTTTGGCAACAAAAGCCATGGTCTTCCAAGAAAGTCAGCGCCTTTGAAATCAAAGACAATCGTCACGTTATTGACTTAACTGAGGAAAAGAAAGTTCCCAAGCCTTTGAGGCAGGTTGGATACATCCAATTGAGCGACTTGGACCATGCTGAGCACACTTTCAAGTCGATTTTGGCGTGTAGAACAACGGCTCAAACAGCCACCAACCGCGAGTCGAGTAGGTCTTGTTTGGTTTTGAAGATCGCCGATGGTTCCTCAACCACAACCTATGTTGATATGATGGGCAACGAGAAGTTTGACAAGGGAACCGCAAACCAGTTTGCTAACTCCACCATGTCGTCGTTGACTCAATACCTCAAGTCCAATGGTTCCGGTGGAAGATCCGCCAATACCATAATCAATATTATCTTTGGTGACCCCAAGGCCAAAATCTCAGTTGTGTTGGCGTTGGACCCCTGCGGAGATCCACGGTTGATCAAGTCCTCGTTGTTGAACATCGCTGATTTGACTCGTCAATGCCAGCCTGAGTTGGCGAGAGAGTCGGTCACCACCGCTGCTCCAAAATTACTTCCACACTACGCCAAGCCTACGATTTCGTCTTTGAGTCCCAAGAAGGCTTCGGCTTCGCAATGGAGCACTGGCAGAGTCACCAAACCTGTCAAAAGGCCTACTATTGCTCGCAAAATTGTCAACACTCTTTCCAGAACATTGTACGGGAGAGGAGCCGAACAAAGTAGACAAAAAATAGAAAAGTTGGAGGAGGAAAAGAGACATATGGATAGCTACATCCAGGAACTTACAAGCTCCAAGGACCGCCTTTTGGAAGAAATTGCAGCTTTGGACGAGTCAAGGACTCAGCTAATCGAAGACCTTCACCAGTCGAAAGCTCTTATCGAGAAAAATGAAGCTGAAAAGAAAGCTCAGTTAACTGACCTTCGCGAGTGCCTCGAGAATGCACGCTCGACTCACGGCCAGCTTCAAGAGTCTATCAATGGTCTTAAGAGCCAAGTCGGTACCATGGAGACTTCAATGAACGCTGCCGTTCAAAAAGGCAATGAAGCGGAAGCAAAATTGAAGGAACTTTCTGTGGTCAAAGAGCAATTGGAAACCAAGATATCTGCCTTAACTTCGAGAATTGAGACTTTGGATGCGTCTGAGAACCAAAAGAGCAAAGAAATTGAGGACTTGAAGAAAGAATTGAGTACCAAAGTGGATATGATTAATGATTTCAAGTCTAACCTAGAACTCAAAGTCGACACAATCACAAAGCTCGAGGCTGAATTGGGCTCCAAGCTGGACTCCATCACTGGCCTCGAGTCCAAATTGGAGGAATTGAGCTATCTCAGGACAACAGTAGAAGAGCAAAAGAAGCTGTTAACCGAAAAAGCAGCAACTATCGCCAGTTTGAAATCCAGAATCGATAACCAGGACAGTATCATTGGCGAAAAGTCGGAAACCATTGCTGAGTTGAAGTTACAAATTACTAGTTTTGGTGCTCAAACTTCGAAGTTGGCTAACCATGAAGCGATCCTTGCCGAGAAGATGGCTAAAATTGCCGACTTGAAGTCCCAGATTGAGAGTTTGGAAGAAGAGAACGACAGATTGAACAAGAAGGATGACTTGCTTTCTGAAAGAAACGAGACCATTAGATTGTTGGAGTCCAAGATAGAGCAACTTGAGAAGGAACTTCATGGCAATGCCCAGAAATCAGAAGCTATTGATGGTCTCAACCTACAAATTGCCGACTTGAAGACTCAGCTTTCGAAGTCTCAACAAGAACAAGAGAAGGCCTTGTCTTCAAAGAAAGAGTTGAAATCAACGATATCCACTATGACTAACGAAATTCGTGACTTGAAGAGAAAGCTCGAGGGAGAAACTACAGTTGACAAAGAGAACCAGCCTACGGCTTTCGTTCCTCCTCAAGGTACAATTATCAAGAAGAAGTTTAGCGGTGACGATATTTTCGTTGACCAGCAGAATAAAGAGTCGGTGCCAGAACCTAACCAGGAGAAGAAGCGGAAGAAGTTGGGAAACATCGACAATTACAGAAGCGCCATGCTCGAAATGTCGGCCAAGAAACACAAGAAGAAGAACAAGCCTCTGAAGCTTCGGGCTTAACTAGAGATTGATAGAAGATGATCAAATAATACCCTAATATAATAATACAATAATACCATAAAAATCCCATAAACTACACTGCAGTAATGTTATTTTCATATTACCGATACGACCATAATAACAGCATGTATCTCTTGTCTACTCTTGTCTACTCTTGTCTACTCTTGTCTACTCTGGTACCGACATGGTCTTGCATTTCCTACTCTGGTAGTGACATCGTTTTGCATTTCCTACTCCTGTCGACTTGCATTCCTATACTGTTCTTCTGTCCGTCATAAACCGTACAATTGGACCCAATCCTGTGATCTCCACGGTCTTCTCAAACCAATTCAACAACAATCCTCCCTGCTTGGCGCCATAGCCAGTGCCCATACTCTTGTACAAATACTTGATGAGCGTATCCTGCTGACTGCTATCCAACTGTTTCACAAACGTTCCCAAGTCATTGGTGTTGTGGTTATTTTTGATCGAACACAAAACTTCGAAGACAGTTTCGCCATGTAACTTTTTGGTGGCCTCGTCTGCAACATAGGGGGGGTTTTCAAGCAGCAATGCCAAAGCTTCTTGGAATCTTCCCAGGGATAACGAAGCACGAACCTGTTGGGAAGTGTTTACAACATCTTGGTGCGACGTAGGCGGTAAGTCTGGGATGAGCTCCTCTTTCAGGAGATGGTTCTCGGGCTCTAAGGCATCAATGTCGATTCGTCTCCAATCTTCCATGGTGTTAGTGAGTAGGTTCGGATTGGATTGTGAGATTTGGTATGGAGACGCCGGTACACCCACTGGTACCAACCATGCCGTTAGTTAATATACATTTAAGCTATGCCGTTATATCGTTTGAAATACTCTACTTTGCACATGCTCTGCCGTTCTAATGTACATTTATATGGCAATTACCATTGAACTCCGATGGTACGCTGTAGTATATTTCCCAGCATTGACAGTCTCTCATACCAATTAAGGTTGTTCTAGCTTTCGTGATTCGTGGGCTTCTAGTTTCTTGCCTTTTTGGCTGGTCTCTCGTCTACATCTTCCCTCTTGTTGTCCACCTCCGAAGTATACTCGTCAATAAACGTCAACACTTTCTGCTTCAATTCCTTCGAGTCGACTATTATCACCACAAGACCGTCGCTGCCTACTTCGTACTTGATATGATCTTCGTTCTTGAGGGCAACTTCCTCGTCAAATTTGTCAAAAAAGCCATTCACCTCGTCAAAGGTCTGTATTTCATCCAAAAGTCGTTCGTCCATTTCTCCCTCAGGAACGTCCGGCGAGTTGATTACGATTACAGCACGGAGCGGGTTGTCTAATTCCTGGAACTCCACCTCATGCGGAGGGATATCTATCGGTTCTTCCCCCATGGCTACAAATACTGGAAACACATTTATTTCACCAAACACAAAAATTCAGGGTGCGATGGCCCGGGCCCATATGCCGGACGGTGCAACCAGACTACAAGCTCCATTTCTTGAACTGGTTGATCAAGCCCTTGGTAGAGGGATCGTGGGTGGTGACAGGGTCCTTGTTGTCCAATTCCTTTCCGATTTTCTTGGCCAAAACTTTACCCAATTCCACACCCCATTGGTCAAACGAATTGATGTTCCATATGGCACCTTCGATGAAAGTGAGGTGCTCATAGTACACAATTAAAGCACCCAAGGCAGCAGGAGTGATCTTCTGAGCCAAAATGGAGGTGGTGGGTCTGTTACCGGAAAATTGCTTGTGAGGAACCAAGTCACCAGTAGTGCCTTCAGCCTTCACTTCCTGTTCGGATTTACCCACCATCAAAGCTTCCGCTTGAGCAAAGAAATTGGAAGCCAACATTCTTTGGTGGAGGTTGTTTTCAATGGGGTTGTGCGATTGGGCCGCCATGATAAAGTCGGCTGGAATCAACTTTGTGCCCTGGTGCACCAATTGGAAGAACGAATGCTGAGCATTGGTAGCTGGTTCTCCAAATAAAACAGTTCCGGTTTGGTAGTTGGTGAACACATTTCCTCTGGTGACCGACTTACCGTTGGATTCCATCGACAATTGTTGCAAATAGGCTGGGAATCTGTGTAAGTATTGGTCAAATGGAGCCACCAAGTGAGTTTGAGCTCCGAGGAAATTGTTATACCACACCGACAACAACCCTCCCAAGGCAGGAATGTTGTCCTCCAAAGGAGTTTCTTGGAAGTGAGCATCCACTGCCTCGGCACCCTTCAAGAAGCTCTCAAAGTTGTCATAGCCAATATAGATAGCAACCGACAAGCCAATGGCAGACCATACCGAGTATCTGCCTCCAACCCATGATTCAAATCCAAACATGTTCTTGGTGTCAATTCCAAACTTGGCAACCTCTTCGGCGTTGGTGGACAAAGCAGCAAAGTGCTTGGCAATGTGAGCGGTGTCCTTAGCCTTCTCCAAAAACCAATTTTTGGCGGTGTTGGCATTGGTGGTGGTTTCCGCCGTGGTAAAGGTCTTGGAAGCAACCAAAAACAACGTGGTTTCTGGGTTCAATGGCTTGAGAATCTCGGCAATATGGGTACCGTCAATGTTGGACACATAGTGCACATTCAACCCAGGCTTGCCGTACGCCTTCAATGCCTCGGTAACCATCACTGGACCCAAATCCGAGCCTCCAATTCCAATGTTAACCACATCGGAGATCGCCTTGCCAGTGTACCCGGTCCAGCTTCCGTCACGGATTTGGTTGGAAAATTCCTTCATGTGTTGCAAAACACTGTCCACTTCTGGCGCCGTGTTCTTGCCGTCCACAGGCATGTTTTTCATCAGTCTGTTTCTTAAAGCAGCGTGGTACACCGCTCTACCCTCGGTGGAGTTGATCTTGGAACCGGCGAACATTTCGTCTCTCAACTTCTCCACCTTGGCCTCCTTAGCCAATTGGATCAATTGACCCAAAATCTCGTCATCTACCAAGTTTTTGGAGAAATCAAACAAGATTTTCGAACCGTCATAGTTGGTGAATGTCTTGCTGTATTTTTCAAATCTCTCGGGGTCCTTTTCAAACGCCTCCAGGACATTGAACTTGCTTTTCTTGGTGTGGAGCTGCTCCAAGGTCTTCCAGGCTGGAAGGTCAGATGCTAATTTGAAGTCAGAAAACGACATTTAAGTTGTGGTGATTCAGGTGGGTGGTGTGCTCGTGATATTTGTAAGTGTGTACTGCAGATAACCGGCGAGGTGGCGGTTCTTGCCCGGTACACACGGTACCCTGACAGAGGAATTTGTCAGATTCACTCAAAATTAGTAAAGGCCAGGTAAGAATAAGGGTTCAATGAGGCAGGTTATTGGAGTAGTGGACTTTGAGATTTCCTGAGGAGATTACGAAGGTCGGTACAGAAGGGATTGCATGACGAAAGTTTGTAATGTTGCGAAGTCGACACCGGGTATGGTTCGGCAATTTCGCACAAGCATCTCCTGACCAGCTATGCCTATAGCAAGTAGCCGTTGCACCTCGTGAGGGAGTCCGACGAGCCGGAGGCACGGCTTGCGACGGTCGTGCGCGCTTCATATCTGTCAAAGTTTTAGCGAGACAGTGCGAAGTTTCCAGCTGCGATGACTGGGCTAGCCTCAAAATGGGCTACGGATTCCACCCTTGTGCAGCAGGCCGAGGCGCAGGACAAAAGAAAATCAAGTAAACCAGCCACTAGGAATCCACTGGGATCTTCAGAGAAGCGCGAAATGGCGTCTTCAGCCCAATCGAGAAAACCGTTGGTGAGCAAATGGGCCGATGCCGCTGGGGATAGCAAAGAGGATGAGAAAAAAGGGCTGCCGAAGAGCCCACGGGGCGACGAGCGCAGCAGGAGGAACAGCAGGAACAGAAGAAACTCGGAGACTCGAAGAAAAGACGACGTCAATGGCCAATCGCTGCGAACCAGGGACAAGAGGAGAGGACGTAATGACAGGCATCATGAGCCCAGAGACAAACAGGAAAGACACAATGCCTCAGAGGAAGGGAGAGCGCACCCAGCTACCAACGAAACACTCCCTCCAATGTCAAAAGCAGCTGCTAGTTTTGCACTGCGTTTAGGAGTTCCTACTGGTCCTGGCGGAGCCCCTAATGGAGCCCCCAATGGGCCTCGTAATGGAGCCCACAAATCCATGCCTCCAGTCGACGATTCCGACGAGTTTGTCACTACGGACGAGGAGGATGACAACGGAGACATCGAGTCTCCTAAACAACCCATGTCCAAGGCAGGCATGAGTTTCGCAGCCAGACTCGCAATTCCACCAAAGACGAACAACAGCTCCAATGGCACCAATAACCACAATGGCAACAGGAACGCCAACAAGGACCAGGCCAAGCCCATTACACAGAAGTACATGTCTCCCAAGCAGCGCAGAGAAGCCGAGAAACTTGAGCAGGAACAGAAGCGCCGACAGGAACAGCAGCAACGGGACGCCAAATTGCAAGAAGAGGTGCGGGACATGTTTTCCAAGATGACGGCATCGACGGCCAACTGGGCCGATCTAGAGGACGAGTGAAGTGTAGTAGTACTGTAATATAAATGCAATTGCAAATTGTGTGGTAGAATCAACTTGTCGTTTATTTGTCGTCTCATCTCCCCGGTATTCGCGACTACGATTAGAGTGGGTTTCAACTAATTTACACAATTATGTTGCCATGTAAGAAAGTAGGGCCACGGATTCTGCACGTTTTTCTTCGTGCTACCGCCAAAAAGCCCAAACATAGTCCAGGTTTGGTCAGATTTGTATCCACAAACGAGGAAAATGAACGTCTCAAATACGACCAAGCAAGGAATGACATCATTTTATCTACGATCAAAAGCAGACCTGATCTCTTGGTGAATGCCGGGCTACAGAGAAAACCGTCCATGTCGTGGAAATCCATCTTTTTAGGAATGGCGTTGACTTCCACGGCCACAATGGGTCTTTTCGTGGCGCTTCAACTCTTGTACCCACGGTCCGAGCCAGACGCTCCCAGAAGAGCTTTTGTTCCTTTGTGGCTCAGCACGGGCTGGTTGGGCAAAAATACTCACAAGTTTCCCCGCGATGCCATTCTCTTGGACGAAAATTGTTATCATTGCTTGGTAGATGGAAAGGAACCCGCAGAGTATCTCGACCATTTGGAAAAGGAAAACATAAAATACAAGGTATTGGAGCTTGTGTCGCTGAGCCAGAAAGTACGCAAGACCCTCAAGCTCCCGGTATCCATTTCCGTGCCTGAAAACTCGGATTTCAAGATATGGATGGAAAGCACCATGCCTACAGTATCGGGCCTTCAGTTCAGTTTTGCGCCCAATGAGTTGTTCCCAACGGTGGAATGGCAATTGAAACAGATAGACTACCGTTCTGTGGCCGATAGTGCTTTGGTGGCTGCGGGACTCAAGCTTGAACGTTTGGGCTCTGATGCCGAAAAAAAGACCCATGAGAAGAGCAGCGGCAAAATTCACGAATCGGTACCTGAACATGAACGCTACCTACATTCTCCAAAAAACTACACCATCAGGATGTCGGGGATCATGGATTTCGAAGACAAATGTCATCGTAAAGGCACGGTAAATTACTCGGCGGTTTTGGATTTTGACCACTTGAAAATCAACGGGGGAGTCAAAATCACGTCCATGCACCTTGTGCTCGATAACAAGCACTACAAGGTCAAGTAACTGGAAATAAAGCCGGAAAACCACCTGTTGCAGCCATTGGCTTGTTCGCTGGGGTAGCCCATCTTGTCCCAATCGGGCAACCGTGCCTGCAGATTGCCGATAAGACACTGCGGAACCAGAATCAACGCTACTGAATAATTATATGAGAGCCAAAAGAGAGGCAGTTTCTGGAGATTCGAAGACGCACAACGGGGTGGAAAACGCCCGAAAGCGAGCCAAGGACATGTCTTCTTCAGAGAATGGCAGAACCGCTGCTCAGGCTACGAGAAGAAGCAAGGCTTGTGACGATTGCCGTAAGCAAAAAACAAGGTGTCTCCCGCTCACAGACGAGAGTGCTGGATGCTCTCGCTGTCAGTTTCTCAAGCTCAAATGCTCGTTTCAAAGAGATGGACCGAGCGGCAGTCCCCTCGTAGCGCCGCCAGATCGCATCGAACTGATATATCGTGGAGTCAATGAAATTGTAAGCTTACTCAGAGGCCAGGCCAATTTTCGTCTCAGCGACGAGGCTAAACCACTTTTGAATGCCCAGAGTACCATTAAGCAAGGATCGTCGCATACGGAGGAACCAGACCTCGATATCATGCTGTCTGCCGAACCCACATACGACTTTCACCACCCTTCCAAATCTTGTCAATCTTCACCATTTTCAATCGTGTCACATCTGCTTCCGGAAAGCGGTGTTCCCAACTCGATACTTCATTTGGTCAATCGACCGGAGACTCCGCTTCGAAGTCAAAAAGTCCCAAACCCGGATGTCATCTCTCTAGGAATTTTGGAAGAAACCGAAGCTGTAGAACTACTTGACGACTTCAAACAAAACTACGGCCGATGGGTGCTGTTTCCCTCCAATATCACCACCGAAGAGTTGATCGAGCGCATCAGACAGAAATCTCCACTTTTACTCACCACTTGCTGCTGTGTCACTCTCCGATACCTGTTAACCGATGTTGATCAGGACGACTACGAATTGCAACACACCATCAAAAGAAGAAACCAGGACCTTTTAACGCAGCTTGCCAAGGAACTAGAGGCCGCACTTCTCGGGTACTTTGTGTTTCCCCACAGTTCCAGTCTGGTTGGCGATGTGGAGTTTCTCCAGGCTGTTGCGGTGCTTTCTATTTATTCTCTTTCGCTCAACTCTCTTGCTGGAATCTCGGTGGAGGATAAAGAAAGCAGTCTCACCGATTTCAGCCTCGATCCGTGGTCCTTGTCGAGTGTTGGACTCAACACTTTCTTATCAAAATCAGCATTTGGGCAGCTTATTCAACACAAGGTAATCGATGCAACCTCGCCTTTCACAGTACTATTTCAAGAGCTAGACGACGAGGAGCAGACATTGACGGTGCTACGCATCTACAACCACTTGACGATTGTTCATCTCATTCAGTGTGTGTTTAGCGGGCGGATGTGTGTGTTAGACGAGGTGAGGTTGAACTATTGTACGGCTACTTTGAGCTTAGCCAAGCTGACCAACTTTGACGGCCGGGTCGTCAGTGAAATCGAGGTCCTTTTGATCGCCTATAACTACATCCAAGTGGCCACGGGGATCAACCATATAACCACTCCAAAGGAGAGAGAAGCCGCATTTGTATCAGCAATGGACGAAATGAAGCAATGGTACGACCAATGGGAGTACTTGTTTTCGCAGCCAACGGTGCAATTTGTGGTGTTGTGCTACGAGTTCTGCTACATTATGATCATTCTTGTGTACAACTACCAAACAGGTTTAAGCGAAGACATGTCTGGGTTAGACATTTATTCGGAGCACAATCTCAACACTGTTCTCCGTAGTTGTAGTAAAGAAAATTTACTATCATTATTGGAGCACGGAAACCATCTACTTCTGTTTGAGAAGATGGTTGACAACGACTCGTACTTTGCGTGCTTATCGGACCAAATCCATTTTTGCTTTTATTTTGGCGCAATCGTGATGATGAAAACATATTTGTATTTGCAGGAGAATCATAAGAAAACGATTATAGATGCTGGAAAGCGTAAAGAAACATTACGCCATATACGGAGGCTCATCGACCGCCTCACACGAGTGAGTCAAGGAATTCAAAACGATATTCTTACAAAGTATCGTGATGGACTTCGGGACATGTTGAATAACTTTCATGAAGGGTAATACCATATAAAACTTCATATACTGACTACTGTGCCTGTTTTCAGGAAGTAGGGGGAAAGATCACTGTCGTCTACTTCGACAAAGGTGGGTCCCTTAAAATGGGTTCGGCCATGAACAAACCACCAGATTGAAACCAAAAACGCCAACCCACAGGTAATTACACTCGTGTAGTTCATTTCCTGAGCGGACGTGGGCAAAGCGTAGGGAAAGCAGTAGATCACAAAGAAAGCCACAATGTACAAGCACGATATTATGTTAATAGCATAGCCGTACTTTCCAAGCCAGAACCACCCAGGAGTAATTGCCTTTCGCTTATTGAGGATATGGGGACCAATGGCCAAGAGAAATGAGGCGGTCGTTAAAAGAACAAAAGATCCAACAAACGCATTGAACGCAGCAAGGGAACCGACATAGATGGCACCCATACAAGTGGAAATGCAGCCACAAGCAAAAGTGGCCCAGAGGGGACTCTTGAATCTGGGGTTGACTGCTCCAATAAACGACGGAAATGGAGCAGCATCGTCTCTCGCCAACACATATAGCGTACGTCCAGCAGTAATATAACAGCCAACTGTTGCGCAGAAAATAGGCATGGCAATCACAATCAACAAGCCCAAGGATCCGCCTCTGCTACCTGTTGACTGGAGATAGATATCTCCAAGCGGACACAACGAGTCAGCGGTGAAGATGACGTTGAGATCCTTGATGGAATAAAACATTGAAATCATGTAGCAGATAGCGGTGATAAACCCCACAAGAACTTGCCAGAACAAAACTTTAGGAAGGTTTCTGCCTGCGTCTGGAATCTCCTCTGCCATATGGGTAACGCAATCTGGTGTACCCACCGCAAACGCTCCGTTTAACATGCCTGCCAAGAACACAAACCCGTTGCTGGAGTAGCCAGTGTCGTTCTGCCATTCCGACCATACAAATGTGTTGGAGGCGTAGCCAGAACCGTCCTGGCTGGGCATGATAGCACACACCAAGACCGTCACAAACCACCCGCCAAGAATGAGGAAGCCCCCCATTCTGTTGATAGTAGGAAGCGCCCAAGTAGCAAACATCACGATACTACAACAGGACCAGCAAATGATGAGATAGACGATGAAAACCTGCCATCTTTGACCGTCAACATTTGGATGGAACATCTGGTAGCAGTACACAGTTATCTGGCCTATGATAGAACAATTGGCAGAGATTCCAAATGTCCAAGCAAAAAAATTGAGCCACCCAGCAAACCACGAACAAACGTTTCCATATTTCTTTCCTGCTGTGGCGGCTGCCCAGTGGTACACTCCTCCAGAAGCTGGAACTGCCGATGCCAATTCGGCAATCGAAGCCGCAATTAACCAGTAAAATACAGACACGGCAATGAACTCGTACATAATACCAGGAGGACCTCCGTTGTACAACGAGGCAATGATGGCTCCTCCTAACGCTGTCCATGTGTTACCGGTGACAATTCCCGTTGCAATTGCCGAAAGAAGATTGAACCGTCTTTCAAGAACAACCGGCTGGTCGACATTTTCCACTACACCCACCTGATCATCTTCAGTCTTGTAGGTTTCTTTGGAGTCGTTAATTACGGCGCCGGGCATATTACTACTGAGAATCACCGAAGTACTGGAACCTCGTCTTTTATACTTAGACGGCCAGGAAGAAAAGACTTAGCGCTAGTGACAAAGATGGCGCTAGTTCAGCCCGGCGGTGTTATGGCCGGCGGTAACACAATTAGCCCTGATAAGATGTGTATTAGTTTGCACAAAGCTGCGATTTCGGAGGTTTTTCCGAATTTGGTTTCCCGCTAAGAGATAGCGGGCACCGAAATTTGACATATTGGCGCAGCCGCTCGCCATCTCTTTCCAAGACGAGACACAAATGCAACTTTCCAAGTGAGTGAAGTAGCCGCTTCGGGGCGTACAATATGGGGAACGTTGTGAACGTAAGTGGCAACAAATAGGTAAAGTTTCCGCATGAATGAGTTTACATTAATGCAACTGCCTCGCACTTTTCATAGTTGAAATGTTTGAAATTGAGACTTGATTCGAAAGTCAGTTTAAGTTCAGTACCCTCACAACAGACATCTACCACAATTTCACCCACGACTCTGATTTGAGGAGTTCTTGTCTTCCTGTCCTCTCATAACCATGAACGCTGACAAAGCGGCTGACAACTCTACCGGTCCATTTTGTCTGGTCAATTTTTGTGCGTCCTTTCAACTTACATATACAAAATAACTAGAAATAACTCAATTCCATTATATTTAAGGGAACGGCTTTCGTGTGGATCTCAGTTTGCCAAGACCGGAAGCCCTATCGCATTACCTGTTTGAGGCTGACATCAGCACCTGCATTTTACGTCTGATTTTAACTATTTTTGAGCGCGCAAGTGCGACCTAATCGGTAAGTTCCTGTACCATCACTCTCGTAATGTTCTCGTATCTTTTGGCGGTTGTTGATTCCCAACATTCGTCTCCACCCCATGTTCGACAACTTGCCAGTTACGCCCAGTGAGACCTGGGGGTCCGTTTTGGCAGGCTCAATGGCAGTAGGTTTGGCACGAATATGTCTCGGCTGGTTTGAATACAAAGATAGAACCGCTCGCCAAGTCTCGAAACGAAGCCAAACCACATTCACAATTACTGGAATTCATGATTTGTGCTTCGCGTTCGTTTTTGCATTCTATTCATACAAAGTCGAACGCAACGCATACGTCTTGATGGGTATAGCGTGGTGTTTTGGCATCGCCAGCTTTATTGCAGCATTGACTTTGGAAAAGATAAAATTGGCCCATACTCTCGAAGATGGAATTACTTGGTCAAAAGCTGCGAAACACTTTTTTGGTGCAAATGTTGCAAAGGTTCCAAAACCACCTCCGCCCGACCTTTTTGAGAATATTCGCTATATCAATGGAATTATGATTTGGGGGTACATCCTTACGGCTGCAATCGCATATTCTGTGGATGCGGCTTCGAAATGGCACAACGCTTCTAGAAAGATATACGAGTATGTTTTGGTTCTCGGTTTAAATTCATACTGGTTTCCTCAATTCGCTTGGAACACCATCCAGAACCGCACAAACGCCATTCTGTGGAAATTTGTATGTGGCCAATCGATAATCCGGTTATTACCAGTTTGGTATCTTAGTATGTGCCCCAACAATGTTTTTGGCCATGCAAGAGACCCAATTTTCTTTACCCTGCTTGTCGCTTGGATAGCCATTCAGCTCCTTTTGTTAATTTTGCAGGCTCAATTTGGTGCCCGATTCCTTATAGACAGACTTCCTCCGATTTACGATTATCATCGACCACTAGATGCCGATGAAATTGACCTTGTGATCAAGTCCAATGATCTTAAAAGGAGCACGTATGATGTGGAAGTTCATGTAGAGTGCCATGTGTGCAAGAAAGGTATCATACTTTCATCGCCTAGCGAAAAAGTTGAGTCTACAAATTATATGGTGACTCCATGCTTCCACCTATTGCACACCGACTGCCTAGAAGGAGTCATGGAATACAGGCTCCAGTGCCCCCGGTGTCACAATGGGATACCGCTGTAATAATATCAGGAGATAGAGCCGGGTACTAAGCTCACATAGTGCAACGGTTTAAATTGACCTCTGGCATTTGCAGCCGTTAATGAGGTTTGGTGCGGCTATACGCAGGTTGTTATAACATAAATGGCTGCAAATTTGTTAAAACTACTCCACGAATCGAGAGACTATAAGTTCGATATGGGCCCATTCCCAGGTTACGACTCTTCAAAAAGCCATAGAGTCTCGACTTGATGCTGACAAAGCCGGTAATAATTCAAAGTTATTCCAGATCAAGGAAGCAACGCCGAAAGTAGTGGGATTTGATGCCGTGAAAAATGAGCTATGACCAAGTTACAATGGCGGTTTTCGATACGAATAAGTATCAGCTCAGCTGTAAGTTTCTCTCGGTGGCTTAAGCTTCGACTTATGTAAGGCAACAAAAATCTAATTTAAGAATCAACTACCATGTATGCTATCTGGTTATTCACGTTCGCAACGGCGATTACATTCGCTCAATCGCTTATCATTGAATAGGAAGACACCTCAAACGTATTCAATTCCAAATTTGTTTATGTTGACCTAGAATTATTGAGCAATACTGATGCCAATTACACATACGATGGTTACAAAGTGTATTACACTAATGAGATGTTTTTGCTGGTAGGCTTAGACGATGATATAATGCCGTCAAATGACAAACGAGAAGTTACAAAGGAAACTAGAGAGGAATGGTCCAACGTCATACAATGGGACCAAGTTTCGTGAAATCTTTATCCAATACTTCGGTATCCGATTTGATTTCTCAAGTTTCTAAACGTGATGATGAGGTGAGAGTATCTGGGTTACATGTCACCGAACGCTATGGGAACACCGGTCTGGACACTGGGTACTACAACAAGATAGTGAAAGGTTTTGGTTCCGCTGTTGGTGCGCTTGCAACTATTTTCAAGAAAGCTAAAGAGTGTGAAATATACACCACAAAGTATGGTGCTACCTGGTTCCAAATTCATACGTGTGCAACTGGAGGTCACTGTGATACTACAGTAAGCGAGAGAATTGTCAACGAAGCTGAGACACATGCTCTAGTTTATGCATACCGTCACAAAGCATTGAGCGGCTCATAAACTATGAGCCATGGCACCTGGAAAAGTTGTGTAGAATACTATCGGAATTACGACCATGCTAATTCATTTCCTGGGTGTCCCGTTGAATGGTGTGGAAATTGAACCTCATGGTGTGTGACTGGCAACAGCGATAGGAAGATCAAAAGCCATTGGCTTGTTCCGATAGCTTCGCTGATCTAGCTGGTTCAAGGTTTCTTAATCTGTTTCTTGAGGCGAAATTTCTGATTGAAGTCTCAAGTTCGGTTACTAGCGGATAAATAAGTTTCTCTTGCAGGCTTAGTCCCTAGTGCAGTATGGAGCAAAATCTATTTTCAAGTATTGGACCCTAACCTGGCTTGTTCACGTTGATAGCCGGCGAATATGATGGCACCTTACACATACTTTAAACGGAACGTAGAATTGTGAATCCTGACGCAGTAGAGGTTACAAATGTATTATGCTCTGAGATATTTTTTCTGGTAGGCTTAGGCGATACCGTCAAATCACAAACGAGACATCCTAGAGAGACAACCATCGTGCAATTGAACTTCGTCTCGTAACTTTTCTTGTGAAACTTGGCATGGTGTGGCTGAAATTTCAACAGTGCGAACGAAATCTGAGCGAAACTCGATCTTCCATTTTACGAATCTAAGCCCAAAAGAAACGGTTCTTGTGAGCGCAGAGGCGTCATGAAAGCGGTAACCAAATCATGAACGGCAAACAAGCATAGGTCATGATTTGTCTGCGCCATTCTAAGCCTCATCTATGAATTGGAGCCACATGCAACAACCCAAACCTTAAATGTCGTATTCCATGCAGCTGCCAACGTTTTAACCGCCGCTTTTTGGTGCACGACAAGGCAGGGACTAATTTTTACGCGAATTCGCGGCGCGCTTGTCACTAAAAATACCACCTTTTTTCCCAATGCGGGCATTTCTCTGCCTAGCCCCGCCATGTTTCCTGCACCGCCTGTTCGTAACTTGCATTTCTCTGTGGGCGTACAGGTTGGTCACCGGCCACCATGCAGCGTGCGTATTATGATATAAGAGCCAAAGTCGCATTTTTTCATCCTTAATGAGAACTCCATACTTCCTTCTTCTTGCAACCCCCATCCTTGCTGCCGACGCATTGACCGACACCAGCCAATTCCCCGCCACAATCCCAGGGATAAGCTCTTTTTACTCGGCTTTTTATCTGTTTGTGGGTACCAACCCCGAGACGGTAGCCCCCGACCAGCTCACCACCCAGCCATTTTTCACCGAATGGGTAGCCGAAGTCAAGAAGCATACTCAGACTTCATGGTACGCTGAGTACCTTGACGCACTCACGGGATTGAACCAGATTACTGATTTGGACAGTGCCCAATTGAATTCCCTTGCCAGTGATCTCTTCACCGAGACCGAGCTTGACAGTCTCGCTGCTGAGCTCTCGGCATTGACCGACGACTGGGAAGCGAGCGAAACTACCGGCAGCGACTGGGAGCTGATCGAAACAACCGACAGCGCCATCGCTGAAGATAGTGCGTCTGACTCTAGTTCTGGAAAACCTTCCAGCTCTCATTCCGGCAGCTCTGGCTCGAGCTCTCGTTCCAGCGGTTCCAGTTCCGGTTCCAGTTCGGGTTCTAGTTCTCACTCGGGTTCCAGTTCTGCCGCCGCCTCTGGTTCGTCGTCGTCCAAGGCAAACGGTGTGAGCTATGTTGCCCCCGCTGGTGCCGTGTTGGGAGCCTTGGCTGTTGCTCTTCTTTGAAAAAGTAGCTATTTAATTGAGATGGCCCTTGAAATTGCCCTCCATGTAGTCAATATGAACATACGCTCTCTCGACCGTGGGAAGTGTCTCCACTGCATACTGAAGCGCTTCTGCTATATCATGGCAGTCCTTAAAGTTGAGTCTCATATCCTCCATATTGAACACCACGTCGATTTCAACATTTAAATTGTCTCCAACATGGTATACCTTCAACGCCGTGATCTGCTTGATCAGCTCTGCAAACCGGAACGAAAGATACAAGATCACCTTGTATTCTAATGGGCTGGCCGCTGCTCCCGTAAGATTATCAATATGCTGGTACGCAGTGACAGACCAGCTGATGATGATGTAGATGGAAAGTAAGAGAGCTCCAGCGGGATCGAACCACCAAATATTAAAGTAGTGGCCGATGGTGGGCATTAGCAAAGAAACAACGTTGAATACAATATCGGTCATGGCGTCTTGGGCCAATGCTTGCACTGAGCTTGATTTGCTCTTGCTGCACCAGATCCAGCAGCCGACCTTGGCGACGATGGTGAGACCCATGATTCCAATTGCATCGGGACCAATGGAAACAGGCACTTTTGGTCCTGGCAGCAAAAAAATCTGCTTGAAAGATTCTTGACCAACCTGGAAAAAGGAGATGATGATGATGACGGAGAATATAAGAATACCAAGAGGCTCGAGTCGCGACCTTCCAACCGGGTAGCTATGCTTAATGGTGGAGGTTTGCACGGTGGTGAGTCTGTTGGCAATGTAGATGATGAAGGTTGACAAGAAATCAAGGATGGAATCGACAAGCGACGCAACCACCGACATCGAATTGGTGAGAACGGCCACCACCAACTTACCAATGAGCAAGATGAAGTTGATGAGAAAGTTGACGAGAATGGCCACCAACACCTCGTGGGAGTTTTGCTCGTGGTCGTAGCCAAGAAACTGGGCCCCTTCGCTCTGCACGTTACCAGGCACATCATTGAACCTCGATTTCAGATGGGTGGTTTGCTTGCTGTCGTTGTTGTCGCGCTCCATAGAAGATGCGTCCATCGGCTCGTGTTCCGGGATCTCGGGGAGCTCTTCCTGGCCATAAGTGGAGAGCATGTTGATGTGCATCTGGCCGCTGTCGAGGAAATCGTCAATCTCACAAAACCGCTCAATGAGGTAGTTTTGGTCTCGGTAGTACTGGCGCACCTTGCGGTTCTTGATACTGTCCAAGTCGTGGCAGTATCCCTCTTTCCAGTCGGCCAATTGGCGGTAATCTCCAATGAGACGGAGCGGCCGCAACGTATTCAAGCGAGCTATTCGCCGCGATTGTTCCTCCTCGGAGTATACGCTGGCATTGCTGTCGAGGATCCCGCTCGAGTTCTTATGGACAAAGAAACTGCTTGTGTTCAGGTTTGCAAATTGACCATCAAACGGAGATCCAGGGTTGGTGACGGTTTGATGATGGGTTAAAAGACGCTCGTAAAAAGGTCTCTGAGGATGTCCAAAAACGTCCGCGGCAGAAACCGAGTACCGCCGGCGCATGGGACTGTCGGCAGAAGGCGCCCGTTTGGGCGGCCTTGCTTCGTTTTCAGGACTCAACATCAGTCTTCTTCGAGATTCAACCGAGCCGGGAGAAAGCGCCGAAGCCGACGGAGACTTGTGCATGTTTGCTCTTTCGTCGTCCAAGTTCGGGGTGGCGATGGGACGCGGGGCGATGAGCGGCTGGGTCTCATTGGCCTTTTTCATTTTACAATTGGAGGCTATAGAGGGCCACCTGTGCGCAGCCGTGTGAAACGCACCTTCCCTGTATGGGAACGCACCGGCCATGTGTGTTACCCGGCCGCGCACCTAAACAAATTTTTTGAGTGAAAAGTCGATGCTAAACATAACCGTATGTCTATGATGAAAACCACACAACTAATCCAGTGACTCCTGAGCAGGATACACATGCATCACCAACTGAGACTAACCATAGAACCGTAAGTGCAATTTATGATGAAAAACTTTATTTTTCAGTTCTGCTTCTGAACCTTCTGAAGACAAAACCTATACCAAAGCTCAATAACTGAGATTGTTACTAACCCAGAAAAGATACCAGATATGCCGGGCTTTAGTTTTTTATTTAGATGTAGCTAGATGTCGAAAATCACCACCTTTCCGTCGATGCCCGAGGTGCTGACCTGCGACGCCGAGTACCACCGGATGCTGGCAATCGTGTTTTGGTGAATCGTAGCCAATGCCCGGCCGCCTCCACGGGGGGACGGTTTGGTGACTCGGCCCTTGAGGTCGAGCTGCTTGAACATTTTCAACGCATCGTGCGACGACATCTCGTCTTCCTCGTCGCCGGTGGAGGCAGGTGCCGCAGTCAAATCGGTCTGGTTTTCCACCTTTTTGGCTTCCCGCCACCCCTCGACGTCTCCTTCAAACACAACCAAGTTGCAATTGTGGCCGCCAGCGACAATTTTGTTCTCATTGACGAACAAAAGCGCCTTGAACGGCAAGCTGTTACTGTGCACCGCAACAATTGATTGGGGCGCAAGTCCCTCTCCCGCAGGGTACACCACGCCCAACGAGGCGTCGTGGCCCACGTACGCCAACACGTCGCCGGAAGGACTGAAGGCCACCCCGTGGATCCACGCTCTGGTCTCGTTGGTGAAGTCTCCACACAAGGTCTGGAACGGCAATTTCGACCCCCAGAGCGTGGGTTCCGGCTTGGCGTCCAAGCCCTTGATGTAGGCCGAGAACACCCTGACATGGCCGTCGGTGGATCCGCACGCCAAAAGCACATCGTTGGGGTGCCATGCAATGGTGGTGATGGTGGACTTCAATGGCTTCTTCAAATGCTTGGAAACCCACCAGTCGTTCTCTTCCTCGTAGTAGCACACCGCCACAACACGGTCACTCGATCCCACGGCAAACTTGGTGCCGGAAGGTGACCATTTGCACACGGTAGCTGCCCGGCTGATTCTCAACAAGACCAACGTAGGTTTGTACTCGCCGAATTTTTTCTCCCACACCAAAGCGTTTCTGTCTTGGGAACAAGTAAGGATCCGTTTTCCGTCGGGAGAAACGTCCACAGATGTGACGGTTTTGTCGTGACCTCTCAAGACGTCCACCAATTGGGGAGTGGAATTATTTTCCACCTTGTATAGCTCCACGGTATTGTCTTTTGTCACAGCTAGAATCTTGTGGTCGGGGAAGAAGACATGGTCCTTGATTGGCTCGTGGCCTAACTGGTAAATCGTGGGCATTCCAGGAGTCTACTCTACTGGTATAAGGAGAGTTGGTGAGAATGGAATTTGGTGGGTGCAGGAGGTTCAGGCATACAAGAGTAGCGTATTAAGCGTAGTCATACAACGTGCTAGACAAGAGTACTCATACAAGAGTACTCATATAAGCACAATCACTTGAATAAGCATAATCAAGCATATTCACATAAGCGTGGCACGCTCTCGTCTCAAGCTTAGTGCATGTTCTTCTACTTACCTATGAGTCTTATCTTCATTTATCTTACTTCCACCTTTCATCTTCTTCCTCCTACATCTCCGACTTCTGCTTCTCGTCGAAAAACATCTTGGTCTTGTCCCAGTAATGGGTCAACTTCTCGTTTTTGCCCTGGATTTTTCCGTCGAGTCTGTCCACAATTGACCGGAAAAGGTTTCCTGTCTCCTTGTTGTACAAAATACGCAACCAGTAAAACACCAAAAACACCACCAATTGGTATCCCGACCACCCTCTCAAGAACACCGTGCGAAGCAAGAGGTACACTATAAGCAAGAGCTCGTCGTAAGCAATGAGAGACGCAAGGAAATCCAGTTGCTTTTCAATGGCTCCAATTTTCTTGTGAGCGCCCAATTGCAAAATCGAAATGAGCAAAAACGGAATGAGTTTAAAGACCGACTTGAATGTGAAACACCACAAGAACGCCAACACCAAGTACTGGAAATTTTGCTGGGCAACCATCGTCAGTGGAGGGGGAAGAAAACGAAGGCCAAACTTGTGAGAAAACGTTGCACCAAGAGCCATCACAGACCCCAAAAGCGACAACCGGTAACTGATGGAGTTGATGTAGTACCGGTTGGGAAGCCACAAGAGCTGAAATATCGAACTTATACCACCAAATATAAGAGACATGAGATGCCCCGCAAGCCAAATCTTGTATTTGAGTGGGTTTGGACCGGAGTTTTTACGCACCAACTTTTTCTTGCGGTGCTCCGATGCCACGGTAGCGTTCGTAATTGGCTTGGTCTCTGTCTGAGACCCCGAAGTAGATGCCATGATAACGGTGTTGCTGAAGCCAAGTTGCGAATTTCACCCTGCGACTTTCTCCAGACCTATGTGCAGAAACAGCCATTGTGCAGGACGAAAGACTGCGCACCTCAACCTGTTTATACCAGTGTCTTCCAACCTTCATGGCACCGCAGGACATCTACACCACGGAGTACGACAAGGTGGCAGGCCTCGAGCCTTTGGAAGCACGCATACTCACCCAGTACCAGCTCTTGGCTACACAACTCAAAACCCTCGCCAATGAGGTCAAACTGATCAACACCACCGCCTCGGAAACGCGTAGTTCGGACGATTCGGGAGCTTCCGATGGACCAGGGACGGCCGACCAGCTTCTCGACAACTTGCGGAGCTTGGAGATGAAAATTGGGTTGGTTTACACGCTTTTTCGCGGGGCGGTGTACTCGTTGTTTCTTCAGCATGAAGAGGATGAAAATTTGAAGATTGACAAGGCCAAAGAAGACGAAGAGAACGACAACGCCGCGAGCGACTTGCAAAGTGGGTGAGAAAGGGATAAAAAGGGGAGATTCAAAAGAAACATTGGGTGAAAAACAGAGTGCATTCAAATGAAAAAGATGGGTAAAAAAATTCGCAATGAAATTGGAGCTCTGAAGCAGTAATTGACCTTTAGTTGTTTACAGTTACCTCCTTTTGACTTGTCTCCTTTTGAGCTCTCCTTTGTCACCTTGGTCGTGCTATGTGCAGCTCATATTCTTCTCCACCATCAGGCACGGGGTCCGGACCTGCAGGTAATTTACCGAGTCAAATTATTTATTACTTCATCACGGCACTATTTCATCATTCATAATGTCCAACGACAAGTACTCCACTCCATTGTCTTCCAGATATGCCTCCGAGGAGATGTCCAGCATCTTCTCGTTGAGAAACAGGTTCTCAACTTGGAGAAAATTGTGGCTCAATCTTGCTATTGCCGAAAAGCAAGTTGGTTTGGATGTCATTTCCGATGAAGCCATCACTCAAATGAAGAACCATTTGACTATTACTGACGAGGAGATCGAGGCCGCTGCTAAGGAAGAAGCCATCGTTAGACACGACGTTATGGCCCATGTTCATGTGTTTGGAAACACTTGTCCAGAGGCTGCAAAAATTATTCATTTGGGTGCTACTTCGTGTTACGTCACCGACAATGCTGATTTGATCTTTTTGAGAGACGCTTATGACGTTTTGATCCCTAAATTGGTCAACGTTATCGACAGATTGTCCAAATTTGCTTTGGAATACAAGGATTTGCCAGTGTTGGGATGGACTCATTTCCAACCTGCTCAGCTTACCACCGTGGGTAAGCGTGCCACTTTGTGGATCCAGGAGTTGTTGTGGGACTTGAGAAACATGGTGAGAGCCAGAAACGATATTGGCTTGAGGGGTGTCAAGGGTACCACCGGAACCCAAGCTTCATTTCTCTCGTTATTCCATGGTGACCACGATAAAGTCGAACTCTTGGATGAGACTGTAGTCAAGTTATTGGGATTCGAACATGTGTACCCTGTTACCGGACAAACATACTCGAGAAAAATTGACATTGATGTCTTGTCCCCATTGGCTTCTCTCGGAGCCACCACCCACAAGTTTGGTACTGATATTAGATTGCTCGCCAACTTGAAGGAGGTTGAAGAACCTTTTGAAAAATCGCAAATCGGTTCCTCCGCCATGGCTTACAAGAGAAACCCTATGCGTTGTGAAAGAGTTTGTTCCCTTTCCAGACACTTGGGAGGTTTGCTCAATGATGCCATTCAAACTGCCTCGGTGCAATGGTTTGAAAGAACCTTGGATGACTCTGCTATCAGAAGAATCTCGATTCCATCGGCTTTCTTGACTGCCGACATCTTGTTGTCTACATTGATTAACATCACCAGTGGCCTTGTGGTATACCCCAAGGTTATCGAAAGAAGAATTGCTGCCGAATTGCCGTTCATGGCTACTGAAAACATCATCATGGCCATGGTGGAGAAAGGTGCTTCGAGACAAGATTGTCACGAGGAGATCAGAGTGTTGTCGCACCAAGCTAGTGCCGTTGTCAAGCAAGAGGGAGGAGACAACGACTTGATCGAGAGAGTCAAAAACACCGAGTACTTCAAGCCAATCTGGGGTGTGCTCGACAACTTGTTGGATCCATCTACTTTTGTTGGTCGCGCCCCTCAGCAGACAGAAAAGTTTGTCAAGAACGATGTGGCCAAGGCGTTGGAACCTTTCCAGAAGCACATCACCACCGAATCGGTTTCGTTGAGCGTTTAGATTTTGTATCATTCGCTAAGTCTATAATTTCGTAACTAAAATCATAAAAGAATGCGTAGAACTCACTACCCGATTTGGTTCAACTTCAATTCGGTTTTCGCAAGTCGATCACTGTCACCATTTGGCCCAGGAACCAGCATGGACATAGGCACAGACGAGTAGCGGGTCTTGTCTACGGCATTCTTGTACTCCTTCACAAACTTGGAGTACTCAAATGCAGTGGCTATATGCTTCTGCAAGGGGATATCAAGGTCAAGGACCCCTTTGAATAGATCACGTTTCAACATTCTGTCATCGACGTACAACGAGGCATTGCTGGCATAAGGAACAAAGTAAATCTTCATTCCTGATTTGTAACGAGGACGAGCGACAATCTTCTTGATGAACAAATTGTTGGGCCGGCGGCCCGGTTTTCCAATGCTATACAGCATGTCGTCTGCGAATTCTTCATCGTCGATCAACAGATAGTCTCCGGGTTGGGCCGTTTCCAACTTGAGCACCAGCGACCCATCTGCCTCGTCGGTGGCCGAACGGGTGACTCTCACTAAAGTATAGTTATTGGCACCAAACAACGAGTATATGGCAGTATCAAGAGAGTTGAACGTTGGGGCAGAGTATTCGCTTGCATTGGTGTTGGTTTTCCCGTTGAACCCCAGAAGAATTTTGTTCGACACCCCGGAAAGATTGACGAGGTCACTATCGATGAGCTGCACCAGTTTAACCTTGGTGGACTGTTCGAGATCTGTAACGTGGTTGTATGACGGAGTGCTGATCGAGCCGTCATTCATGCTAGGTTCGTGAAGAGTTCGAATTGGTTG
Organism: Meyerozyma carpophila; assembly: GCA_030573695.1. Classification (NCBI taxonomy): domain Eukaryota; kingdom Fungi; phylum Ascomycota; class Pichiomycetes; order Serinales; family Debaryomycetaceae; genus Meyerozyma; species Meyerozyma carpophila. Next base: position 379,017 of record JAJMDS010000003.1, on the reverse strand, counting down.
GCGGTTGGTATTTGGAGTGAGTGCGCAGTAAAGAGCAGTGAGCGATGGAACAAGGGTAAGTTTTACCCGGAGCGCAGCCTCTAGAGACTTCAAGTGGAGCTTGGATCCTGAATCGGTGGAAGACCTTCTGCAGCTCTTTCTCCGGAGAGCAATTTTCACCAATCTTTCTTTTGGGAAAAATCGCTTGTCGACTTTAGACCGGGGCAATCTTCTGGCAAACATTTCACCGTAGTTTTCGCTAGGCGGGATGGATGTGGAGGCCGATCCGGGAATGGATGTTGCGGTGGAACTCGAGGCAGAAACAGGGGCTGAATTGAGTGCTGAATTGGTTGCTGAATCAGGTGCGGAGACGGAGGCGGAGGTGACGCTGGAGAAGCTGGAAGTGTGGCCCAAAGAAAGACGAGAGTCCAAACCGGAAGACTCACTTCCAGAACCCAGAGGAGGTCCTGAAGACACTACCGAGTCCTCACTATCACTATGATTGAGGAGGGCGGAAAGCGATGCCATGGGGAAAAATTAAGTTTGCCAAGTTAGCCAAGTACCAAAAAGTTGGTAGTTGTATAAGAATGTAATTCGTCACGCGGTTCGGTACAGCAAGGATAACTCTAGTGAAAACTGTGGATATGGGACAGCAAACGTGGGAATTACAGAAGGGATGAATATGTTTTTTGTGAGAAAACTCTTGCTTATAACTAAGTGAGACATTGCGGCATTACGAACACTGTTTTCCCTATACAGGAAGGGGCACAGGAGAATATGGAAGAGCCCCAGCTGGCCAAAAATGAGCGAAGCTGGTCCAGATTGATGCTGGTAGCTCTATACATCGTCTGCAACCTTCCCTGAAACTCTGGTCCAATTTCACCCACCAATGCACTCACAGGCAAATTGTGAGACATCAGCGCCCAAGACGGGATTTCTGAGACATCATGTGCGGCGCGGAGCCAGATTCCCGATCGACTAATTTGGGGTATACAAAGCCCGGCTGCGCTCGGAAACACCTGGCGTGACAATTTAGTTGCGATGAGGTGACAATTCTCACATAGGGGTATGTATTTGATAATCAGATCTCAATTTTAGGTTAATGCTGTATCCTAAAGCTTAAAATTTTTGGTCCAATGTCTTGGTGTCCATAAAATCAGGATGAGAAAAGTAGTGCTCATCAAAAATCAAAATGAGAAAACTCTTCGCTCTATTTGTTGCTACTTCTTCCTAATTCTTTGTGTTTCTTCCTATTTCTTTCCTTTCTTCCTTTCTCTCCCCGTTTATTCCTAGAAATTAGATCCTTGGTTGATGTTTCTATCACGCACCCCAAGCTCCCCACTGAGGAGATCGCTGTCGTCTCCCTTCTCGTTTTTTCTCCAGAACGTCCATCCTCCTTCTTGGTTCTTGTTGGACCGCTTCTTGAGTAAAAACAAAATTGAAATAATGCCAACGATAATCGCACCTCCAACGCCAACCACCACACCTACTACAATTTTATTGGTATTAGAAAGCCCGCTGGATCCACTGCTCTTGCCACGGTCCCCAGAAGCAGCACTGGGTTGATTAGTCCGCTCACTATTAATGGTTTTGGTGACAACCACCGTCTTTCCATTGTCCACCGACAGGAACGTCGTGGTGATTTGGTCACTTTGCAGAGAAGACGAGGTGGTTTCTGGCGAGCTGGTGGTACTATCTTGCCCGGTTTTCAGACTAGTAGTCTCTGCCAGCGGCAGAGCTTCCTGTCTTGTCGTTGTTCTCTGCGACAGACTGGCGGCTTCGCTATTTGGAGAAGAGCTCGAAAAAGATTCTCTACTACTTGTACGCTGAGCGAGCGACGACGACGGACTCAGGCTCGTAAGAGATTCAAACGACAGTGTCGTCGGGTCACTAGAAAAGGTAGAAAATCCAGTATCGAAGTCAGAAGTGGTGAAATCAAAAGAAGTGAAATCTGATGAAAAACTCACCAGGGTATCGTTTTCTGCTCGAGCCATGATAACCACCACCGTCTCCTCAGGAACAATCCTTACTTCACTGGTGGGCTTTCTTTCCTGCTCATCTGTTGGCCGAGACTCATATCCAGTGGCCTTACCGTCTATAAATTGGAAATTCCAAAAATTCCCTTTTATTATTTTTTCAATGCCTGGGTCTCCCAGATGCAATGTGGCCACGTAGATGAAGCTGCACACCACGGTAACCAATAGCAACACCCATGTAAACGAACGACTAGTCATAATCTGCTATTAATAGAGATCAAAGATGGGCAGAGATGAAACCCGTGCGTCACGTGAACGAGGCGCGGGCCCGTCGTGCGACGGCGCGAGACGACGAGGAAACAAAAGGGGTGGGGAGGCGGCCATTGTGGTGTGACGGATGCGCGCCTGATATTTATGTCAGCATTGATACCTCCGTGGCCTTGCCATTAGTGATCTTCTAGAACCTTCTACTCCTTTGGCGGGTGACCGTTTCTGGAATCTTCTACGCAGCAAGAGGCAAATCGGCTGCAAATTATAAAAGGCGCCTCCCACTCTTGTCCTTCAATTCATTCCACAACAATGTTTGCCATCAATTACAATCCCGTCTTGAGCTTTCTTGATTTAGTTCAACAACAACAGCAACAACAACTTCGTCAACAATTCCAACCAAAGATTTCAAAGAAGGTTGAAACTGAAGACGAGTACCAAATCCATATATTTAAGCCATACGGTGACTTCAATTCTTACGAGGTCCGCGCTTTGAAGAGCCAGAATGGACTCGTAAAGCTTGTCATAGAATCCGAACCTGACAACTTCCAAGCTACTGTTTCGTTTTCGTTGTCTGAGATCGATTTGCATGAAATCAATTGGTTATACTTCCGTGCCGAAAACACACTTGTGTTGAGAATTCCCAAGAAACAGAAGGTGTGCTACCCTCAATTCTACTTCCCTGGCTGTGTTATTGCAGGTGAAGAGCAAAGAGACTTGAGGCAAGAACAGCTGAGAAGAGAAGCTGAGATTGCCAGAAGAGAAACTGAAGAAAACGCCAGAAGAGAAGCTGAAGTTGCCAGAAGAGAAGCTGAAAAGGCCAGAAGAGACGCTGAAGAGAAGGCCATAAGAGAAGCTGAAAGGGCAAGAAGAGAAGCTGAAAAAGCCAGAAGAGAAGCTGAAGAAAAGGCAAGAGCTAGGAGAGAGGCTGAGGAAAGAGCTAGGAGAGAAGAGCAAGCAAGAAAGGCAGCTGAAGACAAAGCCAGAAAAGAGGCAGCACAGAAAGAAGCCGAGGAAAACGCCAGAAAAGAAGCCAAGGCCAGAGAACAGGCAAAGCTTCAGGAGAGAAAGGAAAGAATTAGAAGAGAAGCCGAGGCCCGGAAGGCCAGAGCCCAACAACAGCAATTCGTCGAGCAGCTTCTTCAAAACTTTCTTCCTCCTATCTTGAGTCAAGTCAGCCAAATTCAAACCGGTTCTCAGAAGTCTCCAGAGAAAGTTAACAGCGAGAGCCGGTCATCTCCATCTCCATCTCCACAGAAAGAACACAGACAGCCATCTCCAAAAGTAGACGCTAATGATGATAACGAATCTGTTCAATCGGAGCCATTGACTCCAGATGTTGGTTCTCCAAAGCTCGAAGCGAAAGAAGAATCTCTCGATTTGCACAGGCATCCTTCACTAGAAGAGGTTGAAGACGAAGAGTTTGTCATGTTCCGCAAAAAGTTTGAACAATGAACCACAATTGCATTGCATAAATAGTAATACGACCATTTTAAGAACACCCATGTAATATTCGTAGATTTTGCAATTTTGCAAATTTCCAATTTTTCACTGCTCCGCATATCTTCTCACCCCACCAATTTCTCGCATTCGCAACTTTCTTCATTGCTGCAATGACCGTGCTTAAAACTATTGGTGTTTTTGGCGGCTCCGGCTTTGTGGGAAGGAGTATTTGCAAGAAAGGTGTCCAACTAGGCTACAATGTTATAGGATTCTCTCGTTCAGGCAAACCGGCGGGAATTCAGGGCGCTTGGGTCGATCAAGTAAACTGGCAAAAGGCCGATATATTTGATCCTTCGTCCTACAAGAGTCAATTGAAAGACCTTGATGTGGTGGTCCATAGCATGGGGTTGTTATTCGAGAATCAAGCCTACAAAAAAACCATTAACACCAATTTCAATTTTCTCAACGACATTCAAAACTTGGCCAGTGTCATGAGAGGTGCCAATCCAATGACCAAGGGCCAACATGATTCATACGAGGCCATCCAGCGCGACTCCGCGGTGATCCTTGCCGACGCTTTTTTGGAAGCTAGAAAAGAAAAAAACGACCCAAAGCCAACTTTCGTCTACATTTCTGCCGATCAAAAGATGCCAATTGTACCGGAGGCTTATATAGACACCAAGAGAGAGGCGGAGTTTGAATTGTCGTGCAAGCCCGGGCTCCGGAGCATCAGTTTGAGGCCCGGATTCATGTATGACGGCGACCTGCAACTGGTCAATGCTCGCGATTTACTCAAGACATTGATGAATCTTGGGTACGGAGTCAAAAATGCAGTTTTGGGAGACAATGTTTCGTATATCAATAGTTTGATACGGCCTCCAGTATCTGTTCAGCAATTGAGCCTGACACTCTACGACAAGGTGGAAAATGAAGAGTTTGAAGGTACGGTTTTGTTGGAGGAGATTCGCGAGCATTGACTGGTGTATATAGTACAAGAGCATCTACTGCTGTTCGTTAGATAAGTGCTGATAACCGGGCAGCTGACAATGAAGAACCGGAGAAATGAATGTAACTTATAGAGTTTCCTTTTTCAAACACGCTCTTATCAGCCTTGAGATAGTATCAATTGAAATGGTATTCTCCCAATGCCCGTGAATAAAGCTTATTTACAGTTCCTGGAATTAAAGTCATTTACTTTTCTCTAATGATTATTAGGATGACGTTGAGTTATCACGGCTCTTGAATGGAGTCTGCGACGACGCAACCATTTGGCGCACCAGCTCGAGCCAGACGAGATCAAGGTCTTCCACGTTCAAGTTGGAGGGTACAGTGACTCCGTCGGCGGTGATTTTGACGTAGTCTACCTGGTCAACGTAATGGACGTCAGATTCAAATTTGGGTACCGGTTTTGGTTCTGGTTTTGGTTCTGGTGCTTTCTCCAGGTCGTTCTCTGGCGCCTTCAACACCGCCGGTGTCCACCAATAAGCCGGAAATTTCCTAATGACATTTCCCGTGATCATAGCCACACATATCATCAACACACTCAGAATCAACTGAACTGGAAGATACCACCAGCTCATCTCCTGGATGTGCGCATCGACTGACGGAATAAGAGCTGAGGCTCCAGCAGGCGGATGCACACAATTCAAAATCGACATCACCACAGAAGCAACACCTACACTGAGAGCCCCGCTGGCCCAATAATTGTCCCTTCCACCGGCACTCAACAGGAAAAGTTTCTGGATGCAAACACCAATAAGTGAAGACACAAAATGGCCCATGAGAATGCTACGAGGTTGGGCCAAAGGAGCCTGGTGGGCATTGAAGCAAAGAATGGCCGTTGCTCCGTAACTGGCAATGATCATCGGTGCGTGGTGGGACGAGAACACGGTTTGGCTCTTGAATATACCTTCCAAGAGAGCAATTCCACAAAAACTGGAGACTAGAATTTCAAGCCATATCCAGTAGTCGGCCACCGGGCTGGGATTGTGACTTCCTAGTACACGGCGGATGGGTTTGGGAAGCCTATTTACACGATTATAGGGCACATATTTGTTCAACACTGTATCTATGGTGAACTTGAACACCATTTTATACCATACTCTAGAGGTTTCTTCGGTACCTGAATGAAGGTAGCAGAGATAGCAGAAGGCAGCAGAAGGTGAATGCACAAAGGACTGAAATGCAGGGGTTATATACTAAGCTGTTGCAAAGTATTCCTTTAACTCCAGATTCATTGCGGAACTGTATGGCCGCGCGATTAAGTCGGTGAGCCTTGCGATGACTCTGGCCGATGACGCATTTGGATGGATAAATGACGTTGCTTGAAACTGCTTAGAATTGATTAGAATAGCAATTGTTCTGGACTCTAGGAGCAGTGTTTGACCGCTCAATTGGCCAGTTGTTCGCTAGACATCTATTATCTATACACTGTAGCTAACCCCATTCATCGTAAACTGCCTTCTCTTGTACCACTTTCTTGCCTCGTCCACTAAAAATACACTGCTGGTCAACAAGAAAAGACTTCCGAGATCTGATAAGTACAACGCCTCGGTTTGGAACACAGACTGGAAAAACGGCACATAGATGGCACACAATTGACCAAGAAGTGATCCCGCCACGGCAAAGTTGAACATTTGATTTTTAAGTCCGAGCTCAAAGATAGACTTGGTTTGGTGACGGCAGGCCAAAGCATTGAACATGTCGTACATGACGAAACAAGTGAACGTCATCGTGGTATCTCTGGCCGTCACCTCGTTGTCAATTCTTTCCTTGACAAAGATGTGGAGGGTACCAATAATAATCATCACCGCCGATTGTAAAACACGCTTGATAACAGCTTTGGTCAAGATTTTGTCGTTTCTCTTTCTAGGAGGCTTGTTCATCACCTCATGATCCACCGGCTCAACTCCAAGAGACTGCGCAGGGGGACCATCCATCAAGATGTTGATCCACAAAATTTGCATGGCATTCAATGGGTTTGGTAACCCAAAGAACGTAGCGAGAGCAATCAACGTCAACGCAGCAATCGAGGTGGATAACTGGAAGGTAATAAAGTTTTGAATATTGAAAAAGATACCTTTTCCCTCTTCAATCGCATTCAAAATCGTAGAAAAATCGTCGTCCGTCAACACCATATCGGCTGCTTCTTTGGCCACGTCAGTTCCATTTTTTCCCATAGCGATTCCAATATCGGCAAGTTTCAATGCTGGGGCATCATTAACTCCGTCTCCAGTCATGGCGACGATATCACCTCGAGCCTGAAGCGCCTTGACAATCAACACCTTATGCTCCGGGGTAGTTCTAGCAAACACCGAAACGTTGTGGATTGCATTTGAAAGTGCTTCTGGTGATAACTTGTCGAGTTGGTCACCGGTCATGACAGAATCGTCAGTATGTAATGGCATTCCGATCTGTTTGGCAATGTTCTTAGCTGTGCTTGGAGAATCACCAGTAATCATAATCACATGTACCCCACCCTTCATGAGACGTGCAACTGATTTGCCCACATTGGGACGGGGAGGATCCTTCATTCCAATCAACCCGCAAAAGATCAAGTCGGTGGGTTCACTCTCGATATGTTTATCGTCACCAAACTTTTGCGTGTTGTTGGCCACCGCCAAAACTCTTAACCCTTCTCCCGCCAAAGTGTTCGATCTCTCATTGATTTGGTCTCTAACTTCGTCTGTAAGTTGCTTTACCTCGCCTTTAGAGTCGTAGTACTTGGTGGAACGGGCAAGAATCTGTTCGGTTGCTCCTTTGGCAAAAGTCTCAGATCTTGAAGTGTCGCCAGAGTGAGCACATACTGCCATATACTTTCTTCTTGAGGAAAAGGGTAATTCGTAAGTGCGTACTTTTTGGCCACGAGTATCGTCAAGGCCAAAGTGTGGTAAGCATTCAACAAAGGCAATATCGGAAGGGTTTCCAACAAACTTCTCACTTTCAGATGAGTACCTGGCGTTGTTACAGATATTGCCGGCCTCTAATATTTTGCGGATGTTGCTGGTGAGCTTGTGGTGTAAAGTGTTATCATCGAGTCTCTCAACAACCAAGAACGGCGAGTTGAACGTGCCTTCGAAATCAGCCGACCATATTTTTGTCACCGTCATTCTGTTCTCAGTCAAAGTTCCAGTTTTGTCGGAGCAAATTACATTAACGCTTCCCAAGGTTTCGACACTGGGTAACCTCCTGACGATGGCTCTGTGACGAGCCATTCTTAGCACACCAAGGGCCAAAGTGACGGTGACAATGATGGGAAGACCTTCGGGAATGGCTGCCACCGCCAACGAGACGGAGATTTGGAACATATCTAACCACGAGCGGCCCTGGGCAATACCAATTAAGCAGATGATTCCAATGACACAAAAGCTGAAGACGGAAAGATCCTTGCCGAGCTTGTCCATGGCTTGTTGTAACGGAGTCTTGGGTTTTTCTATTTCTGACATCATTTCGAAAACGGCTCCGAATTCCGTCTTTGCGCCGGTGGCTATGACGATTCCGGAGCCATGGCCATCGCGAACCAAAGTACCCATGTAGACTACAGATGGACGGTTGGTGATGGGAATAAGACCGGTTGTTTCGGATTTGATGGCTTCCAGTGTTTTTACTACCGGTCTGTTCTCGCCGGTGAGATTACTCTCGTCGATGGAGAGGTGGACGGCTTCGGTAACCCTGATGTCGGCAGGGATTCTGTCACCCTGGGAAAAGTGCACCACGTCTCCAGGAACCAAGGTCGATGCTAGAACGTGAGACGTGTTGCCATTGCGGGTCAAGTTGGCTTCTGCTGGAACCAACTTGTTCAATGCCGCTAGTGATTTTTCCGAACGGTACTCCTGGACGAACCCCACGGTCACGACAATGGTGATTGCCAAAGTGATGGAAATGGAGTCGTCGACGTTGCCCATCCAGAACGAAATCACAGCAGACCCGATCAAAAGCAAGATTAATGGATCCGAGTAGAAGCTTGCGATGAATTTTCTCACGAGACTCTCCTCTTCATCGTCGGTGAACTCGTTGACCCCGTGGATGGACCTACGGTTGAGAACGTCCTGGCTGTCTGAAAGCCCGTTGTGAGGATCGGTTTTAAACTCGAGTACGGTGTCCTCAACCGACTGGGTGCAATAGCGGTTCGCAGCCGAGTTGACACGCTGGGGCGGTTTTAGAGCCGGGTCCAACTCGAACGGGTTCTCTGTCATCGCTTTCACACTGCGGTGTGTCTAGGAAGAAATCGGGGGTCCGAGGCGCAAGCAAACCCACAAAAAACTGGTGAAAAATCGGCGCGGAACTGAGTTTCGAGCCTCGAATATTTGGTTCAGGAGGGTCGATCCAAGAGCGTCGAGACGTGTTTCGCGCTCGGGAATGGTGGGACTATCGGTTCACTAGCGGAGAGAATCCAACCACGGATTGTTAATGCAAAAGTTCGTGATGGAAAACGGATCTGTTGAGGAAACGAAGATGCGCTCGCGGGCCTTGGTGGTGTACTGCTGCGCCCGCTGGCGCCCGTTTCCAACAGGCGCCGACCAAGTGGTTGCTAGAGGTGGTGGCTTACACTGGTGAAATGTAGGTTTATGTAGGTTTCTGTTTACTGGCCGTCGACTACTTCAAGCGCAGCTTTGGAAAGCCGGTTCATCACCGCAAGTCCTTCGTTGGTTTCTTCGATACCCTCCACAAAGATCATTTCGACGCCGGTTTCGTCCACCTCTCGAAGGTACCGAAAGAGATTGTGCGATATGGTGTGGCCGTCGGTGCCTAGCTCGCGGTCTATGCTGTCCTTGCTTGCTGAGGTGGAGGAAATGCCAACAAAATGTCGAGATTTGAGCAATGCGATTTTGCAGTCTTGAAGATTGTGCGTAGAAATGTAATTGCCAATTGCGTCTTTACCATCTCCACAGTTCACGAAAAGTACCACCCGAGCCGTGGGCGAATAGTGTCTGTATTTCATGCCTGGGGTCCTCACGGCCTCGGTTTTACCAGCAGTCTTCTTTGCAATCACCACGTCTTTCCAACTCTCGCCTCCAACCAGCCGTATTTCTTCCAACGACACTCCACCAGGACGAAGAAGCATCGGCGGGTCCACTAGACCGTCCACCACCGTCAGCTCGACTCCAAAGTCGCATGGACCACCATCCAAAATGTACGGTATGCGACCCTGAAGATCGTTATATACATGGCTAGCAATTGTGGGACTGGGTCGAGTCGACGCATTTGCTGACGGAGCCGCCAACGGGGTATCACTCAACGCAATGAGTGCCCGGGCGACAGGATGCTGCGGGATCCGTACCGCAAATGTAGATTGCCCTGCCGTGACAAATTTCAGAATTGGCGAGTTTTCATGAACAGGTAACAAAATAGTCAATGGGCCGGGCCAAAACTTGTGTATCAACGAGTCGTACACCTTGGGTATTTGATAGTTTTGTGGTAGTATTTTGCGTTTCAACTGGCTTATCGACGAAACATGGACAATTAAAGGGTTATCTGCCGGCCTGTTTTTGGCTTTGTAAATGGATTTGACACTTTCGTCGCTCAACGCCGAGCCCCCGAGCCCATACACGGTTTCAGTTGGGAACCCGATAACATCATGGGTGGTTGTTAAGACTTTGGCGGCAATTTCAAGATTTTTTTTGGTGACGGGATCGGAGATTTCCAACTCGTCTCCCTTGAAGGTAATGGTCAGTCCGTCGACCAGAAGTATCTTCGTCGTGTATGACATGGCTCTGCGGCTCCAAATGGAGAAATGGGTTCGTAGTGATGCTCTGTACGTTGTGATTAAGCTAGAGTCATCGCTTAGTCTCATCGCCAATTCTCACCACAATGGTATGCAGGACGATAGCGCAGAGGCACACCGAGCCATAGATTAGAACACAAGGTTTTCAGTAATGATTTTCTTCTCCTCCTCGTCCAATTGATCGTAGTATTTCTCAAAGTTGCCCAAATTTTTAGCGGTGCATTCTCGGAAAAAGTAAACGAGCATTTCTTTCAACGAGTCGTCTCCATTCTGGCCCTCATGGTCGCTATCTTCCTCGTCTGAATCCACATAGGATTTCAATTTTGCATAGTTAGGGACCCCGATGTCTCCCATGTCCTCCCAGTCGTCTCCCTCTTCATCGTCGTCGTCTTGGTTATCTGGTAAGTAGCCGTTTGCATTGGGCTGTTGGCTCTGGAACGAAAGTTCACCGGCCAATAATTTCAAGATTTTGAGAGAGGCAGATATCTGGGTATAGCGGTCAGGGTTTGCCTTGGTCACAGACCTTGTGCGGATCACATCTCCCTCGTAAGGAATGATGTCGCCGTCGACAATCAAGTTTTCGATGCGCAAATCCCCCAACATGAAAATCTTTCCCAATGCCAATGCATTTAGTTTGATTTTTTCGTATCCACGAGTAATCTCAAACGACAGAAACCACATAGGCATAACTAGCTCAAGCCCATTTCTCTCTTTCAGCTCAGCATCCTGAAGTTTGATGCGATTGTACATATGATCCACCATCTCGCTTGGCGATGTCAAAACGAGGTGGCAGAAGACCTGAATTAATCCTTCAATGGTAACCACCTCTCTTGCAACTAGTAACCGGCGAGTGACGGCATCGAGGATTTGCGACAAAAAGTCGTTTCCCAAGTATACCTGGAATTTTTGGATGAGCGACAACACAATAGTTCCACAGTTCATGGCGGCGCTATCGGATAATTGTGGTGACAAGAATTTGGCAACTATGGCCATAAGTAAGTCCATGCCAGACTCACCTGTTGGCTTTCGATACTGAAGGAACGATTCGGATGCTCGTTGAAGCAACGAATCGAGAACCTGTCCACCACTTTGCATGATTTGATTGTCAACCGACAAGAGTAACAACTCGTACAAATCCGAGAAGATGTACTCGAAAACCTCTGTGGGAAAACCACCAGTTGCACCTTCGGTAGGTGCTTCCTTGATAATTACACTCAAGAGTTCCAAGGCAAGATCCAATTGCGGCGAGTACTCTCCACCCTGGGCAATGCTCTGGCGAAGAAACTGGAGAATGAATGGCACGGACTTTTGACAGCATTCCAAAAATGCATTGAGATCAACATCGGCCAATAATGTCTCCAAGCAATCCGTCGAGTCAATTGCTAGCTGAATATTAGCTGCATCTTTGAACGAAATTTTAAAAATAAGGTCCAAAACGGTGACGGTACCATCGTCCAATGGTATTTGGCGGCTCAATGCTGTTTCTTTGCTGAGCTTTATAGCGACAGTGAGGGCCTCAAGTAACGACGGCAACGTATCTTCTTCGCTTTCTCCCACCAAAGATGCAATAAGAATCGTCGTTTGCTCGTGGGCAGCAAGACGCTGTTCTTGGTCCAAGGTGTCGAACTTTATGAGCTGATTGTAGAAAGTCAATGCTACGAGAGAAGCACTTTTCACAATTGCAAACGGCAACTCTTCCATAAGCTTTTGCGGGCAGTTGGCGAAAAATTTCATCATTTCCAAGAAGCTTTTGGTTGCAAAAGAGGAAACAGATAGCTTTTCCTGAAACTTTTCAAAAAATTTGGGGAGAAGTAAAAAGCATCTGCTAGTGACAAGCGCAGCGCTTTCCACCAGGTTTTCGTCACCATACAGAATATACTGGGTGATGGAGTTCAAAATGGATATTGGGGAAGCGTCACTACCCAATAGCACTGCTTCCTCGTTCATACAAAGGCTCTCGACTGCAAATAATTGACATTCACGAAATTCCGGAGCGGCTGGCAGGGACAAAGACTGGACCAAAAGAGCAAAAGCGTTCTGGGCGTCGGTGCTATTGAGTTCTGATAAGAGTTCGCTGAGAACTTCACGAGTAGAAGTTGTCAGGGAAAAGCCAGTTACGTCGCTGACGAACTGGTTAAAGTCTCCCACATAATCTTCCACAGTTTGCTGGGAGAGGATACCAAAAGACAATAGATTCTGGAGCATTTGAGGGAAAGAATCACCCACAATTTCGCCGATTGGTACTGCTGCCTGCACAGCTGATATGGCACGGATATACTCTAATGAAAGGGAATTGATATTTGTGTCGATGTCTGACAGGTTCATGGAGCGGTAGGTAGACGAGATTGTTTCCAAGTCCCTGAATAGCGACGCAGCGGCGTCTCTTATTAAGTGCGGTGGAATTTTGCGCAAGAAGGAGGAAATCACATCTGCCGTCAACCGGTAGAGATAAGTGTGGAGGTAACCCGAGGAGGAAAGAGTGGATTGGGGATCGACTGGGTAAGCCAAAAAATTGGTGAAGAGAGTCATTGCCTCATTAACGAGAGTTTTCACGCCGGCTTTTCGCTGAGGTGTGGAAAATGCCTCGGGGCTCTTGAGGGTGGAAATAATCGACAGGTAGAGACGAAGACTGGCGACTTTCACATCCAACAGGGTGTCAGGACGAGTTAGGAGGGTGGAGATGTGGGAGACGATCTGAGAGCCCACGTTTCCTTCCCAGAATTGCTCGTCCGTTATCAAGTCGTCAAAGAGATCATTGAGGACCAAAAGACTTCCCGCAATGGCGATGTTATCACCCTCCACAACCTGCTGGTACAAAGTAGAGAGCAATTGAGGCCACTCGTCGGGGTAGTCGGTAGCGGCGATCTGGGATATCACGTAGGAAGCACCGGAGCGTATTTTGGACTCGGTGGAAGTAGTTGCAAGTTTGAGCATATCGTTGCGAATAGCTTGTTTGAGGTTTTGGTCGGTAGGGGGGCCCACAAACGAGTCGAACGCAAGCGACCAGTACATGGGGACAATTCTTCGTATGTGCAAAAGACACAGCTGTCTTATATCCACGGGAATGGAATCATTTTTGGCCAGTTCCACCAACAGGTACAAAGCGCCGTTTGGGTCTTCTGCTACCGCGTGCTTGAAATTGACCTCCGCCTGGATTCTGGTGGTATTATCGGGGCTTGTTTGGTTTCCCACAAGCTCGAGAATGTTCATGGTGTTGGGAAAGGATGAGATGGGATGTCTTGATCGCGGCGCGTGGAAAATTGATTTGACGGGAGATGGTGCGAAGAGAGGGAGGTAGCGAGAGAAGCGCGAAGAGTGGGAGTTAGGGAGAGAGGTGCGACGGTGCGAAGAGGTGGGAGTTAGCGAGAGACGTGCGAAGAGGTGGCCTGGAGTTCGCGGAGACGTCGCGACGGTGCGACGGTGCGAAGCGGTGGTCCCACCGAGAGCTAGCGGGAGCAGCGGTAAATTGCGCAGCGGTAAATTGCGCGACCCGAGTGAGTGCACTGACCCGGGCTTGAGTGCGATTGGTGGCGGACATAACTCATGCCTCTTTATCCAGCACTCGAAGAGATCAAAGACTCTCTCCTGGCAGAACAACTAGCCATTCTCAAGCGCCAGTTGGACTCGGAACAGCCCAATGTCAGTCCCCAGACCCGATTCAACTACGGCTGGGGTCTCGTGAAATCTCCAGATCGCAAGCTCCAGCAGCACGGACTCGAGCAATTGGCCCAAGTTTACCGAGAGGAAAACTCCATGCACAGAGAAGCGCTCTACTACTTGGCGGTGGGGTCTTACAAGGTTGGAGAATACAGTAATGCTCGTCGCTACTGCGATGCCTTGCTCAAGGCGGAACCGGAAAATAGCCAGGCGCGAGCACTCAAGGAGATGGTGGACGACAAGGTTACCCAAGACGGGTTGATAGGGCTCGGGGTGGCCGGAGGCTTGCTTGCGGTGGGCGTGGGAGTGATCAGTGCGTTGGCACGGCGGAAAAGAAAGTAGGAGAAGTGAGGAGGAGACCGAAATGAAGAATTGAAGAGTTGAGATTGACGAACGAGGAGAAGAATGAGGATAAGAATTGAGGATTGAGGAATAGGAATGAGGAATGAGGAATTGAACAGGTTTTATCAGAGTGAGACGAGTTCGAAAGATCTTTGGAGAACTGAAAGCGATTGTAGACTCACTCCAACACTGTGGCCGTCCGGTACTATCGCTCAGTGTTGCGTCTACCCCAGTCTATACTCACCCCAGTCTATACTGTCTATACTCACAGTTTTACGCTTAGTCTTTTATTGCATTTGGCTTGTTGCTTATTCGGTGATTTCTTCTGTAGCTTAGTTCAGCTCATTTCGCATGTTTCCTGATCAAGTAGCCCAGGCGGTCCTTTCCCACTACGACAAACTTCCGCCGTCTGCAAAACCAGGGACCCGTTCCAATGGCGTTCACGAATGGACCGTGCTAGCAGGGGTTGTGGCCGTGGTCAATTCCTCCGTATATCCATTGACCATAGCCACTGGAGTCAAAGCGATGCCTGACGAGATCAGAAAATATTCACTGGGAAAAATCGTCCACGATATGCACGCCGAGATATTGGCGCTACGGCTCTTCAACTTGTTCTTGCTTGAAGAGTGCCACAGGCTTGACCAGGGCAATTCGAAGTTTGTGGAGAAATTAGGAGACAAATTCAAACTTCGTGATGAGATCAGGTTGGTGCTTTATATCAGCGAGCCGCCGTGTGGCGACGCCTCTTTGGCATACTCCGCTAAAGGCGAAGAAGGCTGGGACGAGGAAGGCTGGGATGAGGAGCCCCAGAAAAAACGCCAAAAAGTGCTTCGTGGGCGAAGTTTCTATGGCCGGGTTGGAGCGGTGAGAACCAAGCCAGGAAGAAGCGACAGTTTAATTACTCTCAGCAAGTCTTGCTCCGACAAGTTGTGTGCCAAGCAGGAGCTCGGGCTCACGAATGCGTTGACAGCGCCGTTGTTTCCGCATAATTGTTACTTGGACAGCATCGTTGTTCGTGATGGACTAAAGAGCGACTTTGACCGGTGCTTTGGACGAATAGAAACGAACCACCAAATCGAGCTCCAATTCTGCTCACAGACCTTCAAGAACGGGAAGCCAGCAGCGGAGGACTTACAGCTCAAAAAGTACTCGCCGTCGCCATTGTCGGCCATGAAAATTGTTCCTTCCGGCACTTTTCAGGTGCTCAACAACGGCGTAAAAAATGGCAGTTATGTGAAAGGAAAACCACCGAAAAGAGGAGGCGAGAGCATTGTGAGCAATTGGAGCATGGCGCAAAGGGGGAAACAGCTCTACAAAGATTTCACCTTACTGGGGCTCACATACCATGCCTACAAAACCAGTCTTGAGCTGCGACAGCGACTCAAACAAAAAGTCCGCAACCAGCTACAAACCTGGACTCCTACGCTGGCCGATGACTTCGCCTTGTAATATCTATGTCTACTATGAACCCTCAGCCAGAGCCCGATGCGGGCCCTTAGTCAGAGTCCGATGCGGACCCCGAGTCCTCGTCCTGGGCCAACTGCTCCGCCTCCGTCACCTCCATCGAGATCGCATACTCGGCGCCCTCCAACAAGTTGCGCAACTGCTGATTATCCGTCACCAATTGGATGGGCTTCAAGCCATGACTATTCACTATGCGGGGATCGGCTCCGGCATCCAACAAGTTGTCGACCACAAACGTTCCATGCTCCGGCTCTTCGGCACAGTACTTGACCGCCAAGTGCAACGGAGTGTCGCCTTCTCGGTTCAAAGGATCCACCTCCACACCTTCAATGTCAAGTATGATATCGATCAGCTCCCAGTGGCCCATTCGGCAGGCCAAATGCAACGGCGAGTTGTTGGTGATGGTTTCTTTTGTAGTGTTGATCAAGTGGGCCAACTTTTGCGAGTCGTTGTTGAGCTCGGCTTTGATCTGGAGTAAGAGTTCCGTGTTGTTACGACGTGCACATTCGAGGATCTGCTCGGAATACGAGGCCCCTTCTTCTTCCATAGTCAATGTGTGTGGGCGCTAAAGAATATATGGACAGGAAAAGTAACGGTCTGAAAAGTAGCGGTCTGTAAAGACACGAGTGAAAAATCAAGGTTGGAAAGTCGGGAAATGTTAGTAGCCGGATCGCAGCACAGTTGAGCCTAGTGGACGCACCCGTGCACCCACCAGTGATCCTGCAGAATGGCATTGTTTTTCCGTTGTGTTTCCTCGACCAAAACGCCCTCTTTTCGCCCCAGAAAGTAGCCAAGATCTCCTATGCCGCTGGCAGCCTCGCTGGCTCAGTTTCAGCGCAGTCAGCCAACCTTGTACCCAAAATCAACACCCCCATTTCTCCTGAGGTAAGGCACATCAGTGCACCACGCACCGCTGCGCACCGCACTTCGCATCGATAGCTCGGTCTTGATAGCAAACCAAACCTACTATGGTCAAGCCTATCATTGCCCCATCGATTCTTGCGTCCGACTTTGCCCATTTGGGGTGCAATTGTCACCGGATGTACGATAATGGAGCCGACTGGCTCCACATTGATGTCATGGATGGCCATTTTGTGCCCAACATCTCCATGGGTCCTCCAATTATTACCAGTTTAAGGAACGAGATTCCACGCAGCGATACGAAAGCAAGCTTTTTTGACTGCCACATGATGGTTGCCGAGCCGGAAAAGTGGGTTCCGGAGGTGGCTAAGGCTGGCGGTGACCAGTATACTTTCCACTACGAATCGACAAATGATCCGGTAGGATTGGTCAAGTTGATCAAGTCCCATGGCATGAAGGCGGCATGTGCGGTGAAGCCGGGCACGCCTGTAGATGTCTTGTATCCCTTGGCAGACCAATTGGACATGGCCTTGGTGATGACGGTGGAACCTGGATTTGGTGGACAGAAGTTCATGCCAGAAATGATGCCCAAAGTCGAGGCATTGAGAAAAAAGTTCCCTCAATTGAACATCCAGGTTGATGGAGGGTTGGGCAAGGACACTATTGGAGCCGCTGCCGAGGCCGGAGCCAACGTCATTGTTGCCGGAACTGCGGTCTTCAAGGCGAGCGATCCGCTGGAGATGATTCAAATATTGAGAGATGCAGTGACGAAGAACTTGGAGGCCAGAGGACTCCTTGAATAGCATGGCTACTGTATGTAGTGCATTAAAATACGAATGAGAGGCTGAAGACGTAGAGCAGTAGATACATGCTCGTTTCTCTAGAACTAAAATGCTTGTACTCCCAACGTAGTACCTTCGCCCACGGCGGGTGCAAGCCCAGCACTGCTATCAGCCTTCTTGGCACGAACCAACTCCCACAACGAGTCCTTCACTCTTTGTATTTGTGTTTCCGTAGCTGGTTCGGTATCCATGTCCATATCGGGTGCCGTTCCGTTTCTCTGCTGGACATATTTTTGGTTTCTAGCAATCTTCTTGGCTCTTTTCTTCGAAAGCGTACGGTTTGTAACCACAGCGGTATCGGGAGAGCTTCCAGTGTACAAAGCAATAGCTTTGGAGTCTGTTGGCCGAGGAGCGGTCTTCGATTCTGTGTTGTATCTTGAGGTGGATGAGCGGGTAGCAACCACAGATTTGGATCTGGCGGCCCTTCTCTTGCCTAAGGACATGGCATGGCTCTTACTTTGGATCTTTTTGGACGGCTTATTTATGGAGTTTCTGGATGGCATTATGGATCAGAATAAAAATTTCGCAGTGCGATGCGAGATGAGGAGATGAGGAAATGAGATGAGATAAGAGAAGCGAGCAGGGGAATGAAACGGACAGAGGAAATGGAAGAATGGGCAACAGAGGCAAGAGGGAAGAAACAGGGCATGCTTCACATCATGGGCTGTCCACTTGATCAAAAAATTGAGCAAAAAAGAAATCTCCCGGGGGTGAGTCGAACACCCGATCTCAAGATTACTAGAAGTTACAGTCTCGCGCCTTAGCCAGCTTGGCCACCGAGAGGATTTCTGAGTGAGCTTTTGCTTTTGGAAACTATAAGGTGCAACAAGACAAACTATAAAAACTGGCAGCACAGTGATACCCATCTACTGCCAAGTCTCCGAGAGCCCTCTCAATGGCCACAACCCCGTCTTTCTCGTCTCTTTATCTCGCCTCCTTGCCGCACATGTGTACGGCACGATAAGCCGGGGGTCTGGATGTCGCAACCACACCGCACAGCGCGCCACACCACTACTCCTATCCTTTTCAATTACTCAATTGCCATGGAGAAACAATATTCTGAGCCCTATGTGGTCCAGAGACCCAGAAAGAAGTTGTGGGCTCACGCTGTAGGAGCCGGGTGTTTGTTGATGATGTTCTTTTATGGACACTGGTCTTTTGATTTTTTCAACTTTGGACTCTCGACTGCAAATGAATCTTTTGATTACAAAACAACGTTTTTGAATGCGTTAACTACCAATCTTGCGGGCAATTGGTCCGAGAAGTACACCTCCGAGCCTCACTTGGCGGGCACTAACTTTGGATTTGTGGAGTGGACCAAGGACAAATTTGAGGAATATGGACTCAATGCCAAAGTGGACACCTACGATATCTACGTGAGTTACCCTCACGAGCACTCGTTGAAGCTCTTGAGAGCTAAGGATGACAAGTTGTTGTACGAGGCTCCTTTGGAGGAAGACGAAATCAAGAAGGACAAGACCTCTGTGGGCGGAAAGGACGCTGGAGTAATTCCCACGTTTTTGGGTTATGCCGCCAATGGCAATGTCACTGCTGAGTACGTGTACGTAAACTACGGCACGAAGCAAGATTTCGAAACGTTGGAGAAATTGGGCGTCAGTGTTGCCGGCAAAATTGCCGTTGCTAGATACGGCTCGATTTTCCGTGGACTCAAGGTCAAGTTTGCTCAGGATGCTGGTGCTGTAGGAGTGTTGTTATACACCGATCCAGGAGACGATGCTGGAATTACGCCTGCAAACGGCTACAAGCAATATCCAGACGGCCCTGCTAGACATGAGAGTTCTGTTCAACGTGGAAGTGTCCAGTTTTTGGGTGCACCCGGTGCTACTCCCGGCGACCCTACCACTCCAGGATACGCTTCGGTACCCGGAGCGGAGCGTAAGGACCCCCACCAGTCTATTGGCAAGATCCCAGTTCTTCCCATTTCTTACCGTGAAGTGACCCCGATTTTGAAGCTGTTGAACGGCCACGGGGAAAAGGCTCCTAAGGAATGGAAGGGCGAACTCAAGGGGTTCGACTACTACACTGGTCCCAACAAAAACGTGACCTTGAACTTGTACAATGACCAAGTTTTCAAGGTGCAACCTTTGCACAATGTGTACGGAGAAATCGAGGGAGAGAAGAAAGACGAGGTGATTATTATCGGTAACCACCGTGACGCCTGGATCAAGGGCGGAGCAGGAGACCCCAACTCTGGAAGTGCCGTTCTTATTGAACTTGCCAGAGCTTTCGGTCAATTGAAGGCTGCTGGATTCAAGTTCAAGCGTACAATTGTGTTGCAGAGTTACGATGGTGAGGAATACGGACTTCTTGGTTCCACCGAGTATGGAGAGAATTTCGCCCACGACTTGTCACGCAAGGTGGTGTCTTATATCAACTTGGATGCCGCTGTGACTGGCAAGAACTTGAAGTTGGGAGCCTCTCCTGTTCTCAACCAAGTTTTGCGTAGTGTAGCCAAGGAGGTTGATTACCCAGAGAAAAAGATTGGCTCGTTATACGACCACTTTGTCGAATCCAGTGGAGATAAGATCCACACTCTTGGTTCTGGCTCTGACTATACTGTCTTCTTGGAGCACCTTGGAATCCCATCTGTTGACTTGGGATTCAGTGCTGGCAAGGGAGACGCAGTCTACCAGTATCACTCGAACTACGACTCTTACTACTGGATGACACACTTTGGAGATCCTGGATTCGTTTACCACAACTTGGCTGCAAAATACGTGGGATTGTTGGCTTTACAGTTGTCCGAACATGAAATTATTGATTTCGGAACCAACGACTATGCCAACGCTTTAGTTGACTATTTCAGTGTCACCGAGAAATTGATTCCAAAGAAATGGTTGAAGGAAGAAGTTTCCAAGGGTGAAGGATGGAATGAGTTCTTACAATGGGACATGGCTGACCTTGGTGCCAGCAAGGAGCTTGCCACAGCATACTCTCCACGGAACCTTTATCCGTTCCCTGAGTTGTTTGCAGTGAAGCAATGTAAGCACAACAGACTTCATGAAATGATTGACTTGGCTCACCACAAAGAATTGAAATTGGAAGATATCGTCAAGCTTACTAAGACTGATCTCGCGAGGTTGCAGAATGCGACCCAAATTCTCGATTCGGAAAGCCAAGACCTCCAAGTCAAATACGACAACCGTGATGCCCTCACGTTCTGGCAACGGATCAAGCTCCATTTCCAGATCAAGCATCACAATGCGTTGTTGCAATACTTTGAAAGAAACTTCTTGCACCACAAGGGCTTGCACGAGAGATCGTGGTTCAAGCATATTGTATTCGCCAGTGGACGTTACACTGGGTATGCAGGTCAAGATTTGCCGGGATTACGGGAAGCACTTGAGGATGAGGACTTTGACCGGTTTGTACACTGGTTAGGTATCTTTTCCAAGGCACTCAGAAGAGTGTCTGCGCGCGTAGCCTGATGCTATGAATATATGCCGATTGATTTCGAACATGGTCGTAGATCGTTTGTATGGACCGCTACGAAGCTGGAGCTCGAACGTGCGAGACGTCTCGCGCCGCTTGACGTTGCAGAGTGTGCACGCTGATGGTGCGGCTCATGCAAGATATTAGCCCAATACGGCAAGGTAATTGAACAATTGACGAGGACAATAAGAACAATGATTTTGGTTTACAATCGCAGAGCACATCGGTTTAGAAGCCGTTGAAACATGTGGCACGGTGATGAATCTTCCAATGTTCAGCAAAAGCGCTTATAGCACCCCTTTTGACCGAGATAACCGGTCTTCGCAACAGTGCGGCGCGCGGCTGTGAAAATGTGGTAGTTTTCAAGGTCCACATCTATAAAACCGTCACAAATCCTTCAGACTCGGCGAATAAAAGTATCAGCTTAATTCTGCATGCGTGAGTGCGTACCATAGTCGGCGAAAGCTGGCTAAACCAAAAGGGTAAAACTCCTATGGAACAATGCAGGGTAACAACTGCGAAAATAATTGGCGCCGGCTCCCAACCGTGCATAATGGAAATTATTGATCAATGGAGGAGTCTGGAGTTTAGGAGATATGAATTTATATCATTTAAACCTACTAACAATAGCGACGGATGCTCGTGGTAAGAAGTTAGGGTGTATTATTTCTTAATTTTATGGGCGTCGGGATCATAAGGAGATTATTTTTTAACCGTTAATCTACTACATAAACTTCAATTGCCCAACTTTTGACTGCTATGTATACTCCAGAACCGGCGCGTCTGCGGTCGTCGCTTCTCCGCCGTTTGAGTAGCTCAGTTTCTGGCTTGACCAAAAAACACCAGACGATAAAACCTGGAACCTCCTCGGGAAAACTGCCCATGTTCATCACGGCGATTTCTCCCGCTAATCTGAACGGAAGCCACACCGAAAAGGGACAGATTTCACCGCCCAAAACCTCTTCAACAACTCCTCGGTTTACGGGCCATCTTCGTACTCCTCCATCTTCTGTGAAGAAAAGAGACTCGAGATCTCCAACCCAGTTGAGATCGTACTCCGAGGACCAAAACTGTGCCATTTGTGAAGAGCCATTGGCGTTGAGTTTGCGAGGCGAAAAGGAAATCGTGCTTGCATGCAACCATCCTTGTCATAAAATATGTATGCTGGTGATTTTATCGCAGGGAAATCGACTTTCCAGCAATCTTCCAGATTTTTTGGATCCGTCGGTAGCATGTTGCAAGGAATGTGGAGCACCTGCTCGCTGTGCTGATGAGAACGAAACGTCGGAAATGCTCGAGGATATTGCTGTGAAGGGTATGATGTCGCCGGTGGAAGGAAAAATTCCATTTACACCAGACGGCCAGATGATCCCAGATCCAGTGGTCCATCCACCGATTTCTGTCCGACCCACCTCTGAAGTTTACATGAGAAAGCCCGCCGCCGTTTCGCCTGTAGTGGACTTTGAAGAAGTCACTACGCCGCAAATAACAAATTTCGCCGACACAGAGGCCATTGTCTTGGGCGATATTCATAGAAAGGACATCGAGATCAACTTTACGATAAAAGCTCCCAAAATCCACTCGGTTGCAAATGACGCCCAGAATAGCCAGGAAAAGAAGGAGGTTGTGGCAGAACTCTACTCCAAGTTGACCAATTTGAGAAACTTTAATCAAGTGGCTGCAAACTTGAGCACCCTCATTTTGTTTGACTTTTTGAACATTAGTGTCACCGGCAGCGAGTGGGATACCCTCTGCTGCTTTCTCTTTGACGACAGGTTGTTGCTTGTGGACTTCTCCAAAGAAGAAATAGTGGGCCAGCTTCTGATCCACGACGACGTCGCAAGCATCAACAAGCGGGAGAATGGCATTACTCTCAATCTCACCCAGCAAGGGTTCCCCGAGTTGCAAATGTGCCATTCGCACCCATTGATATGCTTGAAGTGGTACACCTACTTCTGCCGGGTTCTTGCCCTGGTATCCAGTTCCATCGTGCCCAGCGTGCCGTTCAACCAGCTCACCACAAACGGGTGGTATGTCCTCGAAGACTCGTTCTCTTGTATTCCCGAAAATGCCATCAAGGTTCGAGCTGCTACCGAGCACGATTGTCAATTGACAGAACACTTGCTTTTGGAAGCGCTTCCCCGGCCAGAAGACTTGCCTATCAACCTCGTGTTGACTATTCCCTTGGTCAACACATCGGCCATGGATAACCACACCTACAGAAAAGTGCTCATGAAACTAGTGAACAATGTCAAGGCTCGTCTTCGTTCTTTTGACAAGTTGGCGCTCATTTTCATCGGCATTGATGCCAACGGCCGGGCCTGTCGAAAGGGCTCTTTTATAGGCTGTGCCGAGGCCAAGTGGGACGGCTGGAGTGCTGTGATCGAAGGCATTGAAGTCAGCGATAATAAGGACACCAACGATGCCACTGTGTTTGACAATGAGTTCCAGGAACTTCAAATTGCGTTTGAAAAGTGCCGTGATTTGTTCCCATTCATTCCCAGTTCTCCTTCTAATATCAATCGTCTTTTAGTTATCCATAGCAATCGCTACGGTCATATTGGCTGTGACGACGATTGCCTTGAAAGTCTTTCAAGGTCTTTGGCTTCAATTCTTGACTCGTCGACACTTTCCATAGACTTTGTCAGTGTGGGCGACACCATCAGTCCAGACTTGCAAATGGTGCACGAACTTGTTCGGTCCCCCTTTCAAGGACATATGCTTGATTCGGTACAGCTCCGGTCGGGTTCCGTTCTTCAACACTATTCCACGTTTGAGAATTTGGTCAGTGAGTTACCAGACTTTGTTCAACTGCGTTATCTGTCTGTGTGCATTCCCACACTTACACTCGAGTTTCAAAAAATCTTTGCAACCAATAAACTGGTTAGTTTCAAACGTATCGAGATCAACGGCACCAAGTGCGACATTCACGACGGAATTGCCCATATGAATATCATGCTAGACAATCTTTCCAGCGATCTCGACTATTCCATTTCACTTCATGTGGAGCTTGATTTGCACACTTTGGATCCCAATGTGTGTGAGAGCATTACCGAGAACCTGAAGTTGGCCGGGTTGTTCACCTACAAATCGACCTGGAGAGGCGAGAGAAGCAAGACTACAAACTACGAAATGAAAATTGTTCTGCTGAATGAGTTTTCGTTCTTTGAAGATGCAAAGTCTATGTTCTCCGAAAACAGCCTTGAGATGCTTGCAGAATCAAAAAACTCATACTACTTTGACGGTCCATTGCTTTCGGCTGCGCCCCTCACTCTGGACCTTGGATTTCTCAAATAGTCATTAAGTTTAGCAGGCTAAAGCTTAGTTACGTATAGGCGCTGGAATATAGATTGTTCGATGCATGTTTGTGTTTTTCCTAATCGGGTAAAGTAATTGATCTGTCAAAACACTGATGGCTGGTTCATGAAAAAATATATGCCAAGTTATGCGCCCCCTTATGCGGCCCCTTATGCGCCCTCGTGACCAAATTTCAGTAGGGTCCTGCCTTGGTACCGGGTATAAATCTGTTGAGCTGCACTCGAAGTTTCTTTCATATTTTCCACACAATGTCTGTTCTCCCCCATCGCTTCGGAGCCGCGCACATTGCAGCATTTGCATCTACTGTTAGCATCGCCCTTGCCTTGGACACGGGATCATTGGACGAAGATTCGGGCTCTGGTTCCAACAATGACTCCGGAAATGACGACCAAAAACAAGGAAATGACGACAAAACTGCGGCTGCAAATACCAACACCAAGGCAGACACCGCCAATACCAACACCCAGACGGCCACCAAAAACACAGCAACTGCAACTGACACTCAAAAGAACACTGCCACAGCCACTCAGAATACATGGTGGACACCTCAGACCACGGCCACCGATACTGCCACAACCAAAGCAACTGGAACCACGAAAGATGCTACGGGTACCACAACAGATGCCACCGGAACCACAACAGATGCTACTGGAACCACAACAGATGCCACTACTGGAACCACAAAAGACACTGCAACTACTAAAGCCACGGAAACTGGAGTAACCTACAACCAATGGGGCTTTACAGGGTCGCAGAGATCATGGGAGCCCACCACCGCTTCAACCCAGTCGGGTTCTTCAAGCTCAGGTTCAGATTCCTCGAGCAAGTCTCATTCTGTCAAAGAAAAGTCAAATGCTCGTCGGTTGGTTTCACCTCTTGAGGACAAGGAGCTCAGCGTGAAGACCAAATTGCTTGTTACTGGCTTCATTGGCATCACTGCCATCTTGCATATTTTATAGGAAGACATTAAAACGTACTGTTCAATTGGCCCATTAATGTGCGCTCGTAGCTTGATGAAAGTTCATGGAGACGGAGTAGCACCCCGGCACCAAGACTCTTGACTTTTTCGTCAATAATTTTCTCCCACAATGTTGCTGCCCACACCTCGATCGCCTGAAGCTCATTGGCAAAAGTCTCAATAAGATGCTGGCTATCGGACGTATCCAACACCAATAAAATGCCAGTAAAGATGCTCTCTATCAACGGAATTTGGTCCAACTGAACCTCGGCAATGACTGTCACGATCACCAAGAGTAGTTCTCGAGTCATATCCTTGAAGTCTGTAGCAACAGGGTACGCTGAGTGTAGAATCAACGACAATGTTCTCACATAATGGGAGGTTAAAATCGGCGAGTAGTGGCCAATGTCAATACCGTCCACTTGGTGCCAAAGATTGACCAAAGGGAAAAAGAACTTTGGCCCAATAATTTTGTGGAAATTACTGGCTCTAGCCTTGACTGTGCGGTTTGAATTTGTCTTGTGGACTTTGCTAGAGATTCTGAGAATCTTACCCCCGGCGATTTGGTCTTTGGCCTTTTCCGAACGTTCTCTCATGAGGTCGTTTTCAAGCGCCATATAGGCAGAGTTCAACCTGGAAAGGCTCACGTCGTCTGAGCCCACTAGCTGCTTGTGCAATTGCGGCGGAAGTTTTTCTGAGGCAAAGTCTATAGCCGTATACGAGCTCTTTACGAATTCGTCGTCGATTCCTGCCAACTCTCGTGCCGCAAAAGATAGCGTGGAGAGTATGGCTACTCTTTGCTGCAAGGAGTAGTCTCCACCACCCAAAAGCTCCACAAGAATAGCACCCAGAGAAATGTCGCTGGCGGCTACCGCTATCATGCAATTGAGGCGAGCTTGTTCAAAATTGGCATCTTCGTAGATATTAGTCATGGCAAGTAGACTAGTCAATAGTCTCTCAGTATAAATTCGAAGCTCACTTCCGTGTCGCAGCTTTTGTCTGATAAGCGTTGGGCCATGTTCGAAGGCCATTTTTCTCTTCTCAAAAGCGGCACTGTCATTTGTATCCACACTGATATAGGCAAGAAGGTCTTTAATGTACAAGGGCTTTTGGATAGTCTTTTTGCGTACCGTGGGATCATCGTCGTCGGAACTGTAGTCCGAATCGTCATTGTTCGTAGTTGAACTGACGTTCAAAGATGCAACATTCGTCTCTAACAGTTTAAGCTCCTCGTCTGGAACTTCTACCTCTTGCGAGAACACACCCCAAGCTTCATCTAAGGAGCTGAACGTTGGCTCAAGCACAGAGAGGGTTTCGTCAGAGATCAAGTCTTTGAAAATGGGCTCCTGGCCCGCGGCATTACAGAGCTCATTTGTTAGCACCAAAGCGAGATTTTTCACGGCATCAGAAAAGGCACCGAGTCTGGTGGAAACTGCATTGATGAAAAGAGGATCCTTGAGTAGGTTTGCACATTCCAGGGGCAGTTGCTTGAGTAGGAGTATGAGAAAGCTGGTGCGCATCTGCTGAAGAACAATCGATTCCAATTTTATTGCCGGCTCACTTCCCCATTTCTGAAGCTGGGATTTGGCCACAGCTCTTTGATCGGCTTCGGATTCAAGCGATAATCTGTACGCAGCAAGCCTGTACAAGTTCGTGTTCATAGTTTCAACGATGGTCTCCACGAGCACCACATCGAGCTCATGTTGGTGGAAAGTGCCTAGTATATATGCCAAAGCTTCTAGCTTGGTATCGGTGGTGGTCTTTCCTACAACACTGGGGAGAAACTCGCACCAGAACCGTTCAAGAAGACGTTTTCTTTGAAACGATTTCAGTTCGTTGAGTATGCTGGTAAAAAGATGCCAATTTTCCGAGCAGAAAAGCATGCTGAACAAATGACCGCTAAACTTGGGATGGAACGAGAATGCAGAATGGATGAAGGAGATGGCCTGGCCAACATTGGTTTGCAAAGTGTCGTAAATTTGGGATGCCAAAAATGCAGAGTACGAATCAACCGAAGAGAAAATCGTATTTTCAACGTAATGCAGATCGAGTTCAGCCGTGGCCACGTAGATCTTTCCTTTGAAGAAGTACCGTTCTATTTCGGCGGTTTCTGACCGAGACGGGCCAGAACTCATGAGATTTGAAACAACTTTGTCTTTGCAGATTCGCACTAGTATATCAATGAGCGACTGCAACAAAGTGTACTCCTTGGCTTTGTCTGCCATAGATATTCGAGCAAGGAGGTTGCCCAAGCCCACAACTGAGGTGCAACAGTCGGCTATGGGGCCCCTAAGTTGCGGAATCTGCCAATAAACTTCCGGAACCGTAGTTGACAAGAGCACCAGAACCAAGGCTAGGGTTTCATTTCTGGAAGACGGGGGGTCGTTAGCTAAGGTTTGAAGAGTGGTGCGCAATTTTTGTTCGTCTGGATTGCCTCGGAGCGTCTCAAGGAGCTCATCAAACGACTCCTGCGTCCCCATCGATAGTGTGAAGAATGATACCTCGATTCAACCGGAGCTGTCTAATCGGAGCTGTCTGCAGGCACGATGAGGATGGCGCGAAACGAGACTCGATAAATAGATAGGCAACTGGAAACAGTAGTGGACGCTGAGGAATGAAATAGATGTATTGCATACCCAGGAATAGCATACCGTTGAAAGCTAGCCCACAGAACCGTCTTTTTCCATTTTTGAAAAGTACTTTGAAACCGTCGTTTCGCCGATTTGAATCGACCGTGAAGCACACTCCAGTTGAACATTCACCACTCAAGCCTACACCTACACCGCTTACACAAGCGCCTACACCACATACGCCTACGCCTACACCTCCACCACTCAAATCGACAAAATCCCCCATGTCCAGTCCCCAAAAACTCCTCGAAGACTACTTCAACACCACCGACTTTCGACTTGCCGGAGACGTTAAAACCATGGTAGCGTCGCTCCGGCGGTCGATGGAGCTCGTGTACCTCCGCAAACGGCCGCTTGTGGCGGTGGACATCGAGGCGTTTGAAAGAAACAGCAACTTGGTCACCGAGGTGGGGTTCGCTATCTACGACCCCAACGAACAGGGAGCCACGATGTTGCCCAGTATCCGTACCATCCACTTGATCATCAAGGAGCACGCCAGCAAGAAGAACGGGCGGTTTGTGCCCGACAACTCGCACCGGTGTCTTCTGGGAACGTCCTATATTGTCGACTTGCGACAGTGCTCGGCGTTCATCTCCGAGGTTTTCCGCCATTATTTTGAGGAGGACCAAGGTGTGCTTGTGGGACACGGAGTAAAGGGCGACATCAAGTGGCTCAAGACGTTGGTGGACAATGTGCCCGAGAACTGTCCCATAGTGGACACCACATTGATCCACAAGCTTTCCAGAAAGGGCAATGGCAGCCTTGAAGGTATACTACGCGAGGTGAAAATTCCCTGTGGGCGCCTCCACAACGCTGCCAACGATGCATTCTACACTCTACAGGCGGCGATGGCGTGGTGTGACCCGTATTACCGCCGAAAATACAACCTTGATATCTACGATTCCAGGATTCTTCTGGTGTCCAAGGCGGTCCGGCGACGCATGCAATTCGACGATGCCGCAGAGTTG
Source organism: Meyerozyma carpophila (assembly GCA_030573695.1). Classification (NCBI taxonomy): domain Eukaryota; kingdom Fungi; phylum Ascomycota; class Pichiomycetes; order Serinales; family Debaryomycetaceae; genus Meyerozyma; species Meyerozyma carpophila. Next base: position 350,135 of record JAJMDS010000003.1, on the reverse strand, counting down.
GTGCACGTACACGACGGGCTACACCTCTACCAGTGGTTGTGGGACTGTGAGCCGCTAGACAGTGAGTCTGATTTAGAAATGTAGAGTCAATCAAGAGTCAAGCGTGAAAAGTCAAAAAGTCAATCCAGGGCGCGAAAATCGAAATCAGAACTTAGAATCACAAATCAAATTTCCACAATTGCACAATTGCACAATTGCAAAACAATTGACCAATTTCAATTGACCTCGCCTACTCACCAAATTCCCCATGCCACCGTACGTACATCCACCCCACATCCCACCCGTCACTAACCCAGAAAAATCCGCAAGACCAAGGCGCCAAAGCCGTTCACCTACACTCGTATAGCCAACACCATGAAATTTGGAGCCCATGTGGGCTCTTCTGGCGGCGTTTCCAAGTCTGTTTTGAACGCCATGGACATCGGCGCCAACAGTTTTGCCCTCTTTTTGAGATCTCCTCGGCAATGGGCGGCTCCACCTTTGAGCTCGGAAGAAGCCGACAAGTTTAAAGCCCTCTGTACAGAGCACGGCTACGACCCCGCTCGCGATGTGCTTCCCCACGGGTCGTATATGATCAACATGGCCAACCCGGACGACGAAAAGGCGGAAAAGTCGTTTGGGTTGTTTCTTGACGATCTTCAGCGATGTGAAAAATTGGGCATCGGCCTCTACAATTTCCATCCTGGCTCGGTTATCGACGGCGAAAAGACCGACGGCCTCTCCAAGTTGGCCAGCTACATCAACAGAGCCATAAAGGAAACATCAACGGTCAAAATAGTCATCGAGAACATGGCGGGCCATGGCAACCTCATCGGGTCGGATTTGCAAGATATCAGAACAGTGATAGATCTTGTCTCTGACAAGTCCAGAGTGGGTGTGTGTGTCGACACGTGCCACAGTTTTGCTGCTGGATACGATATCTCCACCGAGCTGGGCTACAAGGAATTTTGGGACAAGTTCGATAGCATAATTGGCCGTGAGTACCTCAGTGCTATTCATCTCAATGATTCCAAGGCTCCGCTCGCAGCGAATCGGGACCTTCACCAGAAACTCGGGCTCGGCTACTTGGGCTTGGATGTGTTTCGCCTCATCGCCAACGATGCCAAACTCGAAGGTCTTCCGATTGTTCTTGAAACTCCGGTGAAAGACGACGATACTGTTTATGGAGAAGAAATAAAGCTATTGGAATGGCTACAGGGCCGCGAGGACGACGACGAGTACACGGCCAAGAAAGAAGCGCTCTCCAAGCTCGGCGCGTCCGAGCGGAAAGAACAAATGGAAAAGTTTGAAAAGAAGACTTTGAAATCGAAAAAGACAGTAAAAGCAAAAAGACAGGTGAAAATCGACGAGGCTACAAATGGAACCGTAAAAAAGAGAAAAGTCACCGCTGTAACCACAGAAGTCAAAGAAGAGTCCTAGACAGCTGCTAATAAAATTTGCTAATATATCTTGCTAAAGTTCTCTCTGTCTCTGCCGTTTCCGTATCCCGTCCTGCACACAACCACGTCAACAAAATCATTCGAAATCTCATCTGCCTGCGACTTTATGTTTGGCCTGACTACGTCTGGATTTGGCGGTTTCGGCGCAGCTTCGAACACGTCGACGTCCCCGTTCGCATCCTCGGCCACGAACAATGCACCAGCATCAAACACGTCGCCTTTTGGCCAGTCCAACCAGGCCAACCAGGGCGGCCTGATTTTTGGCCAATCTGGAGGTTTTGGTTCCAACGCCATTGGCGGCTCAGGGTTCGGCTCCAGCAACACCAATGCTCCTGCCACGGGCTCCTCCGTGTTTGGGTCCAATAACAATGCATCTGGAAGTGTTTTTGGTCTGAACACAGCACCAACGACTTCGCCGTTTGGAAACACCACCCAGAACACAACGTCTGCTTTTGGGAACACCGGCTCTGGTTTCGGTGCCGCGCCGGCCTCGTCATCTGGAGGGTTGTTTGGAAGCTCTACGACAGCAAACAAGCCGGGTTTTGGACTGGCTTTTGGCACTCCGAGCAACACAAACACCTCACCTTTCGGAGCATCAACCGGGTTCGGAAGTGGCACCGACGGGAAGACCAACACCGGCTCGGGAAACCCTCCCTTTGCTCCGTACACCGACAAGGACAGTAACGGAACCAACAGGTACCATAATATTTCCATGATGCCCTCGTACCGCAATTTTTCGCCCGACGAAATCAGGTTGAAAGATTATGAGCTTAACCGCCGATTCGGCAACACCCCTGTAGTGCTGGGGTTTGGCGGCTCCACTGGCGGCTTTGGTGCTTCCAACACCGGGTCCGCATTTGGAACTACTGGAGGAAGCGCTTTCGGTGCCAATTCGAGCTCTCCATTTGGAAGTACCGCCAACAAATCTGCATTTGGCCAACCTTCCAACCTGACTTTTGGTAGCAACACCTCCACTTTTGGACAAAATAATGGAAGTGCATTTGGCCTGAACACCGGCGGTGGCTTTGGCTCTTCTGCCAATACCGGAAGTGCATTTGGCAGCTCCAACACTGGGTCTGCTTTTGGAGCCACCAACTCTGGTTTTGGAGCTACCCAGAACCAGAACCAGCCTTTTGGAGCCACAAGCAGTGCCTTTGGTGCACCTTCCAACACCACATCCACTGGGGGCTTGTTTGGCTCGTCCACCAATAATAATACCAACGCTTCTCCGTTTGGTGGCTCTTCGGCTTTTGGTCAAAGTAACACCAATAATGCGTCGCCATTTGGCCAAAACAACAACACCAGTGGTCCGTTTGGACAGTCCTCCTCGTCGGGTGTGTTTGGCTCGAATACTGGCGGGACAGGTTTTGGATCTAATTCTGGAAGCGCCTTTGGCTCGTCTGGCTCTGCTTTTGGCGGTGCCAACAACAACACGAGTGGTGGTCTTTTTGGCCAGAACAACCAGAATAACAATACCACCACTTCTGGCGGTTTGTTCGGCCAATCCAACACTAATACGGCGTCCAATCCCTTTGGGTCCAAGCCAGGCGGCCTTTTCGGACAAAATAATCAAACCACTCAGAACACTGGTTCTGCTTTCGGTTCTGGTACTTCCGGCTTTGGCCAGAACAGCACTGCTGGAGGGGGATTATTCGGCAACAAACCTGCTCAAACGGGCGGACTTTTTGGAAACAACAATCTGACTAATACCGCCAATACCTCCAGTCCATTCGGAGCAACGAACGCTTTTGGAGCCAACCAGAACCAAAATCAAAACCAAAATCAACCAAGTACCGGTGGTCTCTTTGGTAGCAAACCTGCCACTGGAGGACTTTTTGGGGGCCAAAGCACCACCACCAATACCGGGTTTGGTAACAACCAATCTACTAATACTAGTGGTGGACTTTTTGGAAGTAAGCCGGCGACAACCGGAGGCGGTCTATTTGGAGGAGGAAACAATACTACCAGTGGAGGAGGATTGTTCGGCGGAAGCTCCAACACTGGTTCTACTGGTGCAGGTGGGGGTACTTCTGGAGGATTGTTCGGTGGCTCTGGTAACAGCAACACTAGCGGAGGACTTTTTGGAAGCAAACCAGCTCAGTCCGGATCAACCCTCGGAGGAAGCAACACTGGAAGTGGAAACACTTCTTTTGGCACAGGAGGCGGTCTCTTCGGGCAGAACCAACAACAGTCTCAGCAGCCCCAGCAACAGCAACAACAATCCCAGCAAACGCTCCTTAGTACCCAGAATCCCTACGGTCAAAATCCACTCTTTCTGAGCATTTCCGTGCCAGCACCTGGTGCTAATGGACCCAGTGGTCCTGTGGCCATTCCTGTGAAATCAGCAGCACCTAAAAAGCCCGTCAACTTGGGCAATGCTCATCGCTTGGCACCTTTGTTTCGCATGTCTGTTCTTCCAAGAAGGGCAGAAGTGGAAGCAGAACAAACAAAAACATCGGAAAAGACCCAGAATGGTCTCTTTGGCGTGGACACTGACGTCGCTATTTCGTCGTCTTCGATTTTCCGTCCTCAGACATCTGTGCGCAAATTGATTGTGGACAAGGTGCAAGAAACCGGCAAGAAACTGCCTGCGTTAATACAAGTTGCTGAGAGTGAACGAGAACCGCCAAAGCAAGTCTCAATGGTGCTTGACTCGGGCAGAAAAGACGAGGATGAAATCAATGGAACTTCGTCACCAAATCTCATTGAAAGTGAAGCTGTCAATGGAAGTAAACCAGTGGAAGATGAGGTGGACGAAAATGGCTATTGGACGTCACCTTCGATCCTGGAGCTCAAGAGAAAGCCATTGGCCAGCCTTAGATCCATCGAACACTTCAAGGTGGGCAGAAAGAAGTACGGTCATATCGAGTTCTTGCAACCAGTGGATTTGTCACTGATAGTGAACCTCGATGACATAGCTGGAAACTTGATCATCTTCGACTCCAAATCATGTGTGGTTTATCCAGACGATGACAAGCCCAAGGAGGGCGAAGGGCTCAACTTGCCGGCCATCATCACCCTCAATGGATGCTATCCTGTCAACAAGGCTGATAAGCTTCCTATTTTGGATCCCAAGAGCGAAGTGGTTAAGAAGCACATCGACAAGTTGAAGCTGTTGCCAGAGATGGAGTTTCAACTGTACGAGCCACAATCTGGAGACTGGACGTTCAAGGTCACTTCTATGTAGAATTACGAGTGCGGCTACTAGGGCTGTATATATAAATGAGCTTTACTTCACTGAAAAATCGCACCGCGACCGCGTAATCTTCATGGGTGTTAAAGGTAAGTACCGACGCAAATGACGTGAAGCCATGCTAACCCAGGGTTGAACCAGCTCATCAAGGAGCACGCTCCCGAGGCGTTCAGGGAGTTCCAACTCAAGAATTTGTTTGGCAGAAAAGTTGCAATCGATGCATCGATGTGTCTCTATCAGTATCTCATTGCGGTCAGACAAAGCGACGGACAGCAATTGACGTCCGAAGATGGAGAAACCACGTCTCATTTGCTGGGAATGTTCTACCGAACGATACGGCTCGTGGAAAATGGAATAAAGCCAATGTATGTTTTCGATGGAAAACCGCCGGTGTTGAAAGGTGGAGAGTTGGAGAAAAGAATGATCCGGAAAAAAGAAGCATTAAAGCAACAGGAAGACATAAAAGACACCGCCACGGTCGAGGAGATGGTGCGGTACGAGAAGCGGTCGGTGAGAGTCACAAAAGAGCAGAATAACGAGGCCAAGAAACTTTTGGAGTTGATGGGAATACCCTATGTGGATGCGCCGTGTGAAGCCGAGGCCCAATGTGCAGAGTTGGCTGTTGCTGGCAAGGTGTTCGCTGCCGCCTCGGAGGATATGGATACGTTGTGCTATAGTCCGCCGTACCTTCTTCGTCACTTGACATTTGCCGAGGCTCGCAAAATGCCCATCGATCAAATCGACTATCAAAAGGCCATGGAGGGCCTTGAAATGGACAAACAGACATTCATTGACTTATGTATTCTTCTCGGGTGTGACTACTGTGAGACAATCAAGGGGGTGGGACCGGTGACGGCGTTTAAACTCATCAAGGAGCACGGCTCTTTGGACAATATTGTCAAGTGGATAGAGGAAAATCCCGACAGCACCAAATTCAAAGTCCCAGAAAACTGGCCGTACGCAGAAGCCCGCGAGCTTTTCTTGAACCCAGACGTGAGTCCTGGCAGTGATTTCAACTTGAAGTGGCAGGAGCCAAAGGTGGACGAATTGGTGGAGTTTATGGTGAAACAAAAAGGGTTCAGCGAGGACCGAGTGCGCAGTGGAGCCGAGAAACTTAAGAAAGGATTGAAAGGAGGGGTGCAGGGACGCTTGGATGGGTTTTTTTCTGTGGTCAAGACTGAAAAACGTAAGCCTGAGCAAGATAAAAAAACCAAGGGAAGCAAGAGAGCGAAGAAAAAGTAGAGAGAAAAAGTAGAGGGGACAATCAAGAAAATTACCGGTGTATATTCTACTCTCCTAGAGGGCTCTTCTTCTAATCTCTCAGAGGCTTCTTCTTCTCTGCCTCGGCTGCCTTCTCTTCCTCGATTTCGTCGACATACTTCTTGATTTCATCAACCGTCATCAGATGGATTTGGTCGTTGGCCTTCAACACGGCCACCTCGATGTTTTTGGCGCCGGTCTGCACCACCTCCAACAAGGACTTGATGGTCAACTTGATGGTGTGTTCATCGTCCATATCCTCCTCGTAATTTTTCTCCAAAAACTCCCTCACGGTCTTGGACGACCGGCCTATAGCATGCGCCTTCCACGAGTTATATACGCCCGAGGGTTCTGTCTGGTACAACCGGGGAACGGTGTCGTTGGCGTCGAATCCGGCGATGATTGTGGCAATTCCAAATGGACGGACTCCACCAGATTGGGTATATTTTTGTTGGACTCCAGCAACGTACTTGGTCAAGTATTCGATTGTGACGGCATCTTCCAACGTGAGTCTGTGGGACTGCGCCTCCACTCTGGCCTTGTCTACAAGGATACGGGCATCTGCGTTCAAACCGGCGAACGCCAACAATGCGTGGTTGTCCACTTTGCAAATTTTGGACGGGGTGATTCTGGGGTCTTGAAGCTTGAGGGTGGTCCTTTTTTCACAGCCCAAAATAACACATTCTTTTCCCTTGACGCCTACCGCGCAAGTTCCTCGCTTGACAGCTTCTGAAGCGTATTCAACCTCTGCAGTTAGTAATTGAACAAAAAACACGAAATCTAGGGAACGCTTGGTACTTCAATTGCACGCCAACAAAATGTGGAATCTACTCCGAAAGCGTCCGGTTTCATATATGGGCCCCGGAAGGCTCCTGGGGCCGGTTTGGGCCATTTTCGACCGTTTTCAATACTTACGAAACACATGTCCATCAGGTCTGAGTTAGTAACCGCCATTCAAATTTCACGAAAACCTGCATTTGTTGAAATTTACATGTTCCAGGCTCAACACAGGGCCGTATACTTACGAGAAAATCGATAATGCACTGTCGTAGCCACTCATATTCAACCGGGTATTGTGGTGGCAAGCGGTAGCTGGTGGTGATAATCGAGTGTCAAGCCGCGACGATTTGGGTGCCGGCTACATGCAGTCGCTGACCATCGCAGAACGGAACCTGAATAGATGCGAAAAGTTGATGAATGAGAATACAAATGAGGTTCCTAAAGATATAAGCTCGGAAGAGGCGGAAGTGAGGAAAGGTGCTGGTGCTACACACAATAAATTGAAGAAAAATACAAAGAATAACAGCAAAAAGAAGCGAAAGCCCTCGAATTCACGACCGGCCACCGACAACCAAGCCCGGATATCCTTCTTGTTCCAGGCCGCCAATTTTCTCATGCTCACCAAATTCGACAAATTGTCTCGCAATATGGCACGAAATGCAGACTTGGTGTCCAAAAAGTCTGTCACAAAACTCACACCTTCGTTGAAAAGGAGCATTTGTAGAAACTGTAATACCTGTTTAGTCCCAGGCTTGAGCCAGAAGACGTATATAAGCAACTCTTCGGCGGCCAAGTCGCCCCACAATGATGTTTTGGTTCACGAGTGCTGCAGTTGTGGAGCAACGAAGCGCTTTCCCATCGGCCGAGATATGGGGTATACCGAGTTTGCTGCTCGAGAATGAAAAGTGAAGACTGAATGGCTGAGAAAGAATGAAGAATGACAATTAAATACGGTACATATAATCACCAAAATTAAGCATACACAAACAGGTCCCATCTCCTTTCTTCTATCTTTCCTTGGGCCCCAACATCTTCTCTGGTCTCACCCATTCATCGAACTCCTCGGAAGTAAGCATGTTGAGTTCGAGACACAGCTCCTTCAAGGTGAGGCCCTTTTTATGGGCGTTCTTGGCCACCTTGGAAGCGTTGTCGTAGCCGATTTTGGGGTTCAACGCCGTGACAAGCATCAACGATTCGTTCAAAACCTTGGCGATTTTTTCCTCATTGGCAACGATTCCGTCGACACAGTTGAGCTTGAACGAGCGGCAGCCATCGCCGAGGAGTCTAATGGACGAAAGAACATTGCTGGCCATCACCGGCTTGAACACATTCAACTCAAATTGACCCGAGGCGCCTGCGAACGTCACAGTGGTGTGGTTGCCCATAACCTGGGCACACAACATGGTCATAGCCTCACACTGAGTGGGGTTGACTTTTCCTGGCATAATTGACGATCCCGGTTCGTTTTCGGGGAGCGACAATTCTCCGTATCCACAACGAGGACCCGAGCCAAGGTACCTCACATCATTGGCAATCTTGAAAAGCGACGTAGCTAGGGTGTTGAGCGCACCAGAGGCCTCTACCAAGGCGTCGTGGGCAGCCAATGCTTCAAACTTGTTGGGAGCGGTTTTGAAATCGAACCCAGTAATCTTGGCGATTTCGCTGGCAACCATGGTGTCGAAACCCTTGGTGGTGTTGAGTCCAGTACCAACGGCGGTTCCTCCCTGGGCGAGATACAACAAGCGCGGAAGACATTGCTCTACTCGGTCGAGTCCGTAGGTCAATTGCTGGACGTAGCCGGAGAATTCTTGGCCCAATGTCAATGGGGTGGCGTCTTGCAAGTGGGTTCTTCCGATCTTGATGATGCTGGCGAACTCGTCGGCCTTTTTCTGGAAACTATCACGAAGATTGCGCAAGTTGGGCAACAATCTCTGGTGGATTTCCGAAACCACAGCAATGTGCATCACCGTGGGGAACGTATCGTTGGACGATTGGGACATGTTACAGTGATCGTTGGGGTGGACCGGCGACTTGGAGCCCATTTTCCCGCCCAAAATTTCAATGGCTCGGTTCGAAATCACCTCATTGGCATTCATATTCGACTGGGTTCCCGAGCCAGTTTGGAAAACCACCAAGGGAAAATGGTCGTTCAAGCGGCCCTCGGCTACCTCCTGGGCCGCCTGTCTGATGGCGCCCGCCAACTTGGGATCCAACAACCCCAATTGCTCGTTGACAGAAGCCGCCGCACCCTTCAAAACTCCGAAACTGCGGATAATAGCATCGGGCATTTTTATGTCGCCAATGTCGAAATTCTGGAGCGACCGCTGGCTCTGTGCTCCCCAGTACTTGTCGCCTTGCACGGCGATTTCGCCAAAGGCGTCGGTTTCGATTCTGCTCATCAGTTGGCTCGGAGAAATCGACGGAAAATTGGGGTAAAAACTAAAAAGCTTTGGGTGCGCCCCGGGGCCCGGCTATGACCCGGATGTGGAGGGACGGCCGCCGGCCCAATGGGCCATTTCTAGCTGGAATCGGGTCCATTGGCACGATTGACATTTCAAGTGACATTTCAATCAGTTTTAGTTGGCACTTTTTGACATTTCAATCAGTTTAATTGAATCAGTTTTAGTTGACACTTTCGACATTTGATGCCCTTCTTCATCTCTACAAGTACCTCGACTCCTCCTTTTGTCTCATCCGCCGGGCAGGCTGGACCCGGGCGCCGAGCCAGTTGTACCGGAACCCGATTTCGTGGGCCAAAATCTCTCCAAATCCCAACATCATTCCATTGATAAACGGCAAAATGATGTTGATCGAAGCGCGGCGAAAAATCGTCCAAAATCCACCGTTGGCATACGAGTCCAGAGCAGCGCGGTCAGAGTCTATAAGCATCTCTGTGTGCATGATATCTTCGTCGTTTACCACGTCGTCGGACGACATTTGGCCCCGAAGAATGGCCAAGTCGTTGAGCTGAGTGAGCTCATCCACCTCGGTTCCGTCTGAAAAATACGGTTTTTCCGAGTCGAGGACGTCACTGGCGGCTGGGATGGGGCTCTGGGGCGCCTGGTCGACGACGGCGTATGCGGTTTCTGCGTATTCCATGAGTGAGAGAATCAGACGACTGCGAATGAAAGAGATTCGACCGCGAAATGAGATCGAATTGAATGCGAAAGCTGCGAAACGACTGCGAAAAGCGAAAAGAATTACGGCGAGACGGTTCTGCGAAAGAACTACCGCGGGCTGAACCGACTCGAAATTACTGCTCCAAGCAAGTCTATAGCATTGGCTCGACATACTGTTTTCTGTTGTCGTCGTCCTCGTCATTACCTATTTACTTTTTGAGGCCCACAGAAAGTCCCTTCTTCAATCTCTGCTCCGTCAACGCAGCGATAACCGCCGCACCAACTCCTGAGCCATCCACGGCGGCCGTGATGGTGATGGGGTCCTCGACCGAGTCGTCCCACTCGAAAATGTCACGCAAAGCACGGGCAGCTCTCTCTTTGAATCCGGGGTACTTGTGGAACACAGATCCATCGGCAGCACAGTGGCCGGTCTTGTAGCCTCTCTTTTTGCAAATAGCAGCAATTCCACACACAGACAACCGGGCGGAACGCTCACCAACCTTTTGGGCTATGCGCGAAATCACCGCTCTTTCATTGAAGGTGGTTTCCAAGTTCAACACTTCCTTGAACAACGCCTCCACTTCGGTGAGATCCTCATAAGGATCTTCCTCGATCTTGGCAGGGAACGACGTGTCCATGATGAACTCCTCCCTCAATTTGGAGAGGTCCTGGCCGTGGAAAATCAACTTTTTCTCCTCGGCCAAGTCGAGCAAGATGAGTCGCAAAACCTCACCCAAGTAGTAGCCGGAAATCATTTTTTCAAACGACTGCTGGCCCGGTCTGGGCGACTGCTTGTCGATGATAACGTCGTACTTGGTTCTGGGCAACACCACGAGCTCGTTGTCAAAGGCACCGTACTCGCAGTTGATGGCCATGGGTCCGTTTTGGTCTACATCCGATGCCACTTTTCCTTCCAACTTGGGAATGTCCTTGACTACGTCGTAGTAAGCTCCGTTACAACCGGTTCCGAAAATCAACCCCATGATGGTCTCGGAATCCGTGTACCTCGAAGCGACCAAAGTTCCGGTGGTGTCGTTGATCAAGGCAACGACATTGATGGGAACTCCAATATTCTTGATGGCATCTTGAAGCATGGGAACCACGTCGTGGCCCTCGACTCCGTCGATGTCAAACCCCTTGGTCCATCTCTGTAAGACACCGGTGTCAATAGAATACTGGGTGGCAGGGTACGAGAATGTGAATCCCAACGGCAATGGCTCGGTGCACCCGTCCTTGAATTCTTGCTCGACAAACGCCTTAAGACACTGGGCAATGAAGCCAAACAACTCGTCGGCAGTGGAGGTTCTCATGTGCAGGGGCAAGGCATATTTGGACTGAATGGTCTGGAAAGAACGGTTACCGTCCAATTTCACCAACACCACTCTCAAGTTGGTTCCGCCCAAATCGATGGCCAAGTAGTCACCCTGTTCCTTACCGGTTGGGAAGTCCATGACCCAACCAGGAATCATCGGAATGTTGCCGCCGGTCTTGGACAAACCCTTGTCCAATTCGGTTATAAAGTGAGCGGTGACTTTTTTCAAAAGTTCCGGCAGCAATGTTAACATGTCTTCAATGGCATGCAACTCCGAGGACAATTCTTGGGGAATGTCCTTGAGAAGATTAGCTCTTTCATGAACGTCGTGGCAAACAGTCATTTTGCAGAAGTGAGGCGGCCGGTGCTATTTAAGTATTTTCCGCAAAAACGCCGATTTTCCAGTGCGGAGTTTTATCTCGGGGCTTTTTCCAGATCTCGGAAAAAAATCTTACGATGCAGGATCACGCGTGCCGGTTCTGCAAAGTCATGGACGGAGCGGAGAACAGGGCGCCGAGGTGCGATCACGGCGAAGAGCTGGGGGCCGCCAGCGTGTACTGCGGGCACTATGCGGTGAGCGGTAGAGGTTCACTACTCAAAAGACTAGAGCGGTAGCGCCGGAACAACCTCGGCAGTTCCAGCCCGGCATGCCCCGAATCTCCTTATGCCCCACTGCAATGCCCCGCGTCCGTTGCTGACTCCAGTGGGGGATTGCGTTATTCTGATAGAGACCGGACGGTTTTCAGTCGATGTCGGCAGATTTTCATGCATGCTGACATCATGCTGCAGCACGCAGCAGCACGCGGTTTTTCCGGGATTTATCCATGGTCCCCCATGATCATTGCTCGGACGTAACGCCGTTGAAGTCCTCCATGGCGTCCCCGACCCTCTGTAGCTGCTCCTTGATGTCGTGGACGTAGTTGTGCATTTCGTCGAAATTTTCTTTTTTGTAGAGTATGTGCTGCCGGTCGTGGCCCTCGTTGTCGAAGAACGAAAAAAGACTGGAGTCAAGCTTGTCGGTGGTGTCCGGCTCCACCCGGTAGCGCTCCTGCTGTAGGTTCAGATCAAAGTCCTGCGACGCCATGATGTCGATTAATTTGTCCTGCAGGGTCTTCATGGCTTCCAACTCGGAGGTGAATTTTTCGTCGAAAAAAGACCCTTTTTGCCGCACGTCGCTCGCCATCTTCCTCACGTCGTCCAACACGTCGATCTGGGTCCACAATTTGTCCAGATACGAAACACTGGGTTTTGCGCTGGGAATGTAGTCGAGGGTGCGCAAGCTCTGGTTGTCGAAAGTGGACGGTGGGTTGTAGGCGGAGTCGGCGTTGGTGTTGGTTCGACTTATACGGGCCAAACTCGACCTGGAGCCCAGCTGGGAGTATTTGTGGGACGGAGTTGTGGGCTGGGGAACAGACAACTTTCGCATGGTTTTTCGTTTTGTGGTTTGCGAGAGATTTGTGGATGAAATGGAGGTATAGGGATGATGCTCTGGACGAGGGGTTTCTGTCGAGCAGTTTTCCGGGTTCGTTTGTGTAGGGAAATAGTGGCTTAGGGGTGTTCTCCGGCCACTAGATGGTATTTGGTTATTTTCGCGAAATCAGAATCAGATTTCGCAGACATTGAAATTCACACAATTGAGACTCGGTAATTCAGATTGCGTACTTCGCTCACCAGATTTCATTTATCTCCTATGGCGTGGAAGAAGCTCCTCTACCTTGCGCAGCCGTACCCAGACAACTACACAGACCCATGTTTTCTATCGCAAATTAAGCGAAATACCACCGTCGCCAAGTACTCGTACTGGCACCTAGTAGACCATTTTTCGTTAATTGTGCTCCATTTGGCCACGGTTGTGCTCGTGGAGCTTACGTTCATAGGCATATACGACCGCGGATGGGACCCCGTGGTGCCAATGGTCGTGGCGGCCGCAGGAGTGCTTGTTGGAATGGTTTCTTGGGACAGAGTTACTGGCCAAAAAACGGCCCCGTTCTCCCAAAACTCCCCAAAAAACAAGGTTGACCAGTGGACAACCTTGCGGTCGGCGCTAGTGGTCGTTCTCATTGTTCTCGTGCTTTCCCCGGTTCTAAAGTCGCTTACAAGATCAACGTCCTCCGACTCAATCTGGGCGCTTTCGCTCATTCTTTGCTTGTTCAACATGCTCTGCCACGACTACGCCATGGACCCTCATTTGGCTCCATACCGGCCGATTTTGTCCACAAACTTGTCGCTTCTGAACGCTTTGGTTCTTGCGTCCAGATTATCGTCGTCTCTCCATGTTTTTTGTTTCGTTGTTTTTGCCGCTGTAATCAACATTTTGGTGCCTCTTTTCGACGTGGGGATCCGCAGACGCAACCCAGCCTCCCCTCTTCACAAAATTGTGCTTTTCGTATTTTATTCGGCGGTTTGTGTTGCAACCACCTCTTTGTTCGGGCCCGGTCTTGTGCTCTTATGGTTCGTGACGATGGCCGGAATAGCACTAATGCTCCCCGCGTACTTCTTGTGGGTCCAGCAGTACAAAAATGAGCTCCAGGGGCCCTGGGATCCCGCCAAACCAATTATTCACAGACAAGATTGACTGTTGCAAAATTGGTATGGTGGGTATTGTCGGTGTTTGGATGTATTCATACACCCGTGCACCGAGCGCTCGCATTTCAACTCAAACATTTCTGGTCGATACTTGAACATGGCCGAGGGTACGGAGAACGGAAGGCTGACGCAACCCAGTCAAAGTCCCGCGCCCGGATTGAATCAGGGCGCTGGCGCAGGCCAGCTGCAACCGCAGGCGTACTCGCAGCCCCGGGTGCCGCCACGCCCAAGCACGCAGCTTTCGCAGGCGGACCTCAATAGAATTGTTCTCGAATATTTGAACAAAAAAGGGTACCATAAAACTGAGTCGATGCTTCGTCTTGAAAGTTCCAATACGCCCACGCCGCCTGGAGAGCTGATGTCACCTGCAACCACCGCGATGGCGACTTCCGGGGGTCTTAATACCGGTGGTAGTAGTGGTGGATCGTTGATGGGTGTCAATTCCGGTGGTGCAGCAAATGCTGCAGGGGTGACAGGTTTGGACCCGGAAGTTTATTCTCGTGCATACAATATGCTTCTGCGGTGGGTCGATACGTCGTTGGACTTGTACAAGCCGGAACTTGCTCGGTTCTTGTATCCATTGTTTGTGCATTGTTTCCTCGAATTGGTAGCACGGGGACATCCAGCTCATGCCAAAGCGTTCCTTGACAAATTTGGCGGCGATCATCAGCTTTTACATGGACTGGAAGTTTCAAAACTTGCAGGTATTTCATTACCGGAACATTTACGAGAGAATGAACTTGCAACCGCATACCGTACCCGCAGGTATCGGCTCGTGGTTTCGAAAACCAGTAAGAATTTGGTGCTTTACTTTCTACATGAAAATGACGCCGTTGGTGGTGGGCTTCTTGTGCGCATTATCAATCAATACTTGAGCATAGTGGTTGCCAGCACGCGTCCCGACAAGACGAACAAACCGGGCGAAGCCGACCCTGACGAGGGGATTGCCGGGTACGTTACCAAGTCGGAAATCGACCGGTTTAATCAGCAAACCGTGAAATTGGGACCAATGCCGATGGATGCAGAGGTGGAAAAAGAAGTGGAAGCTGAGCTCAAGGAGGAGCAGGGTGAGGACGATACATCGCTCGTGGAGGAATTTAAAAAATTGACCGGAGTAACGGAAGATTCCCCCGCCAAGGAGATTCCGCTTCCGTTGGCCGATGCAGCCGAGATCCGACGCCAGATTCTCTCGGTGAAGGACTCGCGTGCCCGACTTCGACTTGATACGCCGCAGGCTGCTGCACCATCGGTATGCATGTACACATTCCACAATACGCATAATGCCATGACATGCGTTGATTTTAATGATGACAGCACCATTGCTGCGGCGGGATTTGAAGATTCCACCGTTAAGCTTTGGAGTCTCGATGGCACGCCACTCAAATCTCAATCGAAGCGTGATCCGCATAATAACGACATTTCCCGGCGACTCGTAGGCCATTCGGGACCCGTTTATAACGTTGCATTCTCGCCCGACAACCACTATGTTGCGTCTGCATCCGAGGACAAGTCGGTTCGGTTATGGTCGCTCGATTCGTACACCGGGCTCGTGGCTTACAAGGGGCACACTGCGCCGGTTTGGGATGTTGCATTTTCTCCGTGGGGTCATTATTTTGCCACAGCATCGCACGATCAAACGGCGCGATTGTGGGGAACTGACCACATTTACGCATTACGGATTTTCGCCGGTCACATTAATGACGTGGAGTGCGTGCAGTTTCACCCCAATAGCAACTACGTTTTCACCGGTCTGGCGGACAAAACCTGCCGCATGTGGGACGTACAAAGTGGCAATTGTGTGCGTATATACATGGGCCATACCGGACCCGTCAATTGTATGGCGGTATCTCCGGACGGACGATGGTTGGCATCTGCCGGTGAAGACTCGGTGGTCAATTTGTGGGACTGTAATTCCGGTCGCCGCATTAAGGCCATGCGGGGCCACGGGCGGAATTCGATCTACTCGCTTGCATGGTCGCGCGAGGGGAACGTGGTGGTAAGCAGCGGCGCAGACAACACCGTAAGAGTATGGGACGCCAAACGTGGTACATCGGACCATGCCCCAGAACCAGAACATTTGGATAAGGGAACTCTGGACCACATGACCGCATACTTTACGAGAAAAACCCCGGTATACCGGGTGCGGATGACACGGCGTAACCTTTGCATAGCGGGTGGTGCGTTCACAGACAGCTAGCTGCAGTCAGTTAGCTGCAGTCAGTTAGCTGCATTCAATTTGCACGCAGCCAATCGCAGGGGAATTGACCCTGCAGCCAATTAAACTCGCAGCTCATTAAACCCGCAGCCAAAATTACGCACCGTTGGTGCCATGGGTCTTGATCTCTTGGCAACGTGCCGGGTGTATGCAGGACAAGCCCACACTTTGGTGCACAATTGCTGCACAATTGCGGCAGCAATTGCGGCACTGAAGATTGCTGAAAGATTGTCGCCACGCCAGAAATTTCATCACCAACGGTGGCGTATAGCCCAACTTCTATTTATGGCTCCCGCGTCCACATTGGGCGTCGTGGCTTACGGGTTAAAAATAACCGCTCGGTGGCCGGCTGGTGCACCGGTGTGCGATAACTTGCAGCCACACCACATGAACTACGCAACAACTGACGCACAAATCGGGTCAATTGCAATTGCAAGAGCTCGGTTTTTGGCTGTGCTTTCTCGCTGTCGCTGACCCCGATTTTCCGGTGCTCCCGCGTGGTGTTTACCAATCTCCTATTATTAGCTCGCACCCACTGCACCAGGCCCCGATGGCTTAGGAAGTTGACCCATCCCACATGGGCAACATGAGGAGGCTTCTCGTGTCAGTGACCATTAAGCCGCAACAAGGCTGAAAATTAAACACACGGTTGCTACTTTTGGGCGTGTTCAATAGTGGCTTGCTAGACAATTTCGCGTCCAGTGTGGTGCCGCCTACATTCCGTCCGGGTATAAAATCCCTCTTGATCCTCCTACAATTTTTCATCCTATCCAAATCGATATGAAATCCACTACTATCCTTGTTGTTCTCGCTGCTGCTGCCGGTGCTTTTGCCAAGTCCGAATCTTCCAAGGCTGCTTCCAGCTCTGAAGCTGCTTCTTCTGATGAAGCTTCTGGATCTGTTACTTCTGCTGCTTCTTCCAAGGTGTCGTCTGCTACTGCCAAGTCCGACTCCAAGTCCGACTCCAAGTCCGACTCCAAGTCTGACTCCAAGTCCAGCTCCAAATCTTCTTCTGCTTCCAAGTCGTCCAGCAAGTCCAAGGGTGACGCTGGTGCTGCTACTGCTGGTATGGGTGTATTGGGTGCCGCTGCCGCTATTATGTTGCTTTAGATAGTAAATACACCGCTGGAGTATAGTCACGTGGGTAGTGTCATTTTGACGCGCGTGATGCATGTGCACGTGCGCCTGGTTGGCGGACCACCACCGGTGTCAGGTTGCAGGTGGCCGATCGCCGCAGGACCGCCGCTTTTGTCTCACGACACCGAACCGTGCGTCATGCACGTACCCCACTCGGCACGACTAATGCCATCGTCACTCAACTTTAGCCATCAACATACTGGTTTCATGGAGAGTAGCAAGTTGCACTCTCGAGTTCCAGCAACACTGCCCAGCTGTCAAAACCAGCCATTCTTTGTTTTGCTACAATTATCTTTGTTCATTGTCCATATATGCCGGCGACATTTTTCCTGCCGCAACCTGCAGCAAATCCGACATCCCCTCCCCCACAGTGTGCCTATATAAAAAGTTGAAATTCCAGTTTCCCCAGATTTCATCACCATCATGAAGTTGTCTACTGTTGCCACTGTTTCTTCGTTTTTTGTTGCTAGCACCTTAGCCGCCAACTCGGACCAAGTTGCGTTCCTCACCGCCTTGGTGGGAGACTTTAAAGACCATAAAGGTGAATACATCAAATTTTACCAAACCGCCAGTGACGTGCCTGGAGTTTTAACCAGCTTAGTCAAGCAGGTTGGAACTTACAAGGACGATTCCTACACTACATTATTGGATGATTCCGCTCTCAATATCGGCAGCTTGTCGAGTTTCGCCACAAACTTGCCATGGTACTCCAGAATTGCATCTGAAGCTGGAATTTCCGATGCCGACAGCGGCTCAAAATCGTCGGATGCCGAATCGTCTTCGGCTTCCTCATCGTCGGCCGGCTCGTCGTCTTCCGGGGCCGGCGCTGGATCGATGGCGCTTCCTGTGGGTGCTATTGTTGGGGCTGCAGCCGTTGCCTTGATGTAATTTATTAATTAATATATGGGGTATCGTAACCTTTGCGAGAATGTGAACGCCCGTTGCGGACCGCTCGCGATGCGTATTATTGCTTTTCCTAATGTAGTAAAAAGCCCCGTTCTGTATGCAGGCCGTGTGTTTTCCAAGCGTCCTTCGTAAGCGTCCTTCACGTCAAGTGGGTGTGGCCGTCACCATGAGCACAAGCCATTGTAGCCGCCAGAGAAGATTGTCCCAGCTGTCGTGCGGGATCGGATTGAGTGCCGCTTGCGGATTGAGATGTTTAAGTTGAATTCCCGTGGCATGAATAAGTTGCTGCAAATTCTGGTTTAAAAGATGCAATCCTCTTTCGAATGTTTCATTCTGCTGGTTCTTGGTGTGTCGTATATCGTAATGTAGTGTGTAGCTGTGGCCAAACGTGTCGGAAATGGACGATTCGCAGCCATGGGGCTCCATTTTGAACCCAAGTCGCACCCCGAGAACATCGGCAAGCGCCTGCACCATTTGCAGAATGTAGCCCAAACCAGCATTTATTTCCACTAATTTGGCCAGGGATTCGGCAGAATTGTCGTAGCATGTGTCGAGAAGCTCGTGGATGGTTGGTGGGAACTCAATTCCTACCACGGAAAATCTTACTGAACCCTCGGTATTCTGTATGGGCACAAACTGCAGCACCAGCAATGCATGTTCAAATACTTTTTTCCCTATTTCCGGGTAGAGCTGGTCCTGCAATGCCTCCTGCAAGGGACAACATTCCTGCTCCAACATCTCGATTTGGTGAGTGGTGGCTGCAATAATATCGGGGAACCGGTCGTCGACAAGACGTCGGATATCGTCGATGGCTACTTTATGTTGCATGATTTCATGAAGAATGGAGTCATTTTTGGACCGCTGACGCCGGAGATACTCGTCGAGCTGTCGTATTTGTCTTTTGAGTTTTTCGGTTTTGTAGGGCATGTTATTGATGTTTTCGGCGTCGACTAGCCAGTGGATAGATTCGTCAATGTTGTCCGATAAAATCAGTTTAGATCTATCCAATTCGGCTACCGACTGCTCGAGCTTGGTGAGGGACCGCACCGCTTCAAAAGTGTACGATTTCTTGGGTATTGAGGTGGTTTTAGGTTGTTTTTTCTCGGAAACAGTTTTGGTCTTGTCGATATAATACAATTTTCCATCAAAATCCAACTCCACAAAATTCTTGGTTTCCGCCTCCAGAGTGCCAATGGCATGCAAATACGCCGTACTGGCTCGCAAGTGCACCAACAAGTGCCAAGCGCCGTTTTGGTGACGAGCCCACACTTTAATTTGAAACTGGGAGCAATCGCGGGGCAAGCGAGGAAGAGACAAAGGTCGGAATTGTGGACTCAGGTTTCCATAGATCACCTCGCTAACGTGCACAAGGGTCCATTGGGTCCCGACCCGCATGTACAAGGCGAAAAACGAGTCCACGAGTGTTTTTGCGTTCAAATGGCGGAGTTGTTCATAGTTGGGCATTTCCTGCGGGATGATGAGAATCGATGATTTTCTGGCCCGAGCCAGCTCCGGACGTTTTCGTTCCTTCTCGTGGTTCTCCGCAGCTCCAGCTGGGCCCGTCTCTCCATCCAAAACGATATCTCGTACACACAACCCACGGAGACTGGAGAGCTTCAAGTTCATGCGCAGAAGAATGCGGGTCGCAGTGACAAACGCACGAAAAATGCACCAACTTTGACACATTTCATGGCCAACTATATCGTCGCCTTGGCACATTTTTGCGAGCTCCACGGCCCTGTGTCCATAATATGCACCCAGCAGACACACGAGAACGTAGACCAGGCGTCGTACCTTCTTCCTGGCAACTCTAAGGTGCAAACGTGTGCTTCTTGCAAGTTGATACTACCTCAGGATGCGATAAATTTAATTACAAACGACACCAACGATGCCGATGGACCCCAGCCCGTATGCATATCTTCTAAATATCCTTCGTCGCAAAGAAGGTACACGGCGCTAACAAAACTGGTGATGAAATCGTTGACGGTGGAAACCAGCGCAGACCCCAGACGACCAATTATGTATGGAGATAGTGTGGACGGCTACTGTGTGAGCCGGGTTTTCAAAGTACGGGACCCCAGTGCCCGAGGAGGCGAGAGGAAGTACAGCTTTATTGTACTTTGTGACAGCGAAAGCCATCTTTCCATGAACTGGGAAATCGTAAGTCTGTATATCGGCGAAATGATTTCTCATATACAAGAAATGGTGGAAGCCCGAGGGTCCGGCAGGGTTACAGAAGAAATCGATAACGAAAAGTACTTGCGGAGATCGATGGTACGGCCAAAGCTGCTCGTGGAACTTACAGGCGACGACCAAATCTTTGTCCGATTACATATGTGGGCGCGAGAACTACTCCATGATGTGGCAGAAAGCCCAGATATGGCCCAGAAGTGAGCTAACAGCTAGAACATGACTATATAGACTACAGTAATGAATCACGATATCACATTTCCGTTAAAACGTCAATGCCGCTTCCGCGCATTGCATCGCGTCGCACCGCATCGCAGCATGGATTTTACCCCACGATTCGATGGTTTTGCTTCTATCGCTACTAACCATTTTATCCGGCTATCTATGGTGGACGTACTCTGGTGTGGAGCGTGGGTTTGATCCTCGTATCGTTCCCGCCTTGTGGTTTCGTCATATTTCTGGTTCTTCTTCCTCGAACACTAGCTATACTTCCCTTCCCTTCGAATGGTCGTCGCTACTTGGGTTGCGCAAAGTCAATTGCAGCTGTATAGCGTTTGCCAACCGCTATGGTATACAAGCAAATCAGCTTCCATGCGAAAATGTACCTCATATGAAGTTTCACAACCACCTCAATGTTTCACTCTCGTGGCTGGACCATGAATTGGTTGGTGCAACATACATGGCCAATGCACCATTACCAGCCAAGATCGTATTTGTCACCCAAAAGGGGGTGATAGAGCTTGCTACGGGAACTCAAACATTACAGATTAACAGTTCAGATGAATATCTTGATATAAGAAGAGAGTGGGGCCAAGTTGCGACTATTTTGCAGCCGACAAAAATCGTACCCAAACCCGCCAATTCAGATGAAAACTTATGGAAATCCTCTTCCAAAGCGTCGTGCTCCAAGAAAAAGTACTTTCATGAAGTTGAAAATCACCAAGATTGGCGGTTTTTTCGGTCTTGTGACCATAAACCTATCATCCATCGTACGGCAAGAGCCTGGTTCCGATTTGCCAGAGAAGCTGGCATAGATACTTGGCTAGCACATGGCCTGGCCCTAGGATGGTACTGGAACCGAATGAACCTTCCGTGGGACGATGATATCGATGTTCAGGTGAGTTTTAGTGGCCTTGAAAAACTCGTGCAATTTAACCAGTCTATCGTATTTGACTTCCATGATACAGATTCCGTCAATTTTGGCGTCGGAGGATACTTTCTTGACGTCAACAGCAATGTTTATTGCCGAGAAAATGATCTGCACAACGTTATCGACGCCAGATTCATCGACATTTTTTCAGGCTATTTCGTCGATATCACCGCTCTAACATATGTCCCCCAACGCATGGAACCTGAAAGCGAAGAACTTTCACAGATCTTAGAGCCCAGTTATGTCGTTTACCAGTCCAATCCGACCCACAACCACCAAGAAATGTATGCTTCAATGGCAGAAACTCGAGACAAATTAATTGCGAATCATCTGCTAGTATACGCAAAAGATCACCATTTTTATGCAACCACAGATATCTTGCCCTTGCGGAGAACTATGTTTGAAGGGGTGGTTATGCATGTCCCCAGCAAAATCGAGAGTATGCTCAGACGAGAATATCCAAAAGGGTTTCTTTATCGAAGGTTCGAAGGGCATACCTTTGAGCTGGGAGTGTGGAAAACTCAAGGCGAAGATGTGGCCAAGTTCCAGCCACTACTTAACACTCAACATTTGAAGGATGTACCGCCAGTTTGGAGAGATCCGTGGGTCCTGTGGACCAATTCCACTTTAGTAAAAGTGACTTGAATATTTTTTCACACGATTTGCATTCGGGAAAGAGGCCATATTATAGCCACCACTTTTCCCACCACCAATCCCTGGCTTATGGGACCGAATGTATTGGAGTCTACCGAGTGTGCCGTGTTATCACCCTCAACCCAGAGGTGATTTCGTGGAATCAATGCCTGGTTTTTCGGATATGGTGGACTGTGGGGAAATACCGTATCTCCTTGTAACCCGGTGATTCTTTTCGTAACCAACTTTTCAGGATTATTCGGCGACCGGAACATGATTATGTCGCCGCGACGGAGCGAATTGGGTCGTTTAAGGTTATACTTTTGAACAATGGCAACGTCTTCGGAAGTCGTGGTGGTGCCGGGATTGAACGTAGGAGACATTGAAGTTCCCGCAATGTGACACGGCTGATACACATGGTTATGGAAGGTGTAGAGAACGGGAAACCACGTAAGGGTAATGAATGCAGTCCTTGTGTAGTGTGCCATAGCCCAATAAGTCTCGGATCCCCACCAGTTTTCGGTATGAGTTCCGCTTACTTAAGCGATGGATGGCAGCGGAAGATATATGCACATTGGCAGCGTACATGAACTTGCATGTAAGCTGCGTGTGCATAAACCGCTGCATTGAATCTCATCAAGGTTGCTGAACATGTCGGGATTGTTGGATCAGATCTTGATGGAAGATATCGCCAGAAACTGTCCCCAGCAGTTTTTGGCGTTCCACAAATGTATGGGTGACCCCAAAGGATCCAATTGTGGAACAGAACAGGTGCAATTAGCGGGATGCATAAAGAGCCAGGTTCCTGCTTTTCAAAAAATCCAAGGCGAATGTGGAGGAAGGCTCCAGGCTTATGAGGCATGCCTAAAGAATGCACGAGGTGACACCAAACGGTGCGAGGGAGACTTGAAAATCTTGAGGGAATGTGCATTGGGCTCTGTAAGTTAGCGCATACTTCGATTGAAGGCTCAAGTTCTATAGAGAAAGAAATAAAGACACTAGAAATACAGATACTGGAATATTCAGGAAGTTGATATTTGAGCTGGAGTTAACATGAAGTGGAAAGCCAAAGAGTAGGAGTGAAAAAAAGCAATGATTTAAAGCTTAGTTTTAATTAGGAGTGAGTTACGACAAAATATGTAAAGAGGCGATCCTTAGTCCTGGAACTGATCTAAAATATTGCTGCGAGTTTCAGTTGGCCCGTTGTTGAGTTTGGCAATCTCTTTGGTCTACAAAGATTTTTGCAGAGAGAGTAATCTGGATGAATAGTTCTAAAGTTCAACTAGTAGCTTACAAGACGAGTAGCTATCATAGGTGAAAAAGAGTGTCTATTTGCGGATCACAAGAGAGTTCCAGCTGAAATATTGAGAGAAGTTAAGACAAGTAGCCGCAGGCTAGATGTAAGCATACGTGAAATATGTAACAATTGTAGCATTATGTCACTTTACAAGCTTCTAAGTCTGAGATTTAATTCGCTTTATTCGATTTACCTCTGGTATGGTAGCTCCCCGACATCAGTTCTTGTATTTCTGAGGCACATTTTCCAAACGAATCTGCGATAAAAAGTTCCGAGTGGTTTCTCTCAACTCTGGATTGGCATTGTGAGTCTCCTCCATTTCATGCTCATGGTGGAGCAATTCGTGCTCAATGTCCTCCTTGTGCTTAATTTTGATATCTGGATCATCGTTCATATGGAACTCTTTCCAGTGGTGCTCTTCGTACTCCAGCTCAAAATCAAGGTGGTGGCCCTGGCCGTAGCCGAAATCTGGAAGCTCACCGCCATTCTCAGTGAACTGCTTCCATTCGTCCAACGTAATTTTTCCATCATTATTACTATCCACCAATCGCAATATTTCTGACACTACATGGTCTTTAGCTTCTTTCGTAATGCCCTCCTGGTCATGGCTATGACGGCCCATTCCCGACCCGTCGCCCACTACCGACTCCCGGAGAAGCCCATACAAGTTTAGGATGTCGGTGGGTGTCCATTCTTGCTGGTTTTTGAGGGCATGGATGGTGAAAAATGATTCGGAGTCGTACGAGTCCATTTTGTGCTCTTCGAGCATATGCCAATTCTGCCACAGAAGTCCCGGTGGAGGAGTCGTGGAACCACTGTCGTGGCCCCCATGTGCCACAACTAAGGCGGCAAGCGTCAAAAGACCGAGTTTCATGGTGTGGTGGAAGATACAGATCGGTTCGGTAGGTGCATGGATGGGGGAGCGCGATCGAATGAATGTGCATAATGCACCATGCACAACGTGCAGCCCAGTGACATAGCGACATTGACGTTAACCCCACAAATGAATCCCAACCCAAATATGCCTGTAAGGCCCACCGAGGCACGCGTGGGACGCGAGAACCAGCGCTACAACCCGGAAACGGGCGCTCGCATGGTTGCGGGCTGTATTTGTATGGACGAAGCCAAAGAACGGATCATCATGATTCTGAGTATTAAGCACCCGGAAAGGTGGATTCTACCCAAAGGGGGAATTGAGTTGGACGAAGGCGACGAGTTTGTTACTACTGCCGTCAGGGAAACGTGGGAGGAGGCTGGCTGCGAGGGGAAGATCTTGAGGAAACTTCCAGTGGTGTATGACAGTCGGGGCAAGAATGCTCCAACCATCAAAGGTCTGTTTGATCCATCCAAAGTGATCCCAAAGACAGAATTCCACTTCTACGACATGGTAATCGACCAATTGAGCCAAGATTGGCCCGAGCTGCACAAGAGACAACGACGCTGGTGTACGTACAGCGAGGCTAAGCATGAATTAGTCAAGGCCAACCGGCCGGAATTGGTGCTGGCGCTCGAGCTGTCGGCGGTCATCCACGACGAAGAAGTGTATTAACTACTTAAATAACCCTCCCATCATATTAGCAAACATGTTTTGACCTCCTGTATCTCCTAATTTCAACTGGAAATATGTCCTTCCCAAGTACTCGACTGGGGCCACAAGTTGGGCTTTTTCAAGGCTTGGTTTATAGTGGTCGAGCAACTTGAGAAACTTGTTTCCTGCTTCCTCCTTTGAGAGGGTCAATACCAAGAGCTGGACGAAATTGCAAAGTGGATAATTTTCATTGTAGCTGATTTCTCCCTCTTGCTTGAAGTCATTGGTGCCAATTAGCTTGATAAACTGGTGGACGAATTCTTGCGCAAATGCAACGTTTTTGAGGTATCCGTAGTTCAACACTCCACGAGCCATGAATATTCCGGGATCCCCGCCATTCACGGTCCATACATCATATAAAAATTGGCAATAAGCATCTCGGGACTCGCTGGTGCCCAATACACAGTGCAATTCTGCAAGAGCAAAGAGCTTTGATTTTTCGTCATTCGTGGCGGTGGACTTGGTGATGGCGCCGAGAAACTTGACTCCAAACAAGTGGTGGAGATCGGCGTCTCCAAACTTATTTTCGGTATTTTCCTGACTCCAATTGGTGGACTTCTTTGCCAAATCGGCCAATGCAGGGTCTGTTCCAGGTAATTGACTCACTAGTTCAATCACTTTCATCTTGTACTCTTTATGGGCGGCGTCGCATGTTATCCCTGCTTCCGAATACACAGATAACAAGTATATTATCAAGTCTGTAGCCGAGGCGTATTCGGATTTTGCAGCCAAAATGGACGCAGACTGATAGAGAAGGTCGATGGCATCAGTATACTGATTTGCCTTGACATACCGATTCGTGATGGTACGCACGGTCTGGTGGGCCTCGTAGTACGAGCCGGCGTCGATCTTTGCCCGAAAACGAGTAATGGTTCGCTGGAGCTTGTCAGACATGATTGTGCACGGAATGTGTCAAATAGCTGTCAAATGCAATGCAATGCACCGGGATTGTTCAAAACTAGTATGGCTTTTGCATGAATTTCGAATGCCGGTTGTGCATACAGCCCCGGCCTCGCAGGCACACATCCACCCACCACCGCCGAGGCCTTTCTACCCGGGATTCATCCGCAACGCTCAACCTGCTTGATATGAGAGCTTTTGCCAGATTGTTGAAGCATACCCCACTCATCAAGTTTGTGGGAGGTCCTCACAAGGCCGAAAGTAAGTAGATATGGTACCAACCCCCGCAATTCAAACCCTACTAACCAAGATATTTCGCATGCTGTCAGAGCCCATCCATGTGCACCCGACGGAAAAGTCCCCGGATCCAGTGGGCTAGCTGCCGGACCCACCAGCGGGTCCCAATACAAGTCTGGGATCGAGCCTCGTGAAGGAGAGGTGTTTTCTCGTGCCGAGTTGTCTCCT
Source organism: Meyerozyma carpophila (assembly GCA_030573695.1). Taxonomy (NCBI): domain Eukaryota; kingdom Fungi; phylum Ascomycota; class Pichiomycetes; order Serinales; family Debaryomycetaceae; genus Meyerozyma; species Meyerozyma carpophila. The sequence continues at coordinate 323,965 of JAJMDS010000003.1, read as the reverse complement.
CGTTTCCGCTACAAGCCTATTAAGGATTCTGAAATTGAGCAGCTGCTTAGCGGCGGCGCCGAGTTGGTGTTCTGAACATAGCAATACATGAAGATAGAAAGGTAGACGATAGATGTAGATGCATGGGTATTGTGTGGGTGTGTGGGTGTGCATCCAGGTGTCCTGGCTCTGGTGTTGGTGTCCGGGTGTGTACTTCTAGTTCAGCTCAGAATCGCACTCAACGCCACCATGAACCACGATCCGTATGTATGGGGACGTCCCGATGACGCCGTTTACGGGGCCTACAACCATGCAATTGCCAATGCCAGCAGCCATGGAAATGTTCAGGAAGAAACAAGCTTTCCCAAGATGAATAGTCAGCAACCAATAATTACCGGCACTTCGGTGAATTCGATCAAATTTAAAGATGGCGTAATTGTTGCTGCTGATAACATGGGGTCGTATGGATCGTTGCTCCGGTTCAACAATATCGAAAGAATCTTCAAAGTTGGTAAAGAAACCGTGGTGGGAGTCTCAGGAGACATCTCAGATTTTCAACAGATCCAAAGATTGTTGGACGAATTGGAGATTACCGAGGAAGTTTATGACAACGATGGAGGACACAACTTGCGGGCACCCAATGTCCATGAATACTTGACGAGGGTGTTGTACAATAGGAGATCGAAAATGGATCCGTTGTGGAATGCCGTGGTGGTGGCAGGATTCAATGATGACAAGACTCCGTTTTTGCGGTACGTGGATTTGTTAGGTGTTACCTACGGGCTGTCGGCTATATGTACTGGGTTTGGAGCCCATTTGGCCATTCCGCTTTTGCGTCAGTTGGTTCCGGACGACAAGGACTACCAAAATGTCACCGAAGAACAAGCAAGAGAAGCCATAATCAATTGCATGAGGGTGTTATTCTACAGAGATGCGCGATCCAGCGACAAGTTTACGTTGGTGACATTAAAGCAGGGCCAGCCTCCCAAGTTTGAAAAGGACTTGCGTTGTGAGAACCAAAGCTGGAGGTTTGCCAAGGATCTCGTGGGCTACGGCAGCACCCAGTTGTGAAGACTGTGTACCAATTTCTGGGACTCCGAGGCGTTGCCGTCCGGCTACCAAGATACAAACTACAGGCTTTGCTAACATATAGTAGCGGCAGTTTGCTCTGCTACCTTGTTACATCTGCTACACTCTGCTACATTTACAATTTGCTAAAATACGATGCTATCAACTGCTTCGAGCCATGCCCCTTGCCTTCTTTTGCATGTGCTTGGTTGCCTCTTATCTGCTCTTTCATTTGCGCTTTTGCACTTCATGTGTTTTCTATTTGCTTCACTTGCTTCTCGCTACTTTTCACTGCTCTTCACTGCTCTTCACATGCTTCGCATTGCGCATCTTTTGCTCTCGTTGCTTTCATGCTTCCTACCTGCAAGGATCTCCTTGATTATTCGTTCGGCTCTGTTTCATTCTGCTCGCTTTCTTAGTGTGCCCCGCATAACTTTACCCTCGTCGCATGCTCACTCCACAATCACGCCAGAAATTCCATCCTGAACATGTCGGCCTCCTGCGGTCCATTCCGGTCTCCTTGGCATTTTGGTGGCACCACACGATCCTTGATCCATTGTTTCTCAATGCCGTCTAAATGCGTCTCAGTCCCGTCTCCATGCGGCTGTATTATTATGCACAAACGGTGTTTACTGCACCTTCGGTGCGTGTGCGTCTACCCTAACACCAGTTCCACCACCACCATTTGCCCTCCGTTCTTGGACCGCCACAATGACAACTCAGGTATGCTATACATCACTCCACGAACCCCAGCATACCATGGGAGCCCACTTTGTCAACCGTCGTAAATGTGGCGCTGCGTCATCGATATGCACCTTTGTTTCTAGAAGACGCACGCTACCCGTCAACGCCACTTTTCGTGCTTCTTGTGCAGGGCACGTCCGTTTCCGGGGTTTGAGAGGGGAAGCCCCTAACTACTTGCGTACACACACCTTGAGAGTTGTGAACTTTTACTTCTCCTGGGTTGGTGATCACGCATGCAACTACGATGTCGTTTGATATCACTTTTCTAGGATCTTCAGGGGGTTGTTTGGACGGCACTACATGCGCAGTTTTGGTTAAGCCTCATCTGATAACCTACAACGACATAATTTCCCAACAGCGGTTCGACGATATAGTTTGCGTCGATGCCGGCAGCGGCCTCAACATGTTGGGCCACATAATACACCACGAAGTCGCCAATAGCACCCCATACCAGAGCGGGCTCAATCTCTACAACGACCTGCTTCCAGTTGAAAAATACATCAAGCCCGAAATTATCACCCCGTTCAGCGGCCTCAACGCTTCGGAATCCCCTCTCAAGCACGCGTTTGGCGTCTTTCATCGGGTTTCGGCCTACTTAATATCGCATCCGCATCTCGATCATATTGCTTCTTTGGCCATCAATTCGCCGGCGTTTTCCAACGAGAGCTCCCGCCAAGTGTACGGGGCGCTGCACACCCTCTCGGCACTCCAGGACCATGTGTTCAACGGCGTCATATGGCCGAACATGCCCAAGTTCAATGTGGTCAAACTCCACGGCCAGAAGTACTGGCACCCGTTTCCAGTCGCCAATGGGAATTTCACCGTCAACATGTTCGACCTCAGCCACGGCAAGCTCAACAAGCTGTGCAGCGTGCCGCTCAAGGAGTCCGACGTCGACGGGAACGACGGAAACCTCGACATAAAACACTACATTTCCTCGGCGTTCTTGATCACAATTCCGTCCTCCAACGCAAGCCTCCTCGTGTTTGGCGACTTTGAGTCCGACGCCATATCGCGCTTAAACAAGAACCTCGTCATCTGGCGCCATATAGCTCCGCTCGTGGTTTCTCGGCAACTAAAAGGGATAATTTTGGAGTGTTCGTCGTCGCAAGACAGCGATCCCGATGCACTTTATGGCCATTTAATGCCGTGCCACTTGATAGCGGAGCTCGAAACATTGCGAGCCGAGTGCCTCAGTGTCGATCTGTCGGTGGTATCGCCGTTGAGCGGTTTCCATATCGTGGTCACCCATGTCAAGGACGTGGGGTACGTCGACCCTCGACGCCGAATTCTCAACGAACTCGAACAACTCTCGCAGCAAGCCCACTTGGGCATTCAATTCTCGGTGGCCATCTCCGGTATATCCATTGTATTATAGATCTAGAATGTACATACTTTTACGCTACCTCGTACACATCCAGCGCCAACTTGATGTGCAAGTCGAACGGAAGCGACTCCTCGTCGGGTCCGCGTGAAACCACGTCCACCACCGACACCTTGCCGAACGACGAGTCGGCCTCGGTAGCGTGGTCGTTTTCGAGCGAGAACTGGACTTCCATGGGGAACAACGACTCTTCGTCGGGCGCGGGAACCAGGAACTCAAACGAGCCTTGCGGAGACTCGATGGGAACCGTCACCGTGAAGAAGATTCCGTCGCCAGTCAATTCGTACGGAACGTCGTCCACCGTGGGCTCGTCGCCCACAGGCACTAGTATGGACACCTCTACGCTTTCCAAGTGTTGGTGGGTCTGCACAAACTGGTCGGTGAGTTCGTATTCCAACGTCACGTCGGCACGGCCGTCGTTGCTCAGGACCCAGGCGCTGACCACGAACGGCACCAAGCTGCGGTCGTCCTGTTTCCCTGCCGCCCGCCATCTCAACACCCCGATGGACCGGTCGTCGGCCGGGAACGATTTATTCTGGTCTTTCAACGAAATCACGCTTTTCTGTGTGAAAAGCTGGCGGTCAATGTTGGGGTGGGGATTGTACTGGATGCCGGCCCCGGTGGTGACGATGATCGATGCATTGGCAAGGTCGGAGTCGTTGATTCGCAATTGCAAATCTCCCTTGACCTCGGACAGAGTGATGGCGCCGTCACGGGTCAACGACGCCGAGATTTTCTCGTTCACGGTGATGAGCACGCCGTTGTTGGCGGCCCTGGGCGCTGCAGCGGGCGACGCCGACACGCCAGACCGCGAGTAGCCGGGGGTACCGACCGCGGAACCGGCCGCCGAATTGGCTGTGGAACCGGACATCGCAGGCACGGTGGAGCCTACATGGCCCGAATTGAACCGCGGTTCGTTGGCCGCAAGCAACGGCTGGTGGGTCTCGGCCACCTTGGTGGGCTTTTTGCCCAACTGGAGGCCTCCCCGCGTGGGTCTGGACGACACCGCCGGAGTGGGAACCGGAGTGTTTTCGATCACCGGCAGCGGCTGGTACGCCGGTTGCAGCACCGGGGTCTGGCTATAGTCGTACTGGCTCGCCATGTGGGGCGCCTGCTCCAAGTTTTTGCGGGCCAACTCTCGGCGTTGAATCTCCTTGGCTCTGCGTTTGCGTTCTTCGGTGGCCTCCAATTCCTTGTTGCGCTCGATGATCTCCTGGATCTTTTCCTCGTGCGAGTCCATCTCCATGAACGTTTGCACCTGTGACAACGTCAAGTTCTCCTTGTACCCCAATGAAATAATCTCGTCGAATGCTCCCAAGATATCAAAAGCGTTGGCAAAGATTTCCAGTTCATCCACCTGTCTCAACATGTTACTGATGGTGGAGATGAACAAATGGAGCGTGTCGATGTCCTGGAGGATGTTGGAGTCCTTGTTGGTGAGCAAGACCACATAGAGGTCTTCCAATGGCTGATAAACATACCGGACCGACTCGTCTTCAACGGCAGTATTGTGACCATTCAGCTCGGAAATCAAGCTGGGAAAGTTGCCAAGAAGTCCTGTGATGCGGTCCTTCGATATGTCACGAAACAGACGCGAAAGAAGCGGTTTTCCGCCTCGGGTGCAGATCGAAGCTGCCAACACTACCATTGCCAGTTGAGGATCGAAGAAATTCGTGTTCACTGCGGGTCGTGCGCGGGCAAACGCGAAGACAAACCGCGAAGAAGTGAATAGAGAGACATAAGGTAGCCATTGATGTGCCAATAAATTGTTTGCAATGAATTGTTTGCAATTGACATGATTGTATCTACTTGATTGCATCTAGTTGAACATGCATATCCCTAGTTTTAGATTATTTTCTTTTTCCTATTACTTGTTGATATGGATGTCCATCTCGATATCCGTCTCGCCCAGCCCCGCCTGGCCCTGCTGCCGGAGCTTCCTCTCCTTGAAAAGCTTGCCGAGCTCCCGCTCGATTTCCGCTATCAACCCCTCGTAGCCACACGATCGCGACCGCACTCGTGCTTCCCGCAATAATCGCTCTGCTTTCTCGTACTGTGAAAGATGCAAGTGGACCACTCCCAACCCGTACGTAGCCAACGCTACCGTCTCGTTGATGGTGGAATTGTTCTCGATAATTTCCTGGGGCAACTTCTTGGCAAACTCAAGAACTGACTGGTACGTTTCTATCGAGAGTCCAATGCATTTGTCCTTGTTTTCCACCGCCACTTGGTACTCGGCCTTGTCTTCGGCGCTGCCCTTTTCCATCATTTTTTGTACCATTTCCTTGGCCTGTTGCAGTTCCTCTACGGTTTTTGGCGTCAAGTTCTTGATGGCGTCGTAGTCTAGTTGAGCGGCCTCGGCGAGTTTGCGGCGAAACCCAATTTCTTGTGCTTCGTATTCTTCCGCCTGCAAATAGAGCAACGACGCCAAGTTGCACTGGGACAAAAGGAGCTTGTGCGGGTCGACGTCGGCCAAAAGCATCCACTCTGTCATGGAGATCTTCACCCGCGACGCCATGCCCAAGTCGCCGGTGGCTACACAGATGGCCGTCAAGAGGTCCATGGCGTTGAAAAACTCATCGGAAAATGGGTACCAAGCCGCGGGGTTTTTGTTGATCAGAGTGACGGAGTCGTGCTCGATGGTGGTGTTGTAGTTTTGTGCGGTCTTGTCGTCGTCGCTGATGGCATTAATCTTGAAAATGGTGCTGGAGGGCCCCAATTTTTTCTGCACCTCGTCCTGGGCAATCAACAAGTGGGTCATAAGAATGGCCTTGCTGAGCAGCGGATTGAGGTTGTTGAGCTCCACCAACTTAATGGCGATGCGGAGGTCTTTCTGGATCAAGTGGGCCCGGTGCTGCGGCGACAAGATCCGGCGGCCGTCTTCCGACTCGGGTGCGGCCGTCAACACCTTCATGTACAACGTTGCAATCTCGTTGTAGATGAATTCTGCGTTTTCCTTCTGGTCCAACCGCTCGAACATCTCTGCCACCTTGAGCTGGATGCCGGTATACTCGTCGCTCAACGAGTCCATGTCGATTTCGTCACAGTGTTCAAGCGCCATGATGTAGTACTTGAGCGCCAATTGGTAGTCGTTTTCGCCGCGGTCCGACTCGGCCCAAAGCCCCTTGCGCAAGATCTTGGCCACCGACAGCGGAAACGTGTGTTTCGGCCACCACGCATAGTAAATGTACCCGCTGGCAAGCAAGGTACCCACGCCAAAGTAGAGGAGTCTTCTGGGCCACTTTCTGGGAGCGTAATTGTAGTTGTAGTTGTACTGCTGCCTGAGCACAGAGCCCGCATGAAGACGCCGGGCACGTCTGACAGTACTGAAAGCACTGGAAAGATTGGCACGAACGGGTCGAATGCAAACCATAAAGAGATTGTGATTTGTGAAGAAGTAGCACTGATGTGGTACATGCAGGACCGCCATGCAGGACGGGCATGCAGGACCGCGAAGTGGGGTGCAACATACGGTGCCACTAGCAGTACCCTGCAGCGATGAGCAACATTGCAGACATTTTCAACCCTCCTGCGTCGCGCGCGGTGGAAACAGAACCCTGCGCGCCGTGCACCGCCATCCAGGCTCTCATGTGTTTTGGGGGCGGCTGGTATATGCTGCTGGGGTTTCCGTTGCAAGACAAAAATGGCACCATCAATGTACGTAAGCATCCACTTTGGTGGCAAAAAAGTGTGCGGGGCGTGGGGGTTTTGCTCGTGGGATTGGGGGCGTATAGAGTGGGCGAGTTGGCGCAGATGGCGTGGCACCGGTACAAGAGTAAGTAGAAATTAAAAAAAAATAAAACATTTGAGGCTCAAAAAATAATGACTCCGACGCGGTTCGAACGCGTGCATCTTTACGATAGTAGAACTTGAGTCTACCGCCTTAACCACTCGGCCACAGAGCCATTGCTGAAACATTCTGTCACGCCTCTGCTTATCAGGCCCGTTTTTCGCGCCCATTCTTCGCTTCTTCGTTCGCACCGTTCCGTTGTCTTCAACATGGAAAATGGGGCCCACCACCCACTCCACCTATCGCTGTTGGACCTGCGGTTGTCCCAGCTAGCGCAGCAATTCCACACGTCCGTTTCCGTCGACCAGCTCGAAGAAATCGTCGCCGAAATCGACGCCTCCACAAATCTCATCGACCAAGAATTACACCACTTCACCACCTTCAAGCTGAAAAGACTCCAGCAAGACACCAGCAACATCGAGCTCGGCCGCACAAAGTTGTCGTCGGCAATTGCGTCTTCTGGCGAACTTTCGCTGCTTCTTTCGTCCGCCGACGATTTGGGCAATACCTTGACGTTCAAGATCCGGTCGTTGGACAAAGAAATAGGCAACGTCAACAAGACTTTGGCGCTCGTCGAGGACTTGCAACTGCTCAAGAACAACATAAACCAGGCCAACTACGCCATAGAAACAAAAAACTGGGAACTCGCAGCCCACTGCATTCACACCATCACCACCAACATCGATGAAAAAGTCATCAACGGCCAATTTTCAACCGTGGTTATTCCGTCCACAGACATCCCCGAGCTCCCACAAAAGACCATCGCCAAGTGGACCGAGGAATTGACCGAGGTTTTCCAGGTCAATTTTGACGAAGCTGCAAGACAGCGAAATGTGGCAGACGTCACTCGCTACTTTCAGCTTTTCCCTCTCATCGGCCAGCAACAGGTGGGTCTCAATTGCTACTCCAAGTTTATCTGCCACATCATCACCGATACCCTGCGTAATCTCTTGAAATCTTCGGCGAAAGACTCGTCGCGACCAGGCTTGTACGCTACGATTTGTATGAACTTGCTCGAGAACATATCGGTGATGCTCATGCAACACGGGCCCTTGATTCTCAAGCATTACAATGCCACCTTCACCGAGCCGCTCAACTACATCGTGGCCAAAATCCAGGGAGAAATCGACTCCCAGGTGGGTCTCATTGCCGACACCTTTTATGATGTTCGAAGATTTCCCAAAGTCATCCAGGATATCTCCTTGTACACGTTTCCCCATTTACGACACCGGCAGGAACCACACCATGAACTCCAGGTTCAAGAGCTGGCAGACATTGTCAACTTGATTGAAATCGGCGACTTGGTCAATGAGCTAGCCACCATTCTTCACCAATGGTCTTTGTATTGTCGGTTTGTGGCTGTCAAATACTTCTCCACTTCGACAGAGTCTCCGTTGGTTCCTGACATCATCCAAAAGTCAAATTTCACCGCCAAAATCTCCACCAAGTTACTACCGGCTTTTGAATCATTATGTCTGTTTTACTTTCGCCGGTCGCTCGAAAAAGCTCTCACGATCGAAGAGCTCCCCTCTCTCGATCCCTTGTTGCGTGCAACTCATGTTTCGGTCTCGCCCGAGCAAGTTCCTTGTTCCTCTGTCATTGAAGACATCACAATTGTGTTGAACAATACTCTCCAAAACGTTCTTGATTCGGCGCACCCATCGGCCGTGAAAAAATTCATTGGCGTTTGCTTCGAGGTTATCCAGCGAGACTTGGTAAATGGCTTTTTCATCAAGAGCATAAACGAAAATCAGCCCCGTTACAACTCCGGGCTCGTGTTGGTGACCGCCTCCGATATAAGTAATGTCACCAGTCCTGGTGCTTCTCGCAGTGGAACCCCAGCACCCGAAGGTTTGGGATTCTTCAAGGGTGCTTCCAGTGCGCTTGGAAACGTAGTGGGAACCGGCGCTGTTGTGACCACGGCATCTGCCAACCCAGAAAGACTCAAAAATTTTGTACTATATTTGAACACCGTTGCTGTTGGTCAAGAGTATTTCAACAAAATCATCACCAAGTTGACAGGCCCCAGTTTCTTGTCTAAGGCTTTCCCGTTTGGCTCTGATAACGAAAAGGTTGCTAGCATATTGAAGACAGACTTTCTTGAACCTTTTGATTCCATCAGTCACAAAATTATTCAGGACAGTTTGGTCAATCTTTATAACCAATGTTTCAAGTCGAAGCTTTTGGTGATGGTCAACGAATGCTTCCCAGAACTCAACGAGACAAACTACGTAGTGTATTCTGCCAACGTTTTGAACGATACCTCCAGTCTCGTGAGATTTGCGTCTTCGTGGCAGGCCACTATAAGGCCGTATAAGCAGACACTCCACAAGAGTCTTGTGTACCAAAAGCTCGTCAAGCTTCTAGTAGTGAACTTGGCCAATCTTCTCGAACACAAGTTTCTCGCTGTGTTGAAAAAGTTTAAGATCAACGAGTTGGGTTCGCTCAAACTTGAAAAGGACTTGTCCTCTATCATTAACGAGGTGTGTGAGGACAGTTATGAGCTTCGTGAAAAATTTGTCCGAGTTACCCAGCTTGTGTTGCTTGTTGGAATGGACGACGAGGAGTATGAAATGAGCATAAAAGAGGGAGAGGATGATGGAATTAATTGGGTGTTGACACCTTTGGAACGTAAGCAAGGACGAGGTTATAGAATATAGGCAATCCAGGTCACGGCTCTACGGAGTAGTATTAGCTATTATTGTATTATACACAAGATATAGATATCTTCACTTCTAGTAATGATCTTTTAATCTGCAAGCGGTTCATTGAGTTCGTAAGTTCCAAGATCCCACATTTTCACTTCTTGGCCCTCTCGTTCCCTTTTTCTCCCTTTTCTTCTTCGTCCGGCTTGATTCGCAACCGGTCTATCATTCCCTCGAACCGAGGATGACTATAATCACATTCAGCACCTTTGGGACAGAATCCTGTCACCCACAAGGGACACATTATTTTTCGTACATGTCGATTAGGACACTTGGGGCCCTCGGGGCAAAATCCCTTTTCATAATTGGGACACGCGGGGATTTTCAGTTGTGGATCGACGTGCAAATATAAGCATTCGGGAGTTTGGGTACAGAATCCATTCTTGGAGTAGAATAAGCATTCGGGCATTTTCCGCAAATTGTACTCATGGAGAAATTCACAGTGGTCGTTCTTCTTACAGAGCCCACGAAGCCAATGCTTGCACACGATCTTGTTGGAATACATTGTAGGAACGTGTTTATTAGGACAATTATTGCCATTGGGACAAGAACCGGGAGTGGAAGGTAAAAAAAACTGGCATACTGGCCGGTCTGGATTAACGGAAAAGTTGTGTTCTCTGCGAAGAAACGACTCTATCTTTAGCGGCTTGTTGCGAGTGTCGGGATGTATCACTGGATTCAACAGTAACATGATTATAAATTAAAGAAATTAGATCACGACGGAATTGATAAATGCTGGGCTTTGTGCAGGCCGGTTATATGCCGTACTGTGAGTTGGGCCAGTAGTTGGCACTGGCCATACTTTTCGCCACTTCTGGACAATTGGTGGAGCTAGGGGTCAGATTCTTTCTCGGGATCTTGTGAAAGGTTTGCTCAGTTTGTCATTATGTCGTTTAGTGGTTTTTTCATTGTTTTCATTCTTTCATTTTTTCATTTTTTCATTTGCCATTTTCAATTCTGCACCAGGTAATTTTGTAGTTCCGGCACATTTTCATTACTTCTTGGACTCTGTAGCTTACTGTAGTTAACTCCTCCAGCCTCAGTCCAGCTCTTTTTAGCCTCTGTCCTTTCAGACCTGCCCTTTCTTCAATCTCGCAACTTGTCGGCGTGGGTTTTGTCAGTTCTCGACTCCGTCCTCGTCCTCTTTTTCTTCTCGTCCGCAAACGCCATCAAGCTGGTTCTTCGGCGCACACCCTCGTGAATCCAGAACTCGCTGCGGTACAATTCCCATCCTTCGCGAATATCGGTGTTGAACATTCTCGCATTGAGTACAAGTTTGACATCAGTGATGCCGATTCGAGGCTGGCATTGCAGCTGGCACGACACCAAAAACACTTCCAACTTGGAATCTCGGTTTTGGATCATTGCTGGATTGAGCCAGTGGAAGAAAGTAAGCAACAAGTTGACCACGAAAAGTGACATTTCTCGGACTAGGTCAATGATAGAGTCAGAAAACGGGATCTTGATCTTCACTAGCCGTATGTTGAACTGCCGAAGTCCCTTGTTGGTCGAAGACAAGAATCGACGAGGAAGTACGATGGTTTTTTGGTACTCTCCGGAGAGATGGTACAACATTAATGTTACTAGCAATGCAAGAAGACTGAATTGAAGAATCACTCGCTTTGTCCCCGTTGGTGCCTTTTCCACAAAGTAGAGCTGGTGGGCTATAGATGCAGTTAGTGAGCAGAGAACGGCCAAAAACGTAAGGTATTTCCGTCTCATTGCTCGCTGCTGGATCACCTGCTGTCGAAGATTCTCTTCAAGAAGCAAAAGATTGCGGAAGATTTTGCCGGTGGCTGGCGTCAGAGTATACCCGCTACTAACATACTCGGTCTTGGACCTGGCTGACTTGTCGCTGATTTCGGACCGAGTGGATTTTCTTCGATGTCTCTTTTTCGGCCTGGGTGTTTCTCCGTCTTTGACATCTCTGCTACGCGGAGTTCTTGGTGTTTCTGGTGTTCTCGTATCGGAAAATCCATCCTTACTGGAGCTACGGCGTGTCCTGGGCGAATTGGACCGTGATGGAATCTCGAAAGTTATCGGTGTTCCTGGCGAACTGGGCTCGGAATTGTAGCTTTTGATGTGTTTTAAGTCTAGCAGGTGCAGTGAGCCCACGTCTGAGTCGGAGAAAAGCACTTCTTCCGACTCCCTTCCTCGAGATTGAACCGGAGTAATGTCCATGGGAGATGGAGTGGGACGAAAATTGGCTTTTAGCCTTTCTTCCGAAAGTTCTGGATAGGTTTCTTGTTCCTGTGACACCTCTTGTGGAGCCTCTTGAGTCGGTCCTGGAACGTCAGAAACATCGTGAAGGCTCTTAGCAGACTGGGGAGTCTCCATTATAGTTTTATCCAAAACCAGAATTTGGTGAGCTATACGCGCGAGGTGTCTGGGTGCAGAGGACACAAGGCCAACAAACAAAAACCACAAACTACGAACACGTTGCGAGGGACGTGTTCACATGCCAGCATCGTTCGTACTTGAAGGTGAAGTTCGGGGAGGCTAGGCGTCTTTTTTGGTGTAAAGAAACATTCAGCGGTGTCGCTTACATAAGCATATACCCCAGATTTTTTGGTCAATCAGATTCGGTGGCATGTCTCTCAAACAACAAAAGGAGAATTTCGTATCAGGCTTAACCGGAGGGTCTGTGTCGGAGATCTACTGGGTTACCCTGGTGGCATTGAGTGGGTACCTTGCCTACAACATGGTCAGAGGCAGTAACAGAGATGTACCGTTTGTTGTAGATTTTTCACTTCAAGTGATTGCCATTCTTTTGGCTGTAACGTTGTATTCCAACAGCATTGGCGCCCTCCATGGGTTGGTGTTGGGTCCTGCGGTGTTGATGATGTTTTTAGGAGCGTCCAAGGCCTCCCAAAAGAGCAAAACCGTCAATCCTAGTAGCGAGCTCCTTCCACAAAAACCATTTTTGACAGCATATCGAGCCCAAATGATTATTTTGACGAATCTTGCCATATTGGCGGTTGACTTCAAGGTGTTCCCACGACGGTTTGCCAAGGTGGAGACGTGGGGAACTTCTATGATGGACATTGGTGTGGGATCGTTTGTATTCAGTATGGGGCTTGCCAGTTCAAGGTTACTCATCAAGCAGAGCTTACAACAAAACTACAAACGGGGCAGCTACGTGGGGTTAGTATTCCGCAGTACGGTGAAATCCATGCCTGTTTTGGGGCTTGGACTCGTAAGGTTAATCAGTGTCAAGACTTTGGAGTACCAAGAACATGTCACTGAATATGGAATCCATTGGAACTTTTTCATTACGCTTGGATTATTGCCCATATGTTTGGCACTCCTCAATCCCATCATCGAGATTGTTCCTCGAGTTTTTCTTGCGTTTCTCGTGAGCATATGCCATGAGATTGCGTTGCAAAAAGGCTTACAAAAATTTGTCTTGCGAAGCGATAACAGAATGGTCAACGTTGTCACCATGAACAAGGAGGGAATATGTTCGTTGCCGGGTTATTTCAGTATCTTTTTGTTTGGACAGTGTTTTGGGTACTTTGTATTGCCTGGACGAAAGACCCGGAACAATCTCTTTGGTGCTTCTCAAGGAAGTACACAAACAAAATGGACAGTCACGACCAACCAGGGCTTGATTATTGCAACTTTGGTGTCTCATGGGTGTTCCTGGTACTGCCAAAACTCGTTTTTGGTAAGTTCTGTGTCTCGAAGACTTGCCAATATTTCCTATGTTATGTGGGTGGTTTCGTACAATTCGACAATGCTTCTTGCTTACCATTGGATCAACCGGGCATTTCCCAATGCTTTGATGTCGCCAATCTTGCAGGCTATCAATAAGAACGGGTTGGCGATCTTTTTGCTTGCAAATGTTACCACCGGACTTGTTAATATGACGATTAACACGTTGGAGTGTGGGCCGATACTTGCGGTCGTCATACTAGCGATATATGGACTTTTGTGGGTGGTGGCGGCGGTGGAGCTTGACAAGCGGAAGGTGTATATCAAGTTGTGAGCGGAGAAGAGGAACTGGCAAGAGGAAATAGAAGAAAAAATAGAAGGAAGAGAGAATTAGAAGGAAGAGAATGATGAGAAAATAGCACAACTCTACCACGATGGATGCAATTGCCAATTGACAAAACTGAAGTCGATAAAAAAGAGAAAAGGAGAGAAAAGGAGAGATGTCGGAAAATTTGACGTATATATGGAGTAATGCAAAATTGTAAAAAGTTGCAAGAAGTAAGAAAAAGGAAAAAGTGAAAAAGTGAAAACATGAAAGCACAGACGTTACAAACAGAATAGGAACACATCTACTACTTTTCTCCTACCCGAAAAGCAATCCCACACATTTAGTGCATATCACAGCTCGTAGCTACGTCCCACCATTTTCGTCCTGCACACCGTATATATTCGCTCCGCCGACCTCACCTCGTTACCATGTCAGTAGCACAATCCAGCTCATGGACCTCGTTCCTCAAGTCAATCGCCCTGTTCAACGGCGACTTGCTGTCTCTCACGGCTCCTCCCTTCATATTGTCTCCCACATCCTTGTGTGAGTACTCTCAATACTGGGCCGAACATCCAGAGCTTTTGGTTTCCCCGGCTTCGTTGAACGTTAGCGATGAAGCTTCCAACAGCGAAAAAAGTGCCATGGCAGAGAAACGGCTCATTGCCGTGTTGAAGTGGTTCATTTCCACGTTGCGGTCGCAATACTGTTCCAGAAGCGAAAGTATGGGCACGGAAAAGAAGCCGCTCAATCCGTTTTTGGGGGAGGTGTTTGTCGGCAAATGGACCGGAGCAGCCACCGGTGACGACAGCGCCGGGGAAACGGTTTTGGTGTCGGAGCAGGTGTCGCACCATCCTCCGGTCACGGCATATGCGGTTTTGAACGACAAAAATGGCGTCAAGCTCCAAGGTTACAACGGCATCAAATCGTGGATTTCGGCCACCTCCATCAATGTTCAGCAATTTGGCCACGCCATCTTGGAGGTGGGTCCCGAGTCGTACTTGATCACCCTCCCTCCGCTTCATATCGAAGGACTCATCACAGCCTCTCCTTTTGTGGAACTCGAAGGCACTTCGTACATCCAGTCGTCGTCCGGTTTTATTGCCAAACTCGACTTTTCCGGCCGGGGGTACTTTTCCGGCAAAAAAAACACATTCAAGGCACGAGTGTTTCCGGATCTTTTGTCGTCCCAGCACAAAGAAGCGGCCATTTGTACCATTGCCGGCCAGTGGCTGGACAAGTCCTACATCGCCAAAGGCGGCTCCACGCCAAAGAAAACAGACGGCTTGTTCTACGACGCCCACAGCCCCGCCACCCACCTCGAGGTGAAGCCAATCGAGGACCAGCACGAGCTCGAGTCCCGTAGAGCGTGGGCCAAGGTGGCCGATGCCATCGCCAAGAGCGACTACGATTTGATCCACAAGGAGAAGTCTCTCATTGAAAACGCCCAGCGTGAGTTGCGCAAGAAGGAAGAGGAGTCGGGAATCCCCTGGAAGGCCCGCTGGTTCGACGAGGTGGACTACGAACAAGGACCCGACCATGATGCGTTTCTCAACTTGTGCAATTTGGCCCTGCTTTCGATCAAGAATGCACCCTCGGGTACGGCCAAAAAGGCCAAGCACGACACGGGAAGCGCCAAGCACTGGCGGTTCAATAGAGAAAAGTGGGACGGTGAGAGTGAAATCAAGGTATAGACATATACAATTAATGGCTCAATGAATGGCTCAATGAACCCAAGTAATGGCTGCAATTCCGATAAGCGACATGCATGGCACGTGCCCACAGCCAGGGCGCCGCCCGCGCACGTGAACAGGACTGCATTTTCCGGGCACCGCACGCATCCCGGCCGGCCCAGCCATCCACCCGCACACAGCGTTTGTTACACAAAAGCGCCGGTGGGTTCGCACCCAGATTCAAGGTGATAAAAATTTTAAGTGGTAAAGGTTAAACATTAGAAATGGCCGAGTCTCACAGATGTATGTATACTAAAAACGAACCAGAGTGGTGGGCACGGTGAAGCGAAGACGTATACCATGAAAAAGACACCAGATGTTGATCGTTTGTATCAAATTGAAAAATCCATCGGTTGAAAAATCATTGGTTGAAAAATATAGGTTTGTGGATTATCGACAACCATGTGAAGCAAATGACAGCAAGGCATAGCAAAGTCAACGAAACAAGCAACACACAGTCTTTTGATGGCTTTTACCCGTTTTCACCCAAGTTTTTTTTCACATTTTCATTTACTAACTCAGTGTATGTCAAGGGAAAGCATATCTCCTACCAACGTTCAAAGAACGTAACCAACCCTAAGGTGTCGTTGATCCAGATCGACGGAGTTGCCAACCCTCAAGACGCCAAGTTCTACTTGGGTAAGCGTATTGCCTACGTTTACCGTGCGCAAAAGGAAGTCAGAGGTTCCAAGATCAGAGTTATCTGGGGTAAGGTTGCCAGAACCCATGGATCCAACGGATTGGTCAGAGCCAACTTCAGAAAGAACTTGCCACCAAAGACCTTTGGTGCTTCTGTTAGAATCATGTTGTACCCATCGAACATCTAAACCCATGCCATATAACAATACAAATTAATGTAACGGAAAGTGTAGAAGGAGAGGAGAGGAGAGGGAGAAAGGACTAGTATTGCTGATGCTTATTTGTTAATTATTTGCTTGTGCTTACTCTGTCTTCACAATTCATGCAATTCAAATTTCATTCAAATTTATTAAATTTTATTCAATTTATATTCAATTTATACAAAATAGTATCTCCATCCAACTCCTCCCTCTTCCTTTACACCTCTCATTCTCCGGTACTGTTCCATTTTTTCTTGGTTATTTTCCTGTTCTTCGTTCCTCTCCCCACAGTGATATCGAGCGCGCTCTCAGTCTCTTCATGGGTAAAAACAAAAAGAAAGCCGCCAAGTCGCTGGGCCCTGTAGAAACGTCTGGCCCCGACACGAACGGCTCCACGACTCCCCCAGCTTCAGAAAACAATCCCAATCCACCAAAGTCGGCGGAAAATGACGGAAATGCCATCAGCGATGAAGGTGTTGATGACAGCGAAACAACAGATATCCAACGAACAACCAGCACCAATGGCCTGATACCGACCCACACGGCCCCAGAACCACCCACGAGTGGCACCGACACCGAAACGATACACAAACAGGAGATAGAAGCGCTCCAGAAACGGATCGCTGAACTCGAGCTTCAAGCCAACGGGACGGATGACGACTCAAGTCTCAGAAAACAGCTCGAGGAGGTCACCAGAGACCGGGACGACACGAAGGCATCGTACGATTCGCTCCTTTCGAAGTTGTCGTCGATGAAGACAGTTTTCTCCAAGATGAAAGAAGCGCAGAACGAGCTCGAGGAGACCAAAGATGCATTGCAATTGGAAGTGGAGCGGGCAGACGAGGCGGAAAAGGCTAAAGCAGGGCTTGAATCCACGGTCAATTCGCTCGAACAAAAGATAAGCGATCTCAATGGCGAGTGTGATCGGCTCACAAACTCGTTGACGATGCTTCGCCGCGAGTTCCAAGCCAAAGACGACAGTTTCCTGGACGAGCGGTACGAGCTCGAGAACCAAAACTCGCGGCTCAGCAAGACCATCAGCGAGCTCAAGGCGGAGATCACAGAACTCAAGACGGCGAGGAGCGAGCAGGCGCTGGAAATGAAGGATTTGCATGCCAATAATGAAAATTTGAGAGAAAAGCTAGAGGAAAAAGAGAAGGTGGTGGCACAGAGACTGAAGGAGATTGGCGAGCTCGAGGCCAGTATCATGCAGATTAAGCACGACAGCGACACCACCGCCAAACAGCTCGGAAACAGAGTGGCTGAGCTCGAGGCCCAGGTGGAACAGAAAAACAACGATATAACAAAACTCACGGAAACCGTGGCCGACCAAACCAAAACCATCGACAGCTTTGGCGCCGAGCGCGAGAAGCTCAAGCTGTTGGAAAACGACGTCAATGCCAAACAGCTACTTATTGGCAAGCTCCGACACGAAGCCATCATTCTCAACGAGCACCTCACCAAAGCGCTCCAAATGCTTAAACAGCACCTGAGCAGCGAGAACAACGCCATTGACAAGGAGCTCGTGCTGAACGTTCTCATCGGGTTTCTCCAGTTTCCTCGCGGCGATACCAAAAAATACGAAGCTTTACAGTTGATTAGTGCATTATTGGATTGGGACGAAAACCAAAAAGTGGCCGCCGGGCTCAGCCACGGCACATCGCAGCGCGTGGAAGGCAGACAAAGCTTTGTCTCGCTCTGGACCGACTTTCTCGAAAAGGAGTCTCGCGGCAAGTAGGTTAATATACTCTCCCATTCACCTCCATCTTCGTCCTGGGCCGTAGGCCCATACACCAACCGTCCTCCGCGTGTTTCATCGCAAATCGCGACCTGGTGATCCCAATGCCCGATATCCAAGATTTTTTCGGGGCCAAGAAGCCTGCCAAGGCCACGGCAAACGTATGTTACTAGCACTGGTCTTTGAATCACGCCACTAACTCAGCAGAGGAAACGAAAGGCGCAAGACGAAGTTATATCGGTTCTTTCCGACGACGATGTTGTAGATCTCACATCTCCAGAATCCAAGAAACCCGCGCCAAAACGTAGCCACCCGGCCGCATCGCCCAAGAAACCGGCTATTAGTGCGGAGCTGTCCAAAAAGACCGCCAATGGGTCGCCAGCGAAGAGCAAAGTTGCAAAAACGAAAGTCGAACAACCAACGAAAAATTCCAATTCGGCCGACCAGAACGCCGATGACGTCCTTGCAACGCTTCCCGATGCCGAATTGCCCGATGTCACCGAGTCCAAGCCGTTTTCGTTTGCCCAGAAGAAAGACGGACCCCAATCGTCGGGGATGTCAGTTGACATCGACGCCAAGGCAAACTGTCTTTCGGGCCTCACAATTGTGTTCACTGGGGTTCTTCCCAACTTGGACCGTGACCAGGCGGAAGGGTTGGCCAAGCAGTACGGAGCCAAGGTGACCAAGGCGATTTCTGGCAAGACCAGTTTGGTTGTTCTTGGCGACGAAGCCGGGCCGTCAAAAGTGCAGAAAATCAAGGCCAACAAAATCAAGGCGATCACAGAGGAGTCGTTTCTCGAGCTCTTGCGTCGCATGCCGGCGGAGGGAGGCAACAGCGAGCTGGCGTTGCGTGCCAAGGAAAAGAGAGACGAGGAGGAACGGCAGTTGAAGGAAGCGGTGGAAAGGGAAGAACGGGAAGAAAGAGAGCAGGCGGCGAAAAAGGCCAAAGTTGTAAAGAGTGAAGGCTCACAAAAACCTCCGTCACAACCCACCTCCTCATCGGACCTTTGGACCGTGAAATATGCCCCCAAAGATACCAGCCAGCTCTGTGGAAACAAGGGCCAAATTAACAAGCTCCAGTCGTGGTTAGCGTCGTGGTTCGATAACGCCAGGGCCGGGTTCAAGAACCCGGGGCCCGACGGCTCGGGGGTGTTCCGAGCATGCTTGATCAGCGGGCCTCCAGGAATCGGGAAAACGTCGGCGGCCCATCTCGTTGCCCATAATCTCGGGTACGATGTGTTGGAGAAAAACGCCAGTGATGTGCGTTCCAAGTCGCTACTCAACAGCAACCTCAAGAGTGTCTTGTCCAACACTTCGGTGGTGGGTTTTTTCAAACATCAGCACGACCAGGCCAGTGCCAATGACAGGAGATTCTGTATCATTATGGACGAGGTTGACGGGATGTCTTCTGGAGACCACGGGGGAGCCGGGGCGCTTTCTGCGTTCTGCCGAATCACGTCGATGCCACTTATACTTATTTGCAACGACAAACTGTTGCCCAAAATGAGAACGTTTGACCGGGTCACTTTGGACCTCCCGTTCCGCCGTCCCACGGAAAACGAGGTGCGGTCGCGGCTCATGACAATTGCGCTTCGGGAGAAGATCAAGTTGGATCCCACCGTGATTGGCCAGTTGGTCCAGGCCACCGGCAACGATATTCGCCAGATGATAACCATGCTTGCAACGGTGTCGCGCACCCAGAAGACCATTGGACACAGCGAGAGTAAGGACATAGCCAAGGCGTGGCAGAAGCAAGCGATTCTCAAGCCGTTTGAGATCACGGCACGGTTGCTCAGTGGCCAAATCCACAACCCCAACGCCAACCACAGCTTGAACGACAAGATCGACTTGTACTTCAACGACATCGATTTCACTCCGCTCATGATCCAGGAAAACTACTTGTCCACCCGCCCCACCAACGTCACCTCGACGAGAAACCACCTCGAGAAGGTGGCCAGTGCCGCCGACGACATTTCCGAGTCGGATATCATCAACTCGTTGATTCGGTCGGGCCAGCAGCAGTGGAGCTTGCTCCCGTTCCACGCGGTGATGTCGTCGGTCAAGCCGGCGCTGGCGGTCGCTGGCCAGGTGATCCTGCGAATCAACTTTGCCGGGTGGCTCGGGCAGAACTCCAAGGCCATGAAGTACCAGCGGCTTTTGCAGGAAATCCAGTACCATACTCGGCTCAGAACTTCGACCGATAAGATGCAATTACGGCTCGATTACTTGGCGGCGCTCGAACGCAAGCTCACGACTCCGCTTGTGGAGCACGGCGAGGAGGGAATCGCCGAGGTAATTGATGTGTTGGACCACTACTATCTCACCAGGGAGGACTGGGACTCGATCGTGGACTTTGGCGTGGGACCCATGAAGGCCGAGGTGGTGCTCAAGAGCATTTCTGCCAAGGTTAAAACCGCTTTTACGAGAAAGTACAACCTGTCTACGCACCCGATAGCCATCTACAAGACGGGAAACTCGGTGGCCACCGGCGGCCGCAAACAGACGGTGGACTACGAAGATGTCGTAGAGGACGATACTGCGAAAGACGAAGTTGAAGAGGAAGTGGAAAATGACCAATTCGACGCCAAAAAGGACAAATTGATCAAGGAGGTGAAACCAAAGAAACGGACCAAGGCGGGCGGCGCGGCGGCCAAGCGAAGAAAGGCGTGAAGACGGAGAGAAAAGTGAAGCGACGGTATATGGCACTGCATACACGCCGGCTCCAATGCCTCCTGCACACACCCCAGGTTTGCCGCGCGAACCATATTTCATTCCGCGCTATTCTTCACTCCACCATACACACACATCCTCCATGACCGATCCCCTTTTCAAAGTTCCCCCCACCAAGCGGGCAGGGCCCGTTCTTGCGCCGCTCGCCACACATAAAAATAGCGCGCCTCGGCGAAAACCGCCGCCAATTGATTTTCTGCTCGTAAGCGGCCTGCACTCGTACGACACGGAAAACGAATCCGGCCTGCAAAAGGAAACTACGCCTCAGATGGCCCAGATTCACAGCGAGACGTATGCCGGGGACCCCGCTCCGGCGCCGGCGAAACCGGAAACCCGTCAAAGTCCGGCTATGATTGGCGAATGCTCGCATCTCGATGACATTACTCCGGAACAATGGAACCAGCTCGCCAATACCAACCGAATCATAGAGCTCACGTGCTTGGGCGAGGGCAACGGCGGGTCTGTGTCCAAGTGTAGGCTTGCACAAGGGTCGCCTGTGTTTGCGTTGAAGCTCATCAAGGTGGATACCAATCCGTTGATCCAGAAACAAATTCTCCGAGAATTGCAGTACAATCGGTTGTGTAAGTCGCCCAACATTGTCCGCTACTACGGCACCTTCTTGATCGAGAGCCAGCAGATGATCGGAATCGCCATGGAGTACATGGGCGGCCGCTCGTTGGACGCTATTTATAAGCGAGTGATAGAACTCGACCCGTCGAACCGAATCAACGAAAAGGTGTTGGGCAAAATCAGCGAAAGTGTGCTTAACGGCCTCAACTATCTCCACCAACAAAAGATCATCCATCGTGACATTAAGCCTCTGAATATTTTGCTCGATAGCCACGGCAACGTCAAGTTGTGTGACTTTGGCGTTTCGGGAGAAGTTGTGGACTCGCTCGCTACCACCTTCG
Source organism: Meyerozyma carpophila (assembly GCA_030573695.1). NCBI lineage: Eukaryota > Fungi > Ascomycota > Pichiomycetes > Serinales > Debaryomycetaceae > Meyerozyma > Meyerozyma carpophila. The sequence goes on along the minus strand of JAJMDS010000003.1, from coordinate 302,365 downwards.
TGGGCACTCAATACTATATGGCTCCGGAACGAATCCAGGGCAAGCCTTACACCGTCACTTGTGACGTTTGGTCGTTGGGATTGACGATGCTCGAAGTGGCCAGCTGCAAGTTTCCGTTTACGGTAGATAACCCACAGTTGGGCCCGATCGAGCTCCTCCAGCTCATTCTCGAGTACGAGCCGAAACTCAAGGATGTGCCTGAAGACGGAATTTTTTGGTCGGAAGCGTTCAAGAGCTTCATCAGTTACTGTCTCAAGAAAGAACCCACAGAACGCCCTAGTCCGCGGCAAATGTTGAACCATCCGTGGTGCGTGGGACAGAGCAACATCTCTGTACGCATGGATGGCTTCATCCGCCGTCTCTGGGATATAATTGACTAAAGGTTTAATAGAGTGCCTTCCTGATGGATATCCTGCACACAACCACCCGTCCTGCACCAGCCAATGTCGAATTCGCGTTCATCCAATGAAATCTCAACTTTGTTATATTATGCCTGTTCCATTCGAGGGATTGTTACCCTATGCCATCATGGCTGCCTTCTTCGGGCTTGCTGGCCACGGTGTAGGCTTCGTCAGATACTGGGATAACGGCTGGAAAAAAGACAGATTTGATTTGGACGCCTGGGATGAAAAAATGATGCAAAGAGACTTTTTACTCACCGGGGTCAAACGAGGACAAAGTAGCGAACCAGTGGCTCCTGAGCACTTTAAGACAGCCGACATCAGACTCCAGCAATACTGGACCCCATATAGAGATCACTACTTTAGTCTCAGAGAGAGATTGTACAGGGGCTACACTACCGGCAACTGGGACTTTTCATGAGCATATGAGATCGTTTATACGATGTAATAAAGCGTATACGAGAAAATGTAGAGAGTAGGAGATAAATGTGAAGAGTGAACAAGGTTAAGCTGAATTCTTCACACGATATTCTGCAATAATCTTGATTTTCTATATTTCTTGCCAACTCTTGGTCTTCTCTTTTATTTGAGTCTTCTGATTATATTTTGAGTCTGATATGCTACTTAAAATCCTTGTATGTCCACTTCTCCGTAACCTTGGGCTTATACTTTCTCTTTTTGGAGACAGGAAGTCGGGCCTCTATCTTTCCATGCTCTTGCAACTTGATCATTGAATCGTAAAAAAGGTTTCCCTCCGGTTTCAAATTCTTCAAATTACTTGGTAACTCGTCCGAGAGTTTCACCTCAAGCGGTCTTGCTATAGCATCGTACTTGTAAAGTTTCTTTGGTGGTTTTACCTTTTTCACATTTTTAGGTTTGGCTTCAACTTCTTGTTTATATTGATCCACCTTGGCAAGTTCATTCAATTGTTGCTTCAATTCCTGTAATTGCTGTTGTAATTCCATTCGTTTTTGGTGACGTTTTTCCTTATTACGTTGGGTCTTGGTTTTGATGTTCACTTTCGTTGGTTGGTTAATGGAGAGTGTATAATCCACTTCAACTTGTTCTTCTTCCTCACTGGCTTCTTCTTCTTCGTCGTCATCGGCGGCATCTAGCTCGCTCACCATATTCTTAAGATGATCTTGAAATTGTTGGAGCTCTTGTCTTTTCGCTTCACGTTCACTTTCCAGAGTAAATTCGCTGGTAATTAACGATTTCCACGAATCAAGCGAGGGATTGTACGACTTCCCACCCACCATCTCATCATCCTTTGCAGATTCAAGTCGAAGAGACGATTCCAAAAGCGTCTTAGGTATGACTTTGGCACGAGTATGACTGTGAGAGGAATATTTTTGCAAGATTTCTGGGGTTGAATCTTCTTCAACGGTATCCCAGAGGTCACTAGTGACGCTTTTCTTGACAAGTCCATCTTTTTCGATCCGGGCTTTAAGCTTTGATTCTCCCATCACCTTACCAGAGAGCTTCATCAATTTGTGTACTTTGCTTTTATCCACACCCTGGATCTTGTTATGATTACGGACCGACTCCAAGGGCTTTATTTTAGATTTGTTGGTAAGAATGTCATGAGTTTTAAGTTTTTTAGGTTGATTTTGATTCACCGAACCTTCATTATCAATGACAAAATCGTCCTCATCACCCACAAGACGCAATTTTTCACGATTTTCTTCTAAGCCCGCCTGAACGTCATCAATGTCCACGTTTTTCCTCCATGCTCTTTTGCCCTTTCTAGACCGCTGGGTGGTTTTGGGGCGATTTTTCTCCATAAGTATCCCGATGAGATTTGAGCAGAAATGAGATGAGGCGTGCGCGCACAAAAGTGCGGAGAGACGACATCACCGAATGTCGCAACGCGCTTATTCAGCCGATCGTATATCGTACCAGATTAAACTGCAACCGCATTGGGAACAAGAACATGCTCATGCGGCGGAGATCTAATAATAGGGCGTTATGATCGTATGCGGCATTTCTATTTTCTATTTCGTCTGCATGAACTCAAACCGTTTTGGTGCCCCCTTGGCGCCGTTCCAACTCCGCCAATTACCCCGCGTAAATCTAACAAAAAATGCAACCATCAATGCAACGTAAACTACATGTGAGCTCATACCAATCAGCCCTGCGAACAGCCACCGCTGCAGAGTAGTCTGCAGTACCCATCTTCCCCCCACTTGCGCCTCTTCTCGGATATAACACGGACCCGACGGAGCCGACTTCGGGCCGTGCGGAGCTATCACGGACTATTGTCAATGGTATTCGCTGCCCCTCTAATGACATGGTTAAGGAGCTCTTGGTAACTGCCCAGGTCTAGCCTTCCATTGATATTTGTATATACTGGAACATGGAATTTTTTAGTTAAAACCCGACCCATATTCCGGCTCATTTCCTCGGTATCGGCATCGGACTCATGGATCACCGTGGCAAAAGTATCACCCGACTTGTGGTCGCCAATTGTGTACACGTAGGACCCAAAGCGCGGCGCTGTCACGTCAGTGATCGATACAGCAATAGGGGGATGTTGCAGGGTGCGCGCCGCACATCCGGTGATCGCTACCTCGTAATCGCCGGAAAATAATGCAAGCTTAGAAATCGCCGTACGTGTAGTCATGACCGTTTTTCAATTGTGAAGGAATTTAATTCAGTTTAGGGCAGTTCACGCGCGCTACCTGCATGCGATCTGCCGTGTGGCCCCACATTGAAAGACCAATTGTAACCTAGTTTGCCTTGGCAGCGGTTATGCACGAAAGGAGCATTTTCGCCGTGCATTTACAGCAGCCACTCGGCCCCCATTCGGCCGTCTATCAGATTTGATCATACCTACTAATTAGGGGGCCAGGGCTCCCGTGTTCTCCGCCCCCCGGCCGATACGTACATCCGCTTACGTCAGCGGGGTTTACTTGCAGCGGCTGAGATGCACAACCACGGTTCCGGCGCATGCGGTAGGCTGCATTTATGACTAATTTAAATACGGATTGATTCCCCTGTAAACTTTTCGATTCATGGATTGAAAACAATCCCGCACGGCTGATTCAATCTGGTTTTGATCCTTGGACCTTGTCATCGATACTGCTTATCTATTCATCACACGTACCCTATTATTTTTTTGATTCTTTGTTCAAGTTGACTCATCATTGGCATTCCTTCCATTATATCTAATCGATCAAAGCATTTATTAACTCTTTATGAATCGTACTGCTACCAATTTGCCACCATCGTCTGCCTTCAATTTCGCACAATCAGCTGCCGATGTTCCTGCCGATGAGCCGCGCGCCCCCAATAGCGACCTACTTGACCACCTAAATGCATGCATATTTGATGCTCCATTACTAAAATCGGCATCCCCCACTCTCGATGTCGGTGGCCCATTCCCGCTTCGCGTCAGTGTGACCGACTGCAACCTTGACAATTTGAAACCGGCGGTTGGCCTGGTGTTGCAACATGTCGACGTTTCGCATTTCGATTCTAGTGTCGAATTACGTTGTAATAATAAAGTCAATGCCGATGAACTCGTGGTGAAATTGATCGAAAACAAGCACAAGTTCACTTTGGACTACTCTGACTTCATTTCTCATCCAGGGAACCTCTTTGTGAAGAATCTTTCTAGCTCATTGATCAGTGATGAATCACTCTTTGAATTTTTCCAGGTTCGTTCATGTTACAAATCATTGTCTAATGTCAACATATTCAACAATGCCGATGATAGTTTGTTTGCAATTCTCAAGTTTGACAATTACTTGGATGTGGATTTCCTCATTGAAAATTTGGACGCTTCCCATAATCCATTCCATCATGTTCCCTCGGTACCACTTTACGTCAACAAGTACATCAGCAAAAGAGAACGTAAGCTCAAAGCTGATGATTTCCAGCCGACAGCATCCCAATCTCCCACCCATGGTGAATCTGTCAATTTGTATAATACCATTGTTGTGGAGAATTTGGGGGAATTTTTCGACTACAGCCCTACGTTTGAGTTACTAGGCCAATTCCTTTCTAAATTCGAAATGTTTCAAAAGATCGAATCGGTGTATTTCCCCTTGACCAAAGTGGCAGAACAAGACGTAAGTTTATCAAACTTTGGATTCATAGGATTTGAAGTTGACGATCACTTGAATGAAAACGTGCTCAAATGTCTTTTCTACTTGAATAATTTGCTGTTTGAAGAATTCATGGCATTTGAAGAGAAAGACATCGTTCCTATCAATCGTGCAACTGAATTTGACGACAAACATAATAGTACGGGAATACTCAAAATCTCTATTGGGCAACACAAACATAACCATTACCTATACCAGGTCACCGGCAATAGGATGGCATTAAACTGGGAAAGGAACACTATTCCTACGTTCAGCTACATCGATATGAACTTGCATAATGGTGCAATTGCCAAATTTTCCAAGTACTTGAATTACCAGGAGACCAATATCTACGTTAACAATTTCCCTGTGGTGTTTGAAAATAACGACAAGTTGTGGGAAACGTTCTGGAAACAGTTTGGAAACATCAAGTCAGCAAAGATCATCAAACCACAATTCTACTCCAAAAGGTCTACGGAGAGTACGGGAAAGATTGGATTCGTGTTTTTCGAGAACTTCAAACTGGCAGTGCGTGCCATCTTACTAACCAATGAAAAGACCATCAATACCAGTCTCACTGGCACTAGTCACTCGGTCCACGTGAAAACATCGTTTGCAATCCAGAAGAGCAATCACAGTCCATCTGCGCCAGCACAGGGCCAGCGGTCGTCGGTCCCCAACAACTTTCTTGCTCCAACCCCTCACAACTATATGAAGCGATTCAGCTGGCCATCGGAAAATTACTACTATTCACCACCGCCAATAGTTTCTCCACCACTCACAGATTTCAACATGTACGCTCCATACGTCTACTACAACTATCCGTACATGGTGCGAGACTTGAGCCCCCATGAAATGGCCGGAGACCAAGGGGTGGAACCACCTTCTGGGGACTACGTGAACTTATACGCCAATGCCCAACCACCGAATTTCAATTACTACATGCCGTTTGACTACGGAACCGCAGCGACCTTTGCACCTCTGTCGATGCCTGGGTCAGCTCCTCCAGCAAGACAAGGCAAGAAAACCCAAAAGAAAAAATAAGTTGTACATAGTCTGTCGATTTCCAGAATTTCATTAGATTTATGTACATGTAGCGCCGATTTTCTATAACAGTGGTGGTGGAGCAACCTTCACCTCTTCGACAACAAGCAGTGGTTCATTTTCTTCTTCTTCTTCTACTGGCTCCACCGCTTGCACCTCTTCGATATAATGCTTGAGCATACTTTCTATGCCATTTTTCAACGTCACTGACGACGACTCACACGATCTACATGCTCCTTTGAGTTTCAAATAGACGGTACCTGAATCTTCATCAAATTTTGCAAATTCGATATCTCCTCCATCTTCTTGGATGGCCGGCCGTATACGGGTAAAAATGAGTTCTTTGATCATGGCCACCACCTCGTCATCATCTTCGTTGATTTCCATGTCGTTGGAGAGCTCGTAGTCGTCGTTAATAACGGGTGCTCCCGTAGTTAAATGCTCAGTTAAAATCAGAAATATTTCAGGTTTCATCACGGCCCACTGGTTGCTGTTAGCCAGTTTTTCAATGGTGATGAAATTGGACCCAAACATCACCGACTTGATGCCGTCGATGGAGAAGAGCTTGACAGCCAAAGGACTACGCGCTGCCTCTCTTCCACTTAGAAATTCCAACGTTTCATTCTCTTTCAAAATCGACATTGAAGGGAGAAATTTAAGAGCATGTTCGTTGGGAGTGTCGGCCGTCTGGATGAACAAACTACGCACAAACCCCGTCCGGAGCGACACAGCGCCACGGCTGTTGTTAAAAAAGCGTCCTGATATTCCTCTTAACATGTTGTCTATATCTATTGTGATTTCTCAGCGATCCGGAACCACCCATGTCATCACCGCGGTGCACCCACAGTAAAGTATACCTTACCACCACTCGGTGTGTTCTTAGCACCAGCACAACTTTTAACCATCACTCGTCAAACAAAATCTTCTCAAACATCGAAACCGCCTTGTCCTCCATCTTGGACTCCGACACCTCGCTGGAACTGATACTTTGATCAAGCTGCAATTTGTTCTCGGCCAACTGTAACATGTTCTCTTCTATCGTTCCTTTGCTAATGAAACGAGTAACTAAAACCTCACTCGTCTGTCCCACACGGTGTGCTCTATCCTCGGCTTGTCTGTCATCGTGAGGGTTGAACGACTGGTCAAAAATAACCACATTATTTGCAGCCACAAGATTGATACCAAATCCTCCAGCCTTGGTGGACAACAAAAACACGGGAATGGTATCATCATCGTAGAAAGTGTCGATTAAATCTTGACGGGTATCCACAGATGTCTGGCCATCCAAACGTAAAAATTTGATGTTGCCAATGGTGAGAACTTTTTCAAGAATATCGAGCATTTGCGTGAATAAGGAAAACACCAATACCCTCTCTTTACGAGCCATGATCTCCTTAATGTGGTCCATCAACAAGCTTACCTTGCCACTGTTAAGCCATTCTTTGTCCTCCAACACATACTTGCTCAAGGTGGGGAACTTGACACATAAATTATTGAGCTCGTAGTCGGACATCACTTCCATGTCCTCATAAATATATTGTTCGTTGGCCTCCACATACTCTGGCTCTTTCATGATATCCTTGGCCATTTGCTTCAATTTTTCCTCATTGTAAATCTTCCGGAAAAGAAGTGGGTGAAGAGCAGCTTTTCTGAGTGCCATCATCACGTTTGAAGACGAAGTGATTGGCTCGTCGCGAGCTTTCTCTGCTTCCTTTCCAGTTAACAACTTTCTTCTTTCCCTTTCTTTTCTGGTTGCTTTACCCTTATTAAGATGCTCAAGGTATATTTCCTTCTGAGAAGGAGTAAGCTCACAGTATTTGATTTGGTTAGTTTTACCAGGAAGATGGGTCAATACCTGTGACTTTTTACGACGAAGAACAAACGGCGTCATCATCGTTTTCGCCTTGGCAATCGCTTGCTGCGAAAGAAGTGGGTTATAGTCCTCGTCGGCATTAATGGTACTGGCCTTTTTGTTGAACAAACCATGCAAATCTTCACGTCTTTCACTGAAAAGATTTGGAAGCATGAATGACAAAAGCGACACCAATTCTTTCAAGTTGTTCTGCAACGGGGTACCAGTAAGAAGCAATCTAAACTTGGCCTTGAGTCTCATCAACTTGGTGTAGCGATCCGAGGTGGAATTCTTGAGCAAATGTCCTTCGTCATAAACGATCATGTTGAAGTCACAATGCTTCAAAAACTTGAAATCGGCGGGTGCACCAGTCGCGAGATTATATGTGGTAACCAATACATCGTAATGGGTCAGTTCAAGATCATACCTAATATCTTCACGCTCGCGCTGAGATCCATAGTAAGCTTTCACCACCAACGATGGACAAAACTTTTTGAATTCTCTCAACCAATTTTCAAGGGTGGATGAAGGAACAATTACAAGATGGGGTCCAGGTTCGTTTACTTGTTTCAAATGGGCCATGAATGCAATAACCTGACAAGTCTTCCCCAATCCCATCTCGTCGGCTAGAATACACGAGAGCTTGTTTTGGTAAAGAACATTGAGCCAGTTGATGCCAACCTGTTGATAGTTTTTGAGTTCCATATCTTCTGCAAAAAGGGCTGGACGTTCACGAAGATACTTGATGGACTGTTTACCTTCTTCATCAACCACGACCTCGTCATTAACAGGATCCATTTCCACAACGTCCAAGCCGTCCTGGTGATTGGAATCCACAGAAACGCCCCATTGCTTCATTTGTTTCGAAATTAACTCACCGTATTCTGAGCATTTCTTGACCAAAGAGTCCACCGCTTTATAGCCTTTAAGACTAAATTCGGTATTTTCCACCACTCTTTGACCCAAAGTCTTCTTCTTGTATCGGCGTCTGGTTTGACGGTCCGCCTTTTCGGCTTCTTCCGCTTCAAACTCCTGCGAAGTAACCTGGTAAATGTCAATGAAGGGACGTTTGGACATAATAATCTCGGCGGTTTTGGGCGGTATATTACAGATCTCAACGATATCGTCGACAGAGGCGCTATTGAGAAACTCAAGCACCTGGGTGTCGATAGAAGTGACACCCTCGTAGGCATCGCCGCCATCACCATCTGACATGTCGTCGCTCAGGTTTTCGTCTTCATCTTCTTCGCCTTCCTCTTCCAAATCGTCGTCTTCGTCTTCCATCTCATCGTCGCTGATTTTCATGGATTTGGCCGCCCGCAGTCGACGATTCCGGCGGATCTTGGCCTCTATCTTCTCCAAGTCATCCTCAGCAACGATCATATCACTGAGATCTTCGTCGCGGAAAGCCTTTTTCAGCTTCTTTCTGGCGGGGACCACTGGATGCTGTGGGAGGGCCAGCCCATACGGCTGTGAGTACAGTGGGTACTGCGACGAAAAATGGGGAGCAGTAGTGGGTGCGGTCTGGTTTCTCATATAATTAATTGTACCAGCAGGCACCACCCGCGACGTCAGACCGTAGCCAGAGGGCGCCGGAGGCACGGTATACTTGCTGCCCTTGACTAGCTTTCTCTTTTTCGTCACCGGATCGAAAACGTAGTATGAAAACCGTGGAATAGCTCCCTGGGGATCGGCATTGTTATACTTTTCTGCAATGGATTTCTGCTTCAGAACCTCCACCTTGGTACTGGGAGCGGCGCTGGCAATCCCATTGGTGGGGGCATTGGCGGCGGGATTGTAGCCATTAGCATTTTGCTGTTGTTGGCGCTGGTATTCCGCGGCAGCCTGGACCGCTCGTTCCTGTTCATACCGAGCCACCATGGCGTCCCGATCAAAATTCTCCTGTAGCCATGTCGTGATGTCTCTCAAGTTGCCCTTTCCCTTGACAAAACCTTTAAAAATGTCACTTTCCAGAAGATAAAAGAACCCTTTGCGGAGCATCGCATAGTAAGGATGGTTTCGAATCGCCATTCTTTTTGCCTCTAAATCCCGTTGTTTTTCCTCGTCCAAGACGGCACGCAGCGAACCGCCCGACGAAGGCTCGTTGTTGCCATTCCTTTCATTGGGAGACATCAGAACTTGTATAGGCGATGAGCTGGGAACCTGCACATACGGCGGGTTTGTAGAGCCGTTTTCGGACATTTTCCGAACACTCTCTTGGTACAGCAGCTGATTTCACGTGTTTTCTCGAGCACTTCGCGGTGGGAACCTAGCGTAAACTCGACAGGGGTCAAATCCACTGAGTTGTGAAACACGATTTTTCATCGCGTCTGAATTGTTCCTTGGGTGCACGGCTGGAGTGCGGTGGTTGGGTGGCATTTCTCCGGGGAGCGTGGATGCAAATTGGTGATTTGGACATGTATCGATTGCTTTGTTGTGGGTCCAATGGTCTGGGACAGCTTGGAATTGGCACCACAGACGACATAGATGTTGTGGAGGAAGCTTTGTTTGAGACGGAGACAGGGAGATCTGGAAATATTGTCACCAGACCCATCCAAATTGCTTGCGGCGGTAACCATACGGTGGTTTTAATGGACAATGGTGATGTTTATGGAGCGGGCGATAACTCTGGCAACCAGTGTGGGCTTGAAGAGGAGCGGGAATACCTTTTTTTCACGAAAATCAACGTTGAAAAATGCAAATTTGTCCTGTGCGGATGGGAATTTACGGTGTTTGTCACCCGAAATGACGATATTTATACTTGCGGACGAGGCAGCAAGGGCGAGTTGGGCCGTGGCTCTGCTGTGGTTTCTTCGCTTTCGAAAATCGCCCACATTCCTGGAATTGTTGAGCTTCAATCGTCCCTTACACATACGGTCCTTCGGACCTCTAATAATGAGCTATACGGATGGGGAACGTGCCGCCGCGGCGAGCTTGGTACTGTGGAAGGAGCCAAGTTTCTCTGTGAGCCGTCAAAGCTCGACTTTCCCGTAAGAAACTGGAAATACTATGCCCTCGGCAGAAATCGCACTATATTCTGCCATGACAAAATCACCAAGAACCTTGGGAAAGAAGATTTGTTTAGTGAGTCTGGTGGTTCGCTAGCGAGTACGGTTGTGGCCCTTCGTGCTATGTGGACTTCGGTGCATATTTCTACAGGCGGCCAGATCATTTCCACCGGAAACAATAGCCACGGCCAATTGTGCCAGCAACAGATTCCTTTCACTGCCATGGAGACGGGAAGTGAACACGGCTTACTAGTCACCACGGACAACCGGGTTTTGGCCTGGGGCTGGGGAGAACATGGAAATTGTGGACACACCGACGACGACTCAGTGGTGTACAACATGAATTGCATCTACAAGGGCCAGCCCCTAATGGTTGCTGGTGGTTGTGCTACGAGCTGGGTGGTGGCTACGGCGGAAGAGTAGGAGAAAAGACCACATATTTGAAAAATTTTCAAAAACGGCTACGAATGTGACGAAGTATCTTTCCCATATTCATCTATGCTTAATGCTCAAAGATGGAAAATATGTTCAACGTTTTGTTCTCGAGTGCTGTATCGGTAACGGCTCATTGCACGAGCTTCCCGTCTCCTTCTTTCGCACCCCGGGCCGGAGCCCGTAGAAAGAATATTCGTGAAAATTCGGGAAATATACCGATGGCCTGTCCTGCAGGCAGACCGCAATTCATTAACAATCGCTCAGGTTGCACCGCCGAACCACCATGTTTGGATCTGTATGTAGCGGACGGCCCGTGCAATTTGCGACACAAGTAGAGGCCAACAAATGGGTCATAGCCATTGAAAGTGCCCAGAACGTCTCACATGTGGCGATTTTTTTCGTTCCCAATGCCGCTTTTGACCCCAACTGCACCGCATTGGTTTACTTCCAAACGCCAGGATCCACCGAATTCAAGTTGCTCGGAGGATTGAACACAGCCAAACCCTCCGCGATCTACAAGCTAAACAACAGCACCTCAGCCACTTACCAGGTGGATGATTCCGTCATGATGGACGACACTCCCGAAGCGGATCCTGCCGCCATTATCAACGTGGGAATCTCCATAGAGCCCACGCCAGTTGCCGAGCAACAATTGCAAATGGCCAGAAAGACAGGACCACCGGGAGGGCCATTGGGGACCACTGGGGCCACTGGGAGCACAACTGGTGGTACCACTGGTGCATTGGTGGTGCTGGGACAGGCTCCGGTTGGCATCCCTACACCATCGATCGCGGAGATGGCCAAGAAGATTGTGGGAAATGCATACAATTACTTGGGCAGTTTTGTGGATGCGTCTGGGAACGTGCCCATGAAGGCGTTCGATACGTGGTGGACCAAGTTCCAGGGCAAATTGGAACGCAATCCGTCGTTTCTCAGTGAGTTGCAAGACTAGCACCAAATAACCACGCCCACTGCACCAGCGCTTCGCATTTCTTTTTGCTCATCGCGCCACAGTTTTGTCAGCATACCTTTTGTACTTAAACGGCTAGCTGGAGAATTCACAGTTTTATTCCTGTTGTGCAAACTCACCCCGTTCTCCCATTTCGCAAAATGACAAAAGACACCCCACAATACGGCTTTGGAACCCATGCCATCCACAGTGGAGCTGCTGTGGACCCCACCACCGGAGCTGTCATCGAGCCAATTTCCCTCTCCACCACGTTTGCTCAGTCGCTGCCTGCTAATCCCGTCGGAACCTACGAGTACTCCAGATCTGCCAACCCCAACAGAGACAATTTCGAGACGGCGGTGGCTCAATTGGAGCAGGCCAAATACGCCATTGCGCTTTCTTCCGGCTCTGCCACCACCTCGTTAATTGTCCAGTCGTTGCCAATTGGCTCCCATATCATTTCCGGAGCCGATGTGTACGGAGGAACCCACCGTTACTTCACCCAGGTTGCTCACACCCATGGAGTTACTGCCTCGTTTGTGCCTGACTTGGGAACAGACCTTGCTGAAAATATCACCGAAAACACCAAATTGGTGTGGTTGGAGACCCCTTCCAACCCTACGTTGCGAGTCACCGACATCGCCAGCGTGGTGAAGGTGTTGCGTGAGCACGAATCCAAGACCGGCAACCGTATTCTCTTGGTGGTGGACAACACATTTTTGTCACCCTACGTGTCGAACCCATTGACTTTTGGTGCCGATGTTGTTATTCACTCGGTCACAAAGTATATCAATGGCCACTCCGACGTGGTGATGGGTGTTTTGGCCACCAATGACGACGAGTTGCACAAGAAATTCCGGTTTTTGCAGAATGCCATTGGTCTGGTTCCATCGCCTTTTGACTCGTGGTTGGCTCACCGTGGTTTGAAGACGTTGCATTTGAGAGCTAAACAGGCGTCGGCCTCCGCGCAAAAGATCGCCGAGACTTTATCGCAAAGTCCCTTGGTGCTCAAGGTCAACTATCCTGGCCTCAAGTCCCACCCTAACCACCACGTCGTGGCCACCCAGCATCGCGATGGTCTTGGAGGAGGTATGATTTCGTTCCGTATTAAGGGCGGAGCGGCTGCTGCTTCCAAGTTTTCTTCCACAACCAAGTTGTTCACGTTGGCTGAATCTTTGGGAGGAATCGAGTCTTTGCTCGAAGTTCCCGCGGTTATGACCCATGGGGGCATTCCTCAGGCTGAGCGTGAAGCCAATGGCATCTACGACGACTTGATCCGTTTGTCGGTGGGAATCGAGGAGACGGACGATTTGGTGAAGGACATTGAGCTGGCGTTGGAGAATGCTGTAGAGTAGAGAAGAGGTAATAGATGCAGAATAATAGATGCAGATTAATATGAAGAATGAAGTAATAGTATCGTCGGAATAATTAAAAGAGATTAATATGAAGAATGAATAGTCTCTTCATACTCTTCGTCGAGGGATTTCGCAGCCATCTCTCGCTTGCGCTCGCATCCACCCACCACGCTCTCTTAACACGAATCGGTTGCAGCCACCATTAATGAGACTATCGCTATTGTTGCTTCTAGCTGTTGCCAGTGCCTTAGTAGTTGATCCCAGTGCAAAATACATCTGTTCCGAGCAAGACTCCACAGACTGCTATCCTCAAATATTCGTTCCTACAGAAGAGTGGAAAACCATCAGACAAGGTCAAGAAATTCCTCCCGGTTTACACGTTCGTATTAATATGGAAACGCTCCAAAGAGAGGCCAAGCTTATGAGCGAGGATGAGAGGGAGAATGAGGGAAATAATCAAGAAAATAGTGAAAATTTTCAGGTTCCCGCCGTCTACGAAACCTCTGATGTATCGACGTTTGACGGCGCTGTCCTCGCAATATTGCGATTTGGAGACAAAGTTTCTGGTGGTTCTTCCAGAAAATTGAACGAATTGGACGAGAAGAACATCGATAGTGCTGCTGAGACGCTTGTAGATTTGAGCCATGATCGTGAGCACGGGGTCCGGCTCACCCAGGACCCGAAAATCTTTACCAGTATCCTTGACGTTGCTGACAATGCTGCGGTGGATCTCCGGGAGAAACTCTTGCGGATCATGGGGTCGTCGTTGCGCAACAACCCGGAGGCCATTGGCAATGTGCTCCAGTTGCAAAATCCTCAATTTATCAATCGGCTCTTTGACTATCTTGAAGACAGCAGTGCCGAAGAGGTGATCAAGAAGCGGGTGATTGGAATCATCCATGCGTTGTCGTTGAACAACAGCTTCAAGCTTGAGTACTTGTCGCTTCAAAGGGGCCGCGGTATCGATAGATTGGTTTCTGTGTTTCCGGAGCTCGAGCATGCCTCACAAGTGAGGGTGATGAACATCTTGGAGGACCTGGGACTCGTGGCTGATTTGCAAAAAAGACAAGAAGATTCGCCCCAGCTGGAGTTTTCCAACTTTCTTCAATCGTCGCTTCATGAGCGAAAAGTGGTGGCGGAACCTCAGTTCCAACTCTACTTCAACAAGTTGACCCAGCTCCACAAACAGAATAAGGACCTCAAGCCCACTCCGGAGTTTCTCCAGTGGCTCGCACAAGAAGCCAATGTCCGCGTAGAAGGCCATAAGGACACCCGGGATACCTCTGCTGAAAACCAGGACTTTGACAGGCAAATGCTCCAGGCAAGACACGAGGTGTTTGGCAACCCCAATGCCATGCGCAAAGCGTATGTAGACGAATTATAAAACCTACGAATCAATAATACTCACAGTCTCCATTATACATTACATCTAGTCGAACAATCCGAAACCCATGTCGTCGTCAGACTCCTCAGCAGCCTCCTCAGCGGCCTCCTCGGCAGCAGGAGCATCAGCAGCGGCAGCAGATCCAGACGAAGCAGCAGCTGGTCCACCAGTTGGAACGGAAGACAATTTCTCGTTACCCTCGGCGATCAATTCCTCAGCATTCTTTCCCTCGACTTCACTCAACAACTTGGACACCTTCTCGTCGTCAACTTCTATGGAGACCGACTCCAAGACAGCCTTGATGTCAGCAGCAGATGGGGAGGTGTTACCGGCGTTCACCAACAATAAGTATGCAGCCAAATATTTCACTGAGTTAGTATGAAAAACGAGGAAGTCGAAGGTAAAATCCAAGGGAAACACACAGGATAATAAAAACGGTCCGGGCGGGCTATATAGTCGATCCTGGTGTCCTCGAATGCATCATTCGTGTGTTACTTACTGTTTTGCAGTTGTCTAAGTCGTTTGACGATTCCGGTGAGATGGGTGAAAAATGAACAGTGACACAAAACCGGACTCTTCGCAGTCACGGCGCACGTGGGTTTGTATGCCGGAAACCACACCTTGATTTCCTGCAGATACGCCCTGATTGTCGTTATCAACGCATTCGCAGTGCTTACCAATAGTGGCTCCATGGCGAAGGAACTTCCGTTATTGCTGCCATTGCAGCAAGATGAGCTCAAACAGGCACTCACACAATGGGCATTGACCAATGGGCTTACGATGTATCCTCCTAACTTCGACGAAAATGTCACCGCCGCTGCTCCGGTGACGTTCTTTCCCACTCCGTTTCCCCACACTGCATTTAAAACCGCCATTGACGTCCAGAAAGTGTTCAATGAGCTTTACGTCGGAGTGGTTTCTCGCCACAAGACGTGGTTGTTGCAAATCCTCGAGGCTTTGGCCCAGTTTGACCAAGACTTTACCGGCAAACTTTTTGAAATTTACAAGAAATCTCTCGTGGGTGAAAAAAGTGTCCAGTCGGTATCTTTGGGATTATTCCGGTCGGACTATATGGTCAATGAGAACGACGAGGTGAAACAGGTCGAGTTCAACACTGTGAGCGTGAGCTTTGGGGGCCTTTCCACCAAAGTTGGTCAGGTGCATCGATACTTGAATCAAGGTGGTTTCTACGACAACAAATATTCCTTCAAGTATTATGACGATGACGAATTGCCAGTGTCAAATTCGGCTTCAGAACTTGCTCGTGGTCTTGCCCAGGGCGCAAAGCATTATTCTCTGGGTGCCTCTGTGGTGTTGGTGATTGTCCAACCTGGCGAGCGCAATGTGTTTGACCAGAAACACGTTGAATTCAACCTTTTGGCAGACCACGGGATCCGTTCTGTTCGTATGACTTTGGAAGAAGTGCAGAGTAAAACTACCGTTAACCAGCAAAAATTGTACATCAAACTGACAATGGATGAAGTGTCGGTGGTATATTATAGATCTGGCTACGCACCCAGTGATTATTACAGTGATCAGATATGGGACGCTCGTCTTTACTTGGAGAAAACCATGGCCATAAAGTGTCCTTCTGTGTTAACACAGCTTTCAGGTGCCAAGAAAGTGCAGCAACTTCTCACCCAGCCAGACATTATCAAGAGTGTGCTTCCAAAATTGGCTGATGCCGAGCTTGAAAAATTGGTGTCCACTTTTGTGAAAATATACCCCCTTGACAAGTCAGAAGAGGGAGTTTATGCCAAGAAAGAAGCATTGGAATCTCCGGGCAAGTACGTTTTGAAGCCTCAGAGAGAGGGAGGTGGTAACAATATCTACAAGGAGGATATTCCTGGTTTTTTGTCAAAGTTGAATGAAAGCGAATGGGGAGCGTATATATTGATGGAGCTCATCAAGCCTGCGAACCATGAGAATGTGATCTTGAGACAAGGCGAGATCATTAGTGACAAGATAATATCAGAGTTGGGCACTTTTGGCACGGCGTTGTTTAACGAGGATAGCGGAGACATTTATGAGAACGACTATGCCGGGTGGTTGCTCCGGTCCAAGGTGAGCTCCAGTGATGAGGGAGGAGTCGCAGCCGGCTTTGGATGTGTAGACAGTGTCTACTTGTTCTGAATCTTTACTTCTTTTTCAATATCGATGGCCCATATTGCCGCACCAATGTTGTTTGTGAACATGAAAAACACACTAAAAATAGGAATGGACTCTAGAAGGTTGGCCGCGATCCCAAATCCCATGTAATGGCCTCTTTTGGAGTTGTATATCGACCGGATTTGTCGTTTATCGTATCCTTTCAACACAAAGTATCTCAGGTGGCACCGCAAGCCCTTGGAGGGAGCTTGGAGAATAATCACCAAAGGCACTCCAATGAGAGGAATGGACCCGATCGCTAGCATAACAAAAGTCTTGAAGAGTATAAATGGAACAATGAGAATTTTGGGTATTTCAAGGATCTTTTGGCCAAATTTCACCAAAAACGGAACATTTTGCAACCGCCGTAATTTTCCAAGTAACACAACATCGTCGGTATATTCACGAGAAAGAACAGCATCAAATGCCACTTTATGGATTTCAGGCATCAACACCACCACCACTATAAACCCAGCGACCATACCACTTTGTTGTAACACCGAAAACCACGCAGTTACAATCCCGCCGGGACCATAGAGAAAACATGCCAAGACTGCTTGAACAGGATAGAACATGATATACATCATCATATAGATCAAAAGGGTAATTGCGAGTTGTGGGGCCAAGATACTAAGGTAAAATGGCCAAATATCGGGATGAATTGCAAAATAGTATATTCCCTTAGTTAGTTTTAGACCACCCTCTTCGAGTAATATTACTTACATAAAACGGGTACAAGTAGGTCTTTGACGATATTACTTGTCCGGGGATTGTTAAAGGTCTCAATAAGAAAAGAATGACCTTTCTTGCCAAGTTTTTAAAAATAGGTCTCATTGTAATGGTGATATAACACAAATGGGTGCAAAAAAGAAAAGTTATGGACGAGTCCGGAGTCGAACCGGAGACCTTTCGCATGCTAAGCGAACGCGCTACCAACTACGCCACACGCCCTGTACGTGGAGGAAAAAGGTCTGTGCACCCACATAGCACTGCGTGCGCGAACGCGGCTGTAAACCACATTCGAAGATGTCGATTCACTGAATGAATAAATGATAGATTTGAGTCAAAGTCGATTTGGATTGCGTGAATGCTCAATGGACCAAATAGATAAACCAATATGGCAGGACATTTGAAAGTTTACCGATCTGCAAAATTGCAAAATTTTGAATATTCACCAGTTATATCTCAATTCTTTGTAAATGGTTCTGAATCGATTCCAAAATTCTCATCTCCAAGCTTACGCTCGAACTTATACCCTAGCTCCATAACTGCTCAATAAGTAAAGGTCCTTGCAGGTAAAGGCCTTCTGCATTTGTTTCGGGGCAAAAAAAAAGAATGGTCCCTGGCGGGATCGAACCGCCGATCTTGGCGTTATTAGCACCACGCCTTAACCAACTGGGCCAAGGGACCTCTGTGGTGGCAGGAAGCGCGGCGCAGATCTGTTCATGGCATATCTGACAAATGGAGCCGCATACCTGGGTGGACCTATAAGCCCCACGATAAAAACCCACCGCTGTGGCACTTTGTCATATTTCAATTTCCATGTCATTATCTCCTTCTACGTTAGCTCAATGGTCGTCTGCGTTGGACTCCGACCTCAACACCCAATTGGCCGCTTCGGTGCTTAGAACCTTCAATGCGGAAGAAGCACTTATTAACCGAGACTCTGTGGTCAAGAACACCACCAAGGCTTTCAATACCAAGATTGACGCCGAAGTGGGTCCAGTTACCAACCAAAAGTCGAGTGGACGTTGTTGGTTGTTTGCTGCTACCAACACTTTGAGGGTGAAAGTTGCAGCCAAGTACAAGTTGAAGGAGTTCCAATTGTCACAAGCGTACCTTTTCTTTTACGACAAGTTGGAAAAGTCCAATTTTTTCTTGGACCAGATCATCGAGCTGTACGAAGCAGACATTGACTCGCGGTTGGTCCAGCATCTCTTGTCTGATCCTATCAGCGATGGAGGTCAATTCGATATGTTTGTGAATGTGGTGGAGAAATATGGCCTTATTCCCCACGAATTGTATCCTGATGCTTACTCTGCCACGGCTTCAAGAACTTTGAACTTTTTGGTGTTGACCAAGCTTCGTGAGTTTGCCGAAGTGTTGAGAGAAGCTCTCAAGGTTGGCAAGGATGTTACCCAACTCAAAGAGTCGATGCAAAAGGAAGTGTACAGGTTACTTGTGGTGTTTTTGGGCAAACCTCCTGCAGTCGATGCCGAATTCGTTTGGGAGTATACCGACAAAGACGACAAGTTTAAGAGTTTGAAGGCCACCCCACTTTCTTTCTACAAGGATGTTGTCGGCGTCGACACCACCGCGTTGGTATCAGTCTTGAATGACCCCAGAAACAAATACAATGCCAACATTACCATCGATAAGTTGGGAAACGTCGTTGGTGGAAAGACCGTAACGTACTTGAACGTGGATATCGACAGTCTCTCCGACTATGCTGTGAAGCGGATCCAGTCGAACCAGCCGGTATTCTTTGGAACCCATACTCCAATCTACATGGATAAGAAGCGAGGAATCATGGATGAGAGTCTTTTCAACTACAAATTGATCGACTTTGAAGCGTCTCAAAACAAGGCCAGTCGTATCCGGTACAAGCAATCGCTTATGACCCATGCCATGACGCTTACGGCGGTGCATTTGGACGCCAAGGGTAAACCAGTAAGATGGAGAGTGGAAAATTCGTGGGGTAAAGAATCGGGTCAAGAAGGCTACTACGTTATGGACCATGAGTACTTCAAACAGTACGTTTACCAGGTTGTTGTTGAAAGACTGCTGTTGTCCAAGGACCATCAAAAGATATTGAAGGACACAAAGAACACTATTGTGCTTCCCCCATGGGACCCTATGGGTGCATTGGCGGTGTTCAAGGACACTCATTACCCGGCGATGATGTAAAGTGAAAAGTCGATGCGAAATGTTTTTTAGATACTTAGAATGTAAGTAAAATGATGAAAAACCTTCACAGACCTGTACTGATCACTGACGTGCAGAAAACCAATTGCCTATTCTGAGTTACTAACAATTAGAAGATGCAAACGAACAGGAAAGAGGAAAGCGAAAAACGAAAAATCGTCGATGCTCAAGCCACAGTGACTTGAGCGACTTGATTGACGATCAAATGACAGAAGATGTCGTTTCTGTAGTTGTAGGCCTAGGTAAACCAGTAGGAGCGAGCTTACGTGAAATCTTGCCAATAGCAATTTTGCAATTGCAAATTTTCACTCATCGCAAGAAGAGAAAGAGGACAGATGAGGGAACCT
The DNA here is from genome assembly GCA_030573695.1 of Meyerozyma carpophila. NCBI lineage: Eukaryota > Fungi > Ascomycota > Pichiomycetes > Serinales > Debaryomycetaceae > Meyerozyma > Meyerozyma carpophila. Next base: position 282,429 of record JAJMDS010000003.1, on the reverse strand, counting down.
TAAAAAGCCCGTGAGCGTACCTGGGTGAGCATAACAGTCTAACCGTAATTGCTGCTTCCCTTTGCTTTTCTGCTCTTTGCTTCTTGCTTATTTATGCTTACTCTACATTGTTTATGCCTTTCTTTATTACAGCGCTTATTTCTTAGCAGTCAATCTTCTCAAGTAGAAGGCCAACTCTTCACCTTCCAAAATGTAACCATCACATCTACCGGATTGTCCTGGTCTAGAAGAGATGGCAGCGTACAATCTACCAGCAGTAAATTGGGACTCGACAGCTGGTTCAATGGCAGCAGCACCAGATCTCGAAGCCAATTTTCTCTCGACCTTTCTGGACTTCTTGACCTCCTCCTCAGCAGCAGGTTGGTTCTTCTTCTTACCCAAAGTTTGACCGTAGTGAGTCTCGAACCATTGCTTGAATGGAGTAGCATCGATTTGAACAATGGCAGCCTTGGTCAAGGTGTTGGTTCTAACCAATTCGTTGTTGGAAGGGTGGTACACCACACCAGCAATTCTGGTCTTTCTGGAAACACCCTCGGAACCCCATGAAAAGTTACCGGTATCGAGTCTCAAAGCTCTGAATTTTTGGTTACCACCTCTGGTTCTAACAGAGTGGATTCTCTTAGCACCGATCTTGGTATTGGCAGGTTGTCTTCCCAACTCGAACTTTCTCTTCTTTCTGAACTGGGCTCTCTTGGCACCAGTGGCCGAACGTTTGTGACGAGAGTCTCTGGAAATACCCATGATGAATTAGTTGAATTCAGGTAGATTGAAAAAGTTATGCGAACGAAATTTTTTTCGAGGACGAGCCGGTGCACGTGCGAGGGCTGAGCCCGCACTTCCCAGGTAGTGCAAGGCATATACGGTGTACTGGTGGATGGCACTACTACAGATTGGTGCACCGGTGTGGTGCACCGCGGTCACGCGTTAAATCCATCTTATCGCGATGACCATGCCAAATTTTCATGCTGGAAACGGTTACTATCTATGATGAAATCGAAATTGACGATTTCACCTACGATCCTACCACCCAGCTCTTACAGTATCCATGCCCATGTGGGGACCGGTTTGCCATAACGCTCGATGATCTTTTAGACGGAGAGGACATTGCGGTTTGTCCATCTTGTTCGTTGATGGTTCGAGTGATTTTTGACGAAGACGATTTGAAGCAGTTTCTGCAGGACCCTTGATAAATTGCGCTTAACGCCCTCAGGATGGTAAAATGCGCGATGACATAAGCATATAACCGGGCGCTTCGGCAAAAGCCGAGCCGGCTAAAGTTGCCGGCAGCCCCGGCAGCAGGTGGCCGTTTTGTTCCTAATTAGGTCAAGTTTCCGCAATTGGTAAAAAAACGACAGGACGCCTAAGCAAGGAAGCAGAAAATAAACTATGGAAGTCTACACAACGTGAAACGCTTCGGTCAACGGTGATCTGCCGGCTCAAGTTGCCGTTATCGTGGATATGGCTGTATAAATCGGAGAAAAACATTTGCATAATGCAGTTGAAATTTCTAACAAAGCATGCCGTGCATAACGTTGAATGAGACCAAACCGTTTCCCAATTTAGTAGTGTTACCGATTAAAACTGATAGGTTGAGGGGAAAAAGGGGATTTAATTATAGTATTTTCATGCACGACCACGTAAGAGCCGAACCGGTTCTGGCCTACAATCTGCACACTTGTGCATGTCGGCGCCATATCGAAATCTGTGCGAAATAAAAAAAAAAAAAATACTGACATGGAACAATTAGATCGGGTAAGTCGGGAACAAGTATAGGGATGGTAAACTATTGAAGTAATAAAATGTATGTCTTAAATCCGATACCAATATATCAAGAATATAAAAATGATATAAGATAGGTATTAATTATCAAACGTGGTCGCGGAGTTATCCAGCGCATACACATTTACAATGGGCAACAATAAGCGAAGATTGAAAGATCTAATGCAGGCGCGGTTGGATATATGTAATTGTCTGGTGCGACCGATAGTTTATTATGCTGTCAGTGAAGTGCGCGATGTGAATCTGCAGTCTTGGACGTGGGTAGTACTTAGTTGCCGTGCATTTTTTTTCCAATGTGGAATTGCGCCGCGTCGTTTGCTGCGCGACGCCTTCCGTCATTGGCGATCATCGGCATCCTCCGATGGTAGTAATGGCTCGTATATGGACATAGTAAAACTTTATAGACCAATTGACAAGTGCGGATCAACTAGTAAAGGTAGGTAATCATAAATACCAGCACAGAGCCGCAGTTACGTGATCGATGGTTTGCGCCGATGGTACCGGTTCACATCCTGGTTAACTGCCGGTGAGTCCGTGATAATAGAATTTTTTTTTCTGGGAGCAACGGCGTGCAGCGGCTTGCAGCAGATAAATCGACCCTGGCACGCAGTAGAATGATATTTAATTGCATGAACGGCTCGAATTAACCAAATCTCTCGTTTTGGTGCCGCTTCGTTATTTTTTATTTTAATCTGGTAACCAGGCGATCATATCTGGTGTTGTATCATATCTTTTATTCTTCCCCAGCGCGCTCACACGCCGCTGGTAATTGATTTTTCCGGTGACCAAAGCAGCAGGCTGCAATCGGGTCCCAACGGTTACAAGTTGTCGGTTCCGTGGCTATAATGCATAATAACGACGGCAAGGAGAGTCCGCCCGGTTCTTCTACCGATGCCAATAACAGAAGAGGACCTTGGTCGCCCGAGGAGGATCGTCAATTACTCGAACTAGTGTCAGTATTTGGGCCTTCCAACTGGGTTCGTATATCCAATTCCTTGGCTACAAGAACTCCCAAGCAGTGTCGAGAACGATACCACCAGAATCTCAAACCGTCATTAAATCGGTCCCCAATCACTGCCGAGGAAGGTGCGCTTATTGAGAGTTTGGTGGCCAAACATGGCAAAAAGTGGGCCGAGATTGCCCGACATTTGAATGGCAGATCCGACAATGCTGTCAAGAACTGGTGGAATGGCGGCGCCAGCAGACGACGGCGGCAAAGCACCCAGGAAGGGCAGACTGTGTTTGTGGGCCAGGAGAGCCACCCAAACCAACCGAACCAACCGAACCAACCGAACCAAGCAAACCAAGCAAACCAAGCAAACCAAATAAATCAAATATCGAGCCATCCAAACCAATTTCCAAACCAGCCAAACCAACCAAGCCAATTAAACCAGCCTCCGTCGCAACTCCCGTCGCAACTCCCATCCCAACCTCCGTCTCAGCTCCCAAGCCAGTCCCACCCCGGCCACAAACAGCTCCACCAAAACCAATTCCAGCAGCCCATGCTCCATCTTCCCCAGCCCCACATCTCCCAACAGCCATTGCAGCCCCTCCAGCCATTGCTGCACTTGCCAGCATCGTTTGCCGCTCCCAAACCCCAGTCATCCCATCCGTCTCCTTCGCCGTACCCGCTTCCCAACGTGCCCCATATTGCCTTCAACACCCAAATGTTCGGACCTCATTCCAACTACCTGCGCGACTACCAGGATCCGTTCTCCAGACCGCCCAATTTCCGCCTGGCGTCGTTTGACCAGGAAAACTTCAAGTCGTCGTTTCCGCCGCCTACAATCCACCCGTCAAAACGACGTCTATTGGACGACAATCCAAGACGCCATTCCACCACCTCCACGCCCGCAGATTCGTCTTCCCAGGGCCCCCATTCCACCTCTCCCAGCGGCACCATTCTGCCGTACCACTCACCGCTTCTTCTTAGCCATGCCAGCAGAAACAACTCGGTATCTCATGAATTTTACCTTAATAGCTCCGGCCCGGCTCTGATGACGGTATCGCGCCGGTCGTCAATTGCCCCGGAATGGTTCCCCAACCCGATCAAAGACGATAAGGCCCACAAGCGCAACGCATCGCAGAACTCGTATTCGCCGTCGCTTACTCCGGTAAGCCGGTTTTCCGTATCTAGTACGGTGTCGAACGCTACCTCGCCCAACGTGGCTCCGGCGCCAGCTCCGCCCGCAGGCACCGCCAGTCCGTCTGCCCGCAAGGACAAAACCAGACTCTCGGTGTCTAGCCTAATTGAGTAAATCTACTAAAGAGCCTACTACAGGTACCTAGTTAAATTTGGTGTAATTGTTCCTGTAGCGCGCGTATAATTTTATCACCAAATTATTCACTCTCCTCTCATGATCCCATTGCCCGTAATTGCCAAAGACGTCGTGGTGTTTGACGTCGCCCACATACGCAAACTACGACTGTTGGGCATCGTAGGAGTGCTTTCTGGCACCCTTTCCGCAGCGCCTCAACAAAATCTTCTTCTCGGCGTCCCATTAAGACTTTCCATATTCGACGCTATTTGGCTCGTCAGAAACGACCATGCCTTTTTATACGACTCTGCTGCCTACCACCAAGGACTAAACACCACAACCAACCCCGTAGACTCCTCAATTGACTCCGCAAACAATCCCAAAAACAGTCCCAACTTCATAACGACTCCGTCCACCTCATCGGCACCCGGACCACCTCCACTCGAATACCAAATAACCATCGACGAATTCATGCCCAAAGACACCAAAACTGCCCAGCTTTATAAAGTTTACAGTTCTCTTCGCAGTCGAGGGTACTGGGTTCTGCCAGGATTGAGATTCGGAGGAGATTTTGTCGCCTACCCTGGTGACCCACTCTTGTTCCATTCTCACCTAATTGTGTCCCATGCCGACACCATCGCCAACCAGGATCTTGTCCATCGGGGCCGGTTGGCCACAGGGGTTAAGAAGTTGTGGTGTGTGGTGGACAGCACGGAAAAGGCATATAGCATAGAGTGGGCCGGGTTTGGTTAATAAATTACCATCACTAAATAACGTATTCATAAGACATTAGCATCAACAATTCGGTTCAGTGAACTTTGATCTTGTCAAAGGTCGCAAACACTCGTTCTCTGGCAGAATCACTGAGAAGCCTGAGCTGGTGTCCAAGCGAGCAGCCAGCAAAACCGTCCAAGAACGCTTTCAGCTTGGCGTGGTGTACGCCATGAATCTTGTTGTGGCCCTTCAGCTTGTGGACGTCCTTTTTCTTGGCCTCTTTACTGTTGTGCTTACCGTGGACCTTCTTGTGCTGCTTGTGTTCCTTCCGGCCCTTCTGCACGCCCTTCTGATTGTCCTCCTTGGGCGTGTCGAGCAGGTGTTTCTCGTGCGACTCTTTGTCCGCGACCACAGTGCCGTTGACAACGTCCACCTTTCTCTTGTACTTTCTCTCACCGTCGACCTTCATCTTGTACTTGGTGGTCAAAGAGCCCGTTCCGTGGTTTCCTTGGTTCGACAAGAAATACTTGGACAGACCGTTCTGGGCCGAGGAAACCTCCAAGTGCATTGTTGGGCTAGTCACATCAACAGCCCGCACAAGCTCGAGCTTGACATCATACTCGATATTGACGTCGCCTGGCACCACCGAGTGGTTCTTTTCGTTCGAATTGAGCACGAGCGGGTAGCTGTAACTTGTATCCAATTTGTAGAGCTGGTCGTTGTCCGTGGCTATGGTGACATTCTTCGACGAGTGTCCAACATGTACCACCAGTTGCACGCTGCCAAAGTGCAGATAATGCTGAACATTGGCAATCTCGCCCTTGGTAAGGGAAGTCACTGTGGTCTTGATCTCTTGGTCATTTTCTAAAACGAACGTAAGGTTACTGGTGAGCTCGGTGTTCAAGATACTGGTGATCACCTGTTGAATCGTTCCTGAGAAAGGTGGTGCAAGACTAACCACAGTGGCACGAGCCTTGTCGTTGATCTTCACAATGTCTCCCGACGACTCAACAACGTCACCGTTTTCCCATGACAACAAGTTGGCCGAGGTAATCCAATTCTCACCGATTTGTGAATGTTCTGGTAAAAATGGACGGTCCAGCTCGTCAATGCCGTTGCTGATTTCAATCTCCAAGATACGGTCAGCGACCGCCTGGTGTTCCCACAAGAGCGGCAAGAGCCCGGTAACGTCTAAATCTATGGTGGGCAAGTCGAACGCACGGGTAGCAACGACTCTGCTCCACAAAGCAGGTGAGATACCACCGCTAAACACAATTGGGTCCGGTGTCTGGGTAGCAATCTTCTCGCCGTTGAAATTAACGTTGACAAACCGAGTGGGTCCGTGACCCTGTAAAGTGTTTCCCTGTTCGTCGAATCTGTGGGCGTATTTGTCCAAAACGTTGGCATACCAAAACTCTTCAGCAGCATTTCCCGACGTTAAAATCAGCAACCGGAGCCTGGTGGTGTTTTGCGGAACCGTGGGCAACTGGACACGGATTTTGTCTGAGGGAAGATAGACCACCAGCGGTTTATGAGGGCGAGAGGGAAGAATGGCATGGACCCTGGACGCCGGTTTGTGGGTCGAAAAGATCGAAGCTTTCAGCTGGGCCTCCGGGTCCGACTCATCGGCTTCGCCATGAGAGTCGTACAACTGGATGGACAACTGAACATGGAACAGACCAGTCAATCTCCCGGTCAAAATGTTGGGCAAGTCAAACAAAATGGCAGCTGGGTTTTTGAACAACTCGGTGTACACCGACACGTCCTTGGTAGCAAACGACACGATCGAGCGGCCACCCGGCTCGGCAGTGGATGTTCTCCAGATTTCCACCCCGTCTACGAACAAGTTTGCCAACCGGTCGTATTGAACTCCCGATGACGTTGTGCGAAGAGTCAACACCACTTTGTCGAACGAAACGTTGGCAGGGGGAACAAACTTGGTTTCAGCTGGGTTTCCCCACGAATTTCCAAACGTGTGGTTGATTAAAAGAGACTCGTATACCGGAGATCCGTACCATTTGGGTGGCACAAAAGGGTACCCCACCTCAATAACTTCAACAGATTCGTTGCTCGAAACACCAGAAAACTCCTCCGAAAACCCCTTCCACGTCTCATCCACCAAACTTGCCACCGACACAGTCTTGGGCAAATGTACACATCCATGAGGAGAAGGCGAGGTGAAAAACATCGATAACGTTGAAGGATACTGAACAAGATAAACCATGGTTCCAATGATCAAACCGAAAAAAACCGACAATATTCTATCCCGGCGCTTTGTTGAGCCACTCAAAGACACCTTACGCTCCTGGGTTTCAAGATCCGGGTTCCCGAGCATCGCATCCCCTTCTTCAGGGTTGAACTTTTCATCGTAATAGGACGACTTTTCCTTGCCGCATATTGTGGAGGGTGCTTCGTTGTCGGCCATGGGAACGCGTGCCCGGCCGTGGACGATCATATTCCAAACCGAATATTCCCGAGCTAAATCCCCCATGTTTGGTTACGACGTAATTAAACGAAAGATATCTGTGAGATATATATACAGGCTTAAAATATCCTGCGTTGGGAGCGCGAAACCACCTGCAGGGCCTGGGCCGGGCTATGCATTCTATATAACCACGCCCACAAATTGCGCCTCCAAGTATTGCTGTTCTTCGATGTAGTGTAGCGTTCGGTCGTAGTAGGCGCGGATGCTATAGTACAACTGTCTCTCGTTGCCGTCAACCCCGTCGTCTGCTAAATTATCAAGATTGGTTCGGATCAATTCGATAAGTCCGTTGATATACCGCAGGTCAACCAACTCGTTTCCGTAGATATGAAACTCTAGACACCGGTTCAACACCTCCACAAAGAGGCGCACGGAAAGATATGGGTCCATGCACGAATCGGCAATTCTGAGCGCTTTTTGAAGGCATTCGAGCACCCGTTTGGGGTCCCGATAAAGCTTTGGTTTGTCTGACTTTGCATCGTCTGTAGTGTGGCCCTTCTTTTCGTCTTCTTTCTTGTCCTCATCTTTCTTTTCGTCTTCTTTCTTGTCGTCTTCTTGCTTTTCATCTTCTTTATCCTCCTTGCTCTCATCCTCAGTAGTCTCGCTCGCCAGTGTTAGCAACTCACACCACCACCAAAGGTGCCCACACAAGTACACCAGACGACACTGATCCTGCTTCTTCAAGAGCCTCGAACCATACATGGTATTTTTTGTGATCAAAGACTCGTAGTTTTCCCTGCTAAAGTGACGCAGTGACGCTAGCTTGTTGGCTATCATCACTACCAGCTGATACGAAACGGACCCTCCCATGGAATCATGAGCATTTAACCCAGTTCCCCGGCCCATCGATAAGCTCTCCTCGTACACAGTGAATGCTTGGGTGAAAAACTCATATGCAATCTTCTCCTGGTTCATTTGGTCGGCCACGGAAGCCGCATTGACATTGAGCTTCAAGGCAAGCTCGGCATTATACTCAGCATGATGCTGGTACAATTCGTCTATCACCATGGCAACATTCTTGAAGTTGCTGGTTAAAACTAGTTCCTTGTTTTCGTCGTCATCATTCTTTTTCGCCAACCCTAACCGAAGCTTCATCAAAATCCGCTGCACCAAAGTGGGATAGGTATACACGATGTTTTTAAGGTTTTTGTTCAAGTATTTCTTCCGCAAATACAATAGGTTGGACACCGCCTTCAAGTGATCAATTCCATCAACAAAATGTATGATTTTGCACAATTTTTCTTGAACGTCCAAAAATGCTTGCGAAACCATAGTATCTTCTCCCACTTTAATGGAAAGAGTAACCCCCAAGTCTTTGGCGGTATTCACTTCGGATCCTGTTTCAACAACCAAAACCTGAAGGTATTTGAATATGGCATCAATTTCGTCGCTGCTTCGATAAGTAGTGTTCTTGGAGAGCAATAGCTTATCCAAAATTTCCACTCCAAGCTGCCGTTTGAGCTGCGTTGAAGTTATATTTTCAAAAAGTTCATGGAAAAATGGAAGCAGCAAGAGTTCGATGACCAGTGGAAAAAATCGAACTGGGGCAGTCATCAAGTCAACCCAGAGACACTCTTCGTCAGCAGCGTCCTTTTTTATGAGTTTTTGCGACGCATACTGGAAGATTTGATTCAAATTGTCGTAATTCTCAGGATCAAACGTGAGAGAAAGTTTGATGAACACCTGCAAAAGCTGTGAATGTTCCTCGGAAGGAATCTCAGGGTCCAGGTCTACTAGCTGAAGGTAGAAGTCCCAGAATGTTTCAAAGAGACTTGCCAGTTTCATATCCTCTGACGAGCCATTGATGAGTCGATCTATCAACGACGTCACCAACTCGGACTTGCGTAGATGAGGATGCAATCTAACAAACACATCGTTGAGAAGCGGCTGCAAAGTAGCCAAATGCATTTCGTCAGGGAAAATTTGGATGAGAACATCAACAAGATAACCTTGAGCAAGGAGATCACGACACTGAATGATCTGGTCGGTTATAACCGGGAAAATCGTGTCTTTGTACAACTTCACCCCGGACACAGACCCGGTGTGGCTATCGGTATACTCGTCTAATACCTGTGACAATCGAACCAAGTTCAGGCCCACCAAAATTCGAAGCTCTTTTCGTTCCCGATGACGCAATTCTCTTTCCGACGAGTGGCCCTGGTGCTGGAGACGAACCCATAGTTTGTTCATCTCGATGAAATTCAGCACCAAGAAGCTCACAGTTTCATTAAAGTCCTTTTCTGATGACATTGGAAGTAGATTTTTGATTCTTTGCGACAAGTAGTACCGCAAAAACAACCCTCGAATGGGGTGCTGGACTCCCCTACACATCTCAATCATATCCTTCATGAGCTCCTTTGTTGGCGCATCGGGTGTGCTCATATAAGTGGTGCCAATGGCTATCATCATATAAAGACGAGGAACTATGTTGCCGGAGTACTGGACAAGTTCGTAAAGGTCGGCCAAAAACGACGAAGAACCTTCCAGTCTTTTTGATTTGTTATTGTGTGACACTAACAAGTACTCGGAGAGCATTTCCAATGCATCGAATACAAGCATGTAAATCTCATAGTATTCTTTGGGAGTGAGTTGGTTTGTTCGAAGTTCATTTAAAAAGTTCAGACAATGTTTTAAAGCCTGGAGAAGATTCCCATCGTTTAGGCATTGCTTCATTAGGCTGGTTTGGTGACGAATGCTGCTAATGCATCCTTTAAGTGCCTCTGCCGTCATGGGTCTGGTATACACGGAAGTTGGTGACACGGAAGATAAGGTGGTGGGATGTGGGGTGTATGGGTGTATGGGTGTGGTATACCGTCTATGGCGAGGCACTGTTCATGAGCCACAATTGAGCGAATGATTTAGATGCGAATTACAACAAAAATTGGCAGAAAATAGTAGCGAATTTGTGAAGCAAGCTTAGTTCAAAAGCTTGGTGTTTAGTCGTATTTTTATCATATTTACATTTTCCATGTTTTTCACAAATGGCTGCAAATTGCAGCATATACATTCAGCATGTCTCGTTAACCTAAAAATCCTTCCAAATCATGCATAACCATAGCAGCTATGGCCGCGGAAAGAAGCGTGGCAATCATGCCCAGGAACAAAGCGGAAATGATGAGAGAAGAGATATCTTTTGCTCGGGAATTGTTGGTCAAGGTATTCAAAACTCCCAAGGTAATACCCACCGAACCAAGATTGGCAAACCCACACAATGCGTATGTTGCAATAAGTGTTCCTCTCTTTGACATCTCCTTGTAAGGGCTCTCGGTCATCAATAAATTGTAAGCAACAAATTCGTTCTGGATGAACTTGGTGGCTATCAACTTCGACACATGAAAGATTTCATCACGAGGAGTCCCCAATAAGAAAGCCACTGGATAAAGGATGTAGGAGCCAATCATTTCGAGACTAAAGTGGTTGATATTCCAGTAATTTCCAAACCATGTTAAAATGCCATTGATCAAGGCAACAAGCCCAATGATACACATACATTGAATCAACATGGTTCCAGCAATTTTAAGACCGAGAGTTGCACCCTCAGAAAACGCTTGCAAAACGTTATGAGGCCGTTCTTCATGTTCGCCTCTTTCAGGAAAGTGAACCTTACCACTGGTCAACGGCACCTCCGTTTCCGGGTGCCGTAATTTGGACACTGCGATCGAGGCTGGAATAGACATGACACATGAACTAACAAGGGCCTGTGGATTCAATCCCAATCCAATGTACCCTACCAAAACTGCACCGGAAATTGTCGAGAATCCCGAAGTCATAATTTGATGAAGTTCACCTTTGGTCAAGTAAGGCATGAATTCCTTGATAAGAATGGCACTTTCACCAATACCAATGAAGGGAGATGCAGCGGCCGTGATGGCCTCTGCTCCCAGCACTCTCAAAGACCAGAAGAAAAAGTGAGCAAACTTGACGATAGCCCATTGAACAATGCCGAAATAGTACAAGATGTGAACAAAAGCCACGAAAAAGGCCACCGCCGGAAGCACCGTGAAGAAGAACATTCCGAACTGGGACACCTCTGTATTGGTCAAAAATGCCACACCATCTTTGGCAAAACCCAAAAGCTCACGAGCCAAGGTGGAGATAAAGTTGAACACATCAAAACCACATTTGGTCCGCAACACAAATAACGCAACGACGAATTGCATCAAGATGCCGCCGATAACACTATTCCATTGGATTTTGTTTCGCTTGTTGGAACTCAACCAGAGACAGAAGATCGCAACCACCACGCCGAAAAACGACACCGCCCGGTCTTCACGCTTGGAATAACTCGTTTCAGTTGGAACAAATGTGCCAAGCAAAATCAGCGCAAGCGTAATCATCGCACCAACCAACAATCTTCTGGGCCTGGTAACCAAAAGCTTGGAGTAGATGATATCGGTGGCATAGTTCCATACAACTTGCGCCTGGCGAAGCATCCAGGGCAATATTTTGAAGTTCCACGAGATCAACCGCACCATAATCATGCCCCAAAGAACCGTTGGAATCAACCACTGGTGACGATGCTTTTTCTGGATGACAATCGATAACCACCAAGCCGTAAAAAAACACCCCACTATTACTTGCAATACCTGTTTCCAGTATGGGTAGCGGATCTTCATGCGTCTTATCCAGCTGCCCAAGTTTTGAGTGCTAGTTTCGCTAACGGTCTCTTCTTCAATATCGAGAGCATCACCAACTTTTTCCTCCTCTTGCTTGTTCACATTCTCTGGACGCAACAGCTGCGTAGGAGCTACTTGCAGATCCATTATTGTTCGGACACGAGGCGTTATGCGGGCTATATATTATCAGAATCCCCTCGCAAGAAATTCAGATCTTACCCCAGTTCGGAATCTGAAATTTTTTTTGTGCGGCATCAATGATGCCGTGCAACAGATAACAGCATGCCAAGAAAATAATCTGGCGAATTTATTTGGCAAATTTATGATAATGAAAAGTTGAGCCAAGAGGTAACGCCGGACACACACCGAGGTATATTCGCCAGGTATCTGTTACGAGACATAGTATTATTTGCGACTGATTCAGCCATTTCAGAGCCGTTGCACTCCGTTTTGACGTATGCACCGAAGCCTTATATACAGTACAAGAACACTACCCGTCTTCCTTGTACTTATCTTTGTTTTCTATGAGGTAGCGATCGTCAATCTCGTTACTAAGGCCCATGAGTACTTTCAGTAGGGCTTCAGTAGTGCCGATGATGGGCCGCATCAAAAGTATTGGCGACGACTTTGCAATTGCAGCCAAAGAGTCTGGCACATTGTCCGCACTCGCAATTTCCTCTTTGAGCTTGGTTAAGGTGTTACCCGTTGCGCCAAGATTTCGTCCCATACTTTGATAAGCCTTACGAATGCCTTCTCTGGAGGTGACAGGCTGGTTGGAGTACAAACTGGTCAACTTTTCTTCCGCTCCACCAACCACCTCGGTGTCGCTATCAAGGGCCTCATCTCCTGCCAATTCGTCTTCAACTGAAGCGTAAAGCCCACTATCTCCGATGTCGTAATCGACTAATGCATCATGAAGTACATCGGGATCAAAGCCTCCACTCTCATCAATCTCTGCAAACAGATACGATCTCGGTTGCTTATGCATATCTTTATCTGTGGTTGCCCTCTTCTGTAGGAGTTGCGATTTGGCCATGAGATCAGAAGCTGCCTTCTTAGTGGTCACTGCGTACAAAAATTTTCCCTCGTCCTCATCCACGGACGCCAGTCGCTGGCGTGTGTTTCTGGCCAGAGCTCCTTGTCCTCCCAAATACTGCTCTGACTGCTCAAGCAATACCTGCGTCCCAGACGACAATTTTGCTCCCAATCTTAAAAGCTCAGCGGTGGTGGATTTTGCAAACGCAAAAGTGCCCTTGCGTACACTATTAGCAAGCCTACCATCCTTTTTGTACTCGGCAATGGGAATTGCAACAAGGTCCTTGAAACTTCCACCCAAACTGACGAAAGATTTAAGCGGTGAAATTCCCGATAAGAGTCCTGCTAATTGCGTTTGCTGAATCACAGGTCCCCATACGCGGCCCAACGCCATTCCCAATTTGGGGATTCCAGGGATGCCGTACAATACGGTCCGTGGTAATTCCAAGTCAGATCCATCGAGCACAAATATGTTCATGAACTCAGACGCTTTTCCAGAACGCATGCCAGTGTAGTCGATGCTTTTCGGCTTGTAATCTAGTTTCAAGCGAACCTGGCCAAGCGAAAACCTTTGGATGTAAAGAATCTCGTCAGGAGGAAGGTCAAACCGGACATCACGAAAGTCGAGAAAACGGTTCAAAAAATCAAGGGTATCCTGATCTATGTACATCCTCAACGGAAGAACTTCCAAATCGATCATGGCTTCGGTAGCGATGAGTGACGGATCTGGTCGAACATTCACCAACTTCAATCGAGCCATATGCGTTCCCTGTTCACGTTTTCCGAGGATGTTCATATAGGTCAAAAACTTGTTCCAGGTGGAAGATGGAACATTATCAACTATGTTACAGGTGTCCAATTTGAGGTCAATAGAGTTCATGAGTTCATACGACCGAGTCAGTTTGAATGGCTCGGTATTGGGGTCTCGGGTTGAGAATACTTTGACATCCGCCGAAACATTAAGAACCTCAACCATCATTTTGTGTTGGGTTGACCGTCTTAGATGAAGATTCTGGTATGCCTTAAGCGAGCTTTTGGGTGCCGTCTTTAAGGCGTCTGTCAGCACCTGATCATTGATTCTCGCAGCTAGATCATTGACATTGCCATCGGTGGGAACCGACAAATGGATTGATTTGTACAATGTTTCCTCAATAACGTCACCGGAATTCGTACCAGCTTCGAAAGTGACTTTGGGATCTTGGTCTGTCAGCTTGGAAGCCGAGGAACTTGGCGCCGAAGGGTTTTGGCCGGCCTCAGATCTATCCAACTCTTGTTCAACTCGACGTATGGCACTCTTGATTCCTTTTCGAGTCAGTTTCCAGTCATAACCATCATAGAGGTAAATCACGGCTTTTCCAAGATTCAATATCAAGTCCATCTTGCTGGACTCCGAGGTCTCCTTCTTCGCAGAAGAAGCAAAATGATCCTCCTGGATCGAGATACCAGAAGAGAAATCCGAGTCGGCGAGCTCCAACGAGCCAACGGCCTGGTCGAGTTGCAGTACTTCGTCATCAACTGACGTCGTGGATGTCAGCATGAACTTCTCCTCAATCATCGATAATAAGTTGATAGTTTCGTCCACCGTAACTTTACATTTTTCATGTTCTTGTAAAGATATTGGATCAGTCATATCGTTTAACAGCTGCGTTAGCGTATGCGCTGAATCTGCACACACTTCAAGGTGGAGCTCGTCGGCATTGACTTTGATTTCGAGCTTGGTGTCACGGTTCAGATTCTCAGCTGATGATACTCCCACATGCAAACTAGTAATTGTTCCAAGTGGAATGTAACCAATGTCTGAAAAATACTCAAGAGGTCCTGGCTCTGAATGGTACCCTTTCAGGCTGGAATGGAACTTCCGTCGGTTACTTACATCGTCAATCACGTAGAGTTGAACTTCCTTCAACGTGCTTTTCATGACAACATGACTATCCGCAAACCGAACATCGGCAGTACATCGTTCGATGGAAGCAATGCATTTGCTCCGGAGTCGACCAGGGTTGAATGCTAGGGCACAGTCATTGAAGGACAAGTATAAGTCAAATCTTTTCAGAGCATTTTTCAGCGTTTTCGAAGAATCCTGCTTTTCCTCCGGTGACGACTGGGATTGGAACTTTTTTAGAAGCGAAACCCAAGAAGCATGATATTCAAGCTTGAGACGATTGAAATGGATATCCAATGCACTCAGTTTGTCACGATTGCGGGCATTGAACAATATTAAAGGAGTCTTCACAGAGGATTCGAGCTCGGTAAAGTCGGACAATAAGTATTGAGAGGATTTATCCGGGGTTATCCTTGCTGAAAGAAGCCGCACTACCGAGCCATGGATTTCGTCCTTCGATTTGAAGACAAGAATCTCATCGAGTAGTAGTTCGAGGCTGCCAAAAATGTCATCAAGCTCCAACAAAAATCTGATCTTGTCGACGTGAACACTGAAGGTAGATGCAATAGATCTAACATTTCCCATTAAAATGTTGGGGATTCCCGTACCATTGCCTCTCCTTCTATTCGAGGCGTAGTGAGAGACTGACATAGATAAGTCTGTCTTGGTCTCGAAGGGGGACTTTTGTGGGACAAATGAAGTATAATCTAGACTTTGAACCAAGCCGTGAAGCTTGTTTTTCAAAAAAGTAAGATTTGAATGCAGAATCAGCCCCGAAACCTTTGCAATATTAATCGAGTTTGAGGAATCAACTGAAGTTGTTCGTCCTGCCGCCTTTGGATTATGGCCCGATCTGATGTAAGCCGTGAAACTCTTGCCAGTAGTTTTGTACTCAACGGACCGAACGGAAATAAGAGGAATGTCAGATTGTCCTTCAATTTGAATTGTCAGCACAATTCTGTCTATCGTCATACCTCCCCGTTTGCTGCTGAATGAGATAGGAAATACCATACAACTTAAAGTCGATGCCTCATCAAGAACAAGCTCAAATGAAAAAGATGCGGTCTGCAACGTCAAATCAGATTCTGAATCTTCAACTGGCTTGCTTGGTGCCGACATTTGGCGAGCCGTAGAGAGTTGCTGTAACGTTCCTTTAACATTGCTCAAGGCGTAGATTAAACCGAGAAAACTCAGAAGACACTCAGAATCCAACTTAATATGGCACGGTTTTGACATCAAGAATGTTATTTCCCGTACACCCTTAGTCAAGAAGTACTCAAATCTTAGATCGGCTCTAGGTTCATCAGATTTTCGATTGACCGAATCTGGACCGTCCTTGAATTGAAGCACATCACGAGTGGAACCTCCAGACTCAAAAAGAATATGAATTTTTTCAATACCCCCAAATATGAGTTCGTTATCACGTTGCAGTATGTTAATATTGGAGAGCAATATTGCCATATGAGACGACGAGACAAAGGTCCCTGCTTCATCTAAAGCCGAAGAAGTGCTAATTGCAATGCTTGATATATGCAATTTTTCGAAAAGGGTATCATTCGAAGACCCTTCGCTAGACATCTCATCATCGTCAGTATACTGAGGAAACCGATCGTTACGTGTTTTGAGATCCTGCTTTCGATAGCGGCTATTGCGAAGTTTGTAGTTCCGGGTCAATGCAGATAAAATTGCCACGACGGTGGCAGTGGCTGGAACTGTTGCAACCTTGACATTTCCCACGTCTATGTTGATATCTGAAATTGAAGAAAGACCCTCAAATGCAAGAGAAAGGCTATCAATGTGGGCGATAGTGGTCTGAGTATTTCTAGAAAATGCGGTGGAGCCAGGAGCAGGGTTTTTGCTGAAGGAGCGGGAAGTGGCACTCATGTAGATGGAGCTGGCTTCATCGTGGGTGAAAACCATGCTATCCATTAGCTCCGAGCCCTCGTTAGAATCGTTGGAGTTGTTGGAGTCGTAATCATTATCATCAATTTCGTCGTTTTCATCGTTCTCGTCAACGTCATCATTATCATTTTCATCATTATCATTAGTTTCTTCTTTCACTGCTTCTTCTTTAGAGCCACTTGACGTTTGTGCAGTCTCAGGGGACTTGTCTCCCGCTGGTACGCCTGGTTTCAAGGTGAACACACTTATATCTTCAACTGAAATTTGCCTCACTCCATCCGTAGTCTTCATGCGAGCAGTCCGTATTTTGATAGCAATGTCCACCTCTTCCAGAACAACTTTTATGACAAGGTTCTTGATTGTAACCTGGAGCTTTTGAAGGGCTATTTCGACTGCCTTCGCCATGACGCCTCCGAGTGCTGATCGTTTCGTTTCTTGTTTGTCATCTTCGTCATTTGCCGAGCTTTTAGCTTCAGTATCATGGTCGTTATCAGAGTCAATGCTCTTGGAGTCATCTGAATCCGCTTCCACATCCGTGTCGTTGTCCTCATCGATTCCATCGTCTTCCATAGATTCCATCATACTAGCCAAATTGGCGGTGCTTTGTGCCAACGAAAACTGAACATCATTATTGTCCAAACTAGGAGCTACGACAACTTCTATGTCACTTGCATCTATATTTACTCCTCCCATGACACCTCCGTTGAGCTCTAGCGTCCCCACTTGTCCATATCGAAGATTGAAACCTGGAAGTTTACCCACCTTCTCCGGATCGAGGGACACATTTCGTAGCACGATATTATTCAAAGACACCTCTTCCAAGTTCGGAAGGTCTATTTCCGAGAAGAGCGAGAGCTGCTGTAGTACATAGAGCAAGAGTCGCTTCTGGATGTTCTGAGGCATCCATTGCGGACTCATCTCCGAATAAGTAGTTAGTGAGTATACCCAAGTCAGCAAGATAAGATCGCACCCATGCACCACTTATCGGAGACGAGATGAATGCAAGATGAATGCAAGATGGAGCACAAGAGCTTCTAGTGTATTATAGTGTATCGTAGTGTATGGTATTATATGTCAATGGGAGTTCGATTGATAATGATAGGTGTAGTCAATTCTTCGTAATTCATGAAATTTGGTTTGTAGTGTGGCTGCAACTTCACCGTTGCAATCATTTGCATCTGCCAAATGGGGTTGGGCTCCAGTCCAGAATTGGCTCAAACAAGCGTACTGTGGTCCTTTGTCTCTTGGGAGTGTTCGGCTTGGATGCTTTGGCCTCTTGGTGCTCTGTGACACCCAATATATCTTCTAAGCTTGGTGTGGAGTACTGGGCCAATTCTGCTTGTCGCTTGGCGTCAGCAGTCTGTTTCTCCATTTTCTGTTGAGATTCTGGCGGTAGCATATTGGTGGCCACAAATATCTGGTCTCGCAGAGAAAGTAGCTCAAACTTTTCTTGCAGATTCAAGTTTTGGCTCCCTTGCTCTATCTTATTGGAGATGTCCCATAAGCTATCTTTGGAGCAGTTCTGTACCATCATTTTCAAAACCGCTTCACACCATCCATGTGCATGTTCTGGCGGTACCTTTCCATTTGCAGCGGCATCTTTCACAGCAATCAAAACGGCCACCTGAAAGTCCACACCTAGCTCTTCAAACAAGGGTTTGTATAGCTTTATGACTTGCGAATTAAGCTTTTGCTTTTTAGATTTCGACTTGTTGGAAAACATAAAGTTACCTTCAACTAGTGTGGTTGCTAACAAGTTTGTGCTCGTTGATTTTAAAGCCTTAACAGCTGCCCAGTACTTTGATCCTGTGCCGGATGAGTTTCCAAACTTGTACACCATATCCAAGTTCTCCTTGCGGATAGACTTATATGTCTTGAGATGGCTTATTGTTGCGTCTCGAGTAGCTGTTTCCGATGCAGTTGGAGCTGCTTCGTCGTTTGGGACGGCAGGCACCAGGTCTATACCACTCCAGTAGTTGTCGTATAGCCAAGTTAGTGCTCGATTGCAGGCAATTCGCAGCATGTGAAGTGAAGGAAGCAGCTCGTGAGTACCCATATGGCGAAGCTCAACGAAAAAGCTCGGCAAGTTCAAACTTTTGGCTAAAGTATGGAGCGGGATAGCATAGTTGGATTGTTGCAATGGGTCCAAGAGACCATTGACAAATCGTATAAGAGCCATGGCGTACGACAAGCGAAGAACGTTGGTGTCAGGCGAGTCTTTTCCGTTATCTTGGAGGTGTACGGACGTTAATAATGCCGTCGACTCCAATCCATGAGGAAGTTTTCCTCTTGTCGAAAGGGCCCTTACCCGCTTTATTGCACGCACCCTATCATCTTTGACGTCCAGAAAGTCATAAAACCAGTTCTTTAGCTCCGAGAGGTCACCGCTGGACCGGTAGCATACAATTGAGGGGTGTTTCATGCACGGAAACAATTCGTGTGTGGTGCGGCCATCATAAATGTTTGGCGATGATGTACTGTATACAAGCCCGGGCCAACCCTACCACAAGAACCACCCAACCAGCCCTTCGGCTTCACAGATTCGGACTTTATACGAATGTGGGGCAATGCTGTTTTTCTGCGGCCCACTGGTGTCAATTTTCCAAAATATGAACGTGCCCCACCTACCCCACACCAACCTGCATAGCAACGGGTCTAACACCGCCGACCAAAAGTGCCGTGATGCCGAAAGCGTAACGTACGACCCGAAAAGGGCGGATTTTCGACTTTAAGTGTCCGAAGTCGGCTCTGCTGCTGGTGTTGTTTCTGAGTGAAAGTTCTCTTTTCTAATCAATTTTGATCAAATCGCACAACCATCTTTGCTCTCCACCATTGCCCTCAATGGCTTGAAGTCCAGTTTGACGAGTACCCAGGTGCTAAACACCTCACAATGACACGGTAAACAGTGGTTCTTTACATGTGAGACGTCACTCCATTTTCGCACCCCACCTTTCGGACTTTGATACTATCACCGAGACCCCGGATTTTGCAACATTTGCAACACCCATATATAACACAGGTTGCACCATGAATTCTCACCAATGTCATCAATCCAATCTTATGGGAGCAAAAACGACGTGTCGCACGATTCAGACGCCATTGGCCGTGTAGAGGCCACTGGCGCAGGCGACGAGCTCATTAGACTCGGGGATAAGACGTACTACAAGCATGAACTCATGCTGGCATTCGGCGGTACCATGAATGTAGAGAGGTACGCCCCTTACCCAACCCACCAATTTGCCAATGCCGCCGCGCTTGGACTTGCGTCCTTTGCCTTGACAACCTTTGTTTTGGGATTGTACTATGCTGGAGCCATGGGTGTCAAGATTCCCAATGTGGTCGTCTCACTTACATTTTTCTACGGTGGTATTGTTCAATTTTTGGCAGGTGTATGGGAATTGGCCATTGGTAACACGTTTGCAGGCACGGCATTTGCAAGTTATGGGCCATTTTGGTTCGGGTTTGGTGCCATATTCATCGAAAGTTTCGGAATTGCGGACGCTTACGCCGACGCCCCAGAGCAACAAGCGAATGCAATTGGATTTATGCTTGTGGGATGGGCCATCTTCACGTTCATGATGGCGTTGTGCTGTCTCAAGTCCACAGTAATGCTTTTGGCGTTGTTTGTTACGTTGGATCTCACATTTATCATTTTGGCGGCGGCAAACTTCACAGGCAAATCCTCGTGCCAAACCGCTGGCGGTGTCATGGCAGTAATCTCGGCGTGCTGTGGGTTCTATAACGCATTTGCTGGTGTAGCGACACCTCAGAACTCGTACATCACCGCCAACCCTATCGCGCTTCCTGGTTAGGTGTATAGCTCGACAGCCGACCAAAGTTGTTGTGCTTCGAAAGTAATATTTGGTTCTAGTTTCCGCATTTGTAGACTCTGAGACGTTTCTCCCGCTATAACGTTGGTGTAGGGGAACTTCAGGTGGTAAAGGAGTTCGTCCATGGACCGATCGGTGAAATCATCCTTCAGATCGCCATTGCAACTTATAAGAACCACTCCCACAAGAACACCACTCAAGCCCACTAACACCCAGAGAAGCTGGCTGACGCTCATCCTGTCATGAAGAAGCTGGTTGAAAAGCAAGTCGTTGATCAAGTTTATAAGGTTGTAGACCAAAAAACAGAGCGGGTAAAGGATGGTGGTCAGGATCTGGGCGAGGCCAAGATTGAATGCGGCGAGCTGGCATGCGATGATAGCTAGCATGAACACAAGAAGGAGGTAGGGAACGGAGCCTCCAGCAAGCAAGGAGCGGCCAGCGCCCTGAGGGTTGTTCCATACGGTAGCGACCACCACATCGAGAATAGATTTGGCAAAGAGAAAGGTATGAGCCGTCAACGAGCCGGAGATGAGTCCATAATTAATGCCCTTGATGAACAGGTAGCGACATACGAGTGGGAAGGTTGACTTTGTGCGCTTTTTGCGAGTACTCAATATTTTTTGCCGGGTGGTCAAGATAGAATTGAAGATCAATAGCACCCCCATTACCACAAACGTAGTTATGAACCATGAGCCAAACGACCGTGCCGTCAACTTCTGAACCACCTCGTTAAACCGGTGGGCCGGCAGCTGGTCCTGGGGTGGCAACGGAGGAACATTACCATGGTAAGCGATCAAAAATGCTCCCATCGCTATCACCGCCGTTCCCGTCACCAACTTGTAAGTAAACCGTTCGCCCAAAAACATACAGCCAAAAATCGAATTGAAGATAAGCCCAATGCTCTGGAGCGGCGATAGTATGATCAAGGGAAGGGTGGTTATTTGGATCAACGAGCCCAAAACGTTGGTTACGATGAAGAGGAAGAATCCTAGAAGCCACATATTTCGCTTTTTCTGGTGGCTATGGGCATGTTGGTTGGATATAAGGTGAGATTTGCGTTGCAAGGTGATCCCAAATGACTGGACAGCGGAAGAAATCACCGCCACGGCACATCCAATAACGGTTTGCGGTGGTAGCATGATGAACTATACAGCCGTAGCACGACGTGTTGAGTGTGGGGTC
This sequence comes from Meyerozyma carpophila, assembly GCA_030573695.1. Lineage (NCBI taxonomy): Eukaryota > Fungi > Ascomycota > Pichiomycetes > Serinales > Debaryomycetaceae > Meyerozyma > Meyerozyma carpophila. The sequence goes on along the minus strand of JAJMDS010000003.1, from coordinate 260,746 downwards.
TCAATGCAGGAACAGCACCAGCATGCAGGAATTTTCAAAACAGACCGAAACGGCTCGATTTCCGCAACAGCTTCATGGAGTCTGCCATCAACAACATTATATACAAGCTCGAGGGGCAGCTGTGGGAGGAGATCTGTGCTGGTGTGACCGAGTTGAGCGACTTTCTAGCTCTGCTAGTTCCGTACGTTGCCACGGCTCGCAATTCTCTGACAAAGCATCCATCTTTGGCGCGTTTTCTCGCTCTTCAAGACGGGTTTCAGCACAACTTGGCTTCTAGATTGCTTTGCGTGTACAAATACACCAACGCGGACATTCTACACGACGAAAACTACATGGAAATCATCCTCAAGACCAACAGATTGCTTCAAGGATTGCTCCTACTCCACCCAGACTCACGGCTGGTGTTCTCCAGCGCTTCGAATATGCTGTGCGTGCTTCAGTTTGTCGCCAGGAAAGACCTTCCGCTGGGTTTGATGGTGCTGTTCGTGTCTACACTCATCCATATTCTTCTCAAAAAATCCAAAAATATGCGCCAGTTCGAGCAATTGAACGGCTGCACCGCCGTCATCCAGCACTTAGCACTCCTGTCGCTCACCGAGGCGCCCCAGGAACACCTGCAGCAGCAGGAACTCAACTTCAAAATCATCGAGTTTCTCTTGTTCTATTTTATCGACGAATCGCCTCTCCCGCCACCGCGCCTATCCGCTGCCGAAAAGATCGAGCTTTTTCGACCTGGGTTTGCCCACATTGACGTCCTCGTTCGAAATTTGGACGACCTTCGTGCTGTTTGACCCGGCTTCCTAGTTCGACATCCATGCACCACGAGCTTGCCCGCATTTTCTCCGCGACTCGTTGTATTTTCAAACATGTATACATACATGGAGTACCTCCAAAAATGCTTCTTCCATGCCACCAGGTGGAACGAAGATAACATATACTCCAACATCACTGCCTCTTCCCATGCCTTGCTTGAATTCCTGGTTCCGTCAGGTCTAAAAATGGACGTTTCTTCAAGGTCTTCTCCAAACCTGGCGTCGTCTTTCACCTTATCTAACCACCACTCACTCAATGGCTCGCTAGCATATATGTATTCGTCGGCACAACTCAAGGGAACCCCGGGCACGCGCCGAATTCCGCTCCAGGATGCAATTGCGGGTTTCAAAATCGTGGAGCCCAATGAGATGCGACCGACCGCATCGGGCACCATTGCTCCATCGTCGCTTTTGTACGGCCGAATGTACTTTCCTGGCGCCGCCCTCGAGGCAATGGTTATTCGGCGGTTTTCTCCACATACCCAGTTGCTCGTAAAGTGTATTCATAATCCTCAGCTTGACAAAAATGGAACCCTAATTGCATACTTTCAGAAAAACACCCCACGGTACTCGCGGGAACTAATATACTCCACCAATGATGCGTTGGTGGGCTTCAGAGGCCTTTACAACATCGGGTCAACCCCGTCGTGGTCGCCATCTCCTCCCAATTTCGACCGTTCAGTGGTTTCTGTTGGCGCCGAATTGTGGTACGCAGCACGCACCATGAGCCCGGGGCTCTCGACCGGACTCCGCTACTCCACCCGCTCAACATCCACAGGGAAACCGTTGACCATGACCCTTGCATGCAATCCCATTTTGGGCCACATTTCCTCCACCTACACCGTGAAGACGTCGGTCGCGTCTACCTTTTGCTCTCGCTACGACTTTAATCTCTTTTCCTACGCCAGCAACTTGTCATTGGGCTTCGAGCTTTTCAATTTCGATAAGAATGCGGCAGTGGAAATGAATTCACCATTGCCAACACCAACTACAAAACCTTCCGCTTCCAACCAAAACTTAATTAACCCCATACGAGATCCCAGCTACTACCAAACGACCGTGGCAACGCCCCAGTCGTCGCACACCATATCCGACTCGTTTCAAAAGCTCGTAAATCGCTCGGAATTTTCCAGCGTCGTCAAAGTCTCTACCAGCTTGAATGATCGCTTAGTTCGTTTGCTTTGGGAGGGCCGCTTTAAAGACTTTCTTGTCAGCAGTGGAGTCAAAGTCTCGTTGAATCCCGTCACAAACGCCGTGGAACTCAATCGGTTCGGTATAAGCTTCTCGTATGCCTCTTGATGTATAGACAGTATTGTGTGCAGGTCTCACATAATGAATTTTCAACAACATTTTCCACGAACTTGTAGCCATAACCATGCACAACAACGAGCTCTATGGGCTTTTGCGTAACTCGAGATTGGCACAGGTGGCTACTCCACTCAGCAAGAAGTTGCGAGGCGAGTCCCATATCCCCACCCATCAAATAATATACACCCCCAAGTCATCAGCTATTCGGTCCAGTTTTGGTATCAAGACCCAACTCCCCAAACAAGTTGGCCAGTCCCATATCGTATTCAATGACATCGACAACCCCAAGAACATGCCGGATGTGGAGAAATATTCAGGAAAATACTACAACAGACTCAAATTTCAGGAAACTGGAATGGTGGTGAAAAATTTCCAAAACGAGTCCAACCCACTTTTTCCTTCGAGCACAACAAAATCTACCACGTCCTACAAGGTGGACAGCATATTGGCATCGTTCAACTTGAACGACAACGCCACAACCGCCGATGTGACCAGATTGCTTTCCAAAAACCCGGAATTGAACAAGAGATTTCAGCAGTGGCTTTTGAAAAACAGCCCTAGACTGCTCTTATCCAAGCCTCTTCGCTACTCCGACTTGTTGCGTAGGTTCTTGAGCTCCCAGAGCGATATTGTCAGACAGGAGCTTCAACTCAACGATCTTGCCCGTCCCTATGGCAAAGCTACAAGCAATGCCCCCAGGACCAAGATTCAAGGAACAGGAGGATTTTCATACGCCCAGAAGGGCAGACTCACAAACTCTCCTAATGGAGTCAAGTACGGTGTGATTGCACCGGGTAGAATGGTGGGCGATCGCGAGGCTGCTATTGGAGGATTTGTTGCAAGTGTCAATGACAGAACTACTTTATTGCAACATAACTACTCTAGAAATTTCCCAGGAAAGCACTCGAGACAGTTTGTTATGCCGTTCAAATTGAACGAGGCGGAGATCACCGGCAATGGATCGGTCAAGATGTACGCCGACGGAGTCAAGGTGGGCTCATGGATGCAACGCACAAATGCTGGAGAGTACGGTGACCGCAACTACGAAGCGTCGAACCCCAACTTTGCATCTGCTTCGATGAGAAACCGAAACGAAAACGTAAAGCTCGAGACGCTCTTGAACTTGATGGGAGCAGGCAAGGGCAAGTAAAGTTGAATAGCTCTATTAACTGTATATACATATTATTCGGCTTTCTTGATGGGATCAGGTTTCATCAACTTTCTCTTCTTAAGACCCAGAGTCGTGGTTCCTGAACCAGAGACAACGATTCCGTTCAATTTTTTCTCTTCCTGATGAAGCTGTACACGTATTTTTTCCGCTAATGCTTCATCTTGCTTACCGTCCACTTGGTACCAAAGATAGTAGTTCGACGTCCTTGTGCCTGTCTCGAGAATATGCTTCATTTTCTCCTGTACTTTCTCCACGGGATTTACACTGTTGGCCACGATAGGAACGAAACGAGTGGGCACCTTGTGAATGGTAAACGACATAGCGGTATAACGAATCTCGGGCTCTGCGGGCATCTCTGGTTCTTTTGGAGGCCGTGGTTTCCGAGGTGGGGGAACTCGTTTTCCCTTCTTTCCTCTTCGTGGAGGAAGTCTTCTTGTGGGCGCCGGAGAAGAAATCTCCATAGCTTCTGATGCGTTTTCGTCAACCGTCTCTGGATTTTCCGAAGGTTCCGTTTTGACTGGTTCCTCAGAACCTTTCGTCGCATTTCCATCATCGCCCTTAGACTCATCCAGGGGCTGGCTAGTAGCTGCACTTTCGGTTTCTTTGTTTCCTTCAGTTTGCTCTCCTTTCTCATTGTCCTTATCGTTCTCAGTTTCTTCCATCTCTACGTCGCCGTCTTCCTTTTCTTTCTTTTCTTCTTCCTCCCGTTGCTTTTCTTCTGCTTCCTTCCTCGCTGCCTCCTCCTCTTCTGCCTTCTTCTTAGCATCCTCTTCCTTCTTTTTCATAAAGTCTTCGTATTCCTTCTTCTTAGCTTCATATTCATCGACCTCCTTTTGGTTGTGTACCCAAAGAAAACTGAACAAAATATCCTTTTCATCAGCTTCGATATTCTCCTTCGATTGAGGAAGCACTTCGGCGATGGCATCCTTGGGAAGAGCGTAACGAACATTGGAGTTTTCTGCAAACTCAAAGAGAACAGTAGCATCTTTAACATACTTTTCCTGAAAAGCGGTGAGCTTTTGGTCTCTCGGTACTTTTGGCTTTCTGTCACGAACTGCTCCCGATTTTACATACCTACCATTTTGAAAGTAGTTGGGAAATAAATAAGCATGGTGTGGTTGAGGGCCCATTTCCCTAGCTCGCTGAATATAGCCTTGGAATGTCATAATTTGCTGGGGGGAAGCATTACCCAGCGCAACGATTTTCATGAGAGAGTTTAGCGATGCATCGACCCGAGCAATCGCATTCAAATTGGCAATCATTATAGTGTTCTCCACGGATTGCATATTCGAAGGATCACTTCTAGGAGGAGGCGCACGCACTGTGGGTGGTGATATCGGTCTGGGTTCGACCTGGGGTAGCTGGGGAGTCGTTGGCTCATTGGTCTGATTTTGGGCCGGGGGATTACTTCCATTGGAACTTGTTCCCACTTTGACTTGACGGGAAATGGGGACCGTTGGAGGAGGAATGTGATTTGCTGGGGAAGTTGAAGGAGGAGCTGTATTAGTAGCAGCCTTTGCTTTCAGGTTTGTCAAGGTGATTCTCTGACGTGGAGCAGAACTAACAATCGGCGGTGTGGTGGAAGGCTCAATTGGTGTATTCGACGGCAGGATTTGAGATGAAGAGTTTGCAGCTTCTGCGTCTTTTGTAGCTTCCGTTGTGGATTCTTTCGTTTCTGTGTCATTTGCATTAGTCGATGGTTCTGGAGCGGGCAGAGGTGCCGGAGTGGTTTTGGATTCTTGGCTGGGTTCTTCCGTGTCCACTGTATTCGGCTTGTTTTCACCGTTCTGTGGTACAATAGGAGGCTCAGGGTTGGGAACTTTCAGCACTTGTGGAGTCACTGGCGTAGACACCGGCGCAGGCAGTGGTATGGCCGATGGCACTGGATTGGAGGTGCCTGATGGAGTTGAAGTTGTGGGTGCTGCGGCGGGAGTCGAAGGTGCTGGAGAAGAGTCCTTATTCTCCTTTCCCTCTTCCTTTATGCTCTTATCCTTTTTCTTCTTTTTCTCCGACCTTTCGTCTTTGGCAATGAACATGCGAATTTCGAATGTATGGGGTCCCAAGTCCAAAGTTCCGTCACACAACTTTACCATAACATCCCTGGCACTCACATCTCCCAACAAGATGGGCTGTCGAGCATCGGAATTGGGGTCGTTTTGTACTTTTTCATAGTATTTGGAGTCCTGTGCTGCCATCTTCTTGGCGTAGGCGCTCTGCTTTATCCAGTATAATGCAAACATGGGACCATCATAGACGTAACAATGGCGTGAACGGAGCAAGGACAAGTACAAAACACCGGTATCTTTGACGGTTAATGGGTTTTTGAACACCAGTTCATACGAACCAGGCTCGTTGTAGCTGACAGGAAGATTCGCTACAAGATCAAAAGGACGATTTATGGATTTTGAAAGTGCCTTCTGCTGACGATCGATTTCCTCTCGGGTGGCAGTCGTAATACGACGGCGCATACGAGGTGGCATGATCGCTGGTGGCGGTTATTAATGGTGAAAATACTATCTAAAACACCAATTTGGTGAGAATTATGGTGCGTGTGCTACATGCAGTGCCGAGAATATACAGGCATACGGTTGCGAAAAGTGGAGTTTAAAGGTGCGGTTTGCTGAAAATGTGTAATTGTATGCAGCTATCTATCATGCAAGTTGCAATGCTCTATATCACCTCGTCAAGGCAGTCGAGACCCTGGTTGAACAATCGTATCATCGTATCCAATTCATTGATCAATTTGTGTCGAGGAGTCGAGTCAATGAAAAACTCCGGAGAGATGGGTGGAATAGCGGGAAAAGTGCGATTATTTGTTATGGCCGGAGAAACTGACATTGGAGGAACCGCACCGCTAAACGATCCAGAAGCGGCTCGATTTATAGTCGGGGGAATTGAAAGCAGGTGACTCTTTTTGCGTACATCTGGCTCAGTTTCCGTCACCGGAGTCATCGACACAGGTCCGTTCATTGCCAGCACCGGTACCCCAAATTGATTGACCTCACTGTCAAAAGAAGTGTTGAGATTGGGGAGATTGGAGAAGTTTGTGGAAGGCAAAGGCATTTGCAAGTGCCATCCGGGTCTACGTTTGGAAGCACCGGTGGAGGCTTGCTGCTGAATTGGCTGAGTCGAGGGCTGCTGAGGAGGTGGATGCTGAGGGGTGGAATTCTGTTGTGGTTGCTGCTGGGTTGAGTGCTGCTGGGGCTGAGGTTGGGGCTGTTGCGATTGGGGTTGAGATTGAGGCTGAAGTTGAGATTGAAGTTGAGATTGAAGTTGAGGTGGAAGTTGTTGTTGTTGATGTTGTTGCACAGGTTCCTCTCCCTTGTCTTTGCTCAAGTTTATAGGCTGCAATAACGGGTTGGTTGTATGTTGAAGCGCCTTCATTGACTTGGAGGGAGGACTATGGTTAGCACTGGAAATTTGTGAAGGTTGCGAAGGAGACATGGAAGTCATAGTATGAGGAGGTGTTTGGGGTGCGGATGGCACATGAGGAACGGAAATGGACGAAGTGCTGGAACCAGTGTTGGAGATAGTTTTCTTGCGCGGTCTGTTTGAAGGTGAGCCACCAGTTGAAAATCGAGAATCGAGGGACCCAGACGCAGATTGCGAGTGGTAGAGCAGAGGCGGCTTGTTCAAAAGCTTCGAGGTTGGTGTCGAGCTTGTGCTGGGTTTATTGTGATGCGGAAGATTATCCATGTCAGGAATCTCGATGGTTGGCGAGTCAGCAGATGGAAGCTGGATAGTGGTGGGCGGTTCGATTTCGGGCTCATCTGATTCTTGGAAGAGCAGCATTAAAGATTTTGGAGCGGTGGTGGTCTCTGCGATGGAAGAAGGATTGGTACTATTGTGGTCATTTCGCAGCTGCCGGGCAGTGACCGTGCCTAGCTGGGTGGAGTTCCCGGCGTCTGTACGCATGGTGGTCTTGTCGTTGCTGTCGTAGGAGTCCCAATTGACATCTATGTCGTTCTCAACAATATACTCTTTGCTGCTCAACGAGTCAAAGTCCCACTTGACCTGGATGCCCTCGGCTTCACTGATGCTGCGCTCGTCGTCTAGTCTCATGACAGACTCTCTCAGGGAGTGCAGGTCGCGCCAAAGAAGGTACCGAGTGATGATCTCTTTGAGAATCAGGGTAGGATGCGACCGGTACATTCTCACGAGCTTACACTTGAACAACTCTTCAGCCATGGGCCTCTCTTGCGGGTTTTCGTCAAGACAGAGAGCCACCGCCTCCTTGAGTGCCGGGGAGTACTCACGGCCTTCCAATCGAGGTGGGGTCAGTTTCAGGATTAGTTGCATTGCCCACAGAGCATCTTTATCACAGTAGGGTGGGTTCCCCGTGGCAAGCTCGTACAAGGTTATGCCTAGAGACCATATATCTGCTTTGACGTTGTAGGTGTCGCCCTCCCGGATCACTTCTGGAGCCATCCAGTACGGAGTTCCTGCCATGGTGGTGCGCTTACTGGTGGTCAGACTGATGCGAGCAGCCACACCGAAGTCACACAATTGGACATTTCCCTCGTTGGTAATAAGCACATTGGCCGATTTCAAGTCTCGGTGGATCACTCCCAACTTGTGAACCGCTTGAAGCGCCACCAAAAGTTCCCGTAGAACCACTCCAATGTACTGCTCTTCAAACACCCCCAGCTTCAAAAGGGTACGAATCAGCCCGCCAGCACAGTAGTCCATGATAATCCACAACTTCGTGTCCACGAGAAAAGACCCGTAGTAGTGGGTAACGTTGGGAACCTGTTTTATTTCAGAAAGGAACTGAATTTCCTGCTGGACTTCTGCTACCTCGTCGGGCTCGGTGTCCAAGTTGAGTACTTTTATGGCCACCACATGTTTTGTGGTCTTGTGGTAACCCTTGTACACAACCCCGAACTTCCCCCGCCCAATTACGTCGGTCCGTTTGTACATGACGAGTCGTCTTCGTTGTATGGCCAAGAACAGGAGAGCCCCAACACCGCGCGCACTGGGATGGATCGCGCTCTGGGGCATCGCACCCGTGCACCCGCAATATTGAGTCACCGCCGGTGCTCGAAGCTGCAAGATGCGTACTGCTACCGTTTGCCGCAAGACCAACGAGACGAATATCCAGATTGCGCTCTCGCTAGACGGGGACCATGTGCAGTTAGAAACCAGCATTTTGGACAAGAATCATGAAAAGTCAACTTCTGATACCAAGGCGCCTGTCATCTCGGTCCAGACTGGAATTGGCTTTCTTGACCATATGCTCCACGCTCTCGCCAAACACGCCGGCTGGTCCCTCATCGTGGAGTGTGTGGGAGACCTCCACATAGATGACCACCACAGCGCCGAAGACGTAGGCTTGGCTTTAGGAATGGCGTTTCACCAAGCCTTGGGCCATGTCCGTGGAGTCAAGCGTTTTGGTAGCGGCTTTGCTCCCTTAGACGAGGCCCTCAGTCGAGCTGTTGTGGACTTGTCCAGTCGTCCATATGCCGTGGTGGAACTTGGACTCAAGCGAGAAAAAATCGGAGACTTGTCGTGTGAAATGATCCCTCATGTTATCGAAAGTTTTGCCCAAACCGCCGCCATCACCGTCCACGTCGATTGTCTCCGTGGCTTCAACGACCACCACCGTGCCGAGAGCGCTTTCAAGGCGTTGGCCGTAGCTATCAAGGAGGCCATCTCGCCGACTGGAAAAGACGATGTTCCCAGTACCAAGGGAGTTTTATTCTAGACTGTATTTATTAAAGCTGAGGTTGAAACATTGCTACTGCTACCTTATTGCTACTGCTACTTTATTTCTACTGCTGCCTTATTACTACTGCTACTTTATTGCTGCTGCTACTTTATCTACTTCGCTACTGCTGCTTCGCTACTCTCGCTTACATAACCGCGTCCTCATCGCTCATCGCTCTCAGATCCAACTTCTCCACAATGTTCACCAGACGGTTCAGCACATCCTTGTGGCGGCAAGCAAAGACGGTTTCTCGGAACCTACCAACAGAAAAGAAGGCCGCCAAGCCGTGGGAAGTCAAGAATATTTCCAAAGACGAATTTTTCGGCCGCAAGTATGGCTCGATATCTGCAGAACAGCGTCAGAAACTCAACGACAAAGTTGCTCGGCAAAGACGTGCCAGAGCCGAGCGGAAAGAAGCAGAGTACGGAAGTCATAGGGAATCGTTTCGTGAGTCCACTTCGTACAGACCCACAGGGTTGGGCCGTAATCCAGTGTACGAGTACATTTATGGCACCCATCCAGTTCTAGCAGCGCTTACTGGGGGTAAAAGAGATTCTTTCAATAGGCTATTCGTGTTTAATCCGAAGGAGGGGACGTCCCAGATTCTTTCACGGGCGAAAAAACTCGGGATCTCTGTTGTCACCAAACAGAGCAAAGGTGATATGAACATTCTTGCTGACAACGGGGTCCACAATGGAGTGGTTTTGGAGACCAAGCCATTGGAAATACCGTTTATTCACGAGTTGGGGGTGTGCAACCCGGAAAATGGTGAATACGACGTTTCAGTTACCAATGAAATACTCAATACTCAAACGCCTTATACCCACAATTGCCAACGTGAAGCAGCTTATCCTCTTGGTATCTACTTGGATGGCATCACCGACCCGCAGAATTTGGGTGCAATTGTGAGAACAGCATACTATATGGGGGTTGACTTTATTGTGGTTCCAGAACACGACACTGCTCGGTTAGGACCGGTGGCTGCGAAAGCAGCAGCAGGGTCTCTCGATTTGATGAACATTTACCAAACATCTGACAGTCTCGGGTTTGTGGAGAGGGTGAGAAGAAACGGGTGGAATGTAATTAGTACCAGCTCGCAAACCTCGGAGTCTTTGCAACAAGATCAAAAACTGAAACACCAAAAAGTGCAGCAGCAACTCGGCACCAAATTTATCGACCCATCCGATTTACCTACCATTGCCAACGAGTCACCAGTTCTACTTGTAATGGGCTCAGAAGGTGCAGGCGTACGTACTCATCTCCAACTTCGCTCCGATTACTTGGTTGGATTGAGTAAAGGAAGAGAAGACGAGGGTATAGTTGACTCGCTCAATGTCAGTGTTGCTTGCGCCTTGATGGTGGCCAAGTGCACAGAGAAGGTGTAGGGAGAAAGGGGAAGGAAGAAAGGGAAGGGAGAGAAGAGAAAGGAGAAAAAGAGGAAGGAGAATATGGGGAGGAGAAAAAGATAATTAGGGGATACTGAATCATAGCCGAGTCGACTCAAGTCAGACACTCAATTCACTTCATAGTCGACATTCTTTGATTCACTAACTCAATTGCTTGGGCTAAACGTGTCCCCAGCCCAACTTTCCTCATCTGCCATTTTCCCAGTACACCATACATCCATCCCCGCAGTGCCTGTGATTCTCATCGCACATAAAATATTTCCCCAGCCAACCGCGCCTACCCCGAACAATACCTACGAACATGCACTTGGTAGTTGTGGCCCATGGACTATGGGGAAACTGCTCCCAGATGAACCATATCAAGGCAGAGCTTGAAAAATATCATCCTACAAACACCATAGTATACCTTACTGGAACCCACGCTGGGTATCTCACCTATGACGGAATCGATGTCAATGGAAAGAGAATCAGAGACGAAATAGTGGCGGAAACTGAACGCTTGGATGCCACAGGGACTTCGGTGACACGGATTTCGATCATCGGTTACTCTTTGGGTGGTTTGATATGTCGGTATGCCATTGGTCTACTCTACCACGAGGGCTATTTCGACAAGATTGCGCCGGTCAATTTCGTCACCTTTTGCTCTCCTCACGTCGGGGGCTCGAACGCCAGCATTGGTATTCGTGACAGGATCTACAACTACTTTGCTCCCCTCGTATTGGCAATCACCGGCTCCCAGCTCTTTCTCAAAGACAATACCTATGCGAACACTGCCATGGCAAAGTCAAATGTGAACAAGTTGCCGTTGCTCGTATGGATGGCAGAACCAAACTCGTACTTTTACAAGGGTCTCCAGATGTTCAAACATCGTACTTTGTACGCAAACACCATCAATGACAGACGCTGCAGTTGGTACACGGCGTCCATCTCGGCCCTCGATCCGTTCAATTCGATGGTCAACGAGAATACCAGCGCTTATCTGTTTGAGTATGTGGAAAACTACGCACCCACTGTCATGGACATCACGAAACCAATCAACTTTCAAAAAATCCACCACAATTCGTTGTACAAGTCCGGCACAACATTCTCCCGCTCAATTTTGAAAAGGCTTCGCTTAGTCAAAGTTGTGCTCAAAATGATCGTTCTTGCTCCAGTTCTAGGCATTTTCTTTATGTGCAATTCTGTGTGGGAAAGAATCAAGCTCCATGTGAGAGTACGGTCGTATTTGCGGGACCACTCTTCAGTGCTTTCCACCATCAAAGAATCGTTACCCCAGCCACCCCAGAACGTCCAGGCAGCAAATGAAATCGCTCGCGACACCCGCCACGAGTCTTTCTTTTATTCGTTCGAAACTTACCTTGCAAGCCACTTTAAAGACCAAACGGAAATCTTTGTTGACAATGTTTTTGATGCCGTCAATACCGAGCGTTACCATGACTATACCTACTCGATAACAACCGCCAAGGGTAAAGGGGATTCCACTCCAAAGGGCATAACAAGATCGATCCAGCAGATGGATGAAGACGAAAAAAAGGCACTTTTGGACAACCCAATAATGAATCTTGAGGGTCAAACGCTCCTGGATTTTAGAGTTCGGTTGACCAATTCACAGCTTTACATCGTGAAGCATCTCAACGATCTACAGTGGGAAAAGTATCCTATAATCATCAGAAAGACAAAGATGGCACATGCGGCTGCAGTTTATAGACTAAACATCCCCGCCTACGAAGAAGGAAAGGTGGTGGTACGTCATTTTGCCAAAGAAGTGTTCAAAGACGAGTAGTTATGAGTTTGGGTAATAGATATTTGTGTCGGCTCTACATGTGTTTTGCATGTTCATTGTCACTCAATTCACCTCCTATATCAATTCTACATAATTTGCCGGGAAGATACCCGTGACTCCGTTGTTGCGTCCCGTCCACCAGTCGTCGGTGGTATCAGACTTTTTCAAAATATCGATAACATCGCCCTTCTTAAACGCCAAATCTCCGCTCTGTTCTCCCTTAAATGTGAACAAGGCAATTGCTTGTGTGGAGTTGGCCTTGGCACTGCCACCGAAATTGGGCTTACTAGTATCAGCGGGACGAGCAGGACCCCCGCTGGATATACGAGTACCACCGAGACGAGAACCCAAACGATCCACATCTCTGTTGTCGTAAACGTCGTCTTCCCAACCCGACCGTGAAGCAGACGCTTTGCGAGACATTCTGTTGGTGGAACCTCGCCCAGACGTACGCGATGTACCGTAGTCGTCATCGGAGTCGGAGTAGTCTGAGTCGTACCTGCGACTGTTGCCACGAGCGTAGGAGTTGTTGCGCGAGCGGGTAGGGGAGCCAGAAGTGGTGGAAGAGAAATCATCAGGAATGTCATCGTAATAATCGTCGTTGTAAAAGTCGTCATCTTCGTAGGGAGACCGGTTGCTGAACGCCCGGCTTTCCAACACTCTCATCAACGAGTCACACGCGGGAGGGATCTCGACCCGGCCCGCCAAGATTTGTGCCGCTTTACAGTTGTTGCCGTAGAACTTTCTGTTGGCCTCTCGACGCTCCACGATGGCCGAACCCTCGAGAGATACTCCGGCGAAAAGACCCTTGGTTTTGGAATAGGCAAACACCGCCGAGGCGCTCTTCAACGACGCCGTACCGGCCGCCTCTGCGTTTCTTCCGAGAGGTCCTGCCGCCACCGAAATATTGGTACCCAACGTCACCGAACCCATTTGGGCAAACGAGTCAACAGCAGCCTTGGAATTGAGAATAAACACAAAATCTGTGAGCTCGGCACCAATCTGGCCTCCCACCCCGGCGCCAGCAGTGACAATTGCCGAAGGAGCAGACCACGAACCGTCGGGAAGCCGGGCGACAATGACACCCGAACCCGCACGGCCAGAAAACAAAAACCCAGCTTTCAAAACGGTGATGATGGCGAGACCTTTGGCATTCTTGAGCACATGAGGAGGAATGATATCGTCAGGGCCGGCAATTTGATTGGGCTTGACAAAAGAAGCCAAAACTTTCGCTGCTTTTCTGAAGTTAGTATGTCAAGAAAGTCAATTAATGGTGAAAAAGCCCCGATAAAAGTTGTCCGAGGATTTGGGACACTTATACATGTTCTGGATAGGCTACATACTTCAGTTCGCTTCGCAAACTGCGAGGAATAGGATTATTGATACCCATGGAAACACGGAGTAATGATGGAAAAGTGTATACGAATGACACAAAACCGGAACCGCTGGACCTCGGGCTGTATGCACACCCATGATTGCGAGAATCGGAAGGAGCAGCAAGGAAAAGAAAGAGGAAGAGGAAGACGAAGTGAGCGTGGAAGTATAAGACGGAAGTATGTACAACCTGGCGGAGTGTAGTGATAGTAGCGTAATATGAGCATGTGTGTTTTCGTTTTGCAGTTTTCGAATTGGTCTACATACATTTTATAAATTATTTCTTTCAAAAGTGCTTTGAGTGGGTTTCTTTGTTGGTATTTCTTCCCATACAGCCACCGTTCTAGTTTGGAAGGCGATCTACAGCGAGCAGAAATACCGAGGCTAATTGACCCATAATTGACCCCGCTTATCATATGTGAGAAATCCATAGTCATGCGGCTGAGTCGAAAAATAGTGCCTCTCTTGTCTTCTAAACTGTTCTGAAATCCGTTCAATCATCTGCGAAGGACATTTAGTATTTTGCCCCTAGTTTGTCTCGAAAACACATAAACGATATTTTGGATCTTTTTGCCATTAAAGCGTCATGCCAAGCATTAAGAATTGCTACGTTATAAGATATGCTTTCGCCTTCATTCTCGGGGATACGCGCTTTTCTTCATTCTCTGTGAGATACTCTTTGTCTTCGGAAACTCTTATTCTCTTCAACATCAAAAACTACATTCCTTTCCCTTTGATTCCGTTGCTCAATTTTCAAAAAAAATGGGGCGAGCTGGGAATTGAACCCAGGGCCTCTCACAAGTTCTGCTTTCGCAAGCAAACCCAAAGCGAGAATCATACCACTAGACCACACGCCCGAATGTGGTATTGGTTGCCCCGGCCGCATCCATCACAGATGCGAACCGCTTATCCTCGATCCAATCTTCTTGCCCGCGACTTGCCCAATTTCAATGTCTCCGAAGCTAAGCGTACTGCATATCGCCACCTCCCGCGTACCGTCACGAAAAGATAGAAACGATATCGTAGCAAGACAAACTTAGCGAGGACATACTGGTTCGTTCCGCAAAACTGCAACTAATCATACACCCCAAGCAGTTGCCACGTCCTTGAATACTCACATCCATTCTCGAAAATCCTCGCCTTTGATTTAATTTTGGAATTTTTTACCATCGAGATTTTCCTTCTTTGTGCTTCCACTAAAACAACCACCGGTACGTAGTTGCAATTGTCACAAACTCGATATCATGGGTGCCGTGTGTAGTTGTTTGTCTCCACGTCACGATGAGAAGTATCTGCCATTATTGTTAGCAGACAATGAAAGGGAGGCCATTAGTGCTCTTCTTCAATATCTTGAAAATCGAACCGATGTTGACTTTTTCAGCAATGGTCCTTTACGGGCTTTGAGCACCTTGGTGTACTCGGAGAACATTGACTTGCAACGCAGTGCTGCATTGGCGTTTGCAGAAATTACCGAGAAGGATGTACGGGAGGTCAATAGAGATGTCTTAGAACCTATTCTTATCCTTTTACAAAGCGCAGACTCCGAAGTACAGAGAGCTGCATGTGGTGCATTGGGCAATCTTGCCGTAAACAACGAAAACAAGACTCTCATTGTTGAAATGGGTGGTCTTGAACCTTTGATTCGTCAAATGATGTCAACCAATATCGAAGTCCAGTGTAACGCGGTGGGTTGTATAACCAACTTGGCTACACAAGATGATAACAAATCCAAAATTGCCAAGTCGGGAGCTCTTATTCCTCTCACAAAATTGGCAAAGTCGAAGGATATCAGAGTTCAGCGCAACGCTACGGGTGCATTGTTAAATATGACCCACTCTGGCGAAAATCGTCAGGAATTGGTTAACGCAGGTGCGGTACCTGTGTTAGTTTCACTCTTATCTAACGAAGATGCCGATGTCCAATACTACTGTACTACCGCATTATCCAATATCGCGGTAGATGAAATGAACAGAAAGAAGCTTGCAACAACTGAACCTAAATTGGTATCTCAATTGGTCAATTTGATGGACTCTCCATCTCCCCGTGTTCAATGCCAAGCTACTCTTGCGTTGCGGAACTTGGCCTCTGACTCAGGTTATCAAGTGGAAATCGTTAGAGCCGGGGGCTTACCTCACTTGGTTCAGCTTTTAACCTGCAACCACCAGCCCTTGGTTCTTGCAGCTGTTGCATGTATCCGCAATATTTCAATTCATCCGCTCAACGAAGCACTTATTATCGAAGCCGGCTTTTTGAAACCATTGGTTGGTTTGTTAGACTTCACCGGCCTGGAGGAGATCCAGTGCCATGCCGTTTCTACGCTTCGGAACTTAGCTGCATCGAGCGAAAGAAATAGAATGGCATTATTGGCAGCTGGTGCAGTGGATAAGTGTAAAGATTTGGTATTGAAGGTGCCATTATCTGTCCAGCTGGAAATACTGGCTTGCTTCGCCATATTAGCCCTTGCCGACGATTTGAAACCAAAACTTTATGAGAGCCAGATATTAGAGGTATTAATACCTCTCACGTTTAGTGAAAACGGTGAGGTGTGTGGTAATTCAGCAGCTGCTCTTGCCAATTTATGTTCTAGAGTCTCAAACGAGCACAAGCAGTATATTTTGAACAACTGGTCACAACCAAATGAGGGTATTCATGGCTTCTTGTTAAGGTTTTTACAAAGTGGGAGTGCCACATTTGAGCATATTGCTTTGTGGACGATATTACAACTTTTGGAATCAAATAACACAGAGATCAATTCTTTGATCAAGGATAACGAAGCCATCTTGACCGGAATTAAGAAACTTAGTGCATCCCAACAGCAGCCAAATCAGCAAAACAATTCTGATCAAGTAGACCAGTTTGATGATCCCAAGGTCGAATTGTACAACTTGACGCAACAAATACTACAAATTCTTGGATAGATTAGTTGAGAAATCGATTACGCTACATCTGAATATAATGCCATTGTCAGCAATCACGCGAGCATTGGTTCCTCTTTCTGCGGGGCTTCGTTGTCGGAAAGTTGCAAATGCTCCATCTTGCTAGTAACATCGTTCTCTTTGGGCAGTGGCTCTGAATCAGGTTTGGCCAGTTCGGCAGCAGGTTCCTCTTTGCTTTTCTTCTGTTGAGTTTCCTTTTCCAGTTCACCAACATCTTTCTCTTTCTCTTGCAAACTATTCTGTTGAGCTTCCTGTTCCATTTCTCGCAACTCTTGTTCGATTTCGTCATCGCTTGCGTTTTGCGGTGCGCTCAAAGCATCCGTTATATCGTCAGTAGTCTCAATTTGGTCTTGAATATCTCCTTTGAGATCAAGCACTTGGTCTATATCGATGTTGGATTGCATTGATGTTAAAACCTGGGAACTTTGGGACAACAATTGGTATGTTGCAATATTGTTGCTGGTGTCGTCGATCTTGCTGAGAATGGTAGATAATTGTATAGAGAGTTCTGAAGCATTTGTAAACGATTTGGTGAGCAACTTTTTAGTAGACAAGAGAGACTTGATTCTTTGTCGTGTAGTGCCCTCATTCGCCTTCACTTGTTGCTGAAGTAAAGCTTTGATTGAGCCCTTTGTCGATTCAATTTTCTCATGCAAGTACATTTCTCTCTTGGCAACTTTGGAAGCGTTGTCTCTGAGATTGGCAATGGCAATGTCATCGCTTGTGATTTGTTCAAGCTTGAACTTGACTATTGCTTCATCTAAATCAGCTGCCCTTTGAAACAGACACACTCTTTGGTCTCTGGACCAATATACCAAGAGTATTTCAAGCTCAGCTGGTTTAATATCCTTTTCCAAATAATCCAGTATGTACTGTCGCAAAAGGTGGCCAGTGTATAGACAGTCAGAATAAACTCCATTATCCATTTTTTCCTGGAGGTGTTTAAGTATATTGCTTCCCAGTTCAACAAGCTGGTTCCATATAATGTACCGCTCGCTCACAAGTTTACCCTTAGAGTCCACGGACTTAAACTGGCCAAAACCTGTCAGCTTCATGATCCACGAGAGAAGTGCCTGTGGAGAAATTGAGTAACCAGCGTCTTTCTGGAGACTAAATTTTGACTGATGTGATACGAATTGTGAACCCGGCACGATTGTTTCAGCGTCTAGCATCTCTTGAAGAACACTGCCAAGTGAGCGAGGCCTTCCAAATTCTGGTAAGGATAGCAAGTCTTCCAAGGCGGGTTCATGTACAGAAAACGAAAATTGCCCAAAGTAGCTCTTCTTGGCCAAGGCTTGAAGTAGCGAACTCCATGCGTATATATTAGCATCGTAGCCTTCTGGATTCAAGAGCTTGAGGTTGGAGAAGTCATTGTATAGAGACCGTAGTCGGGAAGGCGTAAAGCTCTTGTGGTTTCGTATCTCGTCTTCTATGGTCATTTTCGTATTCGCAGTTGAGTTGATGTGCAATTAATTCGCAGCGATAAGAATGCAGGGCTAATATGGACTATTTACAGAAAGTGAACTACGTGATCGACAACAGCTTGAGTCTGTCTAAGCTCTCCTGGTCCTCAATTTGATCTCGTAAGCCGTCAACGACATCTAAGATGGCGGTAGCAGCAGGGGAATCGGCGTAGCTGTCGAAAAATGAAACACCTTCATCACAAGCTTTCCCGATACGAGGGTCCAAAGGAACAGATCCAAGGAATGGAATCCCCAACTCCTTGCAGAGCGTACGTCCACCACCAGTGGTGGGCTTGAAAATCTGGGATTCTCCTTTGCAATTGGGGCACACAAAACCCGCCATATTCTCCACCAAGCCCAAAATCTTGATATTGGCTTTCCGGCAAAAATCAATCTCCTTACGCACATCCAAGAGAGCAACCTCCTGTGGTGTGGTGACAATCAATGCTCCATCTATGCCTGCTTCCTTCATATAGGAAGTTACCGATAAGTGCTCGTCAGACGTTCCCGGAGGAGTATCCACTACTAAGTAGTCTAGATGGTCGCCCCAGTTGACGTCCTTCAAGAACTGCTTTATAAGACCGTTTTTCTTGGCTCCTCGCCATATAACGGCGGCATCTGGGTCGGGCAACATGAATGAAATGCTCATCAATCCAAGGTTATCCGCAACATAAACCGGAGACAATCCAAAATTGGACTCGTGCACGGTTTCTCCTTCGGCCCCCAACATTCGTGGTAGTGAGGGCCCACATATATCTAGGTCCATAGCCCCAACTTCCAACTCTTCATCCGCGGCCAAAGCCCACGAAAGCATCGAAGTGAATGTCGATTTCCCTACTCCTCCTTTTCCACTAAGAACCAAAATCTTGTGGTCCACAACCTCCAACCGTTTGTTGATCTGGGGCATATCTGGATCAGGTCCCTTGGGCATTTGGGATGAACAAATACTTTGATTTGCGCAGCCATTGCAAGCGTCGTCTTTTCCAGCATCTTCAGATTCGGGCCCTGGGCAGTGCTCTGGCTCAGGATTGGGTAGTTCCTGAATAGGCATAGCCAGTATGTTAGGCTTGTTGTGTTTTGGGGTGGTATTCGTGCAAAGTTTGCGTAACTACTGAAGAGTAAATGTTGTATTAGCTGATAAGAATCGCACTCGGAGGTCATCGGGCTTATTAATATCTATTGGTGTCCGGATGTATTATACCGACTTCTATGTCAAAATAACTAGTTTGTCCCCAAGCGGCACCTGAAGTAGTTTCGTTCGTTCTCCCCCAACCGCAATGCCATCACGCGGTCTCTGTAGTTCGAAACCTGGGCATTGATAGCTGAGTCGCCAACTTTGCGCGATATCATTTTGAGCGCTACCAGCAGGCAGAAATTACTTTCTCCATTGAAGTGGGGGATATTTGTGAGCAAATCGTTGATTGTCGACTTCTCGTCGCCAGTGCCATCTACCAAACTGATGTACTTCGTGTAGAGTCCCGCACCATGCGACCAAGTAGGCACAACAAAACCATTATCAGGGAACCGGCTGGTAAGGTCTAAAAACATAAGTTTCTTGCTTGGATCGTTGGAAACGATTGTTTCAGGACCAAGGTGGTTAATTATGCAATCGTGTGCTGCTTTCCAAAGCTTGGCACTGATGAACGAGCGACAAGCTTGCCAATAGTTCTCGTCCCTTTGCGCCCGGATGGCCGCAGCTTCATGAAGAAGGGCTTCCGGAATGCGAAGCTCTCGCAACACCTGGTCTTCAATGGACTTCACCTGTTGCATGTAATTTATCACACATTGGCGGATTTTTGCTCGGCACGTATCATCGTCATTGAGATGCGAATAGACGAATACTGCTTCACGCCAGAGCGAACACAGCTCCAAGACGTCGCCCAATTCTGTTGAGAGCTGGTCCGTTTGGTGGCTCCCTCCTGACGTTAACATCAAGCTAAAGAGCCATGCCTTTTCGATCTTCCAGCCGGCATTCTTTATCCAAGTAACCACGTCTTTTGTTCCGTTCTTTGTCGTGTGAACATATAGGCGAAGAATATCAAAAGTATCGTTTGCACCCACTTGAATGTCAAATTGATCCACAACTTCACCGATAATATCCACAAGTAGCTGTGAATCACTGTAAAAAAACTTGGAGGCTAAAACTTGCTGCCACGAACCATCGGTAATCGCCTCCAAATCACCACTCAAAAGCTTGTAGATGCGAAGAAGGTTAGGTGGAATAAACGCAAGTGCGTCAGAGTCTTTCCACTCCGTTACTTGGTTCGAAGCAATGTTGCGAACGGCGTCGTCATTTGAGTCCACAAGAGTCAAAAGTACCGACAAATGAGGGTTGGAAGATTCTTGTGCACAAATCACCGCACCTTTGATGTCACCAACGACTAAGCGATCAATGATATCTTGAAAGCTATCTTGCGATTTTTCACTCTTTCTGTCCACAACCGAAGACAAAAATTGACATAACCAATCTTTGAATAAACCTCGTTGCTTGAGTAATTCCTGACGAGCAACAACGTCCATTTCCATCAAATCCAGTTCCACAGCATACCTTTCACGATCAAACAAAGCTGAAGCAAGGGCAAAATAGTCGTCGTTTCCCAATTTGGCAAACGTAAGACCGCCTTGGTCAGTACAACGAGGATAATCATTGTCCCTGGATGTAATTTCGACATTCCCTATAAGATTGTCTATGATGGAACTGAGTGCCCTGAGTTCTTTCGGTACGGTCGCGGTGGCTTTGGGACTTGATAAAGGTGTGGACATGGATTGGACAGCTTTCTGGTTAAACTCGGCAAACAACGAACGATCTAATTTTTCCAATGCCAAGTCATGGTCACACTGTCCGTTTGTGTCTTCAGTTTCGTTTGCCGCAACAAATGGCAGTAGTGCCGAGGTGTAGTCGTTTGCGAGTTCCAACTGCACTAACCAGTCACCGGAAACAGGTAAATTTGGTTTATTTTGAATGCTCTCAAACGCTGTGTCGCTTGTAATTTGTGGCTCAAACGCCTTTTCCTGGACAATATCATCCATATTTTGGTTGCTGGGAAGAATGCTCACCAAATTCTTGAGGTAATCAACATCATTTTTCTTGTCTCCACTCGACTTCAACACTTCTACCGGAAGCAAGCCTGGAGATGGCGGAGCACTTTGGTCCAGCTCAATGGTTATTTCGCTAACCTGCTCGCTCAATTTACGTGCCTTTCCGTCATCCTCATACACCTTCAAATGGTTGTCGATCTCATCGGCTACCAATTGACGTTTGATATTGATGGGGCTACTGGTGCTGAAATGATTATGTTTCCACCCACCAGGAACACCCCGTGTATAGTTTGAAAGCTTTTGGTTTTTGAGCTCCTTGTTATATCTCTTGTCTTCGTAAATTTTTGAGTAATCCAACACCGAATTATCATCCCTGGATTCTTGAAATCTCTTTGAGGCAGAATCGGTTACATTCTCCTCTTCATTATCGTCTACCAAGCCCCATATACTGAAATGTTTCACCTTGAAGGTCCAAACGTAAGTTATAGGGTCGTAGTTGACAAACTCCATTCCCGGTTGACGCTTCAAAAGTTTGATGTATGCGCTGGTTGAGACACCGTCCTTGGGCTTCATTTTTTCGAGAGTGATGGTAGCGGGTATGTTCAAGCCAAAACCAACAGGTGGTTTCTCTTCCGAGTTCTCATACACTATGACATGTTTCTCGAGAATTTGCACAATGTTGCCAAATAAAGATTCAGAGATAGAAGGTCCTTCAGCTCTAGCCTTTTCAGCAACGCTGGATAAGTCAACGGGGAAATTGAAAGCTATTTGGCCGTAACCTTTCCGACCAATAATGAAGTTCTCAACGTTCGAGAGATCGTCAAGCTGCATCGATTCGAGCTCAGAAATGCTAGGTGTACACCAATATCCATCTGGTGATTCAGTGGTCAAGCCGGTCTGAGTTTGTGATTGAAATGCCTCTCCTTCAAAAGTTGACTTTCCACTTAAAGCCTCGTTTGTGAGTTGCTCGTTGGTGTTTATTCTGTACGGGAACCTCTTAGTTCCCCCAGTCACAGACACATCTTCTTCGTCGGAGCTCGAAATGTCATCGTCGTCAGCTCTGTTGGATACAGATGCTGTCCAAGAGCTCACTATACGTCTCCGTTTTGGCTTGAAAACCTTGTCTGTATCTATAAGGTGAAACTTCACTGGCTTGGAAGCTATAACCAAGCGCTTAACATCACCAATTGAGCGGTTTTCTAGCGAAGTGTAACTGCGTCGGTAGTTTTTGTCCTTTATAGAGGAATGCTTGGTGAGGGTTGCTTTTTGTGATGGTGGCTCAATGTAATCTGGTGAGCTGAATATGCCAGACGATGGAGTGTTTTTAGTCTTGGCCTCATACAGAAAGATGTTGAACACCTGGCCAAGTTTAGAAAGCAATGACGACTTGGGTGGCTCGCTTGACTTTTCCAAGTACGAGAATTTTCTCTTTTTTTCGGGTTGCGTCTGGCAAACTTCGTCACCAAAAACAGACTGAGTAATGGATTGAGGTATCGATGCTTCCTGGCGTCTGACTCCAGAGATGATGGTGTTGAAATTGTACGGACTTGGTCCATTTTGTTGGTTGTTTCCAAGTCCCAAAGTGTTCAGAGTATTGGTGCCAAGTCCCGAAGCACTCAGACTATTGGTGGGAAGGGTATTATTGGCCGCTGAAAACAATCCTCCAGAACTCAGCGTGCTGGAGGGAGCTTGCGGTCCGCCCGCAGCGGTTGTGTTGCTGGCTCCAAAGAGTGGTTTATTAGCACCCAATCCAGAGTTGTTGGAAGCGGAATCTTTGCCAAAAAGATTGGATGTGGACGAATTGCCAAATAAACCTCCGCTAGAAGAGGCAGAAGTCTTTCCAAACAACCCTGAAGAAGTACTGTTCGGATTGGAAAACCCGGTTGCAGCATTCCAATTATTACCTTGCGATGACGAGCCTGTTGACCCGAACATTATAGGCCGTTAAGTATGAATTCAGGCAATATAGCGAGGATTGTAGGTCCTATATGCGTGGTGATCAGATACGAAGTACTGAAAAACGGGGAGCGGCCACAAAAAAGTGTGCTTTTGTACGTCGTAGTTCCAAAGTCTGGAAAGAACAAACATCAAAATATCAACATTTTCAAGGTACATGCAGGACAGGACGAAGAGAGGATTCACGGGACATGAATTATGATAAATCGTGTATATAAGTTAGTTTTGTTCGTATGTGGGTTAGTCCGCAACCACCTCCAACCGCGACGAAAACTCAGCGTTGTACCAAAACTTGTCGAACTTGCGCAAATTGCCCTTCGATTGGTACACCTTATTGGGCACTCCGACGTCTATAAGATAATGAACAACCTGTGCCTCGTCGTCATCGTAGGTCAAGACGCCGTTTCTGTAGGCGTAAAGCAAACCTGAGATGGGAAGACCCATGGAAACACACCAATGGCACTTGATCTGGAGAGACTCGTCCAGAACGGTTCCGGAGCCTCCATCGATTCCCGAGGGTATATCCAAGGATAATATGCGTTTTGAGATATGTGGTCTGTTGCACCATTCAATTAAAACACGAAGATTCTTCTGAGCTTCGTCCTGATAGAAAATATCTTCGAGATGGTCGGCGTAACCTTGGAGAGCATCGATGACTAGTTCCACTGGAGTTTCAAGATCATTTTCAATGGTGGAAATTAGGCTTGCAACGTCCGAAGTGAGAACTTTCCCCCCGGCGTTCTCAAAAAGATTCCATTGAGTTTGTAATTCCTTGTCTACATCTTCGGTATTGAGGACAAATGCAAGCACTCTGATTCCGTGGTTGGTGAGATGTCTTCCAGTTGCAAAGGCTCTCGCCCCACAACGGCCGCTGCCGACGAGCACGAGCACAAGAGGTGGCAAGTTGTGGTTCTTCTTATTGCTCAAGCGCGTGGAGCCTCCAAGAATATTTTTAGTGATCAACCGTGAAAGGTGAGAAGCAGCAATTTCCGCCATGATTCCCGCATCGACGCCGAACGATTCGGTGGCCAAGCGCTCAATCTCCATGAGCTGAACCGGAGTGCACTGTGGCACAACGCTGCTAGTGTCGCTGTTGACAAGTTTAAAGTTGCGCAAGAACCGAGGAGAAGCTGTATCCAGACGGTTAACCACAGGGCGCATAGAAGATTGCGGTTTACCCTTGGTCGCTGTAGGAGCAGCCCCGATGAGGTCCCATTTGTCTCCCTTGGAGCCGTCCAACACCATCTCGTTGTTGTCGTATTTTTCCTTCTTCACTTTATTGTGGTCCACTAACCGATCTCGAGGACTAGTGGTGTCGCCGCGCTGGAAATCTTCAAACGCAGATTTTTTGTCAAACATGGCCAAATTGGCTTCGAAGTCAAAGTCGGCACCCAGTGACACTCCGTTTCCCCAAGCAGGGTTGGTTTTATCTTTTTTGGACTTGATTTTCGGGGTGCTGGACCGAGTATTATCGGTACTGCTTGCAACACTCACGGCGCTGCTGGCCAATGTACGCACCGCTGGCAGCGAGAACACTATGGCGTCGTCTAGAGGTTGGTCTTTGGCTCTGTTGTTCTTCTTTTTCGACATTTCGGGCGGAAGTTGAAGCATCTTCAAATCACGGATTTGGTTGGTGATGACATTGATGGTTTGTCCTGTGTCTGCGTGCCTCAAAAGAATGTGGTCCTTGTCGATATCATCAATGACACCGACGGAGTGGGTCCCGTCACGCAAGGAGAGGTCTACTTTGTAGTGTAGAAACTCTGTCATGGTGGTGAGGAAATCGACGCTGAGAAGTTTAGTGGACAGGATTCGCGAACCCGACTAAACTGTATATTCGCTACCAACTTGTAGACTGTACTTATATTGAATGGGGATTGTTGCTAATCAGACTAAGCTATGGTCAAATCAGCGTTGTCCGACTGCAACAACTACGTGATATTTCGTGGCCATGATGTATTTTTTTCGTATCTCATTCAGTATCTTAGGTCGACAATAAGTGTCCTCTATTTTCAATAAGTCTCCTATTTCATCTCATTAAGTATCTTAGTCTCGACTCGTCTTTATTTTTCCTTTATCTGTTTGTCGATGCGCAGAGCAGCCGTGAATGCAAGCGAGAATATCGAAGCGCAAGCCATCGCCGCTCCAGTGTACTGGATGGCATTGAAGTAGCCAGATGGGGCTTGTGTGTCTTTAATCAAAAGACCAGCCAATGGTGACCCCAAAAGATTTCCCACTCCACGGAACAAATATAGCATTCCAGAGACAGAGTAGTAAGCTTCAACTCCAAATACCTCTGTCAAGCACGAAGGTAAAAGTGAAATTATTGGGCCCGATGCAACACCATATAGAACAACAAATGCCAAAAATGTGGCCCTTTGTGGAACCAACCATAATGCATACACAGTCACAGCACTGCAAATACAGCAAATCAGCTGCATGTTGAGCCGTCCTATGTAGTCTGCACCCTGGCCCAAAACAATCTTGGAGCAAGCGTTGACAACATTGTTGATTGCAATAAAAGTGGCACCTTGCTTATCTGAGAATCCAAGGGTAATTCCATAAGTTGACATGTAGACGAGGGGAATCAAGTAGCCCATGGACTGGAACAAAGCGCAAAGCATTTGCAGATAAAATGCCCATGATTTGAAAATCTGAAAGTCAGGGCGCACCACGGGAGAAGCCGCTTGATAGTGGGGATGTGGTTGCACAAGAAAACTGCAAGTCAAAGTTATGCTCAAGGCTATCAAGCCCAAAATACGAAGCGACCATTTCCATCCAACACAAGTGATCAAGGCTCTTGAAAGAAACGCAAAAACCAAGGATCCGAACCCAGATCCCGAGAACACAACCCCCATGGCAACTCCTCTGTGCCTGTCGTAGTATTGTGGGCAATATACAATTGGCGGCATATACACCAAGGACGAGCCAATGCCAAACATTAGGCCCTGAGTCATCGCAAACTGCCAAGTTTCATGGCACCAGCTAGCGATAATCATGCCAAAGGACAAAAGAACACTGCCCAAAAGCATCGAGGTGAAAGCAGTAAAGTACTTTCTTACCTGAGGCTGAAGAGCACCTCCCATATAAGTGATTGAAGTTGCAATCGTTCCAATAATAGCCACCTGAGCTGGCTCTACTCCATGTAACGGTCCTTTTTTTGAAAGATAGAATTCCTGGAAGATACCATAGGTGAAACTCACACCGAAAACAGTAAAGTTGCAGAAGAAGCCAGCGATAACACAAAGTATGCCTAGTTTCTTGATCTTTTTTATTTCGGCGGCCTTCAGAAGGTGACGCTCGAGACTCGCTCTTTCATCTGTGGGATCCATAACGAGAAAGTTAGACTTGTGGGAATTGAGCTCACTGGTTTATGAGACTCTGAGCTTCCTTGGAACTATCAAACAACATACCGTTGACTAGTGTACTAATGAGTCAGGAATGGATATTTGAAGTGCGGCTTCTCACCGGTGAAAGGATGCGGGGTGCGAGTGTTCAAACACTAAATTTAGGACACTTTTAGTGAACGGTCCGTTGCATTTTTGAAGTGAAATAGGCCATTTTGAGATCGAGAATCTCGTTGGGCTTCTTTCAAGGTAATTTTTCTTCAACCATGTCAGAATAAGTGATAGTCCGAGATCACGTTGTTCTCGTGTGACTGTAATTTAGAGCCGCAATTTGCAAATAGAGCACACAACAGCAACTGGATCGTTCAATGTGAGTCTTTCAAGACCAAAACGCAAATAGTCAGCTACCAGCAAGGCCTATTTCGTCAATTTGCAGCCAAGGTGTATCATAACCAAATCATTGGAACATCTCTACAAGAAATCCTAAAGTACAGACTAGTAATACATACAATACACTGCAGAGTATCGGGTGCATTTACACATGATAGCACCCAACATTCTGCATAAAGATCTACGGCGGCTTAGTCGGCCGAAGTGGGGCGAGCCTCCCGCCCGCACACCTCCTTCATGCAGTACAGAACCCGGTTTAACATGCGGCGGGCAACTGTCTCAGCAAACATGACAAGAGTTATTTTTGGCACCCTGGTTAATGAGGCCGTCCAGGAGTCGGTACGGCGAGAGATCCCTCTTGTGGTGGCGCTCTCGAAGGAGGACGAGGAGTCGAGGTCTTTTATAGACGATTACATGGTGAAAAACGCCCGACTAGAATCGTTGGCTTCCAAATTTGTTGCTCTCAAATTGGTCGATAACACCCCGGAGGCCACCCAGTTTGCTAGTATCTTCCAAAAGTTGATCTACCCAAGTCTTTACATCATTAGCAAGGGGAATTTATGCGAAATCATCACTAAAGACGTCAACAAGGACGAATATATAAACAGGTTATCCAAACTTTGTGGAGTTTCCGGCGAACAAAACAAGCCGAGAGATAGCGGGCGAGTGCAGAATATCGCCAGCAACCCAATCTCGTCCCCCACTACAACCATGCGCCCAGCCACAAAGGTATTTTCAGCCAAGTCGCAAGCTGAGGAAACTGCGCGGATAAAGGCACTCATCGAAGCCGATAAGCGAGAGCGTAGGGCGGCAAAATCACTGAAAAGCAAGCCAATGCACGAGCTGCAGCCACGGCCACTACTGGCGTCGCCCGTTCCCACTAATATGTGTGCACTTTCAATCAAGCTCCTAGATGGTACGACCGTAAGGCACGAATTCAAGTCGCAGCAAACCTTGAATGATGTGCGCCAGTGGCTTGATAATGAAAGCGGGTACACCATTTTGCCAGATACAAGCACCTTTCCCGCCTTTGCGGCCACTTCGGAACACCCAACTTCCTACTCTTTCTACACTCCCACCATCCCTCGCATCACCTATAGCGACACCGATGAGTTTATAACACTTTCGGAGCTCAAGTTGTGTCCCCGCTCGGCATTGATACTAAAGCCGCTGTATATCAATGTGCGAGGCTCCTACGCCAACGGAGACCCCAATCACGGAGTTCTTCGTGGCACGGCTGCGGCCTTGAAACGATTGGGAAATGCGGTTTTTTCTTTCTTTGACTACGGTGTCGACGAAGCACTCGATGCAGTGCACGACGAAGATGTGGTTTCTACCGGCGGACATGGATCAGATGATGAATCTGTTGTTAGTGAATCACATCCTACATTGCATTCTTTACACCGCAGAGATCACCGCGATGGCTCCGAGGAAGATCTCACCAATGATGTAAGTCTGGGCTCTGAAATAATGAGATTGAGCAGATCCCTGACGCCTAAGCTCGGGTTGGCGCCGTCAATGAGTCGCATCCAAACCGTGCAAGATGCGGTTCACGGCTCCACCTCGGGCTTCTCCCACGCCGAGGACGAGCGTCCTCCAGAAAATATATAGTATGAATATGATGAATGATTTAAGAAGCTCTGAAAACTGGGTCTGCCCTCTATAAAACCTTTCATTCTGCCTCTATGAATAAAAAGCTCTGCTCTTGTCACCTCCTTAGTCGCTCCACACACTCCGGTTTTCTCTCGCATTTCTTATCGCACATTTTGTACTTGATGGCATATGGATCAATTGAAGCTACACCACCTCGAGAAACTATTGGAGGTTCCGACGTCACGGGGACCGGCGCAGGCCAATGATATATCTGTCTTATCCTGTGGCTGTTTAGTTTCGGAATCTGAATTTTTATTGGACAATGCCAATCCAGATGAGGGCATTTGTAGGGAATGTTCCAAGTTGGGGCACATTTTGGCGCCTGTAGAGCCATTGAGGGAGCTATATGTAATGCTAAAGGAACTTAGAGCGTCCCAATCACACCCCAAGTCCCGCAGACATTCATCTTCAAGAAAGAGTCTTCATGAAGAACAGCGTCCTAATATGGATTTGCTTGGACTTTTCTACAATTACGCCCGAGAAGATCCTACGATTTCTACTTCACCGGCTACCAATGCTATACCTATCCCCAACGCCAGCGACTCCGAAACCCAGCTGGTAAACTCATCTGTTGCAAGAGCCCTTACCTCTCTCTCACTTTCACCGGAAGAGAAGTTTACGGACTCTATGGTAGACAATCGACCATCTACCGCCTGGGAAAACGTAATGCTCTCAGGTATGAACGAGCAGAGCGAGTACAACTTTGGCAAATGTTTTCCTCTCTATCGACAACTCACCAGCTACCAAACCCCACTACTGAAATCCAGCATGTCGGCACTTCCATTTCGCCTGGGCTCGGCAATGATTCGCAAATCCTTCCGCTACTTGACTACTGGCATCCACTCCTATCTTGACCGTGTTCAGGGCCGCGAGGTTAGCAGATATGTCTTGTTGAGTTCTAAACGGTGGGAGATCCATCTCATTAATAACGACACCAAAAAGGCATCTATGGTTAGCTGTGGAAAGTCTTCAGGCGAATTTGGTTCCAATCCCAATCTGGTAGCGGCTCCGCTGCTGGAAGGGATTGTTATACGTAATGACTTTTCCGGTTCTTCTTCATCTACCACTACTGAAGACATCAAGCGACGGTTAAGTCTGTGGGAAATGGTGCAGTGTCGTCTTTCTCAGAACTTGCTCTTGGTATCCGGGTCCCGTGGAACCTTGAGATTACTTGATGTCAGTGGAGTCCCATTGTATACGTATGTTACCAATTTTCCCATTCGGTGCATTGCAATATCTCCCAACGAAAACCTCATAGCTTGTGCTATCACCGCCAAAGAACGAGTAAGCGGTAAGGAACAGCCTTTTATAATCTTGCACAAGCTTCACTGGAGCAATCAATACACGGATACTCGCCAGTTAGTATCGGTGGAACCCATTACCATAACCATACCCTATCGAGACCCCATCAAACTCATCAACTTCAATCTGTCGCTGTCGCATCTTGTGTGTTGCACGGTATGGGAATCCCGATATTTCGTCGTCAAACTTTCTGGAAAGGGCGCTGGGGACTTTAATCGACCCAGACTCGTTTGGACAGACGTTAGGGATCTGGGCCGTGATCCCCATCCTTCACTAGACCGGGGCGATCGGTCTAGTGAAGATGATGTGATGATGGACAACGAAGGTATAACGGACATCCAATTCGGCAAGTCGGGCACTAATACGGTGGTATTAACATTTTGCTCATTGAAGAATAGACCCCCGTTGGTTATACAACTCGAAGGAGAAACCATGGACCACAGCTACTCGCACGGCGATGTCTTTTCCCTGGCCATCAGTAGCCATAGCATTAGCCACAGCTACAAGGATGCCGATGATGAAGATTTTGACCGAAGTTCGGCAATAAAATCGGCTTCTCCGCTCTTCAAAATACACCAAGTCGGTACCTATATTCATAGAGTTGCGCTTCTGCCTCGCGGCGACGGCATGGCTTTCATCGATCGAGAGGGAAGAATCTTCGTCGCTGCTACGCCCAACTTTAGCAGTCGCCAAGCAAAAAGATTGGTAGTTCTTTTGGGCGAAACCATGGGTGCTGAACGGTTCACACTCGCTGCCTCGATGCGGTTTTCGGCAGATGGGTCCAAAATAATTGTTGTTGACCGCCGAGGACTTGTCCAGATTTTCGACTTTGCCAAGGGTGTCCCCGGGTCGGATGTCGATGTAATCAAGTGTAAATTATTATCGTCGTGATTTTTCGCAGCCAGTAGTTGCGCCGCACCATCTAAGTCTAACGATGGTATTGACATAAGTTTAGATTATCGGAAGCCCTAAAGTGAGACATTTGGGTAGAGTCTAATGCATGCATAATATTGGTAATCTCAAACAAAAAGTTTGAACATTACATCGTTGCTATTTTTGACGAATTTTTTTCATTAGAATAATGTGAAGTCGACCTTCTCAATTTGACGTTGTGAATTTCTTTTGATTTACTGCTTTACAACTTTTGGCAAGAATAAACTGATTTGTAGCCAAGTGAAATCACGAAATGGATGTACACTCAACGCATTAACCTCTTATTATACTAGTCGCTTGACTCTAGAGCCACAGGCGGCACTTCGAGCCACACTGCCGTGCGACTTCCTGCGCGAAACGCAAGTGAAAATATCAGAGCATCTCACATTTAACAACTAAAATGACCGTACCAGAAATTTCTTCTGATGTCTTGGACCTCATCGGAAACACTCCGTTGATTAAGCTCAACCGTATACCTAAGGCGTATGGTATCAAGGCTCAAGTGTACGCTAAAGTCGAACTTTTCAATGCTGGTGGCTCCATCAAGGATAGAATTGCCAAGAACATGGTTTTGGAAGCCGAGAAGCTGGGAAGAATAAAGCCTGGTTACACTTTGATCGAGCCCACCAGCGGAAACACTGGTATCGGTTTGGCACTTGTAGGAGCTGTAAAGGGCTACCGTACCATCATCACGTTGCCAGAGAAGATGTCCAACGAAAAGGTGTCAGTTTTGAAAGCATTAGGAGCCGAGATTATCAGAACACCAACCGAGGCCGCTTGGGATGCTCCCGAGTCGCACATTGGAGTTGCCAGAAAGTTGGAAAAGGAAATTCCAAACTCGGTTATTCTTGATCAGTACTCCAATGAAGCCAATCCTGATGCTCATTACTATGGTACTGGTTTTGAAATTTGGGAACAAACCAAGGGTAAAGTGACCCATTTGATTGCAGGTGCCGGAACCGGTGGTACTATTACCGGTGTGTCCCGTTATCTCAAGGAGAAGAACCCCAATGTTCGCATTACGGCAGCAGACCCCAAGGGTTCTATTTTGGCTCAACCAGAATCTCTTAACGACACCAATGAAGGATACTTGGTGGAAGGTATCGGTTACGACTTCATTCCTGACGTCTTGAAGAGAGAAGAGGTGGATGACTGGATCAAAACTGACGATGCGGAGTCGTTCAAGCTTGCCAGAAGAATTATCCGCGAAGAAGGTATTTTGGTTGGAGGCTCTTCTGGATCTGCTTTACAAGCTGCTTTGCAAGTGAGTAAGGACTTGACCGAGGATGACGTTGTTGTGGTCATTTTCCCCGACTCCATCAGATCGTACCTCAGTAAATTTGCCGACGACGAATGGATGCAAACCAATGGATTTGTGGTCGAAGAAAAAGAGTCTTCCTCCTCCAAGGCTGACGACTTCCTCACCAAGAAGACTATTAAGGATTTGGTGGCTGGAAAGGCACCAGTCGTCACTGTTAGTCTTGCCGACACAGTTTCGAAGACCATTGATTTGTTGCAGACCAATGGCTTTGACCAATTGCCCGTGTTGAATAACCAAGGAAAACTCGTGGGCTTGATCACTTTATCCAAGATCTTGAAGTCGCTTTCCACCAAAAAAGTTCAACCCACCAACTCCATCAGCTCCATCATCATCGACTTCCGCAAGTTGGCTGATTTCCAAAAATCGTTCAATATCACAAAGAGTTCTGGATTTGCCAAACGCTCGTATGAGCCAATTACCTTGGACACTCCCTTGTCGTTGTTGAACAAGTTTTTCGAAACGAACTCCAATGCCATCATCACCGATAACGAGTATAAGCCAGTTCAAATTGTCACCAAGGTCGACTTGCTTTCCTACATGACCAAGCAGTTGGGGTACTAAGGACATCACATCTTAATATACATCTATAGAAAGTCTTTGTAGAATGGGCCATTTCAAGATAAGAGCCGTCGCTGTTCACAAAATGTTCAGTGTTCACAGTTTTACGAAAACTTCCATCTGTTACCACAGTTCTCGCATGTGCAGAAGGTGG
This sequence comes from Meyerozyma carpophila, assembly GCA_030573695.1. Taxonomy (NCBI): domain Eukaryota; kingdom Fungi; phylum Ascomycota; class Pichiomycetes; order Serinales; family Debaryomycetaceae; genus Meyerozyma; species Meyerozyma carpophila. The sequence goes on along the minus strand of JAJMDS010000003.1, from coordinate 228,133 downwards.
TAAGCGGTTCATCGGCAGATCTGGTTTGCATCTGGTAGTAACTCACCCGTTTGTGCTTACACTTTCCACAGGTAAATCTATCTGTTACAGCTCTCTTCTCGGTGGCTCCTTGAGCATCAAAGAGGTTTTGTTTGTTGAGTTTTTCAATCTCCTGCTTCAAGGATTCTGGTGCCATTTCGTTGGGGTTCATGGTGATGAACTTGGAAGGTGCTATTTGGCCCGTAAGCAAGCGGTCTCGCAAATCTGGGTTCTTTTTGTTCCTCAAGTTCATGGTGAGGGTTCTTAATTTGTTTCTATAGGCATCGTTGACTGCGGAGTACTCCTGCTTGTACACACCCAACTCAATGTTGCGAGCAACATCGAGGATCTTTTCGCTGGGGTCGTCCCGCTCTATGGCCAATGCTGTGTAAAGAGCACTCACCGATGCGTTTCTGGTGGAATCCTCGTACAAAAGAGTGTTCACGCCATCCACCTTTGGGTTTCTAGGGCCCTGGTGAAACTTGCTCTTGGTGGACCCAGCAGCCGGTGCTGAAGAAGAGGATGTAGGAGCGGCGGCAGTGGAGGAAGAAGAAGTTTTTTTGACATCACCGTTGGCAGCACGCTTCTTGGCGTTCTTTTCGTTCTGGACAACGTCTCTCCATGTTCTAATCATGGACTTGACGAGAGTGTTGATTTCGGTGTTGGTGCTGGTGCGGAACTTGTTGACGGTTACGCCGACTTTTGTTTCACGCAAAAGCTTCTCGGTGGGTTTCACGCCATCGTTGAGGATATTGAGGAGTTTGAGAATCGTCACGTCGTCGGTGGTTTTTTCCAAGTTGGAAACGGTGGACCGTATCTCTTTGGCATCCATGGTGAAGATGAGAATTTCGCCTCGCGCAATGAGATTATACAGGAGCCGTCGGCGAGAGCAGGGGAGCCAGATTTGGAAATTGGAGTGATTGAGGGCTGGAATTGGCAGTGGGTATCTTTAGGGTGATGAAGAGTCTAGTGGCAAAGTTATGGCCTATTTCCTGGTCCGTGGGCCAATATTCACCCACATAGTCTTCGTTCAACTGCCAATCTATATGCAGGCATCGCGATGTTCAACTTCGTCTCACTCTACTCAACTTTATTCTTATTCTTCTTTACTCACCATTCTATCATGGAAGACACCACTGTTGTCAGCATATCCGGGCTCCCGTTTGACCAGACCGAAGAACAGGTGATGGAGATCGCACGCTCAGTAGGGCCTGTGGAAGAACTCAGACTTCTCTTCGACACCATGACGGGAAAGTCCAAAGGTTCAGCCTACGTAAAATACAGTGAACACGAAACTGCCGCTTCCGCTGTGCGCAACTTGAACAACCTCATGGTGGGGAACAGAAACATCAAGTGTAGCTTTTCCAGTGACCAGTTTATTTCGGGCTCGATGGGAGACAACGATCCCATGAACCAGATTCCTCCACTTCCATTGGGAATGCAGATATATGGGAACCAGAACCCAGCGCAGGTCATAGCCAGTGCTCTCTCGTCGTTGGACCAGAAGGCGGCATACCAGATCATCAAGGACACCAGGCAAATGAGTATCGATAACCCACCATTGATGAAAAGGTTGTTGGAGCAGGCACCACAACTCTCGCATGCACTAGTCGAAATCTGTTTGCTCCTCAATTTGACCAACCGAGACCTCGTGGAGCTCTGTCTCAATCGCAAACAGTTGGCTCTTGACGAGTTAACCGACGAACACGCCGAATTGTTGCGACAGATATATCGACTCACCGATGAGGAAACTCGGTCGCTCACGGCCGATAAACGCCGCATTATAACCAGCATCAAGGAAGAAATAGATAACGGCAGCTACGGGCAAATATTGGAGTCCACTAATGCATGATGACGATTTCGGAATGTAGAGCGTAGAATCGGGTGCTATAACTTATAGCATAGCGACTTGCCCAGACTCCCTCGCAGACTGCTTCTGACGACCCACCACCAAAAAACCACAAGACACTCCGATATAGTGTAACGGCTAGCACGGTTCGCTTTCACCGAGCAGACCCGGGTTCGACTCCCGGTATCGGAAGTATTTTTTTAGCCGCTCACCATTCTGCGCGCAGTTTCGCGAGCGGTCTTTTTTTGTTTCATTCACTTCGGATTTTCCTCTTTGACATTTTCATTTCCATCGCATCATGAGTCGTCAGGGTCCGTTCGTCGGCTCGACCATCCTCTTCGTCGGCCTGATCCCCTTTGACTGGGACGAATCTATACTAAAACTGGTAGTTGCTGGCTCTGGAAACATTGTAGACGTTCGTTTAGGATTCGATTTCGCTGGCAAAAACAAAGGTTATGGGTTTGTGGAGTACCAGAATGCCCAGGAGGCCCAGAAAGGATTGGGTTTATTAAGCCAAATCATGATATATCAACCAAATGGTCAGCCCAAGCGTCTACGAGTGGAATTGTCAAAGGAAGGTTTGCGCAGTGGAAATAATCAGGAAAAAGCACCTTTACCATTGGACCGATCCCGGCTCCCTAATAATGTCCAGCTTCCGCCCGATATGCTCTTCAATGCCAACAACACACCGCCGCCAACTTCGCAAAATTCCCTACCACCACTGCTCCCACAAGCACCCTCTGCATCGTTCACAGGAAGTCCCATGCCTCCCCACTTACTCTCTGCCAACAGTACGCTTCCTCCTTTCCCCAACGGGGTTCTGCCGTTCGAAACTCCCGATAAAATTAGTGATACTTTGAGCAAGATACCGCCTGCTCAACTCATCGAATTGATATCAAATCTCAAAACCATTTTGACGGGACCAAACGCCGCTCGTGCTGCTGATGTGTTCCAATTGTCTCCGCACCTTGCATCGTCGGCGGCCCAGGCACTTTTGTTGATGGGTTTCATCGACTCCGACGTCATTGCCGAATCTATGAAAAGTACACAGGTCAAGCAGGAACCTGGCGTCAACTTCTCCAACCCGCCTCAGGCTCCCGTCCAGGACTCGCGCTGGCCCCATTTGCCTCCGCAGACCGTGCAAAAGTTGAAAAGTATGGCTCCAGATCAGGCCGATCTTATCGCACAGGTTTTGTCGATTCCTCAGGACCAAATCAACGCTCTTCCTCCAGACAAACAAACCATGGTTCTCTCGTTGCGGTCTCAGTACTTATAGTATCAGCTCAATATATAATCGCTGAAATAACGTTGAATCATTGCCCATGGTCCGTCGGAGCTTTCCTGCATGCACTGCTCTATTCGCAAGCTCAGTCGATCATGATCAGACGAAACTACAATGGATAATTTCATGAGCACGGCAGTGTTCGATTTGGACATGGATAACGGTACGCAGGGTACAGATCTCCCGGCGTTACTACGTGCGATCTTAAACAGAACTATGAATGGCGGTCTGCACAATAAAAAGTCTGCATCGGAGCGGGTCATAAAGTCGCTAAAGGACCTTCCACTTCTGTCGATTTCCGAGAAGGAGTGTCCCATTTGCTACGAGTCATTCGAGGAGAAATCACAAAAGAACCTCAAGAAGCGTAACACCTGTCCAGAAGATGTGGTGAGGGCCAGTCAGGAGATTAAAAACCTTCTTCTGAACAAGAATGACAAATCGTACCAACTGGCCGAAGAGGCCCAGCAGTTTGACGACCCATCGCTTTTCTTTCCTGACGACGAAGTGGCATCGAGCCATACTCGATTTCCCATGAGAAATATAGTCACCTTGGAAGAACCGTCGCCGGAGGAGATACTACCAGGTTCATTGACGAGAGAAGAAAAACTAAAGCAACAGATTAGCGAAGCAGGGCATACCCCCGTCAAAATGCCCAACTGTGAGCATGTGTTCGGAAGGGCGTGTATCACGCAATGGCTCAAAAGCAGCGTAACATGTCCACTTTGCAGGTCCGAAGTTGAAGTGGGACAGCAATCGGATTCTCGTCTTCGAAAAGCAGAAGAGCTTCGGGAATCTACTCAACTTGTTTTCAACGATCAAGACAGTGCCATTGACCATTTGGCGAACCACCTGACCAATGTTTTCTACCCTTATAGAAGACCGTATGCTCCACAAATCACCTCGCTCACAGACTCCTTCATTCCTCAGGCCATTGCGACTCCTTCGCGAGAAAATGCCGTGGGGTACCCCGAGCCGGAACTTGTAATTCCACGGCCATTTCCTATGGGTGAGGGCCCCATTTTGGTCAGCCACACAGTTCCTGTTGCAACGGTGACTACTGATGAAAATTCCCCTCGTGCCTGGCCATGGCTACGCAACCTACAACCACCTACAGCGACCAGAGGTGGCGGGCCAGACCGGTCTCGAAGATCTCCACTGGCGCAGAGCAGAAGTCACCCGTACACACGGCCGGATGACAGGCAGTAGGAAGAGGGAACGAAGGAAGATTTGAAAGAAGAGGATGTCAGAAGGTGGGGCGAAATCAACTGCGGTGAATTGTAATGGAAGCAAAGGAAGGTGAGAACTATTCAAAGATCAAGGAGGACTATTTCAGTGGATACAATGGCAAGAAAACACAGGTCAGGTATCAGCACTCTTCAAGCGGACCTCGATTTGTGCTTGGTGCAACCTCACGCAAGGCGAGGCGTCGCAAGTTGCTGCGCTTTCTTTTGCAGCCGCGCAAAGCCTCGAATAGCATGAAACATGTTCTGGACGCTTACTTGTTGCCAATGGGTTTATGGCTCTCGTTCAATCCATTCACTTCCTAACCAAGTTTCTGCGGCTCCTGCTCCTCGGGCGTTTCTTTGGCCGCTCACTTCCTAAACTAGCATTTACTGAGTTCGAGCTCCGCACTTCAACCGGTGCGGCGGTTTTAGTGCGATTTGCAGACCAGCTCGGCCCGTTCCTGCACCCCGCGCAGGGGATGATGGGCCTGTCAATTTTTCTTTCTATCGGCCCGGGATATCTGGATGGACCTTGGTCCTTTTTACTTATAATCGGTGCAAACCATGGGCGAGTCTAAAGACAGCGATTCTCTGCTACCGAAGGGGTCAACACGCTATTTTGAGTTCCCTTTACTTTGTGATGATGTTCGATTGAAAGACACAAAATCGAGTCTAGAATCGGGAATTAAGTTGTCGTTGGCCCACTACCAGGAAGCACGCGAGTGCTACGTGAATGAGGAGTACTATAGAGCGCTGTGGCGCCAGCGCGAAGCACAATCGGCTGCGGAGGAACAGGTGTTGGAAATAGATCGTGAGTCATTGAGTGAGAATCATTTGGTGGGGTCACCTGGAAATAAACCGGTGATCCGGTTCTTCGAATCAGATACCCAGAACGAACCGGGGGCTATAGCAAGAAGAGTCAGAGAGGCGCTTGTATCTTATTCTGCAAAGAACGAGCCTGCTGTGGATCCAGAGGTGGAAAACTATGTCATCAATTGCGTGGCCCAACGAGAACCCCGGAGCCACAAATGGGACGATGAGGACCTTGTGGCGTATGTGGGCGATTTGATGACGGAAAAGTACTTTGATGACCACATCGATGACTTTGTGGATGTGGTAACGTCGCACATGTATTTTAACGTGATGCTGTACGAACCACAGATGCAAAAACGAATCGAATGTCCCAATTTCTATGCCAAATACATTCTGGTATGGAAGTACGATGGCGATTTCCACAACATGTATGACTCGCAATGCTTTATCGATGACTATTTCTCTCGGCTGCACGTTCTGTCTGGTGACTATTGGGGCAATATGCGAGAATTGCTCCAGAAGAATGGCGTGTTGATGAATGTCGACAAGTTCCGCCATTACTTTCGCCGGAGCCAGACTCAAGGCAAGCTCGAGCTCGTGGAAATGGACGAAACCAGCATATATCTGTCGCACGAAGGGTCTGTTGCGAACATGGAATACTCGCCATCATTTGAAACCTCCAGCGAGAGCTCGGTGCCGCGGTCAGCCAAAGCGGTGCACTTTGAACCCGCCCCAAGATTGCTTCATATCAACCAGCAAGAAGCACCGGCTTATGTATATTTAGATGCCGTCGAATAGAGAAGTGAGAGGCTGCTAGTGTTGCTCTCTCTGTTACTGTTACTGTTACTGTTACTGACTGTCACTGTCACTGTCACTGTCACTGTCTCCTCTCTATCTCTACTCTACCCATTAGTCACGCTTCTCACTCTCATTCTTTCACTCACTTCTAATTTCCGTCTCACCTTTCCTTCTCACCTTTCCTTCTCACCTTTCCTTCTCACATTCCTTCTCACTTTTCCTCTCGCAAATCTTCGCGCATCTTTCTACCCCACAGTGCTTTCCAATTAGGCTGCTCGTGGGACCCTGACCCCTGCCGTCATCATGAGTGACGAAGACGAGAAAACAAAAAAGAGAAGACGCACCCTAGGCTCGTTTCCGTGTCCGGACTGCGATAAAGTCTTCACCAGATCCGACCATCTTGCGAGGCATCACCTCAACCATGACCCCAAAGAAGTGTTCGAATGCCGGTTCGTTGTCAGCCATTTTGGAGGCGAGAAACGAAAGTGCGGCAAGCAGTTCGTCCGTAAGGATCTCCGGGACCGTCACTTGAAAAGACATCTCGAACCAGCAGATCCCAATTCTTCAGTGGGCTCAAAACTTTCGTCTGACTCAAAAGTTTCATCTGACCAACTGTCGGCAGACCAGAGGATCCCTCCTGAGCGCCAGCGTTCGCTCTCGCAGTCGTCCACGTCGTCGTCAGTCTCCAAAATACAAAAAAATATAGGTTCAAATGCACCTGTGCCCGCAATTGGAAATCGTGAAAAAAACTACGAAAAACCAAACATGGTCCAGACTCCAGTGTTTCCGCCCAATGTTCCGCCCTCAGGCTCGCCTCCTGTACTCGCTGCGAATGGCGTGAACCCAGCCTTCCATAATTTGCACGGATACGATCGACCTTCGATGCCGAACGAGCAGCTTCCACAGCCTCAGAGTTTTGCCTGGCCCGAACCATACCACTCTCAGCAACTTCAGCAACCGCAGCTTCAGCAACCGCAGCTTCACCCGCCTCAACTTCACCAGCCTCAGCAGCCGCAAACCCTGGTTCCACAGCTCCCGTCTCCTGGTCAGTTACCGCTGAACGCAAACCCACACATTCCATACTCGCAGACCGATATTCTTTCTTGGCTATTTACCGACTCGCCTCCTAGTGCGGTTGCCGCTAATCAAATGTCCCCTGGACACCAGCTCAGGCACGAAATATTCACGTCTCCAATGGTCGCTTCACCTCTAGGCGGATCACAAGTATCTCCATTTGCCGATAGCTTAATGCACCAAAATCTAAATCCTAATCACCAGCAGGCTGCACCGGACCAACTAGGCAATTACAACGATCCGTATCGCAATTATGGGTTCCAGGACTCCAACGTTTTCTCCACGATCGAAAACCCGTTGGATGAAGTGTTCTGGAGAAATTACCTGGACCAGCTAGACGGGGTTGCCCGGAAAGCTCGCATGGCTTCAACAGCATCATCCAGCTCACCATCGAATACGGCGGAGTCTGGCTCGTCCCCTGATTCAAGCAGTACCAATAGCCATCGACTTGGCATCAAGATCCATCCGTTCATCGAAGACCATGCTTCCAAATTTAATACTCCCCACAAAAAGCACCTCTACATTGACACCCTAATTCTCGACCTGCTACTCAAATGTCTTCCGTCAATCACCAGATCCAGTCTCAAGCTAACCCTCCAGCATACAAATGTGTCCTTCACTGTCGAGGACCATCTTTCCTTCTACCTCTCAGTATACTGGCTGATATTCCATCCTCAGTTCTCCATTCTTCATAAACCATCATTCGATACCAAGACCTGTGAGCCGCCTCTTCTTTGGGCCATGATTATCGTTGGGTGCAATTACTGTCACTCCGCTGAAGCAGCCTTGGAGAACAAAAAAACTCCTGAACGGCTCTTGAGTGATCTTGTCATTCCTCCAATAAGATATGTAATATTTGAGCACGACGACTTCAAGACCCCAATCAGAATTTGGATCTTACAAAGCTTGAACCTCATAGAGTGGTGTGAAAAGAACTTTCTTCTGCGACGGATGCACGAAAGAGGTCACATTCATCACGGCACGAATGTACAGCTACTTCGACGGTCGCCTTTATTGGGTGGAAATCCAGCTTCTAAGAATAAATCTGGCCAATCTTCCGGCAGTGCTTCAAGTACTGGAGAAGATGAATCAGACGCAGATTTGAACGGCTCCAACGATGATACAACTGATAGCGATCTTTTCATGAAGTGGTTGGATTCTGAGTCGTTGAAGCGTATTACTTTCATGACGTTTTACCTTGATATCATGGATTACATCAAGTTTCGGCACAACCCTCAAATTGCATTTTTCCAAGTTCAGCTTTTGAATCTTCCTTGTGATGATGAGAACTTGTGGGAATCGTTCGAGGTGAATGGATCGTTTCGCAAGATTGTAAAGCGCCAGAAAAAGTTGCAGCAACAGCAACGCAACCATATGCCAAAGAAAGACTCCAGTCTATTCAGAATCAAGAGCGGTGATAGTTTCTTGAGTGTGTTGAAGAAATTGCTTCGCTCAGGCAACAATCTGAAGAATTGGCCGGTGACAAAGCTCTCCATGTTCAACAAAAAATTGGTGTTTGCTGGGTTGGTATCGTTGATGTATCAAATGCAGCAGACGGAACTTCAGAACAGCTGGTCGCTTCTTGCTTCAAGTCAAACTAAAGGAGCTCATTCGGCAAATAACAGTCTACTACAACAATGGAAGATCACCTTGACCAAAGCATTTGAAAAATGGAATTCTGTGGTGAATGGCTCCTGCTGTCAGCCAAGTTTGAAGCCACCATCAAAGCTATTCATGAACATACTGACGACGCAATGCAAATATGCCCTATTTCACTTGACTCAGATCATTGGTATGGGCGATATAAACCATTACGATATTGCTATCTTTGGTGGATCCCCAGCGAATATGAGTGTCGATGCGTCCTTGAAAGATCAGTATATTGTTAAAGCCAAACTCAAGAAAATGTGGCAGAACAACAAGAATGGTACTGATAATGACTTGATCAACCTCAAAGGTGTAATACATTGCTATATCCTACTTTGGGAGATGATGTTGAGCCCTTCAGATTACAGCTTTCTTGACTGGCATGCCAACCAGGATTACTTTGACGGCATGTATGCTATTGCTATTGCTACTCTAGTGTTGTGGAGTTATGTCTTTTCGATCTACGGTAAAGAATCCCAAGTGTACAACGAGGAAATTGGAAAGTTGCAAACATATACTGAGCTTTCTAACTTAAGCTCCGAAGGAGGGTATGGATACTTGAAAAGATTACGGACGGTTTTCGATTCGAAACTGGAACCCAAGTACGACTCAACGGGTCATCTTGTGGGAGACATAGATCGGTGCTGCGAAATTCTCCCGTCCATCCCCAAGAAAAATAACATAAGTGGTCTCTGCTTCTTAGTGGGTACCAAGTTACTCGAAAGTCAATGGGACGTGATTCGGGAAAATGCCAAACTCATCATCCATTGTGGGTTTAGGTCCATTGGCAAGACGGATGCAACCTGCTCCAATTTGTTTGAAAACGAACTACATTGAGTTCTATATAATGGCTAATATTATCGTAAGAGAAATGTCATGGCTAATGATGGGAAATGTAGGGTAGAAAGGTCGATGGCTAATGGCATTTACACCAACAACACGGCATTCACACAGCCGTCTCTGTCTGGCTCGTTGGTAATCTGGGCGTACTTACCCCAAACAACTTTACCACCAGCAGTAACCAAACCCAACTCCGACACATTGACTTCGATGATGGTTCCCTTGGTCAACACTCCCAATTGGGTGTACATAGGTGACTGAGGGTTCTTCTTGACACCCAAAATAGGAAGGAAAACCGTGACTCCCAACTCCGGGTGGGTCACATTGGCCTTTTTCTGTCTTAATGCCGAAGGACGGATGATTCTCTCCATCTTTACCGGTCTACGAGTGAATCCTTCGCCCACAAATGTATGCTTGGTGATCATTCTCTTCCATGATTTTGTCTTCAGTTTTCCGGTTTTAATCACCTTGAACATCTCTTCCTCTGAAATACCCTTCACCTTGGGCAATGGAACCGAAAACTTGTCGGCTTTCTCCATTCTCTTTTGCTTAATAGAACTACTGATGGCCTTGGCAGTGTTGGAATCTTTACGGTCCAACAAGTATGTGGGCAACGCCTCGCCATCGTTCTCCTTTGGTGTGGATGGGCCCTTGACCTTGGACTCCTGGTGGGCCTTTATCTTCTTCTTCATAGCAACCTTTTCGGAGTATCTCTGTTTGGCAAACTGCTTTCCTCTCCAGCCCTTCAACGTTTGGGCGTCCTTGGCCACTCTATGGCCCTCTCTGGCAGCTCTCTTTCTCTTACGCTCCTCGTGGTCCAACCTACGGCCATGCTGCTTTATGTGCTTTTCAATATATTCATTTTGAGGCATGGTTATCGATGTGGGGAGGAGATGAGCTGCAGAAAAAATTCCCTATGCGATGCTCCTGCACCCAGGCCCCAGCGCGATGGGTGTTCTGCAGGGCTGCGAAATGAGATGAGATGACATTGACAGGTATGGCAGCTAACGTTGACGACTTGCTCCAGGGTATTATCGACTCCGCCGAGGCCACCCAGCGCTCGGTGAGTGCGTTGGAAAAATCCTTGGATGCCGACACGGTGCCGGAACTCGTTCAAGACATGTTGACGAAATTGGGTCAATCGGCCCCCGAAGGTTTGTCGTTACTTTCATTGAAAAATAGCGCTTTACTCTCATATATCAACCAGATAGCGCTCGTCACGTTGTGCCACCTCAAGAGAATGCACGGTGATGACGTAGAGGAGGCCAGGAACCAGGCGATAGAAAACTCCATTGCACAGCGGGTCTGCTTGGAGAAAGGTGTGAAGCCGCTTGAAAAGAAGCTCAATTATCAGCTCGAGAAAATGATAGGGTCGTACGTGAAGATGAAGGAAAACGAACAAAAGTTGGAGCAATCGCTCGAGAAAAATGGATCTGTTGAAGATCTGGATTCTGAAGCTGAATCTGACGATGAAAAACTTGCCCACAGACCAGATGCTGCTGCCTTGGCCAAAATGTCGAAACCAAAAGATTCCGACACCATCAGCACCAAAGAGAAGTATAAGCCTCCAAAAATCTCCGCTGTGGCACCTCCTACCAAAGACGCTCCTGTGCAGCGCAGTAATCGTAAGCTTCAAAGTATGGAAGAATACTTGCGAGAAAGTTCCGATTTGCCGCAAGTGGACCAATCTATTGGCACCAATATTGTCGATCATGGTCGTGGTGGCATAAAGACACAAGCAGAGAGAAAGAAAGAAAAGGAAATCCAAGACTACGAAGAGAGCAATTTCATAAGATTACCATCAACGTCTACGAAGACTTCAGCCAAGCAAAAGCGTCACAATATGATGAACACATTTGCTGGAGAAGACTGGTCGATGTTCAATAACAGCAGGGACATTTCTTCCAGCACGTCTCGCAAACGTAAACCAAACTCCGTATGGGACCGTGTGAAGCGCAAGAGAACATAGATGCAATTCATAAAGAGTATTTGATCTATATATCATAATAACACATACATTACATTCACGCTACAAACATGAAGATGTCTCTCCAGTATTTGGTCGTGACTTTGGCCAACAACAAAGGTACCGCAGCTTATACCGACATTAGTTTGGAGGTTCCTCTCCAGTGGTTTTTTTTTTCGTTTTCTGTTTTCTAATTTTGCTTTTTAATTTTCCCGACCGTTTACCATAATAACAAATAAAATAAAAATAACATGCAAAGTATTGAACTATGCTCTTCACTTCTCAACATACCATTGTGGGGTGCCGTGCTGCACTGCAGCCTGGTACTGGTTATTGTTGGGCTTGTAATAAGTAGTCCCGACATATGGTGTATCGTTTGAGATTTGCATACCCGAAAATCTAGAGATGTTATGGGCTGCGTCGTACTTCAATGAAGGTTTGAGCATACTTTCATCCTGGTATGGATCACCAAGAATGTATTCAGGGTGGTGCGCAACGTACCTGTTGGTTGAGTTGTAAAGAGGACGTTGCATGAATCCAGGTTGATTCAATTGTGGTTGTGAAACCATTTGAGGGTACAGAAAGCCCCGCTGGTGGTGAACGTACGGCATTTGAGCATTCTGTGAGTTGTTGAAGCTGTTGCTTCTTCTTGAGCTCTGAGGAACAAATGTGTCGGGATTCACAATGAATTCTCCGTCTGAATTCATATTTGTAGACACACTTGTCGAGGATCTCAGCAAGCCACTGCCATTCAAAATAACATTGATCTTCAGCTGAATCCGTTTACCAAAGCTGGACACAATCTTGCAATTTTGAAACCACTTCTTGATGATTTGAATTTGCAATGGCTCCATATTCTGGCGATAGTCCAATGGCAATAACACCATTACATTTTCCAGGAGTGGTTCATTAAAGTTGGCATTGACAATAACTTCGATGAGAGTTTGTACAACATAATTGCCATAGGGATCGTTGATCATCTTGTTCAAATCGGAAATAAGAATTTGGTAACACAAATCATACTTCAAGCAGGAGAAAGCCTCCGAAATTGCTTCGTTATTGAAGCAATTTTTCAAAAACTTTTCAACCACATTGGACGAAAATTTCAACTTGCACAAATTGCTTACCCCGAATCTGACAAAGTTATTGAACACGGCGCGGTTAATTGGCAACGAATTGATGGAGATCAAATATTGTAAGACATAATTACCAAACTGATCATTGATAAGTTTGATAAAAATTTCGAATGTTAAGATCCGAGCCGAAAACTGTGACAATTGTTCGGTAGTAACGTGATTCAAACATTTTTGGAGAACGCAGCAGCCATGTTTGTGGGTTGCAACCACCAACAAGTCCTTAATGATCGAATCATAAATGAACTGACAATCCTCGGCCGGATACTTGTTCAAGATCTTTTGGATGACATGATTACCATTGAGATCCTTGATCAACTCGATGATATAAGGACTCAAGCCATTCACTATCAACGTGAGCTGGTACTTGTTGGATACCGCATCAATGATCTTTTGGAGGGCGCGAGTGCCATGCTGGTTGATGGAAATCTGAAAGAGGTTATACAGCAATGATTCTAGTATGAGAGTGATGTTTTGTTCACTGCAGTAAGCAATGAGTTTTTGGACCAAGTAGTTGCCGAACGGGTCGATAATGAGCTCGTACATGTTCGGGCTAACCTGGGAGAAGATAACGTCGAAATTGGCCCGGCGCTGTTGAGCACTGGACACCACATGTTCGTCAATTTTCTTTTGAAGAAAACGACAACCATACTGATCCTTGGCCAATCTTAGGATCTGGGGCCGCAACTGAGTGAGAGGAACCTTGTTGATGGAGAGAAGGTACTCTTTGTCAATCTTGGTGGGATGCAGCAACGAAGGTGAAAAACCGGTTGATCCGGTCGCAGATGCCGCAATTCCGGTAGAACCAAAGTTCTTATTGTACGACAACGCCGAATCAAGGTTGAATGTGGGGAGCAACAAGCTATTTGGGGCGGCAGAGGTGGTTGACGGAGTCTTTTCTTCCCACAAATTCAGCCTGGATGCGGGTGCTGCGGGCGGCGTTGTGGGCTCGATAATGGAATTGATGGAGTTGATGGAAAGATTGGGACGATGTGACATGGTTCAAGTGGTTGTGGAATAAATTACAAATCACCCCTGATGAAGATGGTTGAAACACTCAAAGGTAAATTTGGTAATTACCGATGACAATTGAAAGTTGGTCTACTAAACGATAGACGTATAGCCCAGTGAAGTTATAGCTAAATGTGAATCCGTTTATGCCACCCAATCACAAATTTATCGTTTGTGAAAGTACGTGGCAATGCGACAACACTAACACAGAAAATGGCAGAGTTATATACCGAGTCCTGATCCGGATCCAAGAGGTGGTATGTGCAGGTGACGCCCCACCAAGCCCGCCAAACCTATGCTGCGCAATTGACGCATAGTGGGGCAAAGCGAGAACATGCAGGGGGCGGTGGGTGGCCGTGGCTGATGGCAATAACTACGCTACAGAGAAGGTTGTTACGGGAGGTTTTTGGAGAGATATCTGTGGTAATTGTAGATAGGCTGGGTGCAGGAGCGGTCCCTCTGCATCATTCTCAACAGGTGCAGATGCAATTTCCGGGCTGTATACAGGACGGTTGCAGGATTAGACGATGAGAAAGTTTTGGGATTGACGATAATTGGCAACAATAGATGGGATTTATGTGGCACGTATCGGTTGGGTAGAAATTGAAGGTTCACGCGCATAATTGGTAGTAATCAGGACTATGCAAGTGGCAGCACGGAGGCCGCATAATCGAGGAGATCCGGATTCAGTGCCCTAGACAACTGCCCGGTCTAGAACCTACAAAGGAGGTGGTGCCTCCTTGTGTAGCTTTCCTGCAGATGGTCTGGTGCTGCAAACATTTCCGTAAATAGAAGCGGCTGTGTACCGGAGGCGCGCGTGTTGTCAAACAGACGCGACATTTACGGTGCGCGCTCGACAATCGATCTGCAATTGCGTCTGTCGTGAATGTCGCCAACATCGGCCAACTTGGCCGATGCCGATTGAAGGTTTGGTTTGTCTGTTCAATCTCTCAATACGTCTATAATGATTTCGCCGTAGTCCACTTGCTACCTTAACTTTTTAAGTTTTTCACAATTTCACGATTTTACAATTCACGATTTTGACAATTTTCACAATTTTCACAATTTTCACATTTTTGACATTTTTCATAATCTCATTTTTACATCTCTTCCAATTCCATCACTTTTCACTACATTTTCATCATCATTACTTATCGTTATTCATTTACCAATTCCGTCCACATCGCAAATGTACCGCCCCGCCTCGACAAACCTATTCAAAATCTCTTCGTAGAATATAAACTCTTCGCCGTGAATACTCAGGGTGAGTCTTCGGCGCAATCGGTCGTTTTGGCGGTCGATGATCACCTGTCTCCTCTCCGCTGCTTCTTGTGTCAGCGGAAACTCACTTGTCATAAATCCAGGAGGAGAGGGAAACTTGTCATATAGCTGTGACTCGGGCATTTCTTGTACCAATTCTCCTGCTTTTCTATAAAATTCGTTAATCTTGTTCTGTTCCGTTGAAGAAACTCCAGTTTTGCGCCCCGGCGGCTTCATACCAAAGTTGGGATTGGGCTTAAAGTCTGTTAAGCACCAAGAGTTCTCGGTTATAGGATTGGTGGAGAGATCAATATGAAAGGATGGGTCCTCGAGCTGCGATTGGAAATACTTGCGCAAGAAGTCTCGTCTTTGAAGCTTGGTTGAATTATGTGGAATATTGATGGTCTGTGCTGTTGTGTCTCGTAATTGTCGTTGTGAGCCAGCATCATGTTTTGTAACTTGAAGTATACCAGGATCCTGAGAGTCTTCTACCACCTCTTTTATTGGCGACGATGAGAGTTTTACGTAGCACGGTCGGTCAGGTGAGTTTGCGGATACTTGCAGAGAATACTGGGTTGGAAGCATGTTGAATTCCGAGTCGGTATATTCCTGAACATTGAGTGGTTTACCTCGATACATGAGGACTTTTGTGGGAGACTTTTGCAAATCTTTCTGCTTAACGGGAGAAGAGTTCATGTTTGAATTAGGGTCGAACTTTTCAAATTTCAATCTAGGTTCAGTTTTTATTCGCTTCTCACTCTGCTCGGTGTCTTGTAGAGGTCGCTTTTTTTGCGGAACTTCGACTGTTTCCACATCCTGCAAGTCCAGAGTCATTCCGTGGCCTAATTTGCCTTCTTCATTCCTCAATGCATTATTTTCACGCCTCAATTGCTCATTTTCACGCTTCAACTCCCGTACTTTCTGCTTATATTGTTCCTGGTAAGATGCCTTTATTTCTGCCAACTTGGCTTCAAACTCATGTTTCTGGCTCGCCAACGACTGTTTCAACTCCTGGTTTTCCCTCTCGAGTTTTTGGAGCCCTCGTCGTATAAGGTCCAGCATCAGTCCAGTTGCAAATAATCTCAATCGCGTTGTGGTACTAAAATTGTGCACCCGTACACCCGTACACCCGCAAGTTTTAGTCGAGTGCGACGGAAATCATCAACATCATGTTTGGGAGTGCCAATTCAGGTTTTGGAAACACCACTGGTGGTGGCCTTTTTGGCAACAAGCCGGCTAGCACTGGCTTTGGGGCGGGGAATGCAGCTGGAAATACAAATTCAAGCCCTTTTGGTGCTTCGAACACATCCAGCGCTCCGATGTTCGGCACCTCATCGAATAACAATACCACCAATAATTCCACCGGAGGTCTCTTCGGGGCGAAGAATACGAGTGCTCCGTCCGGAGGGCTCTTTGGAGGCCTGAGTACTGCCAACACAGGCGGAAATCAACCTCAGAATAATGCCCAAGGTGGACTCTTTTCCCAAGGAACCTCCACCAACCAATTTGGATCAGCATCAAAACCATCTTTCGGAGCACCTGCTAGCTCTGGTGGTCTTTTTGGTAGCTCCAACACAAACCAAGCCTCAGGCGGTGGTCTTTTTGGAAATGCATCGACTACCCAGAACTCAGGTGCTACTTCTGGTGGTCTCTTTGGTAGCTCCAACACCCAAAATCAAACAGGCACTACAGGCGGCGGTCTTTTTGGGTCCAACAACAATACCGCCAACAACAATTCTGGCCAAAGCTCACTTTTTGGCTCGAAGCCCGCGACTTCAACAGGCGGCTTGTTTGGAGGCAATTCTGGCACTACCAACAACACGTCCTCTGGTGGCCTATTCGGTGGAAGCAGCAACACAAATACGGGCACAGGAGGCGGTTTGTTTGGAAACTCAAATACTTCTTCAGCCCCCAAAACCGGAGGTTTATTCGGCGGAAACAACCAAGCTTCCGGGGGTCTTTTCGGTGGATCCAGCCAAAACTCAGGAGGCTTGTTCGGAAATAACAACAATACCAACCAAGGCTCAAGCAGTCTCTTTGGCGGAGGCTCGAACAGCACACTCAACAATACTAACAATTCTCAGCAGCAGCCGCAACTCACAGCCATGACACGAGTAAGCGAACTTTCACCACAAATGAAGAAAGAGCTAGAAGACTTTGACAAGTACATCAACACCCAGCATTTGATTGCCAGCACATTACAAGAAGACATGGAGAAGCATGATCATCTCATAACGTCTATTCCGAAGGACACTAATTATTTGCATAACAAACTCACTGCGGTCAACCAAGGGTTGAGATTTGATTTCAGCCAGCTCCAAAACCTCAAAGACATAAATAACGAGCTTTCAGAGGATCTCAGCAAGATCATGCAGCTCATAATCCAGTTGTCTACCCCGGGTACCAAGTTGTCATCGTCAATCCAATTGAACGAGTTTTTCGTCAGAAAGATAAAAAAGTATCATGAAGTAATTGCCAGCTACCGGGAAATACTCCAAGAGGTGGAAGATGTCATCGGAGGCTTGGAGAGGCTGTGTACCGAAGGTTTCGGTGGGTTGTTCAACATTGTCGCTGTCATCAAGTCGCAGTACAATTTGTTCATGGAATTGTGCGATAACATGGCTCAGATACATAACCAGGTGACAAAGTTGAAGTGAGAAAAGTAAAATTAATATATGTATAATACAGTGTACTACAGACGAATACTGGTGCCAAAACACATCTCGACAGCAACCACCGTAATCTCTCATTCATTAACTCCAATCTCTCATTGATTAAATGTACGTAAGCCATAAATTGTGCGCGATGATCATCGACTCATCTTATGGCTAAAGTAGATCTCAGCAAATATTTGGGGAGTGGGAAAAAGAAGAAGAAACAAAGGACTGCCGCCAATGTTGTAGTCACAGAGCAGCCATTGCTTCCTGCTGCCAATGAAGCCGACGATACAAATGAAGACGGTGAATTGGCACCAGTACAAATTTCAGAGCCGAAAAAAGAGTCGAAAGGCTTTCGCAGAATTGATACTGGAGGAATGGTACAACCCCAGGCAAACCAAGACACCGTTTACCGAGACTCTAGTGGACGTATAATCGACATCGACGAAAAAAGAGCAGAAATTGAACAACAAAAAAGTGAAGCGGTTGAAAGGAAAGAGCAATTGGAGAAACAAATCAACCAGGGAGATGTCCAAAGAATACAAAACGAAGAACTCAACGAGAGTATTCGACGAGCCCGATCCAATCACTTGTCCCGAAACGACTCGGAGTATAATGACTATATGAAATCAAAGGCTCATTTTGACGATCCTATCCTGACATTTGTTGCAACTACTGATACAAATCCCGCTTCCAAAACAGGACGTCCTATTTATACAAAAGGAGTGTCTCCGCCAAACCGATTCAACATTCCGGCTGGAGCACATTGGGACGGAATAAATCGGTCCAATGGATTTGAAGAACTCGTGATGAGACGTCGTAACGAAATCAGTGCTGAGAAACAGAACAAGAAAATCCACGACGGAATTGACTTGGAGTTGGAATTGGACTAGTAAGCCTCATAACTGTAAGCAACACTACATAGCCAAAGACGATATTACATAAATACATTTTTCATCAACTAATCTCAGCCCACTTTTATCGCATCGCGAAATTTACCTCATGCTGATAAGGGAGATCCCAGGGTTCTACTATGATGAAGAGAAAAGAAGATACTTCAAGGTGGTCAACGGAAGTACTCTAGTCAACAAGGAGTACCACAACAGCAGAGTGCAAGCAGAAAAGCGAAGGTGTAATAAAATCCATGAAACCAGAAACTGCAAAAAACCTGCATTTCCATATGTCGATGATCGCATAAACATACTCAAATTGCGTCTTGGAGAAACAAGACTACTTCAGCATGACCTTACGTTTGAGATCATCAAGTCAGTACGAGAAAACAACCACAAAAAAGTTCAAAAACGAAATTTGAAAAGTTGGGGCATCGCTTCCATAGATAACCATGGTCCTCATATTATAGTGTCAAGTCTGTATGACGTGCTGTTGATCGGCCGCGGGTACTGTGACTTTAGCGACTTAATGTTCTGGCGCCATTTTGAGCGAATCTCGTGCAATCTTGCACCTATCAATGAGCCTTCGGTGTCGAGTCTCTCATGCGATGGACGATATTTGTTCTACACAATTACTGTGACCTCGATTGACTTTCCCTCAATGGTGCAGAACTACGTCCGAATTGAAAGGTTGGAAGTTGACAATGCTATCCGGAAACAGGACTTCACCCTAGCTCTCTACTCTTACTGGAAAACGTTACAAGTATCATCATTTCAACACTTTCTTGGCCAAATTTTGGGAGTAAATGCCATTAAATTCGATGAAGAACGGTATTTTTATTTGGATAGAAATCTTTTCGTTGACACGGTTTCCATCACCGCCGTACAAATCAGCAACAAGAGAGTCTTCTTAGGATGCAATAATGGGTCAATTGTTATACTATCTTTTGAAGAAGCCGCGGGAGGCATAAAGTTTACCGACTCGTGTATGGTGAATGTTAACAGTAAAGGACCAATTTCCAAGATAAAAGTTCTTGACAAAGATTTCATTGCTTTTGCAACTGAGCGAGTTATCACCATTCTCAATTCACAGCACCGTCAGATTCACCGCATAAACCATGGTGATTTAATCAAAAACTTCAAAGCTGAAATATACCCCGAGTTGTCAGTACTTCATGTTGTTGGTCTTACGAAAGTAACAACTTATCGAATACTCAAAAATGGTGAAAGAATCGTAGCGCCAATCCGCTATTTCAACGACAATATTACCATTCAACCGTCAGTGATAGAAAGTGATTTTATGATGGTAAAGGAGTCTGATCTGACCATACGAGTCACAGATCTCGTGAATTTTAGATCGGCCATCTTACCCGTAGCAAATGATGATAAAGTTTTGCAGGGCATTTACAAGTGTAATGACGAAGTGATTTTACATTTCGCAGACGATTCAGTGTCTCATTTCAAGCACTATACGTAGTAATGAATTAATTCTTCTTTATATAGTTCAAGTAACTTTGGTAAGTGAAGTTACCAAACTTGTAGTCAATGTCTAACAAAAGCTTTATAGCATCCTGCGACTTGTACACATATTCAGCAGGTAATTTAACCAACGCATTGGATATATCGTGGTTCGAATGTAAGCCATTCTCTGCGAACAATTTGTCCTGATTCAAGTACATGATACGGTTTCCTTGGGTATTGTATACCTGGTCATTGGTCAAATTATACACACCAGGATAGCCACTAGTAGACTTGAAGTTAGACTCCCTGGTGTTAGGAGGATGAAGAGGAAACAAGTTTTGCAACACCTCATACGATGCTAAGGTGAATCCGAATTGGGGCGAAGATCTGAACACACGAGCGATCGAACCTTTGAAAAAAGCTCCAATTCCCTCTTCTTTCAAAATCACCGAGAATGCATGGGTGATGCCTCTGTATTTGACATCGTGGGATTTGCTTTCCACCTGAAGTCGGGTCTTAATGACATCTGCTGGCGTGGTGAAAAACGCAGCTGGAGCACCCGCCAAAGCACCAGCCAACAACAACTGCCACGAGTCCAACTTGTGAACCTTATTAGGATCATTAGGATCAAAACCAAACAAGAACTTCTTCAAATTAGCATAAGTTGGGAAGTAAATAGCCGAAAATGGCACGTCTCGCAACAAACAAGCAGTGGCACCCTTATACAAACCTTTGGCACCAAGTTGCTTAACAATTTGACCGGCACTTAATTTTTTATGAGGAATTTCACCGGGTCCCAAGATCTTGTTACTGCGGCCACCTTGCATTTGCAATCTGATTTTGACAATTTCCAATGGATTGGTAAAGATGACCTGACAGGCACCAGCTGACATTCCAGCACCAATTTCCCAACCCATGGTGATTTTTCCAGAATCGTCAGTACCGATTTTTCTCACCAAATCGTTCACTGTTAATTTGATAGCCTTTTCGGGAGCCACACCAACTAATTGAGCTGCCAAACCAGAGTAAAGACCCTTGAATCCTTCATTTTTAATAATCTTCTTAAAACAATCAAACGAGTTATCATACATGGACTTGTGCTTTTGTGCTTGCATTCTTGTCTTCACCAAATCGATAGGATATACGACAGTAGCACCGATACATCCTGCGATGGAACCCAAGAAGAAAGAGTACAAGGAATCAAAAATGGGCCAAAGCGAAAAATTATCAGCCTGGACTGGCTGGGCAGCTGGGTGATCAAAGATCGAATAGAGAGTCTTGTAGTTGTTATCAAAATTAGGGTTCAAAACAGAAATGAGTTCCTTCCTAGGAATGGTTTCTTCGGTTTTGTTGATCAAAAAGAACAACAAATCAAGCTCTGTGGTGGAAACTGGCTTAAAGTTGGAGGATTTGAGAAGGTGATCATTCAAGTGAGCATACAAATCCCGCTTGTTAATGAGAATATCATCCTTATCCTTAGTAGTTGGAGGGGTATTTGCAATGACCTCGTTGACCAAATCGATACGATTGAGGGTATTATAAACGAACAAGACGTTCGAAAGAGAAAATTCACTCTTCTTGAAATACTCAGGTAAAGTGTGCAAATTCTTCTTCAATTTGGATGAAAGTTTGTGACTCAAGTTTTTCGTGAGTAATTCATAGAATTCTTGCTCATTGAGAACTCCCGAACGACCTGCCACAAGTTCGAAGTTACCGATAAGTTTTGTCACTGGAAGGTAATTTATCACCGACACAAAATCGGCAAAATCAATCGAACCATTAGGAGCAAAAAACCGGGCAAGATAAGCCCAATTGAGCTTGACTTTCTTCTGCTGGTAGCTAGGATCTACTGCCTTGTTCAAACCATTGAGTTTATCGATACATTCCTCGTAGGTGATCTTGGCGCGGTCCTTTGATTTCGAGCTAAACATCGAGTACACAAGTTTGAACTCTCCATCGTAGGAGGTCAACACGTTTATAAACCGAACGAAATCGCTTTCTGTCACATAACCCTTGTTGGCCTTGTCACAAGCAAGATACAAAAGCGAATAGGACGCCTTAGGAAGATCCGATTCGAAAGGTGCCAATATGGTGACAAATTGCGGGAAAGCAAGGGTTTTCTCTCCCTCCAACAATGTTGGATTCTCGGAGGCAAACTGGTTAAAAATCTCTCTGGCTTTGAATTCCGAAGCCATTTTCAATATTTCATACACTGAATTTTCGTGGGGTAAATTTCATAGGATAAAATTCGCCGTGTAATAGTTGCAAAATTCAAAGTAAAGTCCACAGAAGTGCAAAAGGAAGTTGTTGTGGTTTCTATGTCTATAGTTGATTCCCACACAATATCCAAAGAGTTCTACGGTACCGAGTTTTTTGCAAACGTTTCAGGTTATTTACCGGTGAAAGTCTCGTGAACTAAATATTGACTCTCCACAGCGATTCGCTGGCCGAGGAAATGCATACAGGAAGAGCGGGGTGGTATGCAGGCTGCAAAATGGAGACGTCAGGCAACTACAAGAAAGCGGAGAGGATGGAAATTTGGCACGAAAATTGGTACGGGTGAGGTTAGAGTTGTGTCAAGTTTTTAGGTGCAATATGGTATTTTTGAAGTAGATTGGATCTAGTCGACCGTTGAGAACGCGACCCGGAGTCCCCTCACTTTCACAGGCGCCCATTCGACCGAGATGCAGGAACACACCGCGCAAACAGGAATTGCGAAGCGAGCGGAAAAACCAGCTTAGGAAGTGCAACCGCAGGTAAGCGGATAAAATAAATGTGAAAAATAAATGGGATATAAAGAGAAACAAAAAGAAAAGAAAGAGATAATAATGACAAGGAAACTCACATGAATGTAGGGCGAAGCCTCACATGCATCGGAACACAATTTGGCTGTGTTTCTCAAGGGTAGACTAGTCTCTCATATCACGTGATACGTCCGACAACTCTCAAATTATCTGCAGTAGAATGTATCGAGATGGCTACTGGGGGACCTGGTAAGTATAAATCATAAACTCCAACAACATAGTCTAACTGTAGGAGGATTCAAGAGATGGACGCCCACTCCACCTGAACGTGGCTCCTTTCCTTTGGACCATGATGGAGAATGCCGTGATCAGATGCTCAAGTATTTACAGTGTATGAAGTATACTGGAAATATGAATGCTCCCAATTGCCGGGTTTTGTCAAAGGAGTATTTAAGGTGCCGAATGGAGAATGACCTTATGGAGGATTCAGACTGGGATTCGTTGGGATTGGTGAATCTACCGGGCGATCAGAAGCGAAAGGGTGAAGCGAAGAAAGAGAGCCAACCTAAAGAGAGCAATTAAAGATTGAACATAGCTACGCATCCAATTGTATATAGAGAGAGTGCCGTGATGGAATGCCATGAAGAATGTAATAGGAATGTGTATGGAAATGGAAACCGACTCGCCGACACCATAATCGGAAAACCTAGCTTTATCTGTATTCTGTCAAATACTTGAATAGTGTATCGCTGGTTTCACTGGTTTCACTGTTCGCTAAGCAAGCTGTTCAATCTCTCGCAACCAATTCTAACAACCACCAATTGACCACTTTTACTTCCATAGTGCTCTCGTGGTGAAAATCTTCTGATAATCTTCAGGTTCACTCATCTTCTTCACTGTTCCCCACTGTGTCCTCCGCGTCCACGGCCACGGCCACGGCCTCTGCCACGGCCACCTCTTCCACGGCTGCCTCCTCTACCGTTCTGGTATCCACCTCTTCCATTATTTTGGCCTTGAGGTGGAGGTGGCGGCTGATGGAAGTACTGCGGTGGAAGTGGAATACCGGGAACAACTGGAACATATGTTTGCTGCTGCTGTGCCATAGGAGGTACTGGAGCTGCTCCTTCGTTCATCACATTCGAATAAATCTGTCCGTAAATTTGCTTGATGGCGTTGTTGGAATGTGCTCCAGCTTCTTCATCCTTATTATCACCACTCTTGTCCACTTTTTTACCGTGCAAAAGCTGGAGTAACTCATTTGCCTGCTTTGGTTTGGCATCCGCATCAGACCCATTTGTTGCATTTTGCTCGGTTTGTACCTTTGCAACATTTTGGCCCGTAGTCGCACGAGACCCTGGGGTCTGGGGTTTCGAACCATTGGCATTGGCAAGCTTGCGTGGGGTAGGTTTGCGGTTCTTTGAAGCGTTGCTGTGATAAACGAGCTGCCTGTCGGTTATGTTCAACACCAAGGATGAGTCCACAATCAAGCCACGGTTAGTTCTCAATTTTCCGTTCATGTTGTTACCACTAAGCAACACTTTGTCAAACACTACTCCCAACGATACCTTAGGTCCCGCGGTGGTGATGGTAGCCACAGTTCCTTTCGAAAGATAAGGCACTTTACCAGAATCTTGGACGTAAACCACCCGGTCACCTAGCAGAAATCTTTGGGTACTCAAAACTTGATAAGATTGACTGGGGTTGAAAACAGCTTCACGAGGAACGCCTCTGATGTCCTTGTGTGTCAAAGGTATGTCTTGCGTAGCATAGCTTTCCATGAACTCTTCGATGGCAGCAAAACTGAATTTGGTGAGAGACTCCGATTCCAACGACACTGTAATCAAATCCAGCTTGACCTGTTTCAACCATTTCCTGACCGCAGCTAGTTCATCCAGATCAGTTATCGTCAGCGCCTTGGGCATGGACTTGAGGTCTGCCTGGGCCAATTTGCTGAAAAATTTGGGAAAGGTGGCCCTGTAGTCGTCTATCAACTTCACAGCAAGAGGAGAAAATTCCCAAAATTTAGCACTCTTCTTCGTGAAGCCCAATACTTTCTGGCGCCTAGCTTCAAACTTCAATTCAAGACCAACATTGACTCTTTTCCCGCCATCGTCCAACATCAACCCCGAAGTGAGCTTGGACAAGAACAATGGGTTCAATTTCAAGCGCTTGGCGACTTCGAAAGAAGGCATGTATCTGATCTCTTTATTCTCAATTTCCGCTCTTCTTTGTCCGATGGTGGGTTCAGCAGCTGTTTGAATCTTGGAAACCTTGACATTGATCTTATCGTTGGTATCACCAAATCCAACAACAGTAGCAGGAGCTCCATAAGCAAACGCTCCCAAAAACACCACCTCACTATCAAGGGGGAATTCCTCATTGATAGGTAAAGGTGGCCTTGTGGCAAATCTTTCATCTCTGTGAACAACATCTTCAACAATAAGTTGCAAAGGATATGCCTCAGTGTGCTTCGAATAGGTTTTCACATACGCTCCTTTAGCATTACGGATAAGACCAGAAACTGCTTGCACGTATACAACAGCTTCAATCTTACCCAAATCAACACCCATGTTCCTCTTGTATGTTTCATACAAATTTCTGGAAGTGGTCTTAAATTCTCTCACTCCCTCCGGATCGTTTGGAGTTGCAACTACTTTTTTAGATGCCAGAATCTTGACTGATTCATAAGTGAATTCCTCATCAACAACAGCAACAACTCTGGACTCACGTAAGAAAGGCCATCTACTGTAGGCAAGACGACCCACGTATTTTTGACTGAATTGGTAAGTGGTAAGGCCTTCTTCTTGCTCAAGTATACTCAAGATCATGGACACAGATCTGGAAGGTGACTGGAAAACACGAACTTCCGCGAGCTTGAGTTCTGCATTGAATTTGACAGTGTTCAAAGTTGGGAAGCCAGCAAGCAAATTTTTTCCAAGCAAGGCCCCGTCACCTAAACCAATTGCAACCTTTTCAATTTTTGGCAAAACAAATTCCTTCTCATAGCACTTGTCATGCTCTATGTCGGAGAAGAAAGCAGGCAAGGGCGAAGGATAGACGTGATTAATCTGAGGGTTGTAAATGAACTCAATATCAGTTCCAAACGAGTTTCTTTTAGTCTCTTCAGGTGAAAGTTTGGCTTCAATTGGATGAAGGGTTTTAATAAGTCTCTTTTCGTCAACAAAACTTAACAAGACGACGGCTTCCCAAGTTGCAGTCTTACCATTCATATCGATATCAACCTTGTCTGGATAAAAGTCAATGATAGGCGAATGGGCTTCAGTCATCAATGGGCGATACTCAACAGGCATCAACTTGCGAGATCTTGCTGGCAAAACAGCCATTAATTGTTCAAATGGCTTGAAAGGAGTTCCAAGTTCGAAAGTGATTTTCTTGTTATTTTCAAGCATGTTTTCCAATCCAATGGAAATGTCCGAAATTCTTGGAGCATAATGGTAGCGGTAGTACCAACTCCAAGAAGGACATCCTCGGTAGTAGTAGTACAAAACCCACTGCAAACCCTCAATGTAATGTTCAGTAAGGTTGACCATCTCTTCTTTGTCATGTATCGAGAACTTGAACTTTTCTTGGTAATATTGATCTTTCCACTTCATAAACTTGGCGTCGTAAATATCTCTGGACTCCTTAAGTAAATCTTCAGTTTCAAACAAGTTAGCAGATTGGTACTTCTTGACGGACTTTCTAATATCGTTGATTCTTTCCTCGTGTTCTTCATCGGTTTCGTATGGAGACATACCATCAATGTCCAATTTGGCCTCATAAGTGTCTTTGGATCTCGAATGTACGATTATAAGTCCCACTTCAAGAGCGAATTGCTTGATAAAGTCCAAATGCTTAGAGACTTCCTCGGCAGGAAGGGATAACAGAGGGAGCTTTCCTTCATTTTCCAATTGAACAAGGTCAGATACCTTCATTGTGGAATATTCCATGAGCCAGGGTTTGATCATTCCTACTAATTTCTTTTGGTCTTTCAAAATCAACAACTTGCCCATTCTCTCTCTTCGTTTCCCACCGGTAATCGAGATATCTTCAAGACGTTGGTTGAACCAATCAACATCCACATTCAGCTTTTCAAAGTTTTCCAACTCGAACTCGGACAAGTGACGGAGCCAAATCGACAAGCGCTTCAAATTTATCGTACCGTTCTCGTTGATGTAACCATCGGACTCCGCCAACGCCTGTTTGAAAGTTTCCAAAAGAAGAGGGAAAGCTCCCTTGTTGATATACAAATCGGGAAGACTGGGTAAGAAATCATTTCCAATGACGTACATGATCAATATGAGATCATCCAATACTCGTTCAAAGTCAAACTCGAACGAAACATCGTCGTCCATGTCCTGGAACTCAAGTGAGATGTACTCCCGGAGCAACAGAATATGCAACAAGAAGAACTTCTGGTCATGAAGATCGGTTGATTTGTTTCCAGACCGAGGTCCAAACGTGACTTCTTCTCTCAACAAACAGAAATGAGGATCGTGGCTCACCAACCCCAACATGATCAAATCGGCGTCCAAGCCGTAAATACAATGACGAGAGTTGGAGTTGTAGTTGGGCTGCGACTTCATTGTTCTGATGTAGTTCATGATTTTGTGTTCTCCTTCTCCCGGCACTTCGTGCCCACTCAAGATAATCACGGTATTGGCCCATCGAGAGTCGGTGGAAATCTTTTTGTGGATGAAATATTTCAAGTTATCGGTCAACTTGGCCATGAATTCCGTACCGGGGGTGATGGCATTGGAATCAAATGGGTCCTCTTTGGGAATTTCCAACCCTTGCAGAACCGCCTTTTTCAAGTTTTCTTCAGCTTCGTACGCGGTCCTGAATCTTCTGGCACGTTGCTGGTTCATCTTGGCCCGGGGGGCGACACCATCAATTGCCATATAGAACACACCTTTTGGTTTTATAATTTCAAAAAGATGCTCAATATATGAGAAGATAGCGGCATACATTTGGTCATCCGTCATCCGACTGAGGGTGTCATTGTCCGAATGCGTACACGTGTGGAGAATGGAGTTCATATCCAAGTACAAGTTGTCAAACTCGGGTATCTGGGTCCCATCAATGAGTTGGGAAATTAACGGCCATCTCTCAGAGATAAACCTGAAAAATTTAGGGATACCTGCATTAGCAAAAAGGCTGAAAATTGAGTATAGCTATTGACGACCAGCTACTAGTGTGTGTGCGCCGGTAAAAGCTCTCCAATATCGCTGGAATTAACGTTTCTACTTACCCATTTTGTTGCGGTACTCGTTGTCGAAATTGGTGAAGTTGTCGTTAAGTGGGGCTAGCACGACCGCGGCGTGTACATAAGCCCCGGTGCCCGTCCAGTGTTACGGTAGAGCCCAACCAGCACATATCATACATACGTAACCATAACTACCTAACCTTTCCCTAAATCAAAAGAATGTGCTGGGACAAACAAATTGAAAACAAAACCCAACTAAGGGGGTGGTGCTCAAGCAACAAAAAGTGAACTCTCCGCTAACCAAGCATCAACCTGGTGTATCAGAGCATTGCCATATCGGTATATGGTGATTGCAAGTGAGTCTAAATTCTCCTTCAAAACCGCCAGTGACTTTTTGGCGTGGGTGAACATATGCTCGTACTCGTCTCGAGTGTGGTTCAATGCCAAGAAAACCTGGTTTTTCATCTTGTCAATTGGCAACGAACGAACAAGCTCGCGCCCCTGGTCCCGCACCAGCTTTGCCTGGAAGACAGCGTCATTCCACATCAGTCTGAGTGGTATGTTTGAAACCCGGTTATACATCTGTCTCACCGGCATCTCAGACACTCGACTCCACGCCTGTCTTGCAGGAAAATCCACGAATTCAATCCACGCCAGTTTGAACGGAATCTCCGCAACCCGATGGAAAATCACCTCTGTCAGTCTGTGGATCGAGGCCGTTGCCAAGGCGGTGTAATGGCGCACTTTTGACTCTCGAAGTGGTTTCCGGAGCCATAATCGTTTATACCAAGGCAACCGTACTTCTGGCTGGAACATCAATGTTGTCCACGCCTTGCCCATTTTCTCTCTGAGCTCGTCATAAGGGCTCGCTGGCACCTGAGGGGCCGACTGCAAAGTCAGCAGGAAGACATAGTATGTTGCGAGCGCCGTCACAAGGGCAAAACCAGCACCTAGCAAGTAGTGTAAAAGGTACTCGGAATTAGCGTCCAAAACAGCTACAAATTTCGGATCTGCTTTTCTCTGAGCAGGATCCTTTTGAACAACCGCATGGGTGCTTGCCAGCTTCTCCTCTTGGTCGGCAAGTGGGCTTTCTTCTGTCAATTTGGAGCGGGCCGAAGACCAAAAATTGGCAGATGTGTTCTTGATTTGGCGATTCAAGTCCTCGTAAAACAGAATCACATCTGAGATTCGCTTGTCTTCTGCTGATTGTGTTTCCTTGTCCAACTTGCCGTTTCCCTCTTTACCACCTGGCGCTGCCCTCGCCGTCCCTAATGCGTTTATGTTACTAAACGCAGCGTCTGATGCTCCTGGCTCCTCAGCTGGCCGATCAGAGCCTCCTGGGCTTTCATTGTGGCTTACGTACTTGGGAACTTGCAAGGTGGCGAGAGAATCATCGTTGTCAATTGCATGGTTTCTGGGCTCAGAAAGTACGTCTAGCTCGTTAAACTCACTCCTCACCGAGCTTTGGGTAGAATGGTCATCTTCCAAGTCGGACGAGGACGAAATAATGGACCATTCCTCATCTGGGGAAGCCATAGTAAATGTAGTCGCTCGTAGGTTTCTCTGGTAAATTGGTCAAATTCGGTTCTCACAAAAAATCTGGTAAGTTTGGGTCACTGGAACTAATCTTCAAGCACTAGTATAGTCTTTAATCTTGGAAATGGGTAGCTTTGGTGCAGTCACTCTTATCTATCCCTTTCTGATTTGTGCGGTTATCGCCTGCACGATCACAAATGGTTCCAGAGTGGTGTAGTGGATGGATACAGGAACTACATGTGGTTTACCATTTTTTACCATAGGTTTACAATTGGTATATTGCTCATAAATACATTATTAGTCACTATGACGGTCGGCTTGCGCCAGCTTACCTAGTTGGTTGGGCAGGTCTCGTTGGCCCTCTAGTAATTTTAATCTCACATTCATCTTGGACATACTATCCTGTAACGACTGCGCATAGTTTACAAGGTCCTGGTATTTGGCGAGCGTAACGTAGTCTTTGGGTTCCTCTCTTTGAGTTTGGTTTTTGGTTTGCTCGTGGAGGTAGGGGTATCCCGGAATCTGTTCCAGATCTTTTCCTTGGTCTGGCGTTGTATTTGAATGCAGCAGAGGACCCAGGACATTGGACGACGGCCAGGCTCTGGTCAGGTTCAGACTCATGTTCAGACTCAGATTCAGGCCCAGATTCGCGTTCAGTTTGTAATCTTTCCGGTTCGACCTCTGATTCAAAATCTGGTTTATGTTCTGATTCGTAGTCTGATTGCCGCTGAAATTCTGGCTCTGGTTCTGAATCGTAGTCTGGCTCTGGTTCTGGTTCGGGTTCTGCCTGTCGTTCAACATCAATGGCTGATGATGAATCGAGCGAGAAAAGTTCATGTCGCCTTGCCTTGAGTCGTCAAAGGGCAGGTTCCGTTGGTTGTTATATAGAGGGCGTTCTGGCGACGGGTGATGGTGATGGTGATGATGTTGATGAGTGAGTTGTTGCAGAGGCAATTGCCATTGAGATGCATTCTGGTTTTGCTCCGATTGCGTGTTGCCCAAAATCAGACTATATGGAGGAAGCTGCGTTTGCCGAGACGTATCACCCGTGCTATTCAATGGAGGAAGGTATTTGTTCTGGCTCTCCTTCTGGTTTTTCAGACGAGAATCTTCGTACCTTCTGGTGGTGGTGGTCGTGGTGGTCGTCGTCGTAGTGTAAGGTTGTCTATAAGTATGCGTTGAGGTATGAGAATGGTCACGGGTACGACGATCATTGCCACCAGAGCCTTCCAGTAAGCTCATGGGAGTATTGCTGTCGCTGGCAGATGGGTCACTGGAAGCAGCATCACCCACAGCAGTAGCTTGTGCTCCATCATTTTCCGATTTCACTGCTGAACATGCATCTTGTGAATTCTTGTGTCTTGTTAAAGCATCTGGACGAGCGAAACTTCGAGAACATCGATCACAAATGTAGGGTTTTTCACCGGTGTGAAGTTTTTCATGACGCTTCAAATCATGGATTCTTCTGAACTTGCTATTGCACACGGTGCATATATGAGGTTTCATTGACGAGTGGATCAATTCGTGAGAAACCATATTGTGTTTTCTGGTAAATCCTTGGCTGCAAGTTGAGCAAAAGTATTTTTTCAAAACCTTCTTCGCATTGTTGTTTTTCGTCTTGTTCACTTTGCTCCTCGAGGTATCTGTGTTCGGTTTCTTCGTGGGAGTTTTGAGTTCCTTGGAAGATGGACGGCTTGGAGACCGAGATTGATCATCACCTCCAACCAGATTTGCACTCGACACCAGTACTGATCCCGATTTTGAATTTGACTTGGAAGTATCCCCTGAAAGCTGCTGTGACAGCTCAGTCAGGTTCCCTATATCTTTGGACATCACTAGACACTAGCCGACTTGGATATAGGGCCACACAGCCTGCAATATAATTGAGATGCTTGACTAACCAATAAAAACTTTATTAGTTTTGGCCGCAAAAATGAAATTTGAGAATTTGAAGGGACTTGGTTTAAAATGCAGGGACGCTGTAAACGTATGTTTACAAGGAATGTGTCGTCGTTAGCGACTAAATAGTGGTCGAAACTCTGGGTTTGGGAAAATGAGGTCACCTGGGTCCGCGATTATTATAATTGGTCCAGCTTACGTAACCAGACGTTGCTGTGCGGCCGGAGCTCGCACAAAAGAGGCAATAGCGATCATGCGGATCGGACCCATTTGCTGCACGCGCCGCGAAATCCGTCCAATTCCGGGCTTGATTGCTTTTTTAGCTGCTAAATGAATGCAGATTTAGATCTAAGGACGGTCCGATCGGCTTCCATGAGGAGGCCGTTCCTGCATCACAATCGGAAGCCCGCCTCACGTCGGTCGAGACCAATCGAGTGCAGGATAGAATATGTCAAGGTTAGTCATGTAATTGACAGTTGATAATGCACTGGATGTAATCAGTGACAATTGAAGTGATGGGTGCGGCTGGGTTATGATTTGGATTATTATAGAACATTCTATGCTTCTGCAACGAATGTTCGACGAATGTGAGACAAATGATGGCGAGATCGATATTTCGATCACTTGACTTCCTCTTAGGGTATAGGTCGTTATCCTCCAATTGTCATGCCACTTCTTATTCTTGGTAACTGTCCTTCCATATTTTGCGCATCCGTACACCAGTCTCAATTCTCAACACTTTCCCGCACAAACTAAACAGATAACGTCCCCTACACACACCCAACACCATCTCCCGTGAATTGCCACCCAGGTTTTTGTCCTCTGGGAACACGGACAGATGAATATAAACCTCGATTCGGCGAAGGGGACCCTTTGCAAGAACATATTAATTTATGGCTACTGCAAATATGAAAACAAGGGATGTGCTTTCAGCCATAGAAGAAACAACAATGCCAATCCGGGCCCAGAACAAGCTCCAACTAAGCCCGTGGCCACTACACCTACCTCAGACAAGCGGAAATTCAACGTAAATACACCATCTTTCCAACCATCCACGGCCCCAGTTCAAGGACTCGCTAACAAGTTTGCCGGTTTGCTGCCCAAAGTTAAAGATATACCAGTCTTTGTACCTTCTGGAGCGCCTGCTCCGTCAACTCAGCCCATACAGTCCGCTGGAAATCAAGACCAGCCAATGCCAACTACCGTGTCCAGTGTTCCCGAACGAAAGTTCAACACCTCCACACCTTCGTTTACCCCCAGCCAGCCAATTCCCGCTCCTCCTCCGCAAAATACAAGCAGTCCCCCAAGCAATCCATATCTCATAAACCAGACGGGTCCGCCTACGGATATGTACTACCAATCAGCATACCCGCTCCAATACCATCTTTATGCCCCAGCACCGCCTCCACGGTTGGCCATCGCGCACTCGCTGCACCAAACCGATGCCCATTCTCTATTCATCGACTCAGAATTGCGGGAAACCCTTCAGAAACGAAACGAAGCAACTCTCCAAAGCTATCCTGGAGGACCTGAGATCGTCGACGTATACCATACCGTGGTGCCAATTGCCGCCGAAGCAGTTTCGAAAATATGGAAAGTGTCGTCGTCGGTGTACAAAGGTGTGTCCAACGTGGATGGAAATGTATACGCTCTTCGCAAGATTGAAGATTTCAAAATTGTGAACGAGACACCGTTTAGAACCATCAAAAGATGGCACGGACTTCGATGCGCCAATATAGTGAAACTTGAAGACGCATTCACCACGGTTGCGTTTGGCTCGCCGTCGCTAGTCGTGGCGTATGACTACTATCCCAACGCCTCGACTCTCTTGGAGCAGCATGTCAATCGCCGGTTGGGGGGTCGTCTTGAACCAGTCACCGAGGATATCTTGTGGGTTTACTTGACCCAGCTTGTCAATGCCGTGCGCACAATACACAAAAAGAAACTAGCAGCGAGGTCTTCTCTCGATGCCTCCAAAATCATCGTCACCACCACCAACAGAATCCGTCTTGCCGCGGTGGGCATGAGTGACATTCTCAATTGGGAAGCTGACGACGCCGAGATTGCTCGTGTGGGGTTGCCGACTTATATGGAGAACCTTCAGCAAGAAGACATTCGAAACATGGCCCGTTTGATGGTTGATTTAACGACAGTAATGAACCCCGTTGTCCACAATGACATTTCCAAATTGAAGGCCAGTGGCTTGAGCACCGAATTGGTCGCTGCCATCCAAGATCTTTCCAGCACCGACGACTTGGAATCCTACGTCCGCCAGCACCTCGCCATACGTCTCTTGGATGTGGTGGACATGCTTGAGGACCTGAACGACTACCTCGAAGCGCAATTGAGCACCGAGCTCGAAAACGCCAGACTTGTACGACTTATGACCAAGATCAATTTTGTCGTGGACCGACCCGAATGGGACGACGAGGCGGCAGCAGCAGCAGCTGGATGGACAGAAAACGGACCGAAATACCTCCTCAAGCTTTTTAGAGATTTTGTGTTTTTCCAATCCGACGAAATGGGGAAACCGGTAACCGACCTTTCGCGGGTGCTCGTTACCCTCAATAAGCTTGATGCTGGGATCGACGAGAAATTTCTACTTGTGAGCCGGGACGAAAAGACGTGCATCGTGGTGAGCTACAAGGAAATTAGAGACTTGTTGGAATCGGTATTCCGAACCATAACTAGAGGTAAATAGAGTACATACTCAACGGACATATTTGTCACGTGCCGCGCTCCCCATCATCGTTGAGGGGCGCCTCAACCGATATATATCTCAGGGCCCACAAACAACCACTGGCTCACAAATCTTTCCCAGCCAGTAAAATGAAGTCGGACCGGCCCCCTAGTGGAGCAATTAATACCGGCCCTTTTTCTCCCAGCATTTTCTCCAGTAAAAGATTATGGGTAAAGCGTCCCAATGGTTCTCCAACTACCATCTTAGTCCACCAAAACGATATAATTGACGATGTCAAGCTGATGATAATACAAAAGTATCCCAACTCGTTGGGACGAGAATATGACGCCGCCGACTTGATAATAAAAATGGATGTCCATGCAAAACTGGGCTTACCTCAACCGTCCACCGCCGGAAATAATCGCCAAAGATCGTCGTTTTCTTCTCCCGATAAGCCGGTCGCCACCACTCTTGTCACGCTTGAGCCCGACCAGAACGTGTGGCTGCTTTTCGACAATTATTTTCCAAACGGTATGAGCATAAATAATGCCTTCATCATCGAAGAGCCCGAAACAACGAGAATGAACAGCAAGCATTCGTTGTCGTCTTTAAACCTCCCCACGGCCACCTCCGCTCCCGTCGCCTCTGCACTGTCGGCACTCAATTCTTCAGTTTCAGCCGCTTCTCCATCTTCCAATCATGCCGTTCCTGCCTCGGCAAGACCCTCCGCCGTGTCTCCTCCTCACGGATTCCACCTGCCTCGTCCTCAGTACAACTACCAGCATCACCAGCCGTACACGGCGCTCAAGGAAATGTCCATATCTCCATCAAGTGTGTCTGCTAGGTCCCCGTCTACGGTGCACAGACGGTCGCAATCCAATCCTCCTCAGTCCCCCGTCACCAGCGCTGCTCCAGCAGGGTCGAAGAACCCCAATTCTCAAGCCATTCTCTTGCTTCCAAAGAACTTTTCGTTGTCTGGCGGAGGCTCGTCCAGCAATCTCAGTGCTCTCAAAGACCAGAAACGACTCTCGCTAGACGAAGGCCGAGTATCCCGTCCCCGTACCAACTCCATACTGAGCCCCGGCTTGGCAAACATAGGAATCGGAGGCGTGACTTCGCCGCCTGCTGCCCAGCCGTCCAGCTACCCGCTAGTTCAGAAAACACCAAATATTCTTCCCAAGATCTCCACCGAATCCAACCAGACAACCTTGGCTTCGAGCCCGGAACTGAATGTTTCCAGTGCCCCGACGTTGGGAAAGGCAACCTCGCTTCCAGAAGTGCCCACCAAGCCTACCGAAGAGAGAAAGGAGAGTTCCTCAGAGGATGTGGAAACCGCCAATATTGAGCTGGATCCGGAACCAAATGCGAGGAACTCTACAACAACTGTGCCTCCGCCAGTCAGAGCAGCCCCCGCGGCGCCCAAGAAACGACAGGAAGATAAAGGCGTTGCCATAGTACAAAAACTGTGGAAAAAGAATCCCACCGCCAATGAACGAATGCTTCCCTCGGTGTCTGTGCTTGTCGTAGAGGATAATGCTATTAACCAGGCTATCTTGGGAGCGTTTTTGCGTCGTCACAAGATTCGATATCAGATTGCAAAGAATGGACAAGAGGCCGTCGACAAGTGGAGTAAAGGAGGATTCCACCTAGTGTTGATGGATATTCAGTTGCCGGTGATTTCTGGCATTGAAGCCACCAAGAAAATACGCAGACTAGAGAAGATTAACAAAATTGGGGTGTTTGCAGAAGACGAAACCGGACAAGCCAAATCGGCGGACCTTGAAGAAGTCGCACCGGAAGACAGATTAGATCTCAATATTTTCCGATCGCCAGTTATCATTGTGGCACTCACTGCGTCGTCTAACTCTTCTGTCGACAAAACCAACGCATTGAGAGCAGGGTGTAATGACTACTTGACGAAACCGGTGAATTTGGTATGGTTGCAAAATAAGATTACCGAATGGGGATGTATGCAAGCCTTGATTGATTTTGAAGGATGGAAAACAAAACGAAGTGACGAGGGATTCAATGCCATCAAAGGCAAGGCGAAGGGAGTGATCCTTCCTTCGGGGAAACTGGTGGTGTCAGCTTAGGTTATAGAAATAAAGACAGTATCACCTTTGGTAATGTGGTGCACTGGGTGCAGTGCCAACCCAGATTTGTTGCGAATTTTGTACAAATATCACCATGTCCGACACCATTTTACCGTTAGAAGTTCTCGATCGTGCGATCGGGCACAAGATCCAGGTTCTTCTCACGAACGACAAGGAGTTCCATGGAACGTTAGTTGGTTTTGATGACTTTGTGAACATGGTTTTGGAGGACGTGGAAGAATTCGACAGCGAGGGAAAGAAAGAAACGTTGAAAAAGATGTTGTTGAACGGCGGCCAGGTAGCGATGATGGTGACGGAGAGCTAGGCGAAGAAAGGGGGAAGAAAGAGATAGGAGACGAAAGAAATAGGAGAAGAATAGGAAGAACCAGAAACAAGGGAGTAATTAGCGGTGAGAAGGCTGAGGTTCAATGTATTATAGTCCAGCAGGATGCAGCTACAGTGTAGTGTAAACATGTGGATCCGCAGAAGGATCCCAGCAGAATATGTGAAGACAATCAAGGTATTGCAGCTGAGAAGTTTCTCAAAAAATGTCAGCTAGTTCGCTGCCAGCGAATTCTCACTTACATTGTCACTCAAATTCTCACAGGTTCTCACTGTAGCTAATTCTCATCTCAGCACATTATTCTTATAGGTTCATCAACCGTCGCTATTCGCACATAAGTCTATCTGTGCCTCCTCG
This sequence comes from Meyerozyma carpophila, assembly GCA_030573695.1. Classification (NCBI taxonomy): domain Eukaryota; kingdom Fungi; phylum Ascomycota; class Pichiomycetes; order Serinales; family Debaryomycetaceae; genus Meyerozyma; species Meyerozyma carpophila. The sequence goes on along the minus strand of JAJMDS010000003.1, from coordinate 191,353 downwards.
CCAATCCTTCCACTTCCACATTCTTTATTTGTTCCGCCACCGCCACCCGCACTATTTAAGTCGCACCTCGTCCTGAATCGCCATGAAGTTAACCATTAGTGTGGAATCCTCCGGGAACATTATCTCCGCCGATCTCCCGTTGTCGCTCTCGGTGGCCGATTTCCAAGCGTATCTTGAAGCAGAAACTGACATAGATCCAGAAAAACAGATCCTAATCCACAATGGCAAGACCATCAACAAGGACAAGACCCTCCAAGATATAGGGTTGAAAGAAGACGATTTGATTGTTTTAAAAGAGAAAAGTGCTCGAGCCACCGTCCAAGCGTCACAAGATGACGATCCCGTCAATCACCAGGTGGAATTGTTGAGATCGCAGTATCTTAGTAATAACCAATTGAATACCCATCTTCGTCAGACCGACCCCGGACTCCATTCGAAGCTCAATGATCCCGTGGCATTCAAAGCGGCGGCGCTTGAGCGGTTGCAGCAGGTGCAAAACAGCGGAATGGGCTCTTATCGGTCTCCGCAGCAGGAAGAAGAGCTTCGGAAACTTCAGGAAAACCCCGATGATCCTGAAAGCCAGGCGAAAATCATGGAGATGATTCGCCAGGAAAGAATAGATGAGAACATGCAGCTTGCGATGGATCTTACCCCGGAGTCGTTCACGAGTGTCAATATGCTCTACATTAATATCAAAGTTAACGGTGCAAAAGTGCAAGCATTTGTGGACTCGGGGGCCCAAACCACGATTATCTCGCCATCTTTGGCGGAAAAAGTGGGTATTTCTCGACTCATTGATCGGAGAATTCGAGGCGAAGCTCGGGGAGTTGGTTCGCAGATGATTGAAGGTAAAATCCATAGCGTACCCATTACCATTGGTGACTCGAACGTGGAGATTCCTTGCTCATTTATGGTGATTGACACCCCCGTGGACCTCTTGTTTGGTCTTGATATGTTGAAAAGACACGGGTGTGTCATTGACTTGCAGAAAAACATCATAACTGTGGGTGGAGTTATCGAGACAAAATTCTTGAGCGAGCTGGAGATAGAAAAGGACATTACCAAACCACAGTTGGGTGGGAGACTTGGATCAGGTTCCGGTCCTAGTGGATTTGGTGGAAACCTATTTGGAACCGGAGAAATGCCTGTTCCGCCAGCCAACGCTTCCACCCCACAACCCACGGAGTCTGCCTCCAAACGCCATAATCCTGGCGCCCCGCTCAAGCAGCCTCTGGAGGATGCTATCAAGCAAATTACGGCGTTGGGGTTCACGAGACAGGAGGCGATTGGAGCACTACAGAGCTGCAGCGGAAATGTAGAAATGGCCGCATCGTTGCTCTACCAGTAGAACCATACTCTAAGAAACAAACTTTAAGAAACAAAACTGTAAGAAACAAAACTGCAAGAAACAAAACAATTCAAATCTATAAGTCTATAATTCTATCGTGGTTCAGTCCAACCCTGCAGCAAACTGGTCGTTAAAGAACTTTCTGAACTTGTACTTCGACCCAGCCTCGTCAATCTGCTTCACGTCTGCATCTTCCAACTCAAACTCGTACACCTCAAGACTTTGCTTGATTCTTTCCTCGTTTGAAGAAGTGGTGATAGGAAGAGGTCCCTTCTGGATGGTGTAGCGGAGAAGAATCTGGGCCTCGGTCTTGCCGTACTTGGAGCTGAGGTCTTCTAAAAGCTTTTTGAATGTTGCAACAGCCTCGTTCTCCTCGTCAGCTCTGAACAATGGCGACAATGGGCCGTAAGCTTCGACCAAGATATTGTGTTCCTTCGCAAATTCCAATATATCTTTGGACTGGTTTTGCAAAAATGGATGGAATTCAATCTGGTTTACAACAGGATAGAACTCCTCGGATCCCGCCGCTTCAAAAACTTCTTTCAAATGAGGAATAGCAAAGTTGGACACACCAATCTCGCGGACCAAACCTTGTTTCTTGACCTCAATCACCTGTTTCCACAAATCTCCAAGAGAAGAGTATTCCTCGCCAGGAGACAAGAAGGGGTGGTGGATCAAAAGAAGATCAATGTAATCGGTCTCAAGTTCCTTCAAAGCTTTGTTAACGAACTCAATGGGTCCCTTAGTGAAGGATGGCTGATGAGCTACTCCTGGAAAATACTTTGTAGTAATCCAAAATTCCTCCCGAGGGATTCCCGACTGCTTCACAGCAGCAGCTACCTCCGGTTGGGTAGTATACACTTCAGCGGTGTCCAAGTGACGATATCCACAGTTTATCGTCCGCAAGAGATTCTCCACCAACTCGTTGTGGAGCTGGGCTTTTTCTTCATCGGGACGTCCCTTCTTGAGCCATTGCCACTTGGTGCCCGATCCAGTGCCAATCTTGAGCAATTGACCCGATTTTGTATAAAATTGTCTCGCCATGTGTTTACTGTGGATGAAGATAACGCTAGTGTTCCGTTGTGGAAATTTGTCATCGTATTACATAAGAACTACTGATAACGCCATTGTGCAACTGGCTACTCGTCCAAGCCATTGAGCCCTTCTGTAAGCTTCTCTAAAACCAATGGCTTGCCTGTGACCCGGAAATACAAATCTTTTATATCGTCGGTGGCTGATTCAAAGTGCGAGGTAGCGTCGTACGATTTGGAAATGTAGATGCCCGAGGCGACCCCATCGTCTTGGGGCTCGTAGATCTCGGCAATTCCCATGAGCGTGTCGAGTCTTGGGCCCAATAACTTGAAGGCTGGCTCCAATTCGACATGGGGGGTTTCCGTCTCGATGATGGTGGACACGATGGCCAAGTAGTAGCCCTTGGGAACCACGCAATGAACATCCGACAACACGGCAATGTAGATGTCGTTCTTGCGGCCCACCTGGTTCTGGGGAATGACAATTTGCACCGAGTCGAGGTCGTGGGTGTTGGGCACTGGGTGTTCGAGAATACACATGGCTCTGATCACCTTTTGGCCGGTCTTCTTCACCTTGTCAGGAAAGTATGTAGGGTCAGCAATGACAATTGGCGCCTTGGCGGTGCCCTCTTTGGTCTTCACCCCGGCAAATTTCTTGTTGTCGTCGTCGTAGAGCACCTCGTCGATGGGAGTGTCCAACATATAAGTTCCGCCATAAATAGCCGACAATCTGGCAAAACCTTGTGGAAGCTCTCCCAATCCGTAGAGTGGGTAGATGTAAGGGGACTTGCCGTACTTGGCCACCGACTGGCCATACAACATGATCCGTTCGTACGTGGGTCTGGCGACTTCATTGAGGTAGTCATCGTTGGACCACAACGCCATAGCATGGCCAATGAAGTCCCTGGTTCCGTTCTCCAACCTGAAGTAGTTGTACACCTCGTTCATGGTGTTCTTGTCCAAATCGAGAGCACCGTGGGTCGAGGCATCGTCATCGTCCCATTTGGTGAGGTAGTCAAGAAACTGTTTCATTCTTCTTTTTTCAAAGATCCCCATGAGCGACGACGAGATGGCCTCGGCCTGGTTCGAAGGCACCTTGGCAATGCGGCCATTCCGATACACATAACTTCCGCCAATCTGTTTGAACTCAATGTACCGGGTGACATTGGTATGCACCAAAATGTTAGTCAATTCACCATTGGCCATCAAAAACTTGGGGATCAAGTCCACACACCAGTCCCGGTCACGTCCACGAAGTTCTGGCTTTTGTCCCGAAGGACGGAATTTATTGTAAAGTTGGCCAAGATTCAATGAAGCCAGCTCACCACCATAAAAGTCCTGGCGGTCAATATGAAGAACTTTTTTGCCGTCCACCGACAAGAGACCTGAAAGCACACACTCGGTCAAGCCCGTTCCCAAAACAATTACGTCGTAGTTCTCATCCATGGTGTAGCAAGTAGAATCAAACGAGGGATTGTGTCTTATTGGCAGGCTGGTGTGTGGGTGGGGCATGCGAATCATACAGAAGAGAGTAGGGACAGAAGACACAGAACAGACGAAGTAGACAGAATAGACAATACAGACAATGTTCGATACCTATCTCTCATATCTACATGTAAGTTAGTTGGCTCTCACCTCCTCCAAGCCCGAAACAAGTACCCCGCGACAAACACCGCTACTGCCGCAGTGACGGTTTTTGCACCCAATTTGCAACACTTTTTCTTCTTTAATCCTCTCTTGACGATTTCAGAAATTTCCGCTGGGTCGGAGGTGATTCCCGTCAAGTTCTCAAATCCGGTTTCGGTGATCACGAGATCGTCTTCTATCCGAACTCCACCCACATACCAGTACTTGTCCAACACATTGTGGTCGATATACTTGGATTTTTTCTCGTCTTTGAGCACATCCTCTAACAAAAATGGAGAGAAATAAATGCCCGGCTCGTCGGTGAGAACCATTCCTTTTTGAAGCTTTCTTCTCAACCGCAAGTATTGGAGGTATGGATCGGGGTCTTCGTAGTTGGGACAGCCGCCCACGTCGTGGGTGTCCATTCCAAGAAGATGACCCAAGCCGTGAGGAAAGAAACGAGCCGAGATCCGACTTTCGTAGATCTCGTGCTTGGAGTATTTCGACTTGAAAATGCCGAGTTTCAAGAACTCTTCGATCAAGATCTCATGGGCCTTCAAGTGAATATCGTCCCACAACGCACCCGGCCTGATCATATTCATGGTCACCTGCTGCATGCGGAGAACAGCACGGTAAATGTTCAAGTGTTCCACGGTCCAGTCTCCGTTGATGGGGAAACAACGAGTTACATCACTGGCGTAGCATTCCCATTCGGCACCGGCATCGATCAAGATCGAATGCTTTGTTTCAGGAATATCGTCGTCGTTCTTCACGTAGTGCAAGGTGGAACAATTGGGTCCACTGCAGCAAATGGGGTCGTACGACTGGTATTTTGAACCTTCTCTGAGAGCATGGTACATGAACTCGGCATGGATATGGGTCTCGTTGGTCTCAATTGCGGTGGCCAGCATCACCCCGTGATGGCACTTGTCGGTGATCTTGGCTGCGTGTCTCATGAGCGCGATTTCGTAGTCGTCTTTGATCACTCTGGCTTCATCCAACCCATGGAAAAAGGCGGTATCTTTGGCAATAAGATGCGACTCAAAGTCCTTGTTCCATTGGTTCACGTCCGTGGTGTAGATTTTGTTGGCAAATTCCTTCAAGTCAGCCGGAATCTCGTGAGCAAACTTGACTTCATCAACATCGTACTTTGCAGCTGCTTCTTCCCGACTCATTGGCAATCCACTCCACATGATATCCTCCTCGTCCACATCCGGGAGGTACAAAGTTAGCTTGTGGTTTCCACCATCGTAGAATACGTGCGATCCAGGGACATTGCATCCGGTAAGATAGTAAAAGTAGCGGTTTTGGCGAATTGGTTTCGACTGGTCGCAGTAGGGCCAAAGTTCATAGTTCTCGCCGCTGATGAAAAATGCACTTTTCGACTCCTCTGGTGCCTTTTCGAGGAAGTGTGCAAACGCTCTTCTGGCGTGCTCTTTTGCTGGGTACTTGGACGCCATATGGATGAGGAATGAATGAGAAATGAATGAGTCTGTTTCTCCGGGGAGCGATGCCGCATACTTGGGGTGTATGCAGGTACGGCAGCACGGCATCGATGTTGCATTGAAGAGGAGGAGAAGTAAGTGGACGTGAGAGAGAAAATGAGAAAGGGGAAGATGAGGAGGATATACAGTTGACGATTTAAGGAAATTGGGGCACTTGAAAGGTGTGAAACAAAACATCAATGGTGAACGAATAGAACTGCAAACGAGAAAAGCACGAGAAGAGAGAAGAGGACGAGAAAATGGAAGAATAAGTCTATATCCTCAAAGAACTGCTGATCGCTTCCTCCTTCTTGTACCTCATACTCCATCCTCTGCCTGCTTGATCGCTCACCCGCGCTTTTCCTGCACACAGCCCGCAACCGCCACCGTCGATTTCAACTAACCGCTACTTCCTCACCAATGGAAAGATTACAAAGACTTCTTGGGTCTGGAGCCGGTCTTGGCGGCGCCGCGGCCTCCCCTGCGGATGGACCAGCCATAGATAATGCAGAAACAGTTCATATCTCCTCGTTAGCTTTGCTCAAAATGTTGAAGCATGGACGTGCTGGTGTTCCCATGGAAGTTATGGGATTAATGTTGGGAGAATTCGTAGACGAATTCACTATACACGTTATAGATGTGTTTGCCATGCCTCAGTCTGGTACCGGAGTGAGTGTGGAGGCGGTGGATGACGTTTTCCAGACAAAAATGATGGACATGTTGAGACAAACGGGCCGCGACGAAATGGTCGTTGGTTGGTACCATTCACATCCCGGATTTGGATGCTGGCTTTCGTCAGTGGATGTCAATACACAGCAGTCGTTTGAGCAATTGAACAAGCGGGCGGTGGCTGTGGTGGTGGATCCCATCCAGTCGGTCAAGGGTAAGGTTGTCATCGACGCCTTCAGAACCATCGATACCACCACGTTAATGATGGGACAAGAACCGCGGCAAACCACCTCGAATGTGGGGCACCTCAACAAACCGCTGATCCAGGCATTGATCCATGGTTTGAACCGTCATTACTACTCGCTCAACATCGACTACCACAAAACCTCATACGAAACCAACATGCTTCTCAACCTCCACAAAAAGTCGTGGCAGTCCGGGTTGAAGATGGTGGACTACAATCACAAAGAGCACGAAAACTTGGAGAATATCGACAAGATGGTCAAAATTGCAAAGTTGTACAACCAACGGGTCCAGGAAGAGAAAGAGTTGCTGGAGGACCAGTTGAAGACCCGATATGTGGGAAAACAAGACCCCAAGAAACATTTGGGCGACACCGCCGATCTTGCCATAGAGGAAAATGTCACGTCGTTGTTAACGGGCAACTTGAACGCATTAGCTATCCAGTAAGTACCAATAAGTACATTTCACGAACTGCGTATTTTTGGTGCGAAATCTCATCTTGCAATCATGTCAAATGAAGAGCCACCACTAAAACGACAACGAAATGACTCCCATGCCCTTAACGGTGAACCTATATCATCCAACGACTCAGAAGCATACATCGATACCATCAATCGCAACAAAATCGACTTTGATTTCGAGAAAATATGCCTGGTATCGCTCTCCAAGTCCAACGTTTACTGCTGTTTAGTATGCGGAAAATACTTTCAAGGCCGTTCTGTGTCTTCTCCAGCATACAACCACTCAATAGAACGGAACCACCACGTATTTATGAATTTGCAAACCCACAAGACTTATATTCTTCCTGAAGATTATCAGGTCACCTCACCAAAGGCATTGAAACATCTTCAAGATATCATTTATCTTTTGAATCCCACATACTCTCAGCAGGATATTTCTCGACTAGAAACGGAACCGTCGGCCTATGACTTGGCCCATAGACTGTATTCCGTGGGTTATGTTGGTCTCAACAAAATCTCCAAGAACGACTACTCCAATGTTATTATTCAAGCAATTGCACATATACAGCCGATTCGGGACTATCTCCTCCTACTCCCCAACGACTCTATATACGAAATTCTCGAACACAAGTACCCTCTTGTATCAATGTTTGGACTCATGGTGAGAAAGATATGGTCTCGTCATTTGTTCAAGCCCCATGTTTCACCCCACGAATTTCTTCAACTTGTGTCTTTAATGTCCAAAAAGGGCTTCAGCATCACTCACCAAAGCTCGCCCAAGCATTTTATGGTGTGGTTGCTCAATCAGCTACATTCACAGTTGGCGAAGGCTACAGGAAAGAAACGAACCATTTTGTCTAAATCATTACAAGGAGAAATAATAATTACAACAATACCAATAGTCCAGAAGCAAGCCTCAGATAGCACGGTTCAATTTGAACGCCAAGAAACCAAGAAAAAGATTGCCATTCTGAAATTCTGGCACTTGTCCTTGTCGTTGGGACCGGCGTCGGCTCTCAAAATCCAAGACACTAACGATACTGTTCCACAAGTGAGCATTGAGCTGCTACTACTGAAGTACGATGGAACCACCACCTCACAGGCTTCGTCATTCGAATTGCGAACATATAAACTCAAATCTGGTCCTCCTTTTCTCATAATGCACATTGATCGAAATTTGGAGGACGGAGATATACGAGGAAATCCCACTGTGGTCAAATTTCCAATGGTTTTGGACATGGCCCCTTACATTGACGGTGAAAATGGGCCCCAGAATTACCAACTAGTGTCGAGCATCAAGCATCATTATGTTGCTGGGGACACCATAGATCACAAGCAGGACAAACAGCAGTGGTCAATCTCCCTTCTTGCAGACAGTCACAAGTCAGAATGGGTACATATACAAGATCTTGACGTTACAAAAGTCGACGGTGAGTTTCTCTTCCTAGACGAAACATATGTCCAGGTATGGAAGCGGTTGACATGAATACAGAAAGACCGATCGTTCTTGTAGGTATATACAGATAATGCTAATATTCATCGATGATGGTGTAGCACTGTGCTACGAAGTCCTGGTGCTGTTGCAATATGTTTGCAAGGCGGGTGTCCGGCAATAGTTCACTTGTTAGTATGGTCAAGGCAACTAATTTGAATCTTATAATCTTCGTTAATGGATCCAGGCCAGTCGCATATTCTATGAGTTGCGAAAACTCGTGCTCAAATTGCTTCAACTTGTCTTGGTATACATTTTGCAATGCCTCCTGGTTTGCCAAGGCATTCCAAGTTTTACTAGAAAACAAATTTGGGTTTCGAGTCCGGAAATCGTTCCAGTTTGGTATTTCTTCTTGTACGGCCAACGTATGCAAAAATGTCATGTTCTCAGATTTTTTGGCACCGGCGTTCCAATTGAAGATTCTTTCGAACTCAGTTCTTGCATTGGGCTCACAAATCAACGTCAAAATCCACAAGTCTTGAATGTAAGAGTCCACCATATTGTTGATCAATTTTGCCTTTATGTCAGATTCAAAATTATTGTTGGTGACTATTGATGTGAGCAATCCCTTCTTGGGGATGATATTACGAACCTGGGTTCTTTCGTTTGTTTCGATTATTATGGGAAGTTCATTATTGGAGGCGGCAAGGTACGACAAGCTGAGGATCGAATGTGATGTTTTCTGAATTGAGTTTTCTCGTGGCAATTTTAGACCGTTTTTATAGCAAAGAATGAGGGCATGTGCTAGAGCCACCGGTGTAGATGGAATTATCTTCAGATTTACGCCAATAACTCCGTCGACTCCAAGAATGAAATTGTGATCGGGTGCTTTTTTGGGGTTATCTGAAATGAAATAGAAGCGATTTTTTTCAATGTCTGACTGGTCACCGAGTGGAGTGGCCTCGTACGTAGTTAAGGGAAAGGTGTCAAACACGGATTTGACCCATTGAGGCACTTGGAGTCTGCTCATATAGTGTAAGAGAAATTTGAAATGTTCGCACAGTAATTTGATTACATACATAGATCTAGTAGACGTGAATTAGTTCGTTGGCATACGCCTGCCACTAAGGCAGCTTATATAGTCGCCATGTGCAAAGCATGCAGGGGAAATGCGCTCTGCCGGCTCTAGTCTTCCTCTTCGGGAATCAAGTCGATAGTCAAATCATGCCATGTTTCACCGGCAAACTTACAATCGCTGACGCCGTGATCGTTGAAGCCGATCTTTTCGTAAAAAGGCACCAATTCCTTGTGGGCAATAATCACAACCTTATCGCCCAAGTCCTGGTTGGAGAGTTTCTGAATGTAGTCGTGCATCAATAACGTGCCCAAGTTGTTGCCTTGCCAATCAGGGTCGATCACCAAAGCATGTATTCCCACGTACCTCGAGCTCTCCTGGTGTCCCGCGTTCTTGTCGCTGTCGCTTGGCAACGCCATGGACGAATCGGTTATACGGTTGGAATGAATCTTCGTGGCCAAAATATGGCCGACTAATCTCTCGCTCACCACCGACGACGTGGGGGCAAGTTCGTCCAAATCGTCCTTTCCCGCGCTCTCGTCGTCGTGCTCCTGTTCCCGCTTCTCCGCCACCTCCGGGAGATTTATGGCGTTGTATTTGTAGTTGTATTCTCTGATGAATAAGCCGGAACACAACTCGGGGCACACGGTGAGTCGATACTCGACTTTTTCCCGAGCAGCGCGTTCGTGTTCCGGGAATCCCTTGGCCTCTAGCGCCACGCACTTGTCAACATCTTCGACAGTCAACGGCCGTATGCTCAAATTTGGTGGAAAGTCCGACATTGTCGAGGTGTTTGAAAAGCAAATGTCATTCGAGCGAGGCGTGTGTGCGCCCAGTGCACCGGGCTCCTCGGCGTTGGGCACCCTACTCCAAGTCGGACGGTTTGATATGCTCGGGGGTATCGGCGTTTACGAGAGACGATCCCACTTGCCAAAGATGCACGATATTGTCGTCCGCTACCGATCCCAACGTCCAATCTTTATATGGACACCAACTGAGGTCCATAACTCCACCGGTGTGTCCTGCATGCATCATGAAGAGTTCCGGGCACCCATCTTCGGCGTCTTCCTGAGCCTGTTCTTCGCCGATCTTGAAGAGGTCCCAGAGGATCAATCGTCTGTCTTGTGAGCCTGTGGCAAGAATTCCGTCTTTGTGCGGGGAAAATTCCATGCTAGTGAGCGCATCAGAATGCCCCATCATGGTGTGTAGGAGCCCGTGCTTTTTAGACAGCGAAAGTTTCCTGGTATCTATGAGGCCAATGTTGGAATTGGCGTTTCCAAGAGCCACCAAGTGGTGTGAAAAGGGCGAAAATGAGAGGGTGTTGATACCCTTGGCGGTGTCGTCATAGTACACCGACACAGGCGTGGTGGCCGAAGAACGAATATCAAACAACCGGAACCGATTGTCGTCCGATACGGATCCAAACACATTGGCTTCGTGGCCGTGCCATTTGGCGTCGTTCACTATATCGTCGTGCGATGTGGTCTTGAAAACCTGCGCTTCATTGGTTGCAACTTTCGAGTAGTCGCTGACAATTGCCGACTTGTCGTCCGAGGACGTAAGTAGATATCCCTTGATATGAGGGCTCCAACTGAGACCGTACCCGTTCTCGTCGTGCGGAGTATAATGCTGTTTTGCAACTTTGGAATCGTCTGTTCTGTCGTAGAAATCGATCTCTCCGCCGCCATTGATGGTAGCCACAATGTTCGGGTCCTGGGGCATGTACCGGGCCCGGTTTATCTCGTGGTTGTTTGCAAACTTTTTGGTGATTTTGAGCCGAGACATCGGTTTGTTTCCACTAGTGGAAACCGGAATTTGCGTATGGGCAATTTTCAAGTAGTTGGTGTCCTCGCCAGACGTATGTGTGCCCAAGAGCAACGAGGATTCGTAGGCATCTCCCTCTATAGTGTGTTCGGGAAGCCATTGGATGGTCAAAGACGGCCAGGTGAGCGCCGTTTCGCTCACAAATTCGTACATGTAACGGCAGTTTTTTCGCCATAATTGGTATTCCTCGTTGATACTCAACTCCTCGTTGGGCTGGTTCTCGAGCTCTGTGGCGGCCGCCATGGCCTCAGCTGCCTCTTGAATCGACATGAAACTACAGGTGTATCTCTGGTGAAAACCGCGTATTGCACGCCCATACACCACGTATAGGCATCTGGCATCACTAAGTTTCTATAATCTAGACTAGGCTATTTTGCGGCAAACTGGACCGCCGGTCGGCGGTGTCGATGTCGAGCAGCGACGCCGAGCCAGACAGCGTAGGGCGGTTGTTTTCGTAGTGGTCAATGACCTTGAGTGCGTCGGAGATGTGCTCAAAGTATGGGGTATTGGGCTCCGTCAAATTGTAGATATCGCTTGAGGAGGTGCCAATTGACCCTGAGGTCGATGGAGGACGGTACTGCTCGGTGGAGTAGTACCCCAATGTGGTCAAATCATTGTATAGACGTTTCTCCAAGCCAGTGTTTCTGAGCCTATACCGAATCTTTTCATCCTTGTGGACCCGGACGAAAAACGAAAAGATGCCTCGCTTGCTATACCCTTCCAATAACGTGGTGAGCATCTGGGCAGCAGACGAGTCCAAGCCGCTCATTCCCTTAAAGTCGAATATCACGTACTGGGTCTGGGTCCTCGTTCGTTTTGTAGCTGGATGTACTCTTGCAGAACCGTAAAGCTCTAAGCGCCGGAGTCGGGCTTGCAAATCGTTGGTGTTGGTGAATGTCAACGGCTCGGGAATGCGGATGATAAGGCACCCCTCGACTTCTTCAAGCACATCTTTGTTGAGGTGTCTCGAGAACTCGTCGGTGAGGAAATTGAGCGGCTGAGATGGCTGTTTCTCAGCAGATGTATCCAGAGGCGGGTTTGAGTCGGGGACAAAATCAGCAGCGACGAAATGGTTGGTGTTCGGGAACCGGCCCAAAATCTGGATTCTTGACGATGCGGAATGCTTAATCACCCGGATCAACAGATAGATTAACCCCACCGCTATTCCTGCTTCCATGGACACGAAAACGGTGGTCAATACCGTCACGAAAAACGTCACCAACTCATTGTATCCACGAGCTCTCCAGTGGAAGTAGATATCGTACGGCGCTTCCTCGATCAACAGAACACCAATGGTTGCGGTTACAACACTCAAAATACACTTTGGAAGGTAGTAAAGGAAGTCGAGAAGAAACAACATGGTGAAAAGTGCACAAAGACCCATGATTGCTCCCAGAAGCGTGGTTTTTGCACTCATGGCGTTTATCTTGGATCTGCCGTATCCGCCGAAAGCAGGAAGGGCACCAAAGAGCGACCCAACTATGTTGATGAAACCAAGCGCCACAAGTTCACGGTTCGATGAGATTGGGAGATCATAGGTCGAGCCCAACGACTTCAGGGCTGTTGTCGATTCGAAAAAGCCCAACATGGCGCACAAGAACCCCGAGGTGCCCACGGCTTTGAACAAGTGCCACCGATGAGGCGACAATGGGTTATAGAGAATGGCGCCGTCCAGGTCGACGTCGCGCTTGATTCTGCCCACGATTTGCACGCCGGCTTCATTCCAATGGAACTGCGAGTTCAACCAGGTGGCGATGACCACCGTGACCAAGATTTCCGGAAAGTAGGTGACTTTGCGGGCGTATTTCCCCTTGGATTGGGAGATGATATTTTTCAAGGTTCGCATCGACACCACCGCTATGAGACCCACCAAGCTGATTTTGAACGTCAACATGTGGGACTGGTCGAGATTGCTCACGACAAACTTGGCCTTGTCGAAGCATGAGTGTATTTCGTCGCCGGATTCGCCGGCGTGTTTTACCGCGTCGGTGAGCCCCAACATGTCGACGCTGGCACTCACCGCCATGATGATTCCGACACCACTAATAAACCCTTTCAAGAGCGAGCCGTTGAGGACGTTGTCAAGAAACCCGAACCGGCCGAGGCCAAACCCCAAGAGGGTGGCGCCGCTGATAAAAGTCATCACCACCACCAAGTCCATGGGATCGAGCTTTTTCTTGTGGTGGATCAACGGCTCCACGGCCTGGCCCACGATCAACGAGATGGCGGCTTCCGGGCCGGTGATCATCTGCGGCACGCTTCCAAAGACCATGTAGATGAGCGGGGCAATCGTCAACGAGAGCAACCCGCACACAATGGGGACATGGGCCAAAGACGAGGCATAGGAAAGCGAGAGCGGGAGCTGGAAAAATACCAACGAGAGCCCGCCAATGAGGTCTCCGACAAAGTAAGACAAGTCGTATTTGTGGATCCACGATGCGATGGGAAGGTAGTATGGAAGAATCTCCGACCACTCCAAGTAGTCCAAATGGTGAGGCTGGAGGATCTCGCCGTGGAGATGGTCGGCCACTGTGGGGTCGGCCGCGGGATCGGCTACGCCCGGCGAATGGTACACAACCGACTGCGCATCGTCTTGCTGGGTGAATCTGGCAGAGGAAAAACCGTGGGTTGGTTCTGCAATGGGCGGAGAGTTGTCGGTCCGACTCCTGATCGAGGCGTAGACATCTCGTTCTCGGGCACTTAGTAATGGCTGGCGCTCCTTATTAACTCTTGTTTGGGAGACGGGCCGTCGGCTGGGCGACGGACTGCTCATTCTTTCGTCCATGGGGGGTTTTGCAGGCGGAGAGCCAATGGGTCTGGAACTGGACATGACGGCTAGTCATCGAATAGAAGCGAAGCCGCTATGGGATGCAGGAGCGGCCGGTGGCTCTGATGGCTCTCCCGGCGGCTGCGCGACTGCGCGGCTGCGGGTTGCAAGTTGCGGTTCTGGCGCGCCGATCTGAAGCAGCGTTCTGGTGCGGAGGTGCTGACGTTCGCGAGAGGTGGTGATGTGGGAGAAGGGGAGGGAGCGAAGAAGGACGGAAAGAGGGAAAGGAAACAACTAGTAGAAAGATAGGCTTGTAGATAACAAATGAAAAATCAGTTTCTTGTATCTGAACGTTGTGTGCTGTGCGCTCGTCACCTCGTTCCATCCGTATCCTCCTCCCTTTTCGCCACTCTACTCTCCCTTCGCAGTTCCTTCACGTTCCCTGTTCCTTGACGGTTCCTTCTTGCCAAAGTTGTTCTTTCCTGCACACACCCGCGCCGATACCGGATTTTTCACCGCCTGACTCACCAATGAAGTACATCCAGAAGCGTCTCTTCTCCCTCACGAGAAGATGTCTTGATTCGCTTGCCTTTGTGGAAACGGCAAACGGAAGCGTTACATCTGGCTCCCTTTCCACCATCACAGCCGCAGCGCAATTGGGTGAGCCGGTAACTGCGTTGGTTGCGGGACCCGAAGGAGAAGCGGTTTCGAAGCAAGCTGCCGCCATAGAAGGTGTTTCCAATGTTCTCGTGGCCAAGGACGCACGCTTTGATCACTACTTGGCCGAGGAGTTGTCGCCGTTGATCAAAAGTGTCATTGAGTCTCGTAATTTTTCACATTTTGTCACCCCATCTTCAGCAGTTGGAAAATCGTTGCTCCCACGTCTTGGAGCTATCATGGACCTCCAGCCGGTGAGCGAGATCATCAAGGTGGAGTCGAAGGATACGTTCGTGCGCCCCATATACGCAGGCAATGCCTTGGCCACCGTCAAGTCGAATGAAAAGACAATTCTTTTCAGTGTCAGACCTTCTGCTTTCGCGCCAGCGGCTACTGGTAGCGCTGAGGCCCCTATAGAGGAGATAGGTGCCGACACAGAGTCGCAGTGTCGCACGGAATTTGTTTCAGAAGACTTGGTTACGTCTGAAAGACCAGACTTGGGGTCGGCCAAAATCGTGGTAGCAGGCGGAAGAGGACTCAAAGACAAGGAAACTTTTGACAAGTTGCTAGAGCCCTTGGCCACCAAGCTCAATGCTGCCGTGGGAGCCTCCAGGGCCGCCGTGGACGCTGGCTACTGTGACAATTCATTGCAGATTGGTCAAACAGGCAAGGTTGTGGCCCCAGATTTGTACATAGGGGTTGGTATTTCCGGCGCCATCCAGCACTTGGCGGGCATGAAGGACTCCAAGACCATCGTGGCCATCAATAAGGACCCAGAAGCACCACTTTTCAACGTCGCCGATATCGGGTTGGTGGCCGACTTGAACGAGTCGTTGGCCGAGTTGACGGAAAAGTTGTGAGATAATGAAGAGTGAGGTGTATAATGTAGACGATCTCAAGGGATATCTTCTTTCTGCCTGTTTTCTTTCTTCTTTTCTTGTTTTCTGTCTCTGTCTCTGTTGTTCCTGCACATGCCTCGTCCTCAGCCGTTTCCTCATTTCCGTTTCCTCAATTATTCATTTACTCTTTTCATGAACTCCGAACCACGCACTGGGGTCCAGCTCGAACGTGAGCGGGTGACGTGCTTGCTTCTCATCAATACCCAGCTCATGAAGAAGGCTATAAATATATACGTCAACATTCTCACCAACCAACAAGCTCTTCAGCTGCTTCCGCCCCAGAACAAACAATCGATAATTGAACTGTATCAGAATTGCACCCGTAGACTTCACTGCAATTTAGCAGTTCTCTCCACCGTTCACGAGAAATTCCACTCGACGGTGCCGCTGCAAGCCCAACCAAACAAACCTCAGTTTCCTGTCATCATGTCGGCTCCTCCAGATATGCCGGAGCTCAACCAACTTTACACCAAATTGCAGGAATTGTACCCCGATGCGGTCCGGTTCTTGAAGATTAAGTACCAGCAGTTGCGCAAGCAGGCCCAGGGGTCGCTGGCGGGCCAGTTGCCCGGAATGGGCTCGGGTACCAATGTGAGTGGAATCTCGCAAAACATGCAGACGATGCAAAACATGCAAACCATGCAAACCATGCCGCAAACTATGCAAACTATGCAAACTATGCCCCAAGGGATGCAGAATATGCCGCAGAACATCCCCCAAAACATGCAGAATATCAACATGCAGAATATGCAAAACATGCCAATGCCTCAGAACATCATGCAACAAACCCCCACCTACTCGCCAGCTTTATCCCAAGCTCTGCAGCCAGCCATGACCCCCAGCAGTGCCACTTTCACGGGCGCCAACAAAGACGACTTTATGATGCCTTCGCAGCAGTCGCAGTTTTCCGGCTTCAATCCCCAGGCCATGAACTCGGGGTACCAGAACGCATCGCAAGAACCTCAGATGCTGGCCATGTCGCCCCAGCAGATCCTCCAGCAGGCCAATACGGGCACCATGGATTTCTACTCGTGAAATTATCGTTTATTACTATCAATCGTCCATGGCCTGGAACTCATAGTTGACAATGTCGTTGTAGCCTCCGAGGCCTGCCGACGCAAACTCCATGTCCCGCCCTTCGTCCGGATTCCACGTCGTACTTGTGGGACCCATATTCAACCACACCGCCTCATGGGTGATTTCGTTCCACAATTGGTGCTCTTCGCTGGAAAATGCAAACCCTTCAATGTCGGCCAAATCGCCGGTATTATTGGGCAATATCTGCGGGGCCAAATCGGTGTCGGCATGCATTCCAATGCCCGTGTCTTGCGGAAGAGGCTCGTGGTCCGGAACCAATCCGTGGCTAGATTCAGTGCTACCATTGTTCAGCGACGTTGAACCGCTAGGCGCTTCTCGAACATCATCGCCATGCTTCTCTACCAAATCCGTCATCACCCCGTTAAAGTCCAACAGACTGATCAACTTGACAAGCTGGGCCCGGCGAAGCGCCGCCGGATAATTGCCAAGCCGTTTCATTTTGGTGAAGATGGTGAGAGCATGGTCAAGATGGACCTTTGTAGCCTCGTGGACGCCAAACGAAGCGCTGAATAAAATGAGCGTCGACGACGACGTAAAAAGGTACTCTCTGTCCATCCAGCCAAAGAGGGCCACCATGTTTTCTGGAACGAGGGCCCATATGGATCTTATGGTGTTTATGGACGCTTGAAACGAAGCGTTGAGTAGCATCGATACGTTCTTGGGATACTTGGTGAGGTCAATGTACTTGTTGCTGCTGCTGTGTGACTGGAGCTCCTGCAATTTTTTTGTAGCAAAATGGAAAAGAAGCGGTCGAACTGCGAGGTTCATGCCCTGGAAATATTCGGTCATGAGATTGACGATAAGACGGGATACTTTGATGTCATCGTCGCCGTAATTGACCTGAAGAAACTCCGGCAATGCCGACTTCCAGTTGAGTAACTTGTGTACAAGCTCTGAAACCACCGGTAAGATATTGACGGTGGGTTGCTTGGTGTATAAGGATGAAAGAATAATTGCGTTAATCTGGGTGATAAGAACACAGTTGTTGATATACTCTGCCGGGGGGAATATGTACAAGTCAGTAACATTTTTCCCGTCGCCGTGGTCGGACAACCCCAAGTTTCGAGGAAGTTCGGTCGATACGCTATCGTCGGTGAAACTGAGAGGAAGTCCCGCTTTGGAAGAGAGCATCCGCTCGTACATATAGACGGTCCACCAAACCCGGCGTCGATGTTCCAATTCGTACTTGTTTAGCAGGCCCTTTTCCGCATCGACATGCCATCCAAGTATGAGCGCCGAACGAAGCGCCAACCCGAAATAAAAGTAGGATGCAATTGTACAGTCTGCCACTTGTAAGTAGAACGCATAGAGCAAAATGACCTCGATTCCTCCGTCCTTGGTGGTGTTGTCGATGGCTCCCGACGCAAACAAGCCAGTGAACAACTCGGAGGCCTGGTAGAAGAATTGAGACCCTGGAAGAGTATTCTTTTTGTGGGTTTTCGTCTCGTGCTGGTACGGCTGTTTCACCTGGGAGCTCAGCTCTGTGCCCAAGTACATTTCTCCCACGGCAAAGATGAGCATTACTTTGCAGAACCAGAGGGTTTCGAGAATAGCGTCGTCTTCGGTGGAGTTGGCGAGCGCCTGGTCATAATTACGCTTGAGGATTTTTGTGTTTGCATCGGTGTCACCGGCGTACAAATTCATGAGGAACAGCTTGACGAGGCCCTCGTTGAAAAAGTAGAAACACCCATCGTTGTAGTTGACAAAAGTGTCCACGAGAAGCATGGCATACGAGTATGAAGGCATGGTGAAATTGACGGAAAGCCCCGGGCGAGTATTTGTCTTTGCCAAGGTGATTTTATAGGCGTTTCCCTCTTTTTCAAGAATCCGGGTCTCTCGTTCGCTCAGCGGGTAGTGGCTCGAGTCTACGTTGACTGGAGGGTCCACCGAGGTGGATGTGGTGGAGCCAGTGGATGTGGGGAACTGGTTGGGGTCGTTGAACAAGGAGGAGCTCGCAAAAGCTGGCACCATATTCTGGATTTCTAGCCCAAATAGCGTCATGGAAGATGGTCCCACGTACAACTTTTCGCCGGTTCGGGCGTGGATAAGGCGGCCGTACTTGTCCAAAGTGGGGTGGATTATATCGGCCACCGAGCTCGTGGTGAACATACTGAAGTTCGCGTCCTTCTCCGGAGGCTGGGTTTCGAACGTGTGGTGGGTATTGGGCCGGTGGAATAGCGAATTGTGTTCAAACGTCTTGGTGACGTCGGCCGGGTCTTTTGCAATTTGCTGTGTGGTTTCGTGTTGCTTCAAATCGTTGCGGAGCGCTGCATTGTCTCGCTTTAGTCGTCCTATGTCCTGGTGGAGCTTCGTCAAGTACTTTAGAGACACCACCACCTTCTTATCTCCCTCGACGTACTCACAACGGGTCTTGGCTAGAACGCATTTTTTGCACGGATCGCCGCCCGGGCACCGGATGTGTCTCATTCGGCACCTGATACATGCTAACGGGGTCCGCTTCTTGGAACTCTGGTCCTCGAGGTCTGCGGGAAGACCTTCGATGGGGTTGGCGTCCATGAAGTGGTTGTACGGAGACTGTGCTCATCGGAGCGGCTCGCACCCAACACCGTACCGAGCAGACGTAATACAGGCACATACGGCAGATAATACAGGCATTCAATCGAGTTCCAGGGCTCGTTCCAGGGATTGTAACAGGGATTGTTAAGGATTGTTTTAAGTAGTGTTTCACATACTTATACACAGCACTATTGACTCTACAGTCCAGTCTTAGTGGTTAGCCTGGCTATCTTTCACTGATTCGCTTCACTGGTTATTCACCAGCTTCACTATCCCTGCCATGGAGTATGCAGCTCGCTGATCTTCCCGACGAAGTCGTCGCCCGAGTGTTCTCGTATGTGCTGCCCAATGAGCTCCACGACAAGTTTTTGGCGTTCCAGGCCTGTGTCTCTCTTTCTGGTTTGCAGCTACTAGCCTACAAGTCCATCTTTTCAGGGACAATTATTGTTCGTGGCGGCCACCATACCAGGCGAATGGATACAGTGGGGGTGTTTCATACTCGGGCCGAGTTGAGATCGGCATTCACAATCCAAACGATGGAGCGTGGCTACGACACAATTCGAGATTTGATCATGTTCAATATGAAGTCCCACACCCCGGTGCTTCCCGTTGAGCTTGGCTTGTACTATCGCTCCGACGGCCACGAGACAGAGGAATACGTGGTGAGCGAATTGAGGGCTATGGTGAAAATCTTGGAACTATTGGCGGTGGGTTCGGTGCTGGCCATCCCCGTGGTCAATGTCCAATTGGAGCACAATGCCGATCCTAGTCCAACCCTCAAGTTGTTGCGGCGTAAGGTCACCAACCGCATGCTGGCGCTCGACAAGCGGTTGTGTAAAGTATTGTTTGCTCGAGAATTTGCAGCCCCTCCGTTTTACGATCATCTTCAATTTCTGTCTTCGCGGTTTGAAAACTTGAAACAACTCCATTTTTGGAACGACGGCATCCGTGATGCGTCCTTGCCACGCATGGTGCTGCGTGCGCTGAACCTACAAGTGTTGGACCTCTCGGGAAATTCCCTATCGAATTTGGTGAGAGTGCCGGTTCCCGAGTCAATTACGGTGTTGCGAGTGAGAGCGAATGGCCTAACTTCGCTCGTGGGGCTCGAGTTCAAGTCGTGTGGCTCGTTGCATGTTCTTGATGCGTCCGTGAACGATATTGGCTCGCTTGAAGGAGTTTTTTTGCCGCCTTCGCTCCGAACCTTGGACGTGAGTTTCAACGCAATTGCCAAGTTGGGACACGTTATGTTGCCCGCCAGGTTGGAAACTCTCAAATTATCAAAGAACAGCATTCTGTCCTTGACGCATCTCGAGCTCCCGCCGTCGCTCCAGAAACTCCAGCTTGATTCGAACAATATATCCGCACTCCCGGTAGATTTTTTTCACCGTTCTCACCATTTGACGGTGTTGGATCTCTCAGATAACAAAATCGACGACTTGGACGAATTGGGCCGGCTTCCTGGTTCATTGCAGCACCTAAAGTTGGACGGCAACCAAATTGACTACAGTAATCTTTCCAACATTTTGCAGCCAAATTTGCGAACGTTATCGATGGCCTCCACCGGGCTCGTTTCTTTAACCCATTTGAAATTCCCGCCCTACCTCTCAGATATCAATTTTTCCAAGAATGAAATCAGCGTGTTGGCCCATTCCACGTTTGGACCGAATTTGGCCAAACTTGACCTCAGCTACAACAAGTTGGAAACCTATAATCCTGTACAGCAAAAGCTCGATATACCTGCGACGGCGGTGGTACTACTAGAGCATAACCCAATAAGAGCAGAATAGAGTCTTACATGCACCATTTAGTAAATCAATATATTCAGAAGCAAATCGGATCATAATCCTAGAACGTTTTTAACCATAACCATCCCGAAGTAAATACACCCTTAGGCAGGGAGCACGTTAGCCTTAGTCTCACCAACCACGTTACCAGCTGGGTCGTAAGAGCAGATAACGTAGTGGCCCCAGTTCTTGGCAGAACAGTCCTTGATAGCACAGCCCAACTTGGTGGTGTCCTTCCATACCACTTGGGTAAAGTGGTCGTAGGTGGAGCCCGAGTTGTAGTCGAAATCGTCACCCTCGGCGTACCAAGCGTCGAGAGCAGACACCCCGTCACTGTAGCCCACGGCGAGGTTCTCACCGTACTCACCACCAGAGTGAGTCAATTGGCCAGAACAGTCGTACTTGTCGGCGTACGCCTGGGCATATTCGTACACATCTTTGTCCCAGCTCAACTTGCCGGCATGGTGGATAGCTCTCTTTTTGTTGTGGGCGTCCAAGATGTTCTTGGCAAAGGTGGAGTCGAGGCCAGAAGATTCAGAGATGTCGGCGTAGATGGAGTCGTCGCTGTCGTCGCTAGACGAAGAAGAGGCGGAGGCTTCGGTCGATGCAGTAGAAGCCGCGGACGCGTCTGACGAAGTTTTGGTCAAAAGCGTGGTGGGGGTTTGTTGCACGGCTTTTTGGTCCCCGGTTTTGAAGCTCACCTCGGTGGTTCCAACATCACCGTCAACGGTAGTGATGTGAGTCTGGGTCACGTAGACGGTGTTTGCCGACACGACGGACGCGAGAGCCAAGGCGGCGGAGAATGATAACTTCATGATAAAAGAAAGGAACTCGAGGAAAGGAACTCGAAAGGAAAGGAAAGACTAGATAGACTCAAAAGGAATGAAGTCAACGATTGTAGGTGAAAGTCAAGGAATGAAGACTGACGTTAAAAAATGAATGTTGACGAGGGGTCCGGGGTATTTATACGCAAGCCACGTTTGATGTGGAAACGACAAAAAAAAAATAAACGGTTCTAGAGGGCCGTCGCATATGTAGGTAATAACTGCATGGGGTTTTCATAAGGGGGATTGCATCGAGACGCGGGATCGGAAACACGTTTCAGAAGGGGAACAAACGCGCCGAGCCTGCGGCCAACATTCGCACCAGCGCCCATAATCGCACACAACCGCGTAGTATACAGGTGCCGAGCATTGTAAATTCGCTGGGCATGAGCGCCGCGTTAATGGTGTGCAGGGTGCGCGCTCATATCATGGCCAGACCAGGGAGGCAAGGTGATGATCGGCAGGCGGTTAGAAGCGTAGAACCTTGTTTAACCTGTTTGGTGTTGACATTTTTTGTGTACGTTTTGACGCATTGGTCGAATTCCACATCACGATGCAGTCTCGTTGATTCTTCGTCTCGTTCTTATTTTCTTTCTCTTTTCGTCTCATTCACTTCGCCTCATTCTCACATTTCAGTTCCAACATGTCGTTCTCACATTCCATTTTCTTCTTCGCATCTCTCATTCCGGGTACCTCAACGTAAACTCACCTTCCGCGAACGACGCCCAGTCCTGTAGAAACTTCACCCCACTATTCCCCATCAATTCCAAATCTCCAACAACACACAAGTGCCGCTTGGGTCGGGTCATGGCAACATTGAGTCTTCGTTTGTCCCGAAGAAACCCGATCTCTCCCTCGTCGTTGCTCCGCACAAGCGAGATCAAGATCGCCTCCTTCTCTCGGCCCTGAAACCCGTCAACCGTTGACACTTCAACCGCCGCATTCTGCAACAATTTTTTAATTATTCCCACTTGGGCACTATATGGGGTTATGATCCCAATACACTCCCCTGCGACTCCGGCCGCCATCAACCGCTGGGTGTGTTGCACCACCAACTCCGCCTCATGCTCGTTGTATTTGGAGCCCGTGGTATCGTCTTCGGTGCGATCGATGAAGCCTTGGCCCTGAGTATCGTACCAGATACATACGTCGGTGGTGTCGTCATTGTGCGCTACATCCGCCATGTCTGCAAGCGAGATCTGAGCCACCGACTCATGCGCAAGCAATTTACCGTCGTAGAGTTCTCGACTAGGAAACGTCATGATCTGCGTATTCATCCGGTATTGGGTGTCTAGAAGCTGCTTGTACTTGTCACCGCCGAGTCCGATCAACCGATCAAATAGGGTGTGTTCTAGGCTGTGCTTGGGCTTTTGTAAGCCTAGATTTTTCATCCCTTGATCCAAACTCTTTGCCTCTTCACTCTTTACCGTTGGCGGGAGCTGCATGTTATCGCCGGCAATCACCAACCGCTTGAACCCGAGGTGGTTCACTAGCGGGATCCAACACTGTGGTTCCATCGACTGCGAAACTTCATCGATGATTATCGTGTCGAAAAGTGGTTTTTCCGGCCCAAACGCTTGGTCCTTGTAGATCGACGTCAACTCATAAGAACCACACCCGTGCAAAGTTGCCAAGATAACCTGGGCTCCAACCACAAGATCTTGTACAACCTTCTTTTCGCGAATGCGAAGCTCTTTCTTCAACTGCTTCAATTCACCATAAAGTGCCCTTCGTTCTCCATATCGCTTGGTCTTTTTGATCTGCTTGAGTGTATCGCTTATGTCGTTCTCAATGTCTTGGAGAATGGACTTGTTGTCATTGGTAGACCCGTAGTTGGTCTTGGACATTACATCCAACGAATGCTGCAAATTCGCATTTAAAAGTCGAGCCGGATGTCCAATTCGAATGAGTTTCTCGGGGTTTCCCTTGGCTTTTCTCTTTCTCTTTTTGGAGTCCTGCTCGTCGGTAAACGCCGGCGAGAGCCGCTCGAGAATTGTGTCTACTGAAATGTTCGATGGGCCACAAACGAGCACTCGCTCGCCTCGGTTGAATGTGAGCTGTTTGATGAGTTCTATCAAAGTATACGTCTTTCCTGTGCCGGGAGGACCGTGGATGATTGTTATTGGGGACCTGTCCAATGCAAATGAGATGGCGTTTTGCTGGGAAGTGTTAAGCAGGGAATCGAAAAAGACAGTTTCTGTGCTTGGTGGGGAGGATATTTGCGGTTCAATTTCGCCCAAAAGAACTCGATGGATTACGTTCTTCTTAGCATCATTGAGCTCCGAAAGTTTCCCCAAGGCGCTGTTCATCCGCTTGTAAGTTATGGAGTTGGTGAGCTTCACGATCCAGATTTTTGTCGAGTCATTGGCAGTATTGTTGTACAAGCCAAGTTCCTTGTCGTCGTCTTCCACCGCAGCTACAATGCTGCTGGACGAGATCTTTGTTATCACGGCATCTACGGCATCAGAAGTGTCTTTTTGAGGTTCTGTGGAATTTTTCATGGTGTCGATTCGAACAATATCGCCGACTCGAAGCGTCCCGGTAGCAAGTTCTGTGTTTTCCCCTTTCACCGAAGGATCAAGGGTCAATTCCATCAATAGTTTGCCACCAAGTCCCGTCCTTATCCCATGGACAACCAAGTTGACCACAGCAACGCCCAACTTTGCAAGTTTCTTTGGCGAGTAAGATGAAAGATATTCCAGAGTTAGCTCAGAGTCTGCCTGTTGCTCCAATTGCAACGCAGCTTTGAAATCCAGCACCAATTCATTCTGTAGAGACATTACCAGCAAGTTAGTATTACAACAGGTTATTTCTTTAGTCAATGTCTACGTCTGTTTGCATCAGTTTTTCGTAGAAACACCACATTGGTGGTCCCATGCATCTGGATGCTATTGCTGTATGATCCGCTGATGTACCAGACGTAGAGGTAAGATACAATGAAGGATCACGTACTGTGTACTGTAACTAGCCATTGACTAGTATGAGAATTAATGCGCATTATTCAGTTCGCATTTTGTCGCAGACTTGCAGCTTAAATAGTAAATGCAACTAGTGCAACAGACCAATGAGAGAATTGTGAGTACATGGTAGGGCTTTCTCTTTCATTCTTGTTGGTTGTGTTTTGTCAAGTGTGTATCAGTAAAACCAATTTTTTTGTTATTTTTTGTTAATAGCAATTTTTGCAACTATTTGAATATTCAGGTTATTGATGACATTCAGCATGCAATCTCGCCATGTCAGACTAAGAACATATCTCCCAGAGCAACACCCACCTTCAGGCTCGTCGCTTCCAACTCCGCCGTCCAATTTCTTCATGTAAGTTTTTACTTCTACATCCACCTACAATACATTCATCCACTTCATTTTCATACACTTTATTTTCATCTTTCATCCTCTCCATTAACACTATATTACATCTACCTCCGACCCAGAGGAGGAGGTGGTGGGACAAAGTTCCCGCCCTGCCTGTTGTTGAAGTTGGGCATAGGCATCCCCGGCGGCATAGGCATTCCCATAGGCGGCATTCCAGGAGGCATTCCAGGCATCATTCCCATCGGAGGCATCCCCATTGGCGGCGCCATGTTATTGTTCTGCCCATTGGGCTTGGGAGGAGGTCCACCACCACCCATTAACTGGGCCATCAATTTTTGAGGATTGAACTCGCCTCGTAATTTATCTTGCTTGCAACAGTAAGCGGTCCATGAAAATTCGTCAAACCCATAGTTGAAATAATCAGATATATCAGCACCCGGGAACCGCCACGGCTTGTCTTTGAGCTTTTCCAAGTCTACCTGAGTCAATGGCTTGCCATCAAGCTCGGCGACCGCATTTACATCAACAGTGGTGGGCTTGGCGGAATCCTTGGCCACGACCGCATTCGACTTATTTGAGGCTTCGGCGTCTGTAACTGCGTCTACGGTGTCGTTATGGGTCCCAGAACTCGTGGAGGTCGTGCTGGGCTTGGAACCGGTGTCACCAATGACAAACTCAATGTCATCGTCGGAATCTTCTTCCTCGTCAGAATCGTCATTGTCGTTTTTGGAAGGTGCTGGGGCGGTTTCTTTGACATCTACCGATGGTGCTGTCTTCTGCTTCTTCTGAACTGGCTGCTCGTTCTCATCGGAACCATAGAGAAAGTCGTCGTCGTCGTCACTCTGTGGCGGCATACTGATGTAGTAATCTTTACATTTGTGAGAAGTTGGCATACTGAGCAGCACACCCGTGCACCCACGAAAAACACTATAGTACATCGTTTATATATTTACTCTACAATCATGGAAGCCGGTCTTGACCGTCTTTCTTGCTTGATCGCCGCATCTTGCATCATCAACTTGACCCATGGTTGGTGGCGCAACTTGTTTCTGTGCACCAATTTCTGAAGTATGGAGATCCAGGCAGCTTTCTCGCGACCATTATCAGTGCCAAATTCGATGGTTTCTCCATTGGCAAACTTGACTTTGAACGCATGCTCGAAAAGCAACCCATCGCTGAAGTTTCTGTAGTTCCCGGTGGATTGGGCGTTTTCCTTGTCGAGATAGATAACCTCAACAATCTTGGACAAGTTTATCTTTGCCCTGGGCTTGAGTGAATATTCGCTATGAGCAATCAACGAGGAGCCATTGAGCTTGAAAAACCGCTTCTTCCATGTCTCGCAGTCTCCTCCTTCTTGGTGCATGTAGCCTTCGTGAGTAAATTCGGCTTCACGTAGAATCAGCGACGCAGTATCGTAAGCACTCTTGATACTTGTGGGCAAACACTCCCATTCTTCAACTTTGGGTACAAAGAGCATTTTCACTTCGAGTTGTCCAATCTTGTAGGGTTGAGATTTGGTCAACTGGGTGTTGTTCACAGCAATAGTCTCCCATTCGTTGAAACAGGTGAGATTGAAACTGCAAACTTTACCTGTAATCTTACCTTCATACTGATCCAAGTCAACGTAACAACGGGCAAAAGACCCATCCTGGGCAATCTTGCGGCTCCAACTGTCTTTGGCTTCTTGAGCAACAAATCTCGTTGTGGTGATGATGTCCTTGGAACCAAACATACGGCTGATTCTGTTTTTCGATTTCACTTTCCGTCTTTCTCTCACCTCCTTCAAATTACCGCTGGGTTTCTCATACGAGGCCTTCATAGTCAAGATGAACTCCAAAGAGTCACACACAGTGAGTTCAAATTCCTTGCCAATCATGGCATTGGATCCGTCAAGCTTGTAGTTTGGTGTCTTGATACAATGAACTCCATTGTCCAATGTCACACTAAACTCGGCCTTGTGCTGAGCAATGTCCGGCAATGCCAAGTTCTTAATACCAACTACTCGCAAAAACAACCGGCCTCGTTCATGGGTTGGAGGTGAATGAATCTGCTGGGCGTACTCGTGCCTTTCCCGACTCGTGCTCAAGAGGGTGGCATCCGTATTAGCCGTCTCAAGCGTGGGAACTGACACTGTGCTTGGCTTAGGCTGGTGTTCGTAGTCTTGAGGTTTCGAAGCATTGGTAATGCTACTCTCTTCAAGCGCTCCCTTTCCCTTAGCTGGTGATCTGATCTTTATAGGCGAAAGTCTCTCTCCCTTTTTAGTTTCTGGTTTGTCTACCACCTTGTAATTGAATTTTTCTGGGCTGTAAGTTGGCTTCAAATCGAGTTCGGTTTCCTTGTCATTGTCGACCATCAGTGTAACAGGCTGAGGGTTCTTCTTGGGTGTTACCACTAACTCAGGATGAGGTTCAGGAAGAGGATCCAACACAATCTCAGGGAGAGGTGCTTGTTCAGACTTGCTTGCACTAACCGAAAGCACTCGGGTACTTGGCTGGGAGTTGTTGAAGATGTTGGAAGCACTGGAGTAGAAGTCGTAATCACGGAAAACTTGATCGCTGGAAAGCATCGCCTTGGGGGCGCTGAGCAACTCATTAGCCAAATGAGGCAATACATCTTTGTCAACCACCAGCTCGGTGTCAACAGAAGTGTTCACTATAGAGGCATGTTGTTGCATAGCATCGTAATCGTCATCATCGCCTGCGACCACAGCTCTGCTTGAATTCTTGTTCCCCAATCTTATTTTGGAGTACTCGTCTTGGCTGATTACTCGTTTGGTTTCCAAGATTCTCTTCACATCACCCCGATCCATGCTGGGTAATGTTTTCATTCCATGTCCTCGTATCGTTGGAGCCTTCACCGTATCCTCGTAGATGTCATTGTACATGTTTCTGGGCGATAAAATAGATGTGGACCGCTTGATTTCAAACGATGGAACCTTGAATTTGGAAGGCTTCACTGTAATCTTTCCTTTAGCCAATGGAACCGGTACCCTTGCAGGCTCAGGTCGAAGGGAATGTCCGACAGGGCCACTATCT
Organism: Meyerozyma carpophila; assembly: GCA_030573695.1. Taxonomy (NCBI): domain Eukaryota; kingdom Fungi; phylum Ascomycota; class Pichiomycetes; order Serinales; family Debaryomycetaceae; genus Meyerozyma; species Meyerozyma carpophila. The sequence goes on along the minus strand of JAJMDS010000003.1, from coordinate 163,267 downwards.
TGAGTCGAGAAGGAGTTGTCATCGTCAATATTCGACAACACGTTGGTGGTGCTTAAGGGCTTGTGAACAGAGATTTTGCGTGTCGTCGTGTTCATTGTCGAATTTGCTTCACGCAACATGCTCTTAAAGTGTGTTTCGAACCCAGAGTCATCAGACAATTCTGGCAAGAAACCAGAAACTTGTAGGTCGTCAACTCCGGGATCAAGAACTCTTCTCGACAAGACATTGACCTCACGGAATTTATTCGGAAGCAACGACTTTGGGATTCGGCGTTGTTCTTCAGCAACTAATGCAGATGAATGAGGTACATCCAAATCCTTAAGGATATGGCTGGAACTCAATCGTTTCTGGTGCGTCTTCTTTTTTTCATGAGTTCTCCAAATAGTCAAGAAATCAGTTGGCGCTTTCTCTACATCATTTTCAGCCGATAACGAATCTTCAAACGCAGAACCAGACTTTTCAACATTCTTGGTAATGTCTTCAAACGAGCTGTAGTTCCCAATTTCAACTTGAGGGAGAGTCAATTCTTCGGGTGGAGCAATGTTAGATGAATTGGCAAGAACATCTTCTTCCTTATCTTCTTTCTTTTGTGGCTCAGGCTCTGAGTGAATATTTTCATCCGGTGTTTTCGTTGGAGATCTTGGAGGTGCTAAAGAGCGAACTGTGAAGTCATCAGATGCATCCTCAAACTGTGGTGTAGTTTCTTTTGAGTTTGAAGGCGACAAAGTTGGATTTTCTTGTTGATCTTGGCCGATTTCAGTAACATCGTTTTTGGTGTAATCAGAGTTATCCTCCTTGTCTCCATCATGGCTGTCCTCAAACTTCCAATCCCCATCGACATGATCACGGATAGAGAATTGTCCCGTTTGGTCCACGATGTCTGAATCATCCTTGAGCGTGAAGACGAAATGCTGAGACGTACTACTGTCGCCCTCGGGCCTTTCCTCGTGCACTTCTTCGAGCACTTCTGGCACTTCTTCGGTCTTGGATTCGTGCTTCTCATGATTTTCTTCATTCGATACTTCAGGCCGAGGAGGAACTATAGTTTGCTTTTCCGCCCCAACGACTTCTGATCTCGATCCATTGAGCAAATTCATGATTGACTTTTCAGTGGTGTCATACGAGTTCTCATCAGAGCTGACGATTTCCTTCTTCGAACCCTTGGGTGTGAACTCAAGGTGGTCAGACGACGAATCCTGGTTTTGAGGGATTAATTGTTCAACCATGGTGTCAGATAAGCCTTTGATACCCTCGTTCAATTGTACACCCTTGGAGCTAGACCAGCCAGCATAAGATTGTAATACCCGGTTGTCATCTCTCAATGATTGTAACGAAGAATGTGAAGAGCCCGAGGATCTCAATTGAACATCTGATGTGTTTGCTAACGACTCAAGAGGGTTTTCCATTTCTTGGGCGCTGTGCTTCTGCAAGTCGAGAGAAAGGTGGTGGATGTTGGACTGGTTTTGCAAGGCGACTGCTTTTTGCATGTTTTCCAAATGTTGGTCCAAGTCGTCACCGCTCATTTTTTGGGAAAGGTAGATATCCATTTTTTCCTTCAACGGCATTTCGTTGTAGTGGCGATTCTTGAGCTCAGAAAGGATGGATGGGTCAACGTCCTCGGCCGCGGTATTGTTGAGAAGCGAGTTGAAGCTGGTATGAGGAGGCGGGCTTGGAGGAGCTACATCCTCTTCCTCGTCTGACGACGACTTGTCGATGTCGTTATTCCACTGGTGGGCCAATTGATCGGGTTCAGGTGGTGAGTGAGACCGCAGGGCTTGGTTATTAGGTGCTGGGTAACGATGAATTTCCGGATTGGAGTTGGTGAAAGCCACGCTTTTACGAGGGGAGTTTGAAGCTGATTTTTTCATGATGGAGCGATTGGGCGATTCCAGCGGGTCAAGCGAGCGAGTTTCGGGTGGGCCGGCGGGGTGGCTAAGGTCGGTGGTGGATGTCATTGGGGTTTTATCCACAAATGAAAACTCGTCCACCGGAGCGTTCTTATTCAACTCGATGGTGTGGTGAGCCTGGTCGGAGGAGTCCAAGTCAAAGTTGCGGTCTAGCGACGTGTTGGGGTTTTCCTTTTTCACGGGTGATTGTCGAGATTCCGATTCGCTGATATAGGTGTCAGACGACGAGCTAAAGTCTTTATCGCGGGGTTCCAACTTGACGGCTAGGTTATGGCTGGGGAAATTAAGAGGTTTTGTTGGCGAGTTGATGGGCGAAGGCAAGTCGAGATCGGCCATTGCTGTGTTGGAGTTCATTTCTTTGAGCAAGAGATCCATGGATTCTGGGTTAGTACGCGTCGGTGACAAGATAATGAGGAAGAATAGACGGTGGATGGCAGGGGTTGGATGAGTAGACGGCAGATGTGTAGACGGCAGATGGTGGATGAAGTAGAACCACTTGAATTCTGGTTGCGGAGCATCGATTGCTTCCTAAATCTATCGTTTTTGAGTGTTTGTGTTTGGTATTTTGCCGGATTTCCTCTGGATTTCGTCGAGTTGTAACTTACCATTTTCGTGCTTGAAGATATCTTCGGACTTTGACATGGGCAAGAGAATCTGAGACTCTTCCTCAGTCTTTACCTGCGGATCCATGATGCAAAAGATGAGATTTAGAAGTGTGTATGTATTCCAGTGTTTGGATTACCGCAACGGGACGAGATGTAAAGAAACACACGTGAGGGCCGCGGGCGGGTGAGTAAGGGTCGTGCGCGGCTAGTGCGAAGAGTCGTGGCCGTCTTCAGTGGCAGCGGGCACAGCCTCGGTGCGGGCTCGCGACGTCGCCGAGGTAGGCAAGGAACAATACCGATTGGGATGGAGACAAAGGGTAAACAGACAGGGCCAGGAAAGGCCGGTGGAAGTAGAAAGGTAGAAGGAGGAGAAAGAGTAGAGCGAGTAGTAGCGTAGTAGCAGTAGTGGAGCAAGTAGTGGTGGTACAGAAGCACGCAGAGAGCAACAGTAGAAGTTTAGTTTGAGCTTCTAGTCTCTAGTCTTCTCTGTGTTGTCGCTGAAACCATCGCGGCGCGAAAAATGCGCCGTTCTGCCGCGACGTGTCGCGGGGCGCCGCACAAGCTATATCGGTGGTTACAGCGAGCCCTGAGAGTGCCCAGAGTGCTGGTGTCAGTAGCCAAGACTCATTCATGTAGACCATCTCTACTATATAGAACCACCGTATACACAGCTTGCCACCATAGCTTGCCACCGTAGCTCCTCAGCGTCTTATCTTTTCTTTCCGTTTTCTTTTCGGTCAATCTCACTCGCACAATGCATGCATTCCACACGAGGCGAAAAAAACATAACCATGCCGCAAACACCCGAAATATAAAGCAGGCAAGCTTCGTGGTGTAAAAATTTTTTCGTTGTCCATAATGCTTTACACTTCGATTTTGGCAGCGTTGACCGCAGCCACCGCCGTTGGGGCCGCCAGTAACAAATGTTCGTTCTCTACCACCGTCAAGGCAGCCACTGCTATTTCTGACTTGAACTCTTGTGAAACCTTGGACGGTACCATCAAGATCACCGGTGACGATTTGGGTGACATTGATCTCAGTGGGGTGGAGGAAATCAAGGGTGACATCAATTTCTTCAACTCGTCGTCCGTCACCTCCATCAACCTCAACCAGTTGAAAAAAATCTCCGGGTCGTTGGCCGTCAATGCCTACACCCAATTGCACAGCATCGACTTCACCAACTTGGGAGAAGTGGAAAAGTTGACGTTGGTTTCGTTGCCCTCGTTTGCCCTTCTCAACTTGAACACTGGTGTTTCGAAAGCCGGCACCATCGAGGTGTCTGACACTGCTCTTTCGTCGTTGCAAGGTCTCACCAACTACGACACCGTCACCAGCTTGAATGTCAACAACAACAAGAACATCACCTCCATCGACTTGGCATTGCAAACCGTCGAACAGGACCTTACCTTGAGTTTCAACAGTGACGACTGTGAGGTCAAATTGAACGATTTGATCTGGGCTTCCAACTTGACCATCCAGGATGTCAGCGACTTTTCCGCCTCCAACTTGACCGCCGTCAACGGTACGTTGAACATTGCTTACAACAAGTTTGACCAGTTTGACCTCAAGGAATTGACTAATGTAGGCGGCTCAGTTCTCGTTTTCGCTAACGACGAAATGACCTCGTTTGACTTGAGCTCGCTTAAGAACATTGGCGGAGAGTTGAGAATCTTCAACAACACCGAGTTGGAAGACATGAACGATACCTTCAAGAAGTTGGCCAAGGTTAAAGGTGCCGTCAACATCAACGGTGGTTTCCACAACTTGACCATGCCAAGCTTGAAGGAGGTGGACGGAGACTTTACCGTTGTTTCCACCTCTGACGAGTTCAGCTGTGATGACTTTAACAAGTTGAAGAAGAGCGGAGACATCGAGGGACACAACTACAAGTGTTCTGCCCCCAAGAAGGACCAATCTTCCAAGTCCAACTCTTCCAAGTCAAGCAGCGGCTCCGGATCTTCGTCTTCTGACAGCTCGGATTCTTCGTCTTCGTCGTCCAGCGGAGGAAAGAAGAAGAGTGGATCCACCAAGACCATGGCTGGAATGACGGTTGTGTTTGCCGCCGTGGGTGCAGCGATTGCCATGGCCTAATGACACTGCCACATAGATTCAGCAATTAGATGTATTGAATTAGTATTTTGAATCAAATAATACCCAGGAAGACGTAGAGAAAGTATTAGAGAATTGAGTGAAGTTTGAGGTACGAATTGGAAAGTGGTTGTTCAGTAAGCTTTTTTCGGTTCCATATGAAAACCGGAAAGTTGAAGAACCTAATTTCCAAGATTGGATTGTAGTTTTGGCATTGCGCTTGGAAATTATTATTAGAAATTCAGGGTCTAGCTTACTGGTTTCACAGCGGTATCCAGATCATCAGCTTATTTACTAAACTCTAGTTAGTGGTCTGAGCAGTAGATATACAGCTGGTCTGACGACTACCACCTTCTTTAGCCACCCTTTTTGGCTCTACAGTTTCTGGTTACCGTCCTTCTAGATCTACACGTTTCATCTTATTCCTGCACCATCCTGCATGCAGGTGTTCTATTTACTACCGTTTTGGTAAAGTACCCGCGTACAAAAATAGCTAGGATTCACATCTGATTCGCCTCGGGAACGCCCTTGCTTATTTAAACACGTATTTTTAGCACAACCTTCAACCATGGTGGACTCAGTGAGGAAAAAGTTTGAACAAGCTGGCCAAACTCATCTTTTTAAATATGTGGATGAGTTGGATTCTCGTCTTCAGCAACAATTTTCCGCCCAGTTGGAAACAATAGAGGATCCCTGCAAGCTTGTAGACACAACAAAGAAGGCTCTTGCATTCTCAAGCACCAACGGAGCCACCAGAAACTTGACCCAGCTTCCCTCAGACTGCTGTGCTTCCACGTTGGATGCTTCTGTGGATCAGAAAAAATCTTGGGAAGAATTGGGTCTTCAAGCAATCGCTGATAATGAGGTGGGAGTATTGTTGATGGCTGGAGGCCAGGGGTCACGGTTGGGATCATCGGACCCCAAGGGTTGCTTCAATGTGGGATTGCCCTCGGGGAAATCGCTTTTCAATATTCAGGCCGATAAAATTTTGCGACTTCAACAAATCGCTGCCAGCAGGTTTCCAGGGTCCAAGCCGGTGCTTCGGTGGTATATCATGACCAGTGGTGCCACCAGGGAGGCCACAGAGCAGTATTTCACCAGAAACTCGTTTTTCGGGCTCGAAAAACTGCAGGTGACGTTCTTTGACCAAGGCACTTTGCCCTGTTTCAACTTGGACGGATCCAAGATTTTGCAGAATTCCAAGAGCAGCATATGCGAGTCTCCCGACGGGAATGGCGGCTTATACAAGGCGCTTGCCAAAAACGGCATTTTGGACGATTTTGTGAACAAGGGTATCAAACACATCCACATGTACTGTGTCGATAACGTTTTGGTTAAAGTGGCCGATCCGGTTTTCTTGGGTTTTTCCATCCAGCGCCAGTTCGAATTGGCTACAAAGGTGGTCAGAAAGAGAGACGCGTGCGAGAGTGTGGGTCTTATCGTGTTGGACAAGGATATCAATAAACCATGTGTCATTGAGTACCTGGAGATTTCCAAGGAATTGGCCAACAAAACCGAGCCCAACGACCCTTCCAAATTGTTTTTGAGAGCTGCCAATATAGTGAACCATTACTACTCGGTGGACTTGCTTCAACGAATGGTTCCTCAATGGGTGGACTCTCCAAAGCACCTCCCATTCCACATAGCCAAGAAAAAGATTCCTTGCTTGGATGAAAACGGCGAACTTTTCAAGCCCGACACACCCAACGGAATCAAGCTCGAGCAGTTTATCTTCGATGTATTCCCGTCGGTAGAGCTCTCCAAATTTGGATGTCTTGAAGTGGAGAGATCGGAGGAATTTTCGCCGTTGAAGAATGCCGATGGTGCTGCCAACGACACCCCAACTACATGTCGAAACCACTTCTTGCAGCTCGGCACCAAGTGGGTCAAGGCAAATGGGGGAATAGTAGAGGAAGGATTGGTGGAGGTCAATGGAACCACCAGTTATGGGGGAGAAGGATTAAAGTTTGTTAATGGCAAGTCATTTGCCGCGGGGGATATCGTTTAAACTAGGCATATATTACTAAGTAGTAGTAACAGTTGAAACTTCAGGCAGAGGAAGCCAAAACGGGTCCGAAGAAGACGACGCGGCCGAGGACGTAGATTTGGAGGCGCATTCGGCTCTGGCATGGAGTCGAATTGGACCTTTAGGTTTCGATTCCTGAGAAAAATCACGAACCACCACCAAGGCGTACGCCACGGAAACGAACAAAACGATAGCGGTGAGGTATTTGGAGAGCATCGTATGGTATCTGCTGGGTTTCATACCTTCTTATACAGCTTCGTATGCAAAGATGCAACTGGTGCATATTGCAACCATTAGTGCGTATTTCCTAATGCGGACCCGACAATTAGACACATTGATCGGAAGGGAAACGGCAATGCCACGAGGACTGACTAGCCAGGAATTATTGGTCGAGAGTGGATCTAGAACGAAGCACGAGGCATTCGGAGAAAACTCGTAAATTGCTGAAATCTTTCGTGAATATTTCGTGATTATTTTGTCAGTGTTTCACAGTCACAGTATTTCATCAACATTCGTAAATCATTCGTTAAATTTCATTATATTTCATTCTTAGATAGGTAGCTAAACGCAATCAATTATTTCCCATCACCTACAATCCTACTGGTTGTCGGCATGAAACCGGTGTTCGGAACCGTTGCTATTGTAGTAGCTGGTGACTGAATAAGACCCAAAGTACACCACAAGAATTACCGCCACGGCTGCCAAAGTGATTTTTGTTGTTTTGTTCCACTTTTCCATATTATGATGAAAGCAACAGTTGCGATTGAAACATGGAGGTTTTTATACAAAATTGCAACAATAGCATCGTAACAATAGACACGCTAATGTGCAGGGTATTGGATTGAAGTATCGTGTCACAGCAGCCAGGAGAGAGGTCTCACGAGTGAGAGTAGAAAAAGACAAATGGAAAAGTAGAAGAAATTCAGGAATGAAAGCCGTCGATACCGCCAGGCTTCAATGGATGCACTATAAAAAGTTATCATCTCATCAATTGATTTCTGTTCGTTGTTCACTATTCAGCAATTTTCAGCTTTTTCTTAACTTTCGTCTTCTTTCGTCTTCCTTCGTCATTTACGTCTTTCTTACTCGTCTTCTCTTCTCCTTTACTTTCTCATTTTCTCTTCGTCTTTTTTGCAGCTCGCGCCAATCGCCTGCACGAAACCCCACCTGTGCCCCGCGTTTGCCGGTCGCTTGCCGCACAGCGGTAGCAACTTTGCACACACATAGCAACGCAGCCACACACCGCCAGGAACACGACGGTGACACAGATCGCTTGCACAACCGAACCACGAAATAACGGCTTTGGCACCAAAACGAATTACTTACATTCTGATTGGCACCTGCATTATGGATTATTTCTCGGGGTAGCCCCGCACGGTGCATGGAAATGGAAAAATCCCCTCGGCCGTTGAGCGAATAAACGCAGGTAATACTGGCCGTTTGCCTAAGGCACAACTACGTAATCCACAATCACCTCCACAGCCTTGTTGCCAAAGGTTGCGAATTGCTGCAGATCCATGGCTGCAATTGTGCATCTTTGACCGTGCATGACGCCCATTGCACCAACACATACGTCAATGGTCCAGTAAATTTGGGGTGTTGCTTCTTTACTTTATTTCGCTTCCTTTTAAACTCATTTATTCTAAAACAATAAAATGCCTCGTCGCCAAAGCACCGCTCCCACTCAACCCGTGGTGGGTACCATAGACATTGGAACAACGTCGGCTAGGGCAATTCTTTTTAGTCAAGAAGGTATAGAAATCGCCAAGCACCAAATTGAATACTCGACGTCGGCATCCGAGGCACCAGCGGAATCGCAAAACAAGGAACAATTCAGAAGAAGATCGTCGCTTATGCGTCACAATGAGCCTATTTTCACTTCCGAAGGTATTGCCATTTCCATTTCTGACGATGTTGAAATCGAGAACAATCGTGCCAGTGTGGGACCAACTTTACGGTTCCCCCAGCCAGGATGGTCCGAGTGTATGCCTGTGCATGTGCTTGCCAACGCGGTTCAGTGTTTGGTGGCGTGTTTGATCACTTTGCGCAAGGTTAATCAGAATCCCGATCTCAAAATCAAGTACAAGGTGAAGGCGCTTGGTATTGCCAACATGAGAGAAACCACGATTGTTTGGCTGAAAAGGACAGGAAAGCCATTGAGCAATGGTATTACATGGACCGACACCAGAACCGCGGAAATTGTGCAGCATTTAGAGAAAATGACCGACGACGATAGAAAGGAGGAATTGAAGCACAAGACAGGATTGCCACTTTCCACCTACTTTTCCGCTGCCAAGTTGCGGTGGTTGCTCGATAACGACGACACCATCAGGGAGGAGTACGAAAAGGGCGATGGGAACCTCATGTTTGGAACCGTGGATACTTGGTTGATCTACCATCTTTCGAAAGAGCGTTCATTTGTTTCCGACGTTACCAATGCTTCCAGAACCTATTTCATGGACTTGGAAACCAAAGACTACGACGACGATCTCCTTGATTTCTGGGGTATTGATCCCACCAAGATTTGCTTGCCCAAAATCGTTTCCAGTTCCGAACACTATGGTTCGTTCGCAGCACCAAATTTATCGAACCTTGGTTTCCACAACAAAATCACTCCAGAAGCCTATGAGATTTTGAAGACCATCACGGGTGTACCAATCTGTGGGTGTCTTGGAGACCAATCGGCGTCGTTGGTAGGTCAATTGGCGTTCCGGGCTGGGTCTGCAAAATGTACTTATGGTACCGGATGTTTCTTGTTGTACAATACTGGCACCAGAAAGTTGATTTCTGAACACGGCACTTTGACTACCCTTGGATATTGGTTTCCTACATTAGAAGGAGATGATTCCCACCCACATTACGCCTTGGAGGGATCCATTGCCGTTGCCGGGTCCATCATCCAGTGGCTTCGAGACAACTTGAAACTCATTGAAAATGCAAAGGATATTGGACCTCTTGCTTCTCAAGTGGACAACTCGGGCGGAGTGGTTTTCATCCCAGCATTTTCAGGTATGTATGCCCCATACTGGGACGGCGGGGCTAGAGGTACCATTTTTGGTATGACCCAATATACCTCATCTAGTCATATTGCCAGGGCCGCATTGGAAGGAGTATGCTTTCAAGTGAGAGCCATCTTGAGAGCCATGGCCAGCGATGCTGGAGGAAGTGAGGATTTCCTTGAAGAGGCATCGTCGATCCAGGGTTCGAAGCGGCCGCTCTCTAAATTGGCGGTGGATGGAGGAATGTCCAAAGCAGACGAGGTGTTGCAAATTCAAGCCGACATTCTTGGACCATGTGTCGATGTCAAGCGTGCCAAGATCTCCGAGTGCACGGCTTTGGGAGCTGCCATTGCTGCGGGACTTTCATTTAAGAATCCTGAAGACCGAATCTGGAAAGATTTGAATGATGTGGTGGAAAAGATCGACGGACCAACCGATGCCCAAAACTCTTTCAAGGCCCAATTGCCCGACAACGATAGAAGAACGATGTGGAAGCGGTGGGAGAATGCGGTGTCCAGAGCCAAGGGCTGGTTGGATGATGTGTAGGTGTATATTAAGTCATAACTATAGAGTGAACTACAAGGGCGTAGTCTGTATTTTGATTGTGACTCGATGTTTCGGTATTTCTTGTTCATTATGAACTTGATGATATTCAAATGGGGTTTGCAACCAATTCACTGCGGCGTCTTCAGGGATTGCAACTTGAAAAAGTTATCGCATATAATTTGAATTCTTGATTTAGTGCCAGGCAGAATTGCGGCTCTCGCCCATTATGAATCTGCGAAGCTAGTTGCAAACGTTACTCCTTGTTCCTTTACCAGTTAAGCCACTTTGCCTACTGATATCTCAACTTCAAGTGGAATTTTCATGGTTCATTGACATTGAGAGGTTAATTTTGAGCCATCTGAACCATGAACAATTGGCGATGTGACACTACCTGAAACTGTAGATAGCACGTATAAGCTCTGCGACAACTCAGCCTTACCAAACGGATATAGCTATAGCGCGTTCCGTGTCGAAATTACTGTTCCATTTTCACTTTTCGCAGCCATTTCTTAAAGCTAAAAATAGAAAAGAAAAATTGGCCGAATGGCGACTAACAATTCTCCCGTACAACACCATGACCTGGGGTTGTTTTAGAGCCCAAATCTCCCAAATTCTCTCATTGGGTTTGTATTGTGCCACGGACATGATTTAGCCGTGCCATCGGTGAATTAGTAAGTAGCCGGGCATAAGTCGGAAATAACACCCAATGGGGAAATTGCAACCAATCCATATCTTGTCCACATTAGTAAGAGCCACCGGGGTTCTTCTCTTAACACCGCTGCTGCATTGGCCATACACTATATAAGGCCTCAATTGAGTGAAAATAACCATAGAAAATGACAAAACAAGTTTACTTTATCGCAGGTGCTTCTCGTGGAATTGGTCTTAGTTGGGCTACTATTTTAAGAAAAAACCCCGAAAATGTGGTTATTGCAACTGCCAGGAACCCCGCTGCTGCCACCGGCTTGCAAGAATTGAGCAAGGTCGACAATGTCCATGTTTTGACTTTGGACATGGATAACGAAAAGACGTTTGAAACTGCCAAGGCTGAGGTATTGAAAATTACCGATTCAATAGATGTGTTCATTAACAATGCAGGTATTTGCAACGCTCACAACAAGGTTTTGGATACTACCAAGGACGAGTTCCTCAGTCACTTTTACACCAACACGCTTGGACCATTCTTCTTGCTCCGGACTTTTTATGACTTGATTAAAAAGGGTTCGCAAAAAAAGGTGATTTTTGTGTCCAGTACTGCTGGTACGATAAGTTTAGACCCCACCTATGTTAGCTCAGCCTACGGTCTTTCCAAGGCTGCCCTCAACTTTGGTGTTAGACAGATTGCTCGCGATCTTTCTGAAGAAGGCTTTATTGTGGTTGCTGTGCACCCAGGGTTGGTTGGTACCGAGATGGTCCTCAATGCCTCTGAGGGATTCCTCAAGAGTAACCCACATTTCAAGGGTATGTTTACTCCTGACGTTTATATTTCTCCAGATGAAAGTGCCCAGGCATTGGTGCCATTGGTTGAAAAGCTCACCAAGGAAGACACCAACAAGTTTTTGAACTACGATGGTGCTGAGCTTCCTTGGTAGAGGGACTAGAATATATATACAAACCACATTTGAAGGTCATGCAGTATTCATAAAGCTATGGTCCATAGAGTTCACATCAAGGTCTTCTGCGTCAGAAATATTCTCAATATCAAACGAACTATTGGCAACATCGTGGCTCGGGCTGGGCTTGGGCTTAAAGAGGTCGTTCACAAACTTTGACGTTTTGTCGCCGAAAGCCACCAACTTGGTTTCGAGCTGCTTGTTCCTGGCATCGGCAAGAACCGTGCGAAGTGGAAAGTCTGTAGCTGCTTGGATCCGGTTCGTATGGGTCTGGATCAACGTGGACGCCTTCTTCTTGAGGGTGGTGAGATTTGTGGCCAGTGGTGAGTCTCCAGCGCCATTCTGGGTGCCAATTTGGGCCCACAATTCCAAGAGCTCAAACCGGGCTTTCGCAGCCATTTGCTCGTATTTTAAGATTTCTTGCTGCTTCGCTGCATACTGCCTGCAGAGGTCTTCATTGTCACAGGCAGCATACTCCGCCCCATAGTTGACAAGCATTGAGTCTTTTACGTGATTGTTCGTTTGCACCCAGTATCGCACCTGTCCCAATGCGGCAAATTCCAAATAGTCCCCATCACAGGCAATTTTGCACGTGCATATAACTCAAGACCAAAAATGTTCGCGGCGGTTGCTTTGGAAATCGGTGACAATTATCAATTAAAATGACATTTGTTGGACGTCTCAAAATCTATCTTACCATCTTCGTGGTCATCTACACCACATACCTCTTTTCGTACAAGTGCGCAAAGTTGAACGAAACCGCCTTGGAGCACGGCGTGGAGAAAGTCTTACATCCTTTGTCACACTCTCACAATCAATTGTGTGATGGATTGAACAAGGGGGTCAATTTCGCTACTCCTTACGTTGGACAAGTGCAGAAATTCCTTGACGACCATGTGCACTCCACCAAGTTTTTCAAGGAGTACAAGATCCACGAAAAGGTGGTTTGTGCCCAGGGCAAATACTACAAGTATGTTCACCCATGGGTGATCAAATACTTCCAATTGTTTGAGGTTGCCGAACAGCACGTTGCCGACCACTTTTTGGTTCAGTACGGCAAGGTGAAGGGCTACCTTGGCAAGTAATTAGTTAATATATATGACGTTAAATTGTGTATTTATCATCTACTCGGAGTCGGACTCCACGACGGTGTCGTCGGAAAAGTCGTCTTCTATTACGTGTTTGGATTCTTCCACCACCACGATCTTCTCTTCGTCGTTGTACTCGTTGACAATCACTCGCCGAGAGTCATTGGTCTCTTGCTGTTCTTGCTCCTGCTGGTCTTCCTCTTGCTGCTCCTGCTGGTCTTCCTCTTGCTGCTCCTGCTGCTCTCGTTCCTGCTGCTCTTGCTCAATCTTGCGCTCCAATGCCTCGCGGGCCTGGTATGCCACATTGGCTTTGGCTCGCACGAGTCGCAAATACTCTTCATTGTCGTGAGTGAGGAACCCGACGTGGTAATGAATGTCTCTAAAATACTGGTCCCAGTCTTTCAATGCACTGGGTACAATCTTGTTATCGGCTTCAAGATACTTGGACTTGTAAGCGTTGGCTTCGTCGTAAATCTTATCGCGGATTTGGAAAATCTGTTCCTTGGTCTTGTGAAACTGCTTCCAAGCCTTCCATCCCAATGCCTCGTCATAGTTCTCTTCCACCTCCATAAACGAGAGAAGTGCCGTTAACCGGTTGGAAAAATCCTGTACCGTGACATCGGCAAATGATTCCAAGATATCTATGGTGCTTTGAATGGCTTCAAAATACTTTACTATCACGTCCTTCTGGGCATCGGCAAGCATTTGTTGAACTGATGAAAGCGCTTGCAGTGACTCTTCAGTTGCTGCTGAAATACCATCTCTCATATCTTGTCTTGAAACTGTGAATTCTGAGGGAAGCTCATTAGACTCTTGAATATCGCTGACATCCTTGTTGATATCGCTAATCATCTGATTGAGCTTCTTGTAATGTTCATAGTTGTTCTTTTGAACTCCTTTCAAAAGGTCTGAAATGGGTCCCTTCACCTTTTCCATAATTTCATTCAACTGCGGCAAAAAATCACTCTCAAGACTGTTGTAAGCGAGCTGAAGAGTTTTGTCCACCTTAGACTGCCAGTAGCCAAGCTCCTCGTTGAGTAGGTGTTGATGCGAGTTTTCGCTAACTTCATTGTTGCCCAGTTCCTGCGCGTCAGAAACAACCGTGATGGTGGAGGTGATGAGTATTGTTGAAGGCTCGGAATCCGAATCTGAATCGTATTCATCGTATTCGGTCTCCGCTGGAGCCTCTTCCGTGAGACCCTCTTCCGTTGAAAGCTCTTCAGATTCGGGCTTTGCCGAGGTGACAGATTCTTCCACTTCTTGAATAATTTCCTTCACCACGTCGGCCACGTTCTGTTCTCTGCTGATGAACTTTGCCTTCAAGTTGTCCAATGGCTTAATTAAACCCTTGAGTTCCGACTTGAGGAAATGGGACTTTTCTTGCAACGATGTACTCCTTTCGGCCAATGACAGGAAAAGCTTGCCTACGCCTTCAAACACAACGTCTAAACCAAGTACAATATAGTAGTGTCTCACCTTTTGGCCAAACGCACTGGTGGACAATTTGTACCACGCTGAGTGAACATGAGGTGCCACATGAGCTCTATAGAGCTCACCAAAGTAGGCGGTGGAACGTATCTGAAAAACTTTAAAGTGATGCTTAAAATTCTCAAACGCCACACCAAAACGGCTCTTGGCCTGGGCGCTATAATGGGCATAGGCACCACTCAATTTAGGAATTATAACATGTTCGACATATTTCAGGAACTGATATGTGTATCCAGACACGATTACGTAGGGTTCGTGCAAAGCAGACAAAACCTTGGCGGAAATTCCGTGAGAATCATCGACATTTCGAATCAATTTGGTGCCTCTTTCGATATTGGGAACTACGTATTTTCCATACGATTTGGAGATTCCCAACTTGGTATCGTACTCCTGTATTACAGGGTTGTTCTCCACGAACGAAACAACAACATTGAGTTGTTTACAGGCGAATTGGTCCACAAAATTAAGGGATTTGGCGTCGAACACCGACTGGTGTGGACAGGCAAATTGGAGTAAATATGTTACATAAGTAAGAAACAAGGTTGGAATTAAAATCCACAGGATACAATTTCGAGCCATGGTTAGTGGATTGGCTTGAAGATGGATGTGTGGCACTGGAGCCGATCAAGAAAAAGATGACCGTGTTTGATATTGATCACAGCAGAAAAAATAAATGTAGGCCAGATTACGTCAGCACCACGCAATGGTAGATCAACAAATACATCGAGTAGAGATAAAGCCACATGAAGTAAATTATTTTTTAAATCAGATGTTTCTTCCTCTCAGTGCAATTCATCCAGATGCGGTTAGCGTAAGAGATTTTGTTTGTTTCTCTTTCGGAATATTCGTCTATATCAACTAATGTATCTTCGTACTGATGATTCGCCTATATACAATATGATCTCCTTTGTCTATGAAGTTCTAGCTAGCTGATTTCTATTGATAAGCAGTCTTTACGTCGCTCATAAAGTTTAACGCTAATAAAGCTCAAACCATGGTAAATCTAATGACTGGTATCGGATAGTACAAACTTGCCTCTGTCATTCACCACAACTTCAATGGACAATGTCTTGGACACTCTACTCAGTGTGGTTTGAAGCAAGTTGTATGTTCCAACTTGGATGTCCATAATATCAATCTTCCGTAACACTTATACATGATTGACTCATATCAGTCCTGCATGCTCTGGCCAAAGATGGAGACGATGTTAAAGTTTAAAGCATTGAGTTTGCCGGATACATAACCTGATTAGGATTGTGATTCTACGGCATCACTACTCTGTGTAGTGGAACCAAAAAATCGTTTTTTGGTCGCCATTGGATACCCCAGAGTGCGATAAAGAGAAACACGCTTAGGTAGCTAGCAAGGAATGACGACCAGGTAAAATCGAAAAATACCACGAATCCATTGACGAGAAGGATCACAGCTGTGTTTATGCCGGCGTACCATGACCAAAAGGTAGAAGCTCGGGTATCAAATTTTCGACTCAAAATGGCTGCAAAACGAACATGGGAAAAGGCTGAACAGGACCACATCAAAAGCCCAGCGCAAGCACAGATGTTCAAGAGCCACAGAAACACCACCTCTACCGAGTGGAAGCCCGTGGCCAAAGAAAGCAAGCCGAAACTTGCGGTAACGAGAACGGCGGTGACGGGAACACCATAGTGATTTTTTTGCTTGAATCGTTTTGGAACATTTTCGAGGGCTAGAAAGCAGCGGGAGCCAAAGTATATGTTTGAGTTTGCTGCCGAGAGAATTGAAAAGAAAATGACCATATTGATGATATGAAGAAGGGCCGAACCGGGGGCCAAGCCGGCGTTGAGCAAAGCGAGAATAAACGGTGACGAAAACACGGAATCATCCGAGAGTTGCAAGCCCGGATCACTGGCGTCGACAAGCAAAGTGAGAAGAACAACACTGAGGATGTAGAAAACCAAAATCCGAAAGTAGATTGCTCTGACTGATTTGGGAATTGACGTTTGGGGATCTGCCATATCGCCAGCAGTGATGGCGACAGATTCTGACAGTTGGAATGTGAAAGCAGCAGACACAAGCAGGGCCATAAGGGCAAGAATGCGCGATAAGACCGGCCCATCTACCAAAATGCCATTTCCCCAAGGTTCGTGCCACTTTTGAAACCCAATGGCTTCAGTACCAAAGCCTAGTATAGCGCCAGCACAGATGGCGGTCCAGAGCACCAAGGCGGCCACTTTAACTAGGGTTATGTAGAATTCCACCTCGGCATAGTAGGACACTGGCAACAAGTTGAGGGCAGTAAGAATGAACCAAATAACCAACGAAACCATTTGGGGATAGGTGTGGGCCCACAGAAGCCAGAACAGAAGCACCTGGGCCAATATGGTCAATTCCAATGCAAGGGTCATGGACCACGAAAACCAGTAAATGCCACTGTTTGCAGCCCCAATTTGCGGCGAGAGAAACATGGCGGGAAACCTGCAAAGCGACCCAGGTAAAGGGAAAACACGGGACATTTCTCCTAGTGCCCGGATAACTCCATAACATACACTGGAGACGTATAAGTAAGCGACAATGGCGATGAAGGGGCCCTGAACCAAGCAGGTTTTCACGCCCACAAAAAGGCCCGTTCCTACTGTGCCGCCAATGGCTAGCATGGTGACCTGGCGGGCCGTGAGGGACCTCGAGGTAGGATCAGAGTCATCAGAAATGTTCTCACATGGCGGCAATGCCAGTGGTAAGAGAACCAGTGGTAGCAATGGCTGAGATTCCATGGTACTGCATACAGGAACACGAGTGAAATTTGGTTCGCGGGGAAGGATAAGAATCAATCGCCGGAGGCGCAGGCTGGGGTTTAGCGGGAAGATGGAAGTTCGGGAATAGAATGGGGTTTAGCGTGGTTGGGAGAATATAAGGTTAAGGAATGGCGGATTGGTTGCTTTGAGATAGTTGCTTTGGTGTTGGTTTGGTAATATGGGGTGCTTGGTAGTTTGGCGTAGTTTTGATTAGTTTTCAAAATTAGCTTTAATCAGTGTAGTTTTGTGGTTTGTGGAGGTTTGTGTAGCTGTTGAATATGTTTGGTTGTTGGCATTGTTGTCCTCGCTAATCCTCGGCTGCCTTACATAATACACTTCCGCTACTCCGAAACATCTGGTGGTCGACACCTCGAATCAGGACACTTTCGCAGAAACTCCCCCATTTTCCTTATCTTGCATCGATACCGATTTGTGAGGGGCTGTCGGTGGTAACATCATGCAGCCCATTGGCCAACTGGCGTTCGTTGGGTATCCTGATAATGCAGGCGCCGGTGCGTGGTGTCCGGCGGCGGCCGGCGCGCGCCGCTGTGATTGGCTGTGATAAGGTCGCAATCGGCTGTCTTGTGCAAATACACCCACTGAAACCAGGATTCGACCGGAAAAAGCAATTCCACGCATATAGGGCGGAAGTTGATATCATATATAAGTGATATCCAATCGCACTTTTCCTATTAGAGGTTACTACTTCTATATCATCACTTCTAAAAAAAACTAAAGGGCATTACTCATTCCCTAATCAATATATACACTACAAATCATTTTTGTTTGTGTTTTGACTCTGCTGTGTGTCGTCAATTTTTTTGAGAAATTAATTTTGAATTCAAAAAATTTACAGTTCGTTTATCATGTCTGTACCAAATACTGAACAAACTGCCATCCTCCAGAAGTATCTTGACCTTCCTCAAAGAGGTAAGGTGATGGCTGAATACATCTGGATTGATGCTGATGGTGGAATGAGATCCAAGACCAAGACTTTGGACAAAAAGCCATCGTCGGTCGAGGACCTTCCAGAGTGGAACTTTGATGGTTCGTCCACTGGTCAAGCTCCCGGTCACGATTCCGATGTCTACTTGAGACCAGTCAAGTTTTACCCTTGTCCCTTCAGAAGAGGAGACAATGTGATTGTGTTGGCTGAATGTTGGAACAACGACGGTACTCCCAACAAGTTCAACCACAGACACGAATGTGCCAAGTTGATGAAGGCCCACGAGGAAGAATCTGTTTGGTTTGGTTTGGAACAAGAATACACCTTGTTTGACCAGTACGACCAGGTTTACGCTTGGCCCAAGGGTGGGTTCCCAGCTCCTCAAGGTCCTTACTACTGTGGTGTTGGTACCGGAAAGGTTTACGCTCGTGATTTGATCGAGGCCCACTACAGAGCTTGTTTGTACGCTGGTATCAACATCTCCGGTATCAATGCCGAGGTGATGCCTTCGCAATGGGAGTTCCAAGTTGGTCCATGTCAAGGTATCGACATGGGTGACGAGTTGTGGCTCGCCCGTTATCTCTTGCTGAAGGTTGGAGAAGAATTTGGTGTCAAGGTGTCGTTGCACCCTAAGCCATTGAAGGGAGATTGGAATGGTGCTGGATGCCACACCAATGTTTCCACCAAGGTCATGAGACAAGAGGGTGGAATGAAGTACATCGAAGATGCCATTTCCAAGTTGGCCAAGAGACACAAGGAGCACATGTTGTTGTATGGTGCCGATAACGAACAGAGATTGACTGGTCGTCATGAAACCGCATCCATCGAGTCTTTCTCATCCGGTGTTGCCAACAGAGGTGCTTCCGTGAGAATCCCAAGATCGGTTGCCAAGGAAGGTTACGGATACTTTGAGGACAGAAGACCTGCTTCCAACATAGATCCTTACTTGGTGACTGGAATTATGGTTGAGACCATTTGTGGTTCGATTCCTGATGCCGACATGGCCAAGGAGTACGCCAGAGAATCGTCTGATTAATTAAATAGGTGCTAATTGTAATAGAGGAACCGTTTGAGTGACACATTAGATGTAGAATGACGCGGATAGGGAAGTCTCAATCAAACAAGGAAATCGAAATCGATAGTTGGAGAATTATTAGGTGGACTACGTTGGACTTGAATCAGACGACTTTCTGGAATGGTCCTCTTCAATAATTCCACAGCATATTTCATCACAATTCGCCGATCTAGTATAGTGGTTAGTACACTTCGTTGTGGCCGAAGAAACCCAAGTTCGATTCCTGGGATCGGCAATTTTTTTTTCAACTCAATCACTACACAAGGCTGGCTACCACCTCCAGCATAAGCCGATCTAGAGTGGTCTTCTACATTTTGTCCGAGGAAGCGGAGTTTCGATTCCTGGGAGGATTTTTCATTTTTTTAGTTGCAAAAAATGAATCAAGTAGCGCTTTTACTGAAAGCTCCAATAGCAAGATGATGGTCTTGTGGTAACTACTCTTCCCTATGAATGAGACAAGCCAATTCTTGGGCTCGGCAGACAATCTTCAATTTTAGTGACTACTAGAATATATTACAGTCATATATTCGTATCTCCATTCCCATTTCTATTCGAGTGTTGCACCCGGTCGTGCGCACGCCAATTTCCATTATCGCTCACTGAATCTCCACGGAGCGATACAACAAGCATGACTGTAGAATACGTAAGTGAACAGTCTTGAGAGCTATCCCGGTGAGACGTAGGCACTACATCTCTCAGGAAAGATACGAGGCACGTTTTTCCATTTTTTACTAACATAGTCGCCCCTTATTCTTGACAGCAGTTTTTACACGGACACCAAAAACATCGTCAGGGAAAGGATAATTCCTTGGGAAGGGTTATTTCGTGCTGGCGTGATCTCCGAGGATGACACAAACCATATCAAGATTTTGGAGAAGCAATCTCCCGAGAATAAAGTGAAAACGGTGCAGTCACAACTTGCTCTTTATTCCAACACCCTCCTTAATTTGTTGAACAAATTGGATGTGAATGGAAGAGATGATGTATTAAAGAACGTCTTGGTGTTGTTGAATGACTTGTTGTTGGAATTGCCAAACCAGGAGTTCATTGACTCACTTTTGGCCATGTCGAAGGTGGACCCTTCGCTCCCTTATGATCCATTTTTGAAGCATTTGGGTAATAATGACAACTATATCAAGGCATTGTGCTTGCACAGCTTGACAATTCTCCTTTCCAAAGCCGACAAACAAGGCAGTCAAATCGATAACGAGGTGTTGATTAAGCTTTTCGATACGTTGTCGTCGACCGACTTTATTGGTAGCACCGAGTCTAGTTTCCAAACAATTGGAATTCAGATCTTGCAAGAGTTGGTAATAAGCAAAAACTTTAGACAAGTGTACCAAAAGCACAACTTGGTTTCCAATTTCAAGTCCATAAACCACTTGATTTCCAACCTGGCTAGACTCCCCAATTCGTCCAGCTTACAGTTGTCTTACAACGTATTGTTGACTACGTGGGTTTTGTCGTTCAGCGCAGACATCAATAGGGTTTTGATTCACAACTACCCGGACCTCATCGGTAGTCTCTTGACCATCTCGAAGGACTCCATCAAGTTGAAGATTGTTAGAATGGCGGTTTCCATCTTGAAGAATTTCGTTTCGGTGTCAAGCAGCGACAGCGACAAGTTCAGAACCATCAAAATTATCTTGTTCGACGATGGACTTTCCATAATGAAGACCTTGCAAGAACGTAAATTTGCCTCGAGCGGTAGCGACGATGAACTCTCCAATGATTTGCAATATCTTGTTGACACCTTGAGCGAAGTTGTTTCAGAAAAGTTGTCGTCTCTAGATGAATACCTCACCCAACTAGACAATCCCAACCTTATCAGTTGGTCTTCTCCTGTGCATAAATCGACTCAATTCTGGTTAGAGAATTCGGGTAAATTTAAAGACAATTCGTTCAAGCTTGTCAAGCGGATCTTCCAGATCTTGGACCTGGATGCCCAGGTGCCCGCCAAGGTGATTTTGTTGAACAATCTTCAATCTTTAATCAAAAACTTGGGCCAAGATTTGGTCAAGTTCATCAACGAAGCCAATGGCGGTGCGTACAAATTGCGTATTATGACGCTTTTAGACAAAAACGATGGCGATAACGAATTGAAGTATGAGGCTTTGAAAACGATACAACTCTTGGTGGGCCACAACTTCTAAGTAGAAAAGACTAACAGTAACCTTGTGTTGTATACACACCCATCTCTATATTGTATGCACTCTTGTTCACCAGTTACGCGCGCTGATCTAAATCTATAAAACCTTACAACCACAACATGCAGTTATGTCATACCTAGGAATGCAATACCAGGCAAACCGACTAGCCACTTTTGAAAACGGCGTGAGAGAGGGTAAAAATAAAAAAAGGCAATATTGGACTCATGAGGTTCCAGACAGACATCACCTAGCGGAATTTGGATTTTATTTCACACCAACAAAAGTTCATAATGACCAAATTACCTGTTTCTGTTGCAAAAAAAAGGAAAAGAACATCGAGGGCGTTGAGAATATCGCACAATACCACCTCGCAAACAACCCAAAGTGTGCTTTTGCGTACATTCTTATGGCCCAGTACAATCATTCAATTGAGGGAAGCGACGCTTTCTGGCAAAGTGACCAAGCCGAAGCTTTCCGAGAACCATTCAGTAGAAGCGCAGTGGCACTACGACGGAGAACTTTTGGAAAATATTGGCATTTTGACAATGGAGCTCCAGTCGCAGCGACTAGTCAAGCTTTGGCAAAAGCAGGGTTTTTCTATTGTCCCGTCGACCAGGGTAACGACCGTACCCAGTGTGTGTACTGCAAGTTTTGTCTTGAAGGATGGAGTGAAGAAGACGATCCAATTGAGGAACATAAAAAGTACCAGAGTGACTGTTACCTACTTCATTGTGCACTGAAATTACCTGTCAAGCAAACCACGAGACCTACGAGAAGAACCTTGAGAGAAGGCTCGGTACCTCTCTCTGATACAGAGGGAGTGTCAAATGCAACCACCGATGGTGAATTTTCCGATGCAAATTTCAACCCGGCAGAAAACCAACTAAAAGTCGACCAGGCGCTGAAAACCCAAGCCTTAGATGAAACCAGCGCAGTTGGCATTCTTTCCGCTATGGAAGAGCCTGAAGAAGATGCCGGACCTCGACGAAAAAGTCGCCGTCTTCAAGCAAGAGCTGTCCCAGACACGAGCCAAGAGGACGGTCATCTGTCCCTCGTTCTCTCTGACACGGAAACAAAATTGGAGTCTCGAGTGTATGGTTCCAAGAGAAAAAGAAGAAGGGCACCTTCCAGCTTATCTGCAAATAATGGTGTTCATGATGTCAGCGAAAAAGACTTGGATTCTGAGAACAAACTCGCGAGAATGTCGGGCGTACTGGATGAACAAAGCTCAGCAAAGCTCTCGAGTCAGCAACTGGATGAGGAAAGCGAGGAGGAAATGCCTGAAAGTTCAAGTGAAGAATTCGAGGTTAGCGAAAGCACCAGAAATACAGAGACTTCCATTTCGTTTGGGGCTACGAAGAGCGGTGAAGCTGACTTGTTATCATCGGACGAATCATCGTTTGAACCTTCGACCAAACGAAGGAAGCAAGCCAAGAAGCCGGCGAAGAAAGATGTCTCCAAGTCCAAGTCAACAAGTAAGCCGCAGTTTCAAAAGGCTAGGGATCCCTTCGAGACCTCATTTGATGAAACCCGTTTCAACGACGTGTTGAAGTCTCCCAAAAAGGCCTCGAAGATCAAAATCAGGTCCAAAGTATCTCAGCAACCGGAGCTTGATATCGAAAGGAATCTCGGTGATTATGACGACAATCATTTGAATTCTCTTGAACACGAGGTGGGGCATATTTTTAATGGATCTGCAATCAAAGTTGAGAGGAGCGAACCTGAAAAGCCGGTAAAAGCGAGCAAGAAGAAGCCGAAGAGAAACGCGAATCTTGAATCATCGCTACACGATATCTCGGGAGGTATATTTGACCTCGAGAAGTCTTTTGAAGAACACAAAAAGCGACAACTGGAATACAATCTCGTGATAGAAGACAAGTCGCCAAACACTCAGGAGCCACAGGAACATCAGGACATGGATCTTAAAACCATGGATAAGGGTATAGATAATGAGGTTGCAGAGAAAACTGAAAAAGACGTTTCGGTAGGTTCGCCCAACAATGCCTTGGAACCTAAAGAAACCGAAGAAAACCCTCCAAAGTCAACATCAAAACACTACACAAGTCTTTTTAGTGACTCCTCTAGCGAAGCGTCGTACGAGAAGTTGGAAGCTGTGCCAATGAGAAAAGTCGATCCACCAAACGGTCACGAGTCTGATCCTAAGAATGAATCTGTGCTTGAACCTGCTGATAAACCTGAGCTTAAATCTGATCCCAAGTCTGGTCC
Organism: Meyerozyma carpophila; assembly: GCA_030573695.1. Lineage (NCBI taxonomy): Eukaryota > Fungi > Ascomycota > Pichiomycetes > Serinales > Debaryomycetaceae > Meyerozyma > Meyerozyma carpophila. Next base: position 139,739 of record JAJMDS010000003.1, on the reverse strand, counting down.
CAAGTCTGATCCCAAGTCTGATCCATATTCTGAAAACATTTCTGGTGAGGATGGCAAGTATGCTCAATCAGACAATTTTGGAGCCCAATTGGAACCCTCATCAGAGGATGTCAACGGTGCAGTATCAAACGTAAAAGCGAATTCGTCCATCTCTCCCGCTTCAAACGACGGACACGAGTCCTCTAAAAGTGCAAGTGAAGAGTCCAATGTGCTAACGGCACCAAACGAGCACTCTTCAGCAACCAGCAAAAATGCCTCCTCGGCGCTGGTAAATTCTGAGATTCAAGACAAGAACGGTACTTCTGTTGTAGCGCCGTCAGTGAACCACAGTTTGGTAAGGCTGCCAGTGGAGATGCCAAATAAGGAGGAAAGGTACCGAAGCTCACCGATTTTGGAGTCTTCAATTCACAGCTTGGGAAAGCTGCCAGTGAAAAGTTCTCGCGTCAATTCCTCTCAAATAGACCTCAGGAAACCTATGTTACCGGAGTTGTCCTCCCAAGCAGCCGCACCCGCTCACATCTCGTCAAGTAAAGAAGCAGATGATAAACCAGAGGAATCGCCAGATAATAGGCATCAAAAACACGAAACACTTCTGGAGCAAATAGACCGGTTTTCTGCCAGTTTCAGCAACGTGTTGGAAGCAAGTACACCACAAAAAAAAGTTGCAGCAGGTCTGCAATCGTGGGTATCAAGACCCCTCTCCCAGCTATTAGAAGTTATAGACAAGCTTGAAGGGGCTTCGGAATACCTCACTAATATCGTATCATCGGAGTATGATCTTCATAACGATTTTGATGGCCGTCTTACTTCGTTCATCTCGTCGATGCCAGAGGAGGAAGAAGACATGACAGTACAGGAATGGGTCAAGCATAACGCCAGCATGTGCCGGAAAGTGGCCAAAGAGACATGCAATAGTCTCATTGAAACATACAGGGAAGAATTCAATCGAGCATTGCGTATTCTTGAATCACTACCTACCTCGGACTCGCCAGAATGAGAAGAGAAAGCCACAAAAATCGCGTCAAAATTAAGAGAAGTTTATATTGCTATTTCATTGGTATTTGTGGCATCTTCGTCCAGCTGTACCTTGATCGAGCAGTTCGAGCAGTTCGAGTTCAAGAATTGTAAGTTAAGATGCATAGCATTTCTGTGTGGATGTTAGATTTTCCGACTGGAATCTGCCATACTCCGCATTCTTCCCGAAAGCTTATACTACAAAGATCACTTGCCAAATCATCGGAAGCGGCCACAAATAACCATAATAGCAATTGCTACAACCTACTACTCTAAACCGGTGTTTTGGTGCAGTGGATTTCGTTGCCATGTAGATAAAGCATAGCAAGCTAAAGTACACAGAAAGCTAGAGCAAGATACAGCAAGTCGTAAGCTGCTAACAACGGTCACCGCTGTTCTATAGAGTATATAACCATATATCGTCACATCTCGTTGCAGTTTCGACTTATCGGGTATCGCATCCGTGCACCAGCATATACCTGCAGGCGCCGGAAGACTTCACTGACCATAACTAGAGCCGCATTACCTACGGATCACGATCAGGTGTTTTGGTGACGAAACTTGACAGAACGGGCCCCTCGATCCGTGCCAGAGCATTTCCACAGCTACAAGTCATTCAGCAACCCCCAGCCCTCCTTTACATGTTCTGAAACCAAACCATAATCAATGTCATTTTGGCCATTTTCGAATTCGTTCAACAGCAACAGCAAGTTGCGAAAAGTATTGGACCAGATAGTGGATTTGTCGAAGACTTCCGTGGACGATTTTCTTCTGGATCCGGAAATTCTGCAAGAACTCGTGAGTGAGCTTCATAGTATTAAAGCATCATACAATAATCGAAAAAATAATGTGCTCCAATTGCAGCTGCAGCGCAACCAAGACAGCAATTGGAACGGATCCGACCTGATCTCGGTGACGTCTTCCACCAACGAAAACTCGAATAATCGTGATGGCCAGGGAGCCAAGTTATTGGAGATTCTCTTGGAGCCACATATTCTCACCGGATTTATGGACTATATTGTGGACAGTGTTGAGTTTTTCAACCACCTCAACAAGCAACGGGAGTCGGAGGAAGGACAGGAGGAAATACCTGCCAGTGAGTCCGATCAGGTAATGGTAGAGCAAGCAGAAGTCACCGACAAAAATGGAGAGGAAGAGCAAGAACAAGACGAAGAAGAGTCCGAGGAGGACAGAATACGCCGGTGCATCCTGGTGTCGTCGGAAATCCTCTCGGTCGACCTTTGGCTCATTTCCAACCGCATTATAGAAACTCCAGTTATCATGGAAAAGCTTTGGCTGATCCTATACATCCCGCACCTCAGCGACAGCTTGCCCACGGTGACTTATCTTGTGCATATTTTGGATCAGCTCATGGACACAAACAGCATCGAACTCCTCAACTTTGTTCGTCGACAGCCTGACTTGGTCGACATGTTTTTGTCGATGATCGAGGTGCCGATGATTATGGATTTTTTTCTTCGCATCATCCAAACCGACAAGGCAGAGTCGCCCACCGGCATTATAGAGAACTTGGCTCAGCAGAACCTCATCCCCAAATTGATCAATATCCTCAAACCACACCCGTCTCAATTTGAAGCCAGCTGTGAGATTCCCAACCACGAGCTTTTCTTCCGCCAAACTGCCGCGGCCGACTTCATGCGTGCTTTGGTGACGATCTCCTCCAATACTGCTTTGGCAACCGTCCTTGAAACCAACATTGGTCCCAACTTGCTCACACACGAGCTAGTATCTCCTACGATGATCAAGACGATGATCAACGACATCATGCTCTACCAACCTCCTGAAGCTCTGACTGGCTACGCTTCGAAGACGAACAAGCACGGAATAAATAATTGTGTGGGAATCATCATCGAGATAATTCGAAAAAACAATTCCGATTACGATTTGAATTGCGGATCCTACAGCTCTTTGCTCCAAAATGCCAACGGAGACGGCCCCACGGAGGTCAATTCCTATGTAATGTTCCAGTGGCTCAAAGACTTTGAGCAGAACCCGCCGGGCCCTCGGGACCCCATCTACTTGGGCGAGATGTTGGCTATATTTTCTGACCATCTTGACGACTTCGTAAGCTTGATGGATATAGCAGAGGAAGAGCCAAACAAGTTGGGGCTCACAAGGTTCAAGATTGCGGAATTGGTGGCCGAGTTGCTTCATTGCAGTAACATGATTTTGCTCAACAGCAAGAAGATTAGAAAGATTATGAAGGTACGAGAACATGTCAGGTTCCAGCGTGATAGAAGGCTCAAGAAGGCTCTCAAGGAAAGCCTCCCGACTTCTGTTGAACCTAAAGATGGTGCGGTCGATGCGTTGGCTTCGGGACTTGATGATGTTTCTCTCTTTGACTTTAAGAGTGAGGACGAAGAAGATGGCTTGATAATCAGCGACCTTGTTTCCTCGCTAGACGAAGATGTTTCTGACGACGAAGAGCCGGTAATATCGCCGGAAGAACCTTTCGTTTGCAAGGAACGAGATACTGAAACCAGAAAAGATCCTTGTGTGGGCGACTACTTCAAAATCAAGCTAACGGACCTGAACATCGTGCTGCAAATCATCGGCAACTTCACCAGGTTCCCATGGCACAATTTTTTCCACAACGTAGTGTTCGACTTGATCCAGCAGGTTTTCAATGGGAAGCTCAACTCGTACAACTCGTTCATTATCGTGGACTTGTTCCGTCCCGAGAAGCACAATCTTACCAAGATGGTTGTGGATGCGTACCGTGATGCTGGCGAGCCTCGACCCGGTTACATGGGCCATCTTATTCTTATTAGCGAGGAAATCGTCAAGTTCACCTCGCTATACAAGCCTGACTTGATATCGCCGGTGATAGTGAGTGCCGTGAGCACCTCGGATTGGGAATGGTTTGTCGGCGATGTTCTCCTCAAGACCAGAGAACTGTACAACGTTGTGCTAGGAGCCGAATCGGAAGAGGGAACGAACGCTGGAAACGACGAAGACGAGAACGAATCGTATGGGTTTGATTCGTCCACGGTGGGCTACATTGACTTGGGAGCATACGAGGGAAAGGGCAAGAAAAGTACGATATTGCTTGGAGACCGAACAAACCACGATTTATTTATTAACGAAGAAGGACACGAAAATGACATAGAAGACGAAACGATTGATCATGAGGTGCCTGATGTCGGAAGGATGTCGCCTGGCAATGTTGCGACGATGAACGACGAAATCGAAGGCGACGACGGCGCGTTTCGAGACTACGACGACGTGGAGAACCTTTCGGGATCCGACTCGTCGGACGACGACGACGACGATGGAAATAAGTTGCGGCGGGTACCAAAGCATAATGAGTGATACTAGATAAGCTTATATATCATTTGCGCTTACGAGCGTTGGGTCTTCCGTAGACAACTTTCCCGTTCGGCAACTCGATGCGTTCACCTTTCTTCTTCTTCTTTTTGATTTCCTGGGGTTCTGATCCAGACACTGGTTTGGGCGGCGGACTCAAGTCTATCGTACCCCAATATTTGCCTAGCGAAACGTTCCACAAGTATACAGGGAGAGTCACCAACACCGACTCTTTCACACTGGGATTGACATTGACGTCGTTTTCGTCGATCAAGATCCGTTCTCCGTCATGAACAAGAAAGATTTCACCAAGGGCAGAAACTATAAATTCCTTGTTGGCATCATTTTGGATTTTTCTGTCGCTCCCGTCGGCCGGAGGCACCGCCGAGCCGCCCCACGCCAGGTTTTTCAAGTCGTTTTTCAAGTTGACTATTCTCTTGTAATCTTGGGTTCTGCTGATTTTGAGAGCGACCCACTGCAAAACTCCCACCAAAATGTAGAGCACAAACACAGTCAAAACAAGCCCAGGGCGAAATTTGGAGTAGTAGTAGCCAGTACCTTTCCATTTGGGGAACCCTTTGTCGAGAAAGTAGTCGTATCTTCGTTTCAAAGACTGATCTCGGAGAATATTTCCAACGAGAGAAAGCCGCTGAAACCGCTCTTCGGCGCTTTTCCGTGCACTTTTCGAGCCTACGCCAGCCTTGTCTGGGTGCAATTGACGCGATTTGCGCCTATAAGCCTTGGATATTTCCTGTAACGTGGCGGATCGATCGATGTCCAACCACGAGTAAAACGTGGAGCCCTCACCCAAGTCCTGTGTGACCTTGTCGTTTAGACCAAAGATCTCGTAGTCCTCCTTGGTCCACGCAAGACAGAACGACACGAGCAAAAGTAGCGAAACTGTATAGAAGAGCTTCATTTTGTGGGCATCGGTGGTGAAAAGTTGTTCCGCGAAGTGAAATATTTCAGTTGAGAGTTGAGAAGCACAGCCGTGAAATTCAAGCTATAGCTGTGAAACATAAAAACAACGCAAAACAACAAGTTGACCACATTTTCACCATGCCATTGTACCCTCTTTCGTGGCCAGAAAAGTGCCTTTTCTACGTCAACATCGTGGCGATGAGTCTCTGGTTCTGCTGCTTGGCGAGATTCATGGTGCTTCTTCCGCTTGTTGGAAGACGGTTTTTACCCGGGGGAATTGCCGATTTCTTTCATACGGTGGCATTGATCCCATTGGTAACGTATTTCGTTGTCCGACTTACAAGATGGAACGGTTTGAACCTGCGCCAAAACAGCGTGTTCGGTTGGGGTCTTTTCAACGCTCTACACATGGCATGGATATGCTACGGAGTGATCTACCCACATCCCAAGATTGCCGCACATACTACCTACTCGTTTATATTATTCGCGTGGAGTGTTCTGAATACGGTGCTATACGCCCACTATGCATTTCTCGTCAAGACGAAACGGAGCCCCAGCTGGCTCAGATGGGCTGCCTACAACAGCTTTTACTTGACGTTTCCCATCGGAGTGATTGGAGAATTGGGCCAGGTTTTCTTGAGCTTGACGTTTGCGCAGGAAGGACTGTTCTTGGACTGGGCCATAAGGCTCACGGCGGTGGGATTTGTGCCCGTAGCATACGCCTTCTTCAAGCACCTCAAGGAGAAAGCTCAGGTCCATGGCCCCGTACGTAGTTCTGTTGCTTCTGACAGGCAGTAGTTACACCTTTACATTCAAACGAGTGCCCACGATGGAAGCACGACTGAGAATCCAAAAAAACGTTCCCGTGATGAGCAACACTCCAACCACCCCCACAAACACAGTATAGTTGTGCACGGACCCGTTCCCGATGATGGCGGCGCCGATGGGCAACCCCACCAAGTTTCCGATGCTAAGCACGGCATTCAAGATGCCGTAACGTTCGCCAAACTCGGAAACCGGGCTAATTTGGGCGAGACAGGACGGCACCATCGTCAAGATCAGGCCGGAAAAATACCCGCCCAACCCTGCGAACGCATAGAGAACCTTGAGGCTGGAGCCAAAGGGCAACCAGAGCACAAAAACGCAGATGTCTAGGCCGAAAAGCGTCAAGATGTTGACGTTGAACTTGCCGTAGTAGTCGGATGCGAGCCCCGGGATCCACCGGCCAAGAATGCCGGTAGCGTTCCACACGGTAAGGAGCAAGTACGACGTGGACTCCGACACGCCCTGGGCCATGGCGTAGGTAGCAAAGTAGGTAAGAATGAGCACGAGCGAGAGCTCGGTGCAAAACACTCCCACGATCATCAAGGCGTAGGTGCGGTGCTTGAGCTTCGACAAGGAGAAAAGCCCGATCTTGTGGGAGAAGGTCTTCCACTTGGATACCGAGTCGGCTAGCGGCTCGGGCTCGCGAGTCAAGCGTTCGCGGGCAAGAAGCACCGCACTCACCATGCACCCCAAGCACACGAAACCCAAGGTTCGGATGGCCCACACGAACCCGGACGTCAGGTACATGTGGCGAAGCATGAGCGGGAACACCAAGCCGCCCACGGAGCCGCCGCTGGTGGCAATGCCGGTGGAGTTTCCCCGGCGCTTGAAGAACCAGTGGTTGATGACACCGACCAACGGCGTGAGGCCGACGCCGTTTCCGATCCCGATGCACACGAACGAGAGGATAAAGTGCCATATTTTGGTGCTGGAGGCCGTGCCCATGAGACCGGCAAAGAGCAAAACCGTGGCAATGACCAAGAGCTCGAGGGCGCCGTGGCGGTCGAAAACGGGGCCGATGAATATGCCAATTGCGTAGGCGAGCGCCAAGTAGATGGAGAAAATCCACGCCACGCTGGATGCCGGGACCCCGGCCAACTGGTGGGTGGACACGTAGGCCTGGATTGCCCCGATAGAGTTCACGAGTCCCAAATTTACCACGAGACCGAGGAACGAACCGCACAATACCAGATAAGCTTTCCAGCCGCCGTCGGGATAGGTGTCTTCCTCTGCGATGGTAACGGAGTCTGTGTCGGAGGCGGCGGGGCGCCGCTGCGAAAGCACGCTGAGCGGAACGTCGTCGGCGTGTCGTTGAGTCATCAGGGTGGTACTGCCCTATCGCATTGTGAGAAATAATTTGTAACTAAAACCCTCCTGTATACAACCCAAGGCCACCCCGGACTATTCGATATCGTTGATGCTGGCGTCGAGAAGCATGCGGAGCCCCGAGAGGTCCACGCCGTTTTTGTCTATAGTGTCTCTGATCACCGCCTTAAACCGGGCCACGAGCGTCTCGTAGCGTTGCACGGTTCTGTTGGACGACTCGAGGAGCTTCTCGTACTTGGAAATGCTGTCCTGGAGCTGCTGCTGGGCCTGTTTTTTGCGCTGGCGGCACTTGGACGCGGCCACCCGGTTGCGCTCCAAGAGCCGTTCTCTCTTCCACGCGGCGGTGCCGGGAATCGGGCCGTCGTTCGGGTTGTAGATCACCTCGTTGTTGTAGATGAGCTGGTGGTTTGGCGGCGGCACGCCGGCGGCGCTGATGGGGGTGGGTCCGTCCTCCGGCGTGAGCTGGAGCTCTGCGTGCAAGTCGGACTTTTCTGCCGGGCCAGCGCTGCCTGGACGGCCGGGCGGGAGCCGCGAATCGGTGTCGGTGCGGGTGTCCATGAACGCTTCGTGGTTGGTGATCTGGCCGATTTGGCCGTTGGAGATGGAGAGGCGTCTGCGGCGGGGCACGCCGTCGCTGGAGGTGTACGACACCATCATGGTGGAGTCGAAGATGGGCGGGTTTGTTATGGGGTACGAGTTGAAGTCGAACGGGTTGTGGTACGGCAACGAAAACTGGGGCGGAAGCGTCTGGGAGGGCACCTGGGAGGGCACCTGGGCCTGCGGTTCAAGCGGGTAGCTCTGGGAGGGCACGGCGATGGAGTCGAGGGTTCGGTGGTGGTCGGCACCGCTGGAGGGGGCGGCTTTTTGGGGTCTTGAGATTCCGCGATTCGAGCCATTTTTCCCGTCGGTGGGTTTGTTTGTAAAGAGGTCTAGTTGCTGGTGCTCCTCCGCAGCCTGCGGAGGGTGGAAGGCCATTTTGGACATGTTTTGCACAACAAAGTTCATACGGAGGTGGCAACAGCACCGATGCAATAAGGCACTAATTTATACAGTGAACACGAAAATGCACAAAAGTGGGCCCAAGGGTGATAAGGAGGTAATAAATTCGGGAGGAGGAGCCAAATTCAGTGGATTATAGCGAGTGAGGCCGATTTTTTAGCGATCAGGCCGAATTAAGTTGGGAGGGATGGAAATGAACCAATGACCAAACCACAATATAAATTATCCGGAAAGTGCCGAAGCCAAATAGTCGAGTCTAGGACAGGAGAGGGGTCTGATAAGCTGGGAAAAGCGATGCGGTGGCGTTTTTCTGGGTGGAATAAGCAAAGTCAAGAAAAGCTTCTCCTCTCGCCAAAATATTTTCGATGTACAATTGTGCGGATAATAAATGGTGCGGCCGGTTACGAATTACTGACAAATGCGGATGCGAAACCTATTTGGGAGTCGGGACGTGCAAAAAAGAAGTTTGCACGCATATATGCCGATGAATAAACTACACAAAATACAGCAATAGCCTAGGATGTTGCATCTAGTTTACGAAACGCACAAACGTTATACGATCTTTGAAGCGGACCCGGTTGCCCAAACGCAGGGCCGGAATGTTGGTTAGGAGTGTCTGCAGTCTCACCGGCACCATCTGCCGTGCAGACCCTGACGGTGCAGACCCTGACCATGCAGACCCTGACCATGCACGGCGGCTACTGTGGGCCAATGAAATTCGGTTTCAGGTCCGTAATGTGCCACAGGATGGGTGGATGGGGTCAAATAATATATGCGTGGAGTGGCCCTTGGGTTATGCAGACCCCCATGCAGAGCCCCAATGCGGAGACACAATGCAGCGCACCCATGCGGAGCACCCATGCATAGCAGTGCAATCCCGTGCAACCCCGTGCGATCCCATTCATATCAGTGCAATCCGCCCTGGTACGGAGGCTATTCGCAGCCACCCACACCATGGCACCTGTGGCGCAGGCTTACGCAGCCCAGGCTCAATCGGTCACCATATCTTGCGGCTGGCAAGAAAATATGGTGCATACTCGAATCTCGCTTGGCGATGCTCCCACAGATCCGTGTCACAATGGTATGCCATGAGCCCGAGTCTCCAATGTCTCCAATGTCTCGAACGAGTCTGCATAACGGGTCCTCATGGTGTCATGGTGTCATGGTCTCTTTGATCTTCATCTTGGCTACATCGGTGCACCGTCCAACTTTCTCACTCTCGTTTGTAGCCGCATGTATGGCAACCACTGCCTGCGATTACATTGTAGAATTTCAACGAGGATTCAAATTCTTTGGAATTCCTCTTTATTCGCAACGGTCGCTCATCCCATTCTCCGATCCTTCGGAGTTTGAAACCCTTGGCGGTCGCAAACTACTTTTAAGCTATGGCAGCATGCAGAACTATCCTCTTCCCGACCTAAATTGGCATTGGGACTGGGAACGATGGTATGTCTTAATGACCGACTCGGTGGACGATCAGGGTTGGATGTACGCTGGGTGGTCGGGCTGGTCTGCAAAATACCGGTTGGGAACGGGGATCCGACGCCGAATCTGGGTGCGCCGCCGCCGCCGGGGATCGTCCGCCGATAGCGTGTCCACTGCGTCGCTTTTGGCAGATGGCGGTCCGGCGTAGGACTTCCGACCAACCAGCATCCTCGCATTCCTTGCATCCCTCGCATCTCTCGGTCCAACCCCTCGGTCCAACCCCTCGGCCAACCCCTCGGGTTGCAGCAGCTGCACCGCGCCTTTCATCACTTCCGGTTGGCTGCAATTTCTGCCTTTCAGCACCCCGGTCGCCTGCTATAAAAGCGGCTGTGCTCTCCATTCTCCATGCTTTCTGACGAGGATTTGGCCTTGGCAATTGTCCTTGTTCGGGTCGCAAAAATACACGCGGTTTCTCCTCAGGATTATGCCCGTGTTACCATAGATTTACATCATTATCGCCAATACAGTAACGACATCATCTTACGTAGAATCACTCCTGCGAAAACCCACCTTTTTCTAGTCGCCTACTTGAGATTGTCACAATATGTATTTCTTGACTTAGCCCCGGAACTGTGCTTTACGCGCTTGCCACAAACAGTTTTCCATCGGTTTAAAGTGACGGGACAGTTTTTGAATTGGTTGCGAATCTTCGACAGCTTGGAATACTCGCTCGTTGCGTCTTGCATTCTGGAATCCCACCAGCAAAGGGCCCACATTCTAAACATGTTCTCGTTGTCGTTGGCCAAAATCGCCAAACAAAACCACTTGGCACTGGTGGTTCGTCGCTTGCACCACCGCTCATTGACAGGAATTCTCCGTCTTGCAATCTTCAGTCACACCAAAGTTTTCTCCGGCAACCCTCGTGTCACGAAACAAGCATTGCAAACGCTTGCCCGGAAACAAAAGAATTCTCGCCTTGAAAGAAAACTTTGTACTTTGGCGCCGTTTTTCGGCCCAAACAGGCCGTTTAAGGCAAGTGATTGGACCCACTTAGTTCCCAAACTTCACATAGAGCACGCCATATTGCTGTTCTTGCGGGTGTTGCATCTCTCAACGAAGATTTCTCCCGTGCCATTTGGCCATAAAAGTGCCATCTTGTGTGTCTTGCTCGTCTCAAACAACCCACACTTCATTCAAGAAGCTTACGGCTTGATGAACTCGATCGCTTTTTTGGAGAAAGCGTAATAAAGGCCACTGCAAAATGTTGTTACCGCTACCACCATGCCCAACGCATCGATTCCAGATGAAAGTAAAGCCACATGGTCGCTGCTAAGCAAATTAGCTACCCCCGGCTGGATCACCAATCCTCCAATATAAAACATTTGCAAAGCAGTATTCACCTTGGAGAGCATATTGGGGTGCACACTGACGGAAACAATCGACATATCCATGTACCGGCTGACGGTTTTGGGAGGAGGAAGTGAGATGTACCGATAATAAAACCCCATGAAACTGAGCATAACGTCTCGTCCTATGATCAAAAATGCCAAATAAGCTGGCATGATCTGCGAGTACCAGAGTGAAACCGTACACACCGTCATCAATAGCTTGTCTGCCATTGGATCGATAATGGATCCCACCTTCGACTGCATCTTGAACCGTCGTGCTATAAACCCATCGACAAGGTCAGTGATACACGAATAAGCAAAGATGCCTATGGCAGTCATGGGCTGGCCCTGAATAATGTAGTAGCCCACAAACGGCGCACTGACAATTCTTGTGAATGTCAAAATGTTGGGAATGGTGTATATGTTTTCGGTGATGGAGCTGGGCCCTACTGTTTCTTGCTTGGTTGGGATGCCACTGGCATTAGGGTGCCTAGTTTGCTCCGCTGGAAAGCTCAGTTTCTTCAATTGCTCATCGAATTCTTGTTTCGGTTTGCTTGGTTGTGGCTTCTGATATCGTATTGAGGATACATGGAATAAAGATGCCAATGCCGGACGAAAAGCAATTCTGGACCGTGGGCTTGCGACGGTGAGGCGGCTAGCAACAGGACGTACTAGCCGTACATTGTGCAACGGATGAAGAAACATACACCAAAATTTCAAGTCTTGTGCCAAAAGATCCAACATCAATGCACCATGGATGGATGGAACCTCTACTGTACATTATTAGATACTTCTATTTGGAAAGCGGCTCGCCGGTTTTGCTGATTAGTGATTCAGACGTTTCCTGTGGTCCCAAACCTACCAGGGTCAAAATCAATTTGGAAACACCCTTGTGGATATTTTCATCGGCGGCAATATCCACCGCTTCTAACTTGCTGGTGTCCACCTTGTCCCATCCAGGAACCAGGCTGAAATGCTTGTGGATGAGCCCGAGCACTTTGTTCTCATTCTGCTGCTCGTAGTAAATGACGGCGTTTGGTCCCGCATCAAAGGTGTACGCGGCAATGATTTTTCCCTCTGCGTCGTTCAACTGGTGGACCAATTTGATGATTTTCTTGGAGGTGTCGGTCAAATAAAAGATTGGGGGGTACGAGTCAAGACACACGGCGTGGAATGAGTTGGAATCTTGCATGGTGAGTTTCCCAAACACCTCAAAGTTCTTCTCGTGAATCGACTTTTTCATCTCCTCAAACCTGGCAGGCACAACATTCTTGATTCTGTGCTGGAACAAGTCAGAAGTTGCAACCGTCGTCTGCATTCCCGATGTAGATGGGGTGTCTTTCTTGTCGTCGCTCACCACCAAAATCGCCGCCTTCATCGTTGGCCAATGGCTGATGGGCGCCACTTCCACCGCCTTGGAGTCTTCTCCGTTCTCCAAGCTGCCCATTTCCCAGGCGACGTAGCCTCCAAAAAGCGAACGACATGCAGATCCAGAGCCCTTTCTGGCAATCTTGGAAATTTCAGACATGTCTTGGGGCAACTTGAACAACTTGGCAATGGCTACAACCAACGCAGCGAAGCCAGCAGCGGACGACGCCAACCCAGCAGCAGTGGGAAAGTTGTTTTCGGATACAATGTGCAATTTCCACTTGGAAAGTTGCGGTAAACTGGAGTCTGCATTCTCCATTTCTGCTCGTAATTTTCTCAAATCCGCCAAGCACGCTTTCGTTCTTTCTGAAGTCAAGCTCTCCGGCTTGCCATTGAGCCAGAGAATATCTTCCTTGTACTCGTCGGACGTTGCTACAGACGTAAGAGTACGCAAATCGTCCTGGGACAAGGTGACGGAGATGGACGAGTTGGTGGGTAAATTGAGAGATTTATCACGTTTTCCCCAGTACTTGAGAGTCTGTGTTAGTGGGGCTGGCATTGGGTGGTAGAACACAAACGTACCGCAATATTAACCGGCGCCGTGGCCGAGGCAGTGTAGAACGACATCAGGTGGTTATACGAGGGTTCGCGATAGTTGGCGAGGAAAATTTCCACACGGCGCTTTGTGTCACTTTTCTATTATAGTACATATGGGTTGGTTATGATTATTGTTTTCTGGTCCATTTCCATATTCTGGCTTTACAGTCTCCACTTCCAGTGGCAAAGATACCTTCGGTGCCGTTAGAGTTCAAAGACACCGCAACAGAAATCACCGAGTTGCGGTGGCCTTGCAACATCAATAATGGGTTACCAGAGAGTTGATCCCAGAAGACAACTCCACGATCCTTGGATCCCGACAAGATGAATTCGTTATTGAGAGTCGAACAAACAGACAACACAAAGTCTTTGTGGCCCACGTAAGTGACCTCGCAAGTCGTTCTCTTTCCGCCTGGCGAGTTCACCTCCTGCTTGCCTTCCAAGTTCCACAACTTGATGGTTCTGTCTAGCGCACCGGACGCAATTTGCTTACCGTCGTTCGAAAACACAACCGAGTACACCGAGTCTTTGTGACCGTTGCCGTTTTCGATCCCCGAGTCCAATCTTTCCACGAGAAATCCAGTGGTGGAGTCCCAAACCCGGACGGTGTGGTCCAACGATCCCGCGGCTATCAATTGTCCGTCTGGCGACACGGCTACGGTGGTAACACCGTCCTCAATGGACAATGTCAACGAGCACTGAGACGACCTCAAGTCCCAGATTCTTACGGTGCGGTCTCCGGAGCCGGAAACCAACCGGTTACCATCGGGGAAGAAGTCCAACGAGTAGATGTCCTGTTCGTGGCCACGCAAGATTTTGATGATACGTTTGGTGGTGAGGTCCCAGATTCTAATGAGCTTGTCTTCGGTTCCGGTGGCCAAGAGTTTACCGTCCGGAGAGAAACAAACGGAACGGATGTACAAGTCGCCGTTGGAGTTGGTGGTTTGCACTGTCGAGTCGTTTGCGTCGTTGTCGCCGTTTTCCTCGTGGCCGCTGGTGTTGTCGTCCACGAGCTTGGCCACCAATTCTCCGGTCGCCACGTTGAAAACCTGGGTAGTTTTGTTGCATCCGGTAGCGATAAACTCGCCATTCTTGGAGAATCTCACACAGCAAACCACCGACGAGTGGTCCAACGAATGGACCAATTCCACATCGAGCTCACGGGCGAACGCCGGGTTGAACAACACATAGTATTCTGGCTTTTGTTTGCGGAAATCAGGGTGGGCTTTGTTGACATCAAGATCGCTTAAAAATGGCGGGATTTCTTTGATATGGAGGGCCTTTTGCAGGGGGTCCACGACGTACTGGGTCTTGTCAATCACAGGGATACCGGTCGAGGTGTCTGGAGCTTTCTGAAGAGTGGCTGGCAAGGTGTTGGCCACGGCGGAAACTGGAGGAATTGACGTCTCGGTGGGGACACCAGCGTGGGCATCTTTGTCTTTTTTGCCCTCTTTTTTGAGAGGCGCGGGGAGTGGCAGGTGCTGGGTGCCCTGGTGGCCGATATACGAGAAGGGAGCGCCGTTGGCCTTGCCAGGAATCTGTTGGCGATCGCGATTTTCCAACTCTGTCTTCAAACGCAAAATTTCTTCTTCGTACGCTTCTTTGATTTTGCGGTGGGCCATCTCGAGCTCGAACACGGTCTGACGGATCTGTTGCATTTCCGCCGTTTGCTGGTTGTATTTGAGGTCGTAATCCTCTTTGACCTGTTTAAAGTTGGACGCCTCGTTTAGGGCAAAGTCGAATTCTTGCTTGACAGCCTCCAACAATTCGCCCAACCGTTGCTGGTGCTGTTGCCTCTGCTGTTGCTGGGCAACGTTGCCCGATGCGTACACAGACATGGTATATCGCTATTGAAATTCGCGGGAGAACAGTTTGTTTAAATGGGAACGCTGGCGAAAAAAATCACAATGCTTCCTGCAGGTGGGCTCAGAAGGTTCCGGGGACAAAATTTACGGAGGAAACGAACCGATTTGGCCACGAATTGAGGGATCGGATTGCTGGTGCTAGTAAGATAAAAATCCGGTAACTTTGGGGTTTAAATCGGATGGTTTGGAACTTGTTTTGTCGTTGGTTAACTTTTGACACCGCGAGGCAAATTGGTGACGCAATCTGATGGTGCAGAGCTTTAGCGAATATTGTCAAATAGTGACAAAAAATGTCGACTTTGATTTTTCAAAATTTCAACACTTCAACAGCTGCGGCAAATTTATAGGATTTCGCGCCCTCTTGTAGCTGGCATTTCATGAGCCACTCCCTGGACGCCTATCGAAAGGGGAAAGTAGGGGTGTGAGAAACATGGGGTGCTGTGCACGTGTCGCCTGCGCAGGCGTCTCGCACCCCCGGAATAGCAACGCACGGTACCGGACAAGAAGATCCGATGACAACAGATCCGACCACCGGGGCTTCGAATGGTGCCACTGAGGCGTGTGTGCAGTGTGCGGTATGCAGGCGCGCCTCCAACCACCCCAGCCTATAGCGTCATGCAGGCACCACTGCAACGACAACTCCCGACTATGGCTCATTTAGGGAACCGTGTGTTTCGCGGGAAGAAGGAGCAGGAAGCGTACAATCGCACGTTTGCTGGTCGATACCAGCTACTCATGAAAAAGAACCATTTTGTGTTTTTTGGTTTGCCATTTCTCCTTTCAATAGTGGCGGGATCACTCTACTTGCAAAAATTCACCAGTGTTAAATGGGAGCGGTACGATGAAAAGTACCGTCAATTGGGAGAAGACGAGATGTTATCTATGATTGAAAGACGGCGCCCAGTTGACAAAAAAGAGGACTATTATCGTCTTCAAGGTTTGTTGAAACAGCATGAAGAACAAGTAGGCGACGATTACGAAATGGTGCGTGTGAAGAGGAAGAAGGAGGACGAGCCAGTTTGGTAGGCAGCGCCGGTTATGTGGTTATTCGGCATTTACTGGTTATGTGGTTGTTTACTGGCCACTTATATGTGCTGATTCAGTTTGTCATGTATGCGCATGCATCCTAAATTGGAACTCATCGCGAAAATATCTCTTAACCATGGTATCATTTTCGTGTGAAGTATGCAACGACACCGTGTTGAAGAAGAAGCTAGACGCACATAAGCAACGTTGTAATGGTGCGTATTTCACATGCATCGATTGCTCGGTGACTTTCAATGGCACCGACTACCGGGGGCACACATCATGCATAAGCGAAGCACAAAAGTACGAGAAGGGCTTGTACAAGGCCAAGAAGAAACCGGAAGTGAAACCGGAACCAAAGCCGGAGCCCAAGGAACCTAAGCAGGAACCCAAACAGGAAAAGGTGAAAAAGTCTGAAAAGTCTAAACCTGAAAAGTCAAAGTCTGAATCAAAGTCTGAATCAAAGTCTGAATCAAAGTCTGAAGCAAAGGCCGAAAAGTTGGACTCGTTTGTCTCCCAAAAACCACAGAGCCTCTACAAGGTTATCAAAAAGATGGAAAAGAAGGACAAGAAACACTTTCTTGAACGCATACACGTTTCCAAAGGCGATGACGGCCAGTTGAAAGTGTCGGTTAAATATTAAATGTACATATGACGTCGTAACTCACTTTCTTTCCACCCCCTTATTCAACGCTCGTCCCATCTTGGCATAGAACTGGGCCAATGTATTATACGGGAACATGAGGTTGTCGCAAAAGTATTCTGGCAAAATATTGGTCAAGTGGCGAGTTCGTTGTTTAGCAGCAGCATTTCCGGCATCAATGTCGTCCAAGAAGGTGGGGACGTAGCTTATGTCTGCCGCATGTGCGGTGTCTTTCCGTATTATAAGTCGATAGTTTACAGTCAAGCGATTGTCGTCGTCATCTTCAACGGCACTGGTGGAGCTTTGGGTTATGTCAAAGTAGAACGACGACGCGTCTTCTTCGTAGTTGATGATTCGGAGTCCCGTAAGAAGCTCCAAGATATCAAGGGTGATACCTATCAGTTCCAACTCGCGCGAAAGTTGGTCGGCAGAAAGTCCGTCATTTTCGTCCAATTTTTGATCTGTTTTTCGCCGTATTGGTGACACGTATTTTTGTTGCTGTGTTTGTTTAACAGGGGTATTTGTAGCGGCAGCCGACTGCAATTTTAATTCAAGTAGTTCAATTTCTTCCTGTTTATTGATGAGTTCCTGTTGCGCCTTATCGAGTTGTTTTGTGAGATCTCGAATAAGAAGTTGGTCGTGCTCAATTTGGGCTTCCGCCTTGGTTCTAAATTTTGTAAAAAGTTGATCCTGCGATGTGGAAGTAAGGGTATTTATAAGTTTTACCACCTCCTGCGGGCTGACCGCCGATAAAATATCGTCCTCGGTTATGGTGCCGGACCCCGGTCTCGAGTCGGGTTTAAGCACCGCTTGCAGGTTTGTGTGCTGCAGCAGCAGCGACGGCGGGCTGCCCTTTTTGGGACCAGAAGTTTTGCGCTTGGGAGGCATGGTTGATTAGCTCCACAGATGCCACTGCGCGTTTGAATAAACAGCGGTGACTATATACCGGATATGATCCCATCGCGCCGCGCATCCTGCATCCTACATCCTGCATTGCCTCCCACTGCACCGCACTGCACCAAAGTTTCGGTGGGGGACAACGTCTTAAACATCCACATTCCGACCGTATATTTCATGTCGTTTTCCCCGAGTGTTCTCGCAAAAAAACTCCTGTCGCTCCAGGAAACGCAGGACTCCATCGTCACCATTTCCCAATGGGTCTTGTTCCATCAGCGGCACAGTAAAGAAGCGGCATCGACATGGGCCAAATATATCACCGAGGACCCCGATGCCCGCAGCTCGAAAAAGAAGTTGTCACTTCTATACTTGTGCAATGACGTGGTGCAGCAAGCACGTCACAAGCGCAAGCAAGAATTTATCGACGAATTTGCGGCGGTGTTGCCCGGGGTATTGACGAAAATTTATGCATCGTTGGACCCCACCATACAACCGAAAGTGGACCGTTTAATCGCGGTGTGGGAACAGCGGCATGTGTTTTCGGCCCTGGTGATTTCCGACCTCCGGGAAGGCGTGAAAAACGCAGCCTCGGCTGCAGCCCCAACCACAACTCCAACTGCAGCCCCAAACGCATCAAGTGCTGCACCCACCCCACCTGCCCCGACTATAAATTCTGTGCCCGACCTCCGTCTTCTTACAGAAACTTACCTCCATCTAAATAAACTTGTAGATATCACCCTGGAAACTTTATCGCGGGTGGGAATGTTGTCCAAGACTTATCTTTCCCCTACATCATCCGAGAGCCTTCCAGCTCCTCGGGAATACATTTCAAAATTAGACCAGTTGGAACAGTTGTGTAATTCTTCCACGGCGACCATCCTAGAGTTGAAAAAAGTTCGCCTTGATGCCATCAAGCAATTGGATAGTCTTCGGGCCACTATCAGTGATTCATTGCTGGGAGACGAAGGAAAATTGAATATTATCGAAAAAAAATTGGCTTCATTGAAAGAAACCAGATCGGAGTTGTATGACATGATAGAAGGAGGAACCGAGTCGGGACCTTCTGCCCCAGCATCAGAGGCAGAATTCGAATCGGAAGCACCGCCTCTTGAAGACGACGATGAGGTGCCAACTTACAAAAATGACAATGACAGTGATGAGGAAAACCCACCAAAACGCCAAAAGACGCTGGATCTGATTCGTGATTCCAAGTCTCCCTCTGACAAAAAAGTGGCGTTTTCCGACAACATCGAGATCAAAGAGTTTCGCTCCGAGGACGAGTCAAGAGGAATAAGCATCATCCCCAGTGTAGACGACACCGATGACGATGGCATATACGATAACGAAGAGGTGTCGGGTATTTCCAGCGAGTTCACAAAGCACCATAAAGATGATCTCGAACTAAAATACGAACACGAGTCTACCGATGAAGATGGTTACAATCCGTCGTCGGGGGTGGATTCCGACCATGAAACAAATGTTAATCCCAGTGTGTTGAACCTTTTATCGAAACTAGCATAAACTGCATGGTGAAGAATTATGCATCGGCTATCCTATATACTTTATGCATTTGGGGATCAGTTGCGTCAACTTTGCCAAGCAACGACCGGTATGAAGGTGCCGCCGTTGTGCTCCAGAAATCAAACCCAACCGGGTAATTTCCTTATACAAGTTGATGCCCTGGTTCAATTTTTCATCAGTTGGAGGTGGCCGGTAACCTTCACGAGCGATGGAGCTGATCACCTCCGTGCTCGAGGGTAAATCCGTTCTGAAATAACGGCGGATTTCTGGTCCTACTGGTTTCAGCGCACTCATATAAAGTAGGCTGCGAGCTCGAGTGCAAGCCACGTAAAAAAGCCTCGCTTTTTCCTCGTCGTGTCGCTCTTCGTTATTCATGAGAGAAGACCAAAACGAAGCATATGTGTCCTTGACACCAGCAATGAACACCACAGGGAACTCGAGTCCTTTTGCTGTGTGCACGGTGGATATGTTGATCATGCTTCGATCGAGTATGGGTGGTTCATCGTTGTAATTGCGCAAGAAGTATTCGAGAAACAGAGTGCTGGGATCCATGTCGACCATAAAGCTCTTGTGGCAGGCACAAAGCGACTTGTAGAAGCCATCCAAGTTGTTTTCCAACTCGGCTTGAGCGCGAGAGTCTGTGTCAGTGCCCGATCTCCGCGGTGAGGATTCGGGCTTGTTCAAGTAATCCAACAAATCAAGCTCGCTTGTGACGGTGAGCAACGACTTGAGGATCAGTAGTGGAGTCAATTCCGCGGCCACTTCTCTAGTCTTGTCGGTCCAGGCGAGGAGCTTTTTGGTTGCTTCCAAGAACGGCCTGTTCTCGGGTCCTTTATACACATTCAAGATGGAGAATTTGCCTCGCGGTTTCCCGTCTAGGTTGCCGAGTTCTTGGCGTAGGTAGTCTTCCAATCTACCGCCCGCCACCTCGCTGTTCCACGAGTTGCTCGTGTGAAACAACCGGGACACTCTTCTGGAGTTTCCCGCCCGTCGGTCAAGACGAGGAAGCAAGCACAAGAGAGCAAAATTCAGGCCCATGCCGCCGTTGAGGAGAAATAGCAAGTCGAGCAAAAGGTGCACTCTCGACTTGATCCACGACGCCGACAGCGAAAACCGGTTACAGCTGTAGCCGTAGTTTTGCAGGAGGCTGTGAGCGATTTCGTCCAATTCACGGTTTGCTCTGGTAAGAATAGCAAAGTCCGACGGCACCAAGAGACCTCCCAGAGTGCAAATAAGACGAGTGATTTCCGACGCGATGAAGTCGTGTTCTTCGCGGGACGATTTGTGCAACAGCAACACCGGCTTGATACCGGGAGGCTTGAGAGACCGGGTGGAGTTGGAGGTCAGAAGCCCAGCGGAAGAAAGCCCCACTTTGCTCGCCACTTGGAGGATCTCTGGCGTGCAGCGGAACGACTCGCCGAGCGACAACTCGGTGACGTTCATGTTTAAATAGGTGCCAATATCATGCAATAGTTTGGGATCGGAGCCCAAGAATTCGTAGATGGTTTGGTTGGGGTCTCCGGCCACGGTGAGATGTTTTTTGGCCAGCCCCAGGCGTCCGGCAGTGGGATAGGACACAACCGCCTTGACCAAGCCCAACAACTGGGGATACATGTCCTGGAATTCGTCTACTATGACAATTTTGTAGTTGGTGAGCCTGGCGATGTCGCGAGTCAGACTCAACATTTCCATGGCGTTCACGATGAGGTCGTTATACCGGATCATTTTGTTCGCCTTCAAGTAGTCTAGCACCAGGCCAATGTACTCGGGCGACACGTTGTGTTTTTTGGCTTGTTCTTCGATGCTGGTGCCGGATTTCACCGCCTGGAGAATTTGTTCTAGCTTGGACGGCGTGATGGATGCGGCCTTGTAGTCCATGGCCGGTCTGGACAGAAAGATCTTGGAGAAGCTGCGCCAGGAAAAGTCGTCCACAAGCACTCGGTTGGCGAGAAAAGTCGAGTTTTCATCGAGAAGCAAGCTGCAAAATGAGTGGAAAGTGAACACATCGGGATACGAGGTTCCGTCGGTTTTGAAAAGGTTTTGGAGGTTGTCGCGGATGGCATTGACCGACCGGTTGGCCATGCTCAACACCAAGATCTCGCTGGGATCGTATTGCGCTGCCAATTTGGCAATTCGTCGCACTAGTGTGGAGGTCTTGCCGGAGCCGGGTCCAGCGTTCACCACGAGAACGGAGTCTTCGTCGGCCGCAAAGTTGATGACTGTGTTCTGTGCGTCCGTGACGGTGTCTGTGCCCAGTGCGGGCTCCGTGGGTTGCTCCAATGGTGATTTTTCACTGGCCCCATTTTCGGCCATTTGGTCCTCCGCAGCCTGAGGTCGCGAATTTTCATTATCAACACCAAAACGTGAATCCGAACCCCATCGATCCCGCCGCCTGCGTACACGATGCCGGGCCTCGAAACGTTGAAACAGGTCTTGGAGCTACGGCAGGACCCGCTGGCGGAGCCTCCGGCCGCTGCCGAGCGTACTCGTCAATATACGCCCGATTCGCAAACTCCTCTTCTCAAGGCGTATCTTTCAACTACACAAGAACCCACATTGGCGCTCATCCGAGCACGAAAAACACAAGACGGCTTCGACTCGTGGTCCCGCCTCTCTGCTGAAGATATCGCGGAGCTCAGAGCTCGTTTCGACAACTACAAGCGAGGATTGTCGTCGCAGATGGCCCAGTTGGCTCCCATAGAATCCATGTTGTGCGATTTTGGCGACGAATTGGGTCGTCTTTCCGGCAGTCTCAAGCTCCTCCAGCAGCAACTGACCCAGCTTTCGTCCAATTTGGTCCTGCAAAAGACAACCACCGAGCACTTGAACCCCATCATTTTGGACCTCATGGTTCCGCCCGCAACCGTCCGGTCCATTCTCTCCAGCCCGGTTGCCCCCGAGTGGGTCGAGAACATACGAGTGCTCAGCGAGAAGCAGGCGCTTGTGGATAGCGTGGCTTCGGGCAAAAGCGAATTGGCTTCGTTGTACGGCAGCTCAAAGGCGTTTCAGGACCTCGAACATGAGTTGAAATTGCTCACCGCCAAAAGCGTGGAACGCATACGAGACTTTGTAATTTCCAAAATCAAGCTGCTCCGGTCGCCTGCGGCTTCTGCCTCGTCGCAGACTGTGCAAAAGGACCTCCTCCAGGTCAAAGAAGCGTTCTTTTTCCTTCGCCAACACCACCCCGAGCTCGCCAACGAGCTCCAATTGGCCTACATTTTCACCATGCGGTGGTACTACCGCACCCGGTTCGCCAAGTACTTGTACGCCATCGAAAAGTTGAACACCCACCACATCGATCTGACCACAGTTTTGGGCGGGTCGTCGTCCGCGGCCGACGATAAAGCTGACATTTTTGGTTTCCGCAATTGGGTGGGAAAGAACACATTGCAGCCCCGGAGCATGGCCACTGCGCCCAGAATGACCATGAACGAGTACCTTCTGTCCATCGACAAGCGAATACAGATTCTCGACGAGAGAAACGACCCTGAAAAAGCTGCTCGCGCTATACCCTCTCAGATCGCAGAAACCACGCCGTTTGTGTATTGGATTGAGTTCGTGTACCGCCAGTGGTGCATCGCCTTGGTGGACAATATTGTGGTTGAGTATCTCTTCATGGTGGACTTTTTCTACCACGGCGATGAGAAATTTGAGCCACTTTCCAAGTTGTATTCCAAGGGTGCAAAAGACGACGACTTGTCCAAAGACTGGTCGCATTATATGTTCGACGACGTCTTCAATATGGGTGCTCAGTTTGTGTCCTGGCTCGTGCAAAAGCAGCCGCTGGTTCTTCCAAGAAGTGTCGCTTCAACCACAACCACCCGAACCACCCTTGCTGGTGCAACCCAGGGCACTTGTGACGCCTACGGTATCTTGTTGATGATCCGAATCACCCAGGGGGAGCAGTCGCTTCTCCACAACGAGTTCCACATTCCTGTGGTGGACAACCACTTGAACTCGGTTCTCTTGACACTTTGGCCCCACTTCACCAAAGTGGTCGACCTCAATTGTGAGGCCATGAAGGCTCTCAGCATGCGAGCGCTGAGCCACAAGTCCACCGACTCGGCGTTGGCGCCCTTGCCTTTGAGCCAGCAGTTTGCCCACTTTTTGCTGGGGCTTTTAAAGTTGGCATCTCCGCCAAACATGGAGGGGGATTTCCGAGGCGAGCCGTTATCGACGTCAATTAATAGACTCAAGAACGACTTTGAGAGCATCTTGACTCGGATCAGCAATCAGTTGTTTGCAGGCAAGCGAAAAGGAGCAGAGAAAGAGGTCTTTCTATTTAACAATTATTTCTTGGTGGTGAACATTCTCAAAAACGAAGTTGGTCTGGGAGAAAAGTTCAGTGAGCTCATCGATGAGCATGTTCAGCACTTTGAGATGTTGTGCAATGCATACAAGCAGCAATAGGTAGAATGCATGCTGTAATTGAAGTCTGTAGACGAAGAAGAGCTTACAGCGGTTTTTTATGTAAAGTAGTTGTATCATGATTTTTACAGTAAAATGGCAATATCGTAAATTATATTTGAGAACCACTAAAGAGTAGAACCCCACCAGTTACACTTCATCTTGTTCCTAGATCTCCTAGCAAAACTGTGTTGTAAATTCACTTGCTTCAATCTTCCGCTTGTTGGTGATTGACTATAATGTACAAATTTTGGCGAAAAGCCCGCACAACTGCAAGTACGTCGATACACCCTCAAGCACCCTCATGTGCACCAAGCCCACTTCCTTGATTATGTCTAGTCTTTTCAGCTCGCTGATCCCCGGGAGAGTCTTGGCCACACGGAACGTCAGGGTCACAATGTCAATGGCGGAATAGCCTTTGTTCCACAAATCGTCCAACAAACGTAAAGCCGTATCGATGTCTCCGTTTCCATCAGTGGAGCAGCAGCTGTTGAGAATCTTCTTGATAACCAACGGATGAGGCTGGTCGACGATTTTGAACACATTTACATCGTCCACAAATCCAAACCCGGCCACGGTACTTTGCATGTTATTAATTGCCTGTCTCATATCACCCTCCGCGGTGAAGATTAGTGCCTGCAAACCCTGGGAGTTGTACTTGACGTCCTCTGCCTTCGCTATCTCCAACAACCGCGATAACACCTGGTCATCGGCCAACTTGTTGTATCGTAAAATGGCACATCTGGACTGCAAAGGTTCGATGATTTTGGACGATTGGTTGCAAGCAAAGGCAAATCGGGTGGTATTGGAGTATATCTCCATGGTCCGTCTCAACGCCTGTTGGGCTCCTGGAGTCATGGAATCGGCTTCGTCAAGAATGATAATTTTGTGACGGCCGGGAGGAAGCAGAATTTTGGTTTGCGCAAATTGCTTGATTTTGTTTCGAACAACATCGATTCCTCGGTCATCGGAGGCGTTCAATTCCAACGTGGCTTGGTCGTACATCGTTTTACCAAGTAATTCGTATGCTAGACAGTGTATAGATGTGGTTTTGCCAATTCCAGGAAGTCCAGAAATGATCATATGGGGCATATTTCCATCCTGAGCTATGAGCTTGAGACGTTCTACCGTCTCTTCGTTTCCAACTATGTCGTCCAACTTGTGCGGACGGTACTTTTCCACCCATGGAAGTTCCAAAGAAAGTGCTAGATTTGGCATGGATGAAGAGATGAAAATACGCGCACCGCGCAGTGGTGAAGTAGGTGGTGCGGGGTGAAAAATGGGTATAAATTAGATAGTAGGATTACGAAGCTGTTCTGTGTGATTAAGGCTCTTGATCTATGGAGACTAGTTTGGCATGAATGTCGTGTTCGAGTTTTAATGGTCTTTACCTTGAATGAATTGCCATGGTGATAAATTTCAGTGACAGTGAAAACGAACATTGCTTCTATGATCGTAATTCTTTAGCGCTGGTATAAGCCCGAGGCTCGTCCTATCGCCTCTTCACTACGTCATTCCTTATTCCTTCAATCCTCTTTTCATTTTTGGTCGTTTCTCATTTCTTGTTCCTTCCCTCCTGCTTCCTTCTTTTCCCTTACCTCTTGCCTTCCTTCTTCTTCCTTCTTATTACTTCCCTCCTTTCTTTCCACCCTTCTCTTCTTCTGGTTATTCTTCTTGGCCTGAACCGGCGCAGACGTGGCCAAAACCTTGGCTAGAGGAGGAGCGAAATAGCTGCTGGCCTTGCCTGTCAAGTAGCCCTCGAGCCACGGGACGTCAACATCCAGAATGTTTGAGTTGACCAATTCGTACAAATGCGAAGCCAGGCTCAAAGTGGCCCTTAGTCCTATTATGCCAACATTTTCCAACTTCAAAGCCGACGACAATTTGGCCATACTTCCCTTTGGAAGCTGAACTAGTTTTACTCTGTGACCTTCTGACCATGACGCTGTATACGATAGAACTGGCAACGGGCTGAGTAAAAGTGCCAGAGAGATGTCGAACTTTGTCACAAACACATACTGGATATACTCTGGTGGAGGATTGGAACTGTCAGACTTTATTCGTGCTTTTCGGCCCCATTGTGCTTGGTCTTCAAGAGCCTTCACGGTACTGTTAAAACCAACGGTGATATCTTTCAGTATGGAAGGTAATTCTAGAGTAACAGATGCGTCCAGTTTCGAACCATTGACCTTTTGGAGCTTTTTGGCCTCGTTATATCGTCCGATCGGAGTGAGCAAGTGCTGAAGAAGGTCCACCAACGACGTCCCTATTTCGGGTTCGACGAACGGCCATACGTTTGATTGTGTGAGCGGGTTATCGAGGACCGGTTTGAACACCTGCTTCCTCTTCTTTTCCGTCTCCTTGAGCGAATTGGCGCCGCTCTTCTTGAGACCCGACATCTACTGAAATCTTCATCTCATCGCATTTCGCGACTATCTACAGGCTACCAGGATCGCAGTGCATTTATCAATTATGTTAAGTATTTTACTGTTTCTTGTCCTTGTCGTCATTCTGTTCTGGGGAATACAGCGGCGAACGAGGCGAGTATTGAGGTGAGTTTGGTGAGTACTGGGGTGACGTGGGTGAGTAGGATGGCGAAGTAGGTGAGTACTGTGGGGAAGTTGGTGAGTAACTTGGCGACGTTGGCGAGTAACTTGGCGAAGTTGGGGAGTAAGATGGAGATGTAGGACTGTAGCTTGGCGACGTGGGCGAGTACAGTGGTGAAGTTGGTGAGTAACTTGGTGAGGTTGGGCTGTAGCTTGGAGAAGTTGGGCTGTAGCTTGGTGATGTTGGTGAGTAACTTGGCGAAGTTGGCGAGTAACTTGGCGAAGTAGGGGAGTAACTTGGTGAGGTTGGTGAATAACTTGGCGAGGTTGGACTGTAACTTGGAGAAGTTGGCGAATAACTTGGAGAAGTTGGTGAGTAACTTGGTGATGTTGGTGAGTAACTTGGTGATGTTGGTGAGTAGCTTGGCGAAGTTGGTGAATAACTTGGCGAAGTTGGACTGTAGCTTGGCGAAGTAGGACTGTAGCTTGGGGAAGTAGGACTGTAACTTGGCGACGTTGGTGAATAAGTTGGCGACGTTACACCATAGCCAGGAGAGGCTCCACCATAAGCTGGCGATGTCGCTCCATAGGAGAATGGTGAAGTTGGCGAAGGTGAACCTGGTTGTCCACCATACGCAGTTAAAGCACCTGCACCGTCGGATACAGGGGCAGTATGAATTGGCGAAAATCCTGCTCCCTCTTCGAACTGGATCTTGTCATCTTCCATATCATATTCCCTGTATGGTGTAGCACCTCCATCGTCAGCATAAGCACCGGCTCCCTCTGCGGCACCCACTGGAACACTCATGTTCGATGGAGATGATTGCAAGATCTTGTCATCCACCATCACATCGAATGCACCGGTTCCCAAAGGTGCCAATTGTCCAAGAACCACGTTCTCAGAAATACCATGACAATCGTCGAGTTCTGCAGCTGCACCAGCTTCAAGCAAAATTTCCACCGTTTCTTCGAAAGAACAACGCATCAAAGCACCGGTATCGGCCCTATTGATACCATGTCTTGTGATGGCCATCAAGTGTCCTCTTGCCGTCATCACATCCACCAAGAGTGCCATATGACGATAGTTCACATACGAACCATCGAAGGCAATGACATTAAGAATCTCCTTGAACAAAGCAGACCTGGTGGCTTCAATACCCAAAACAGACAAAATCTCAATAAAGTTATTGGAATAGGTTCTCTTTGCATCAACTCCAGGTACTGCCATAACATCTGCCAAGTTTACACCATCTGTTTCAAGCACCCACTCTTGTCCCTGCTTGAACTCTCCTGTCTCATCCGGCAAACTAAGTTTGTGTTGCATCATGAATACTCTGGTTATACCCTGAATACCACGCAACGAGATGGACTCCAACATGTGTGCTTCAATCCGCTTCAAAATTTGATCTTCCTCGGCGTCAACGTCCTCGTCCAAAGACTTTGGATCACGAACAACACGACAACGAATAATCAACTTGTCAGCAGTATCGTCGGACCAAATCACAAACAAGTCTTCACCAAAGTTCTGGGAGATCTTTTCAGCAACTTGGGCCATTGTCAATTGCTTATCCAACATCTTGGCTCTGTCCAACTCAAGACGCAACAACCAAGGTGATTGTTTCTCGATAGACTCTTCGACCTTCTCATCGGGAATGGCGAAATAAGCTTCGACAGTGTCGTAATCCTCCTCAAGAACCGTGCTTCGAGGATCTGGATCATAGAAAATCTCCGTAGATGCAGTGACATTCTTTAAAGTGGTATGTTCAATGGCAGATTGAACCACCTTCGCCTTCTCAATGTCCGCAGCTATGTCTTTCTCCAAATACACCGTAAGCGCAGGGGTCTTGATGTTCTTGGCCACATTAAGAATCTCCTTCAAACGAGGAACACCCAAAGTAACGTTCTTAGAAGAAACACCAGCATAATGGAAGGTGTTCAACGTCATTTGAGTGGCAGGTTCTCCAATAGACTGGGCAGCAATGACTCCCACCATCTCTCCAGGGTGCACAAGAGACTTTTGGAATTGAGTCTCGATCTCACCCATGACCCACTCGAAGGACATACGGTTCAATCTGAACTCTTCTATCACTCTTCTCGTGGCAAGTCTTGATCTCACAAGACATTGGAAAAGAAGGGTAGCATTTTCCTGAGATTCCTTCACCAAAGGTGAGTCTCCTCTTAGAACAAGCAATTTTTTGCAAAGTTCCTTGACACCCTCGACAATCTCTTCCAATCTCAAATCGGACGCCTTATGACGACCACCATGGAAAAGTTGTTGTGCGTTCTGGATAATACGACGCAAGTTCACAGGCAATGGCCATGTATAGTCACCATTAGTGAAACAGACTTCACGCAAGTAGCGACGGTCATTGCAAAGCTGCTCATACTCCTCGTCAAGAACTCTTTGCAAATTGACGTCACCTCTGACCTCCTTTCCTGACTCTAACAAAGAATCACGGATGCACTTTTCTGGGTCCAAAAGATCAACCCTGTATCTGCGCTCAAAGGATTCGTCAGTTCCAGGAATAACGTCCACCGATTGCGACTCGACTTGAGTTCCATCAACACCGTCCTCTCCATAGACGAATTGAATGATATCACCCAAGGAGTTTCTCGTAGTACCATCGTAATGCACCATGATGTCCTCCAAAGCCTTGACCAATCTACGTTGAATGTATCCGGTTTCAGCAGTCTTGACGGCAGTATCAATGAGACCTTCTCTACCAGCCATAGCGTGGAAAAAGAATTCCTGAGGAGTCAAACCACGCAAGTACGAGTTCTCAACAAAACCCTTCGATTCTGGAGAGTAATCATCCTTGGTGAAATGAGGCAAAGATCTGTCGGCAAAACCGAAAGGAATACGTTTACCTTCAACGATTTGTTGACCCACACATGCAGACATTTGGGAAATATTAATAAACGAACCTTTCGATCCAGAAACCACCATCTGCTTCACATTATTCAAGTCCTTCAAGTTCATTTCTGCTGAACGACCAGCGGTATCACGAGCTTGATTCAAAACTCTCGAAACATTATGCTCGAACGATTCACGTAACGTCATACCTGGTTCTGGCTCCAATCTATTCTTCTGTGCATCAAGAATGATTTCTTGCACCTTTTGCTTGGCTTCTTCAATCGTGGTGGTCACAGTCTTCATCGTGTCGGAATCAGCGATGGTGTCACCGATACCAATCGAAAACCCGTTATGTAAAAGCCAGTAGTTCACCACTTTTTGGAGGGCACTGAATAACTTGGCACATACTTGAGGTCCCTTTTCTCTCATAACTGTGTGGATTAATCCACCACTGGTGGCTCCCACAGTCTTCTTGTCTACAACACCAAACATAATTTCACCATCAACAATCAAGATACCGGTATCCTTCGGACTCAACATACTGGTTCCACCGTCAAGACGCTGGATGTGAATACCCTTAGGAATAGCCATCGACAATAACTGCTTTCCTGTCCACAATGGTTTTGGCTTGATGACCGCGGGTGGAGGAATAACTCCATCCCAATCGGGAATCCAATAAAGCATATTCATAACTTGATCATATTCGATGAAGATATCACGAAGTGTCATCTTACGGACACCACACAACGTGTCCTGCACGATACCCATGACTGGTTTGTTGGATTGTGGAGAAACAATTTGCAACGGCACCGCACAAATCTCCGATAATTCAGCTCTAGTTTCGGGAGATTGAGGCACGTGTAAATTCATTTCATCACCATCAAAATCGGCATTATATGGTGAGGTAACAGACAAGTTCAATCTGAATGTCGAGTATGGCATCACTTTCACTCTATGACACATCATAGACATTTTATGCAATGATGGCTGACGATTGAACAACACTGGGTCATCGTCCATCAAGTGACGCTCAACTTTCCATCCATATTGAAGGGCAATATCACCAGCACGCTTGTTGTAACGCAAATCAATTCTATCGCCGGTGTCTCTTATGACGTACTTGGCACCGGGGTGCTCATTGGGACCATTTCTGACATACTCCGTCAAACGATGAATGTTGTAAGGGGTGACAATCTCAGGATACGTCAAGGTACGAGCAATCGATATAGGAACTCCAACCTGGTCTAAATCGAGATTAGGATCACCCGAAATGACCGTACGTGCGGAAAAATCAACTCTCTTTCCCATCAAGTTACCTCTCAATCTTCCCTCTTTACCCTTAAGACGAGCTCTGATGGACTTGATCGGACGACCAGTCTTTTGGAGCGCCTGCGGTTGTCCTGCAATGTCATTATCCATATAAGTTGCAACATGAAACTGGAGAAGAGCTTCAAATTCACTGATAACGTGCTGTGGTGAACCGTCAAGTTCCAATCTCTGCACATTGATATTTGCTTTGATTACATCGGCCAACTTGAAAGTCAAATCGTCCTCACCTCTAGCAGTATCGTTGAAAGCAATCGATGGACGCACTGGAGGAGGTGGAACTGGAAGCACCGTAATCAACATCCATTCTGGTCTTGCGTAGTCTTCATTGAATCCAAGCCTCACACAGTCTTCGCTGTTGATGTGTTTGAAAACATTCAAGATCTCTGATGGAGTCAAAAGACGACGTTCTGGCTGTTCTGATTCGTCGTAGTTTTTATTCTGTTTCCAGGTACCCCACAACTTGAGACCGTCTTTACGGACAACTGGCTGTGTATGACCACATCCTCCCCTGGAGGTACGCTTGGGCTCATTGCCTTCTCCGTCATCTTGCAAAACGTCTGCCTCACAGATCATCTTACCTTTACATAAATTCCACACAGCATTGAACCGTTTTTTGGGGTCTCTGATTCTGATAGCCTGGGCCATGGCTGGATTGCTTTCATCAAGCAACAACTTGCCGCAATGCATACAAACACACTCGCAAACCTTCTTGATTTTTGCTATGAAACCAATGTGGAACACTGGTTTGGCCAATTCAATGTGACCAAAGTGGCCGGGGCACTCTGCCATGTCTTCGCCACAAGTCTGACATTTGAAGTTTCTATCAATGGATCCTAGTCTGGGGTCGTTCAAACCACCTTCTCTGGGTCTTTTCGTGGCCTGGTCCATGGTTTCTGGATACTCTATTTTAGCCACGGAGATTGCCCGTACTTCTTCAGGCGATAAGAGACCAAACTGTACCTCTTTTACCGACCGGAGCGGAGCACTGGAGTGGGGGAACTGCCGACTCATGATATATATGTGTTTTTTTTAAAGTTTTGTTTCTGGGTTAATTAATGGAATCAACGATTCAAATGAAAAAAAATAATAAATGAACAAAATGAACTGGAACCCGACTAATATGCTTTTTTGTATTCTGAGACAGATACTAGAGTAGCAGTGAACCACCTGTGATGACCAGACAGTTCTTTAGACAGATGTTTTTCGAAATTTGAAGCAATCAAATGAATGAGTGCCAAACGCCCGAACCGTAACCACAAGGAAAAGCCTCAATAACGAAATCAAATGACTTTATTGACGTCCCAAATAATAGTACACTATATGGGGATGATTGATTGATCGACAAAAGCTGTGTTTGAAGACCTGGGGGGAGATGGGATGTGGGGGTAAAGGTATACAATCGAGAAATGTCAATTTTCAGTCGGTGTTGTGTGGCGACAAATTTTCAGCGGGCTGACAATTACGCAGAAGGCTGGCGCGCGCGGAGTGGAGTGGGTGAGAGAACTGGGGCCAGTCTTCAAGGAAAGCTGGGGTTGGTGTGGATGTGAATTGACGTTCTGTCTAGCTTCTTTCCTACGTGCTTCTCAATCCTTACTTCTTTTGCTCTCTTATAATCATTCTCAATCCTTACCTTCTTCTCTTTTTTTACTTCCTCTACTTCTAGCTGAAAAATTTGGCCATGGCCTTCTTCTGCTTCTCCTTGCGGGCCTTGATCGAGTTCTTTACATCGGCCAATCCCTTGATTATAGCGCCGTCAGAAGGCTCTAATTTCAATGCCTCCTCAAAAGCAACTTATGCTTCGTCTTCATTCTTGGCAAGCAAGTACCCACTGCCCTTTCTGTAGAGAGCCTTGGCTTTAGCCTTGTCATCGATGCCGTCTGTTTCGAGCGCTTTCGACGCCGCCTCCACCGTCTCCTTTCCGCGCTTCAACTTGAGGGCCACCAACGCAGCGTTCAAGTAACATGAGCGCTTGAGAGTGTTGACGGTAGCTATGTCTTCGTCAGACAAGTCGTCCGGGAAAAAGTCCTCCAAGAACCCAGCACCCTTGTTGTATTTTGCGAGCGACTTCTCCAAGTCGCCCTTCTTGAGCAATTCGGTACCAATGTCCTTTAAATGGGTTACTGCCTTGATCACAGATGCTGGATCGTTCACATTGATGGAGTCGTTGTCCGCCAATACTTCCTCGTATATGTCCCCAGTTCCATCGTCGGCACCGGTCGCCTCGGGCTGGTACTCGGGGTCCAATTCTCCACAGTCGCTGATGGTCCACTCTTGAACGGGACGGTCGTCTGAGCCTTTCTCACATCTTTCAAGCTGGCGCACAATCGACTTGCCCTGTATCACCTGGCCAAACACCACATGCTTGCCGTTCAAATGAGGCGTGGCCACGGTAGTGATGAAGAACTGGGACCCGTTTGTTCCTGGGCCCGCATTGGCCATCGACAACAAAAATGGCTTGTCGTGGGACAACTGGAAATTCTCGTCCTCAAACTTTTCACCGTAAATCGACTCGCCGCCAATTCCCGAGCCGTGGGTGAAGTCTCCACCTTGGCACATGAAGTCCTTGATCACCCTGTGGAACACAGAGCCTTTGTAATGCAACGGTTTGCCCGATTTTTCAGAAACGCCTTTCTCACCGGTGCACAAAGCACGAAAGTTTTCTGCGGTTTTGGGCACCACGTCATTGAACAACTCAAACACAACCCTGCCCTTTTTCACGCCATCGCAGCTAATGTCGAAAAATACCTTGGAATTGGTCATAATGCTGGAAATTGTAACGGCAAACCCGAGTATTTAAAGCACGGCTGGAAATCTCAATAGAAAAATCTAGAAACTGTGCAGGAACCACTACAAGTAGCCAAATCCGTTTTCGTCGTCAACATATCTATTTAGTATTACTTGGGCCTCACCGGGTCGAAGTACGGGTGCGCCATGGCCTCTTTGGCCGTCAATCTCTCCTGGTGGTCGTAGCGTAACAACTTGTCGATGAAATCGAGAAACTCGTCACTGACAAGATGCTGGTTGTTCTCGTTGACAAATCGCTTCCATGGTCTTCTATTGTAGTATCCCAAATCTTCGTACTCCTCGCTCAACACAAGCCCGTATTTCTGCAAGTATTTGTGTAAGTCGTCCGATCCCAACACTCGCACAATTTGCACCAATTGGTCGGTGTTGGATTTGCCGTGAAAAAAGGGTTCCTTCTTGAACACCATCGACGCCAACATGCACCCAAACGACCACAAGTCAAGCGAGTAGTCGTAGAGTCGGAAGTCCACGAGCAATTCCGGTCCCTTGAAATACCGCGATGCCACCCGCACATTGTACTCGGTTCCCGGATGGTAGTATTCGGCCAACCCCCAGTCAATCAACCTCAAAATCTTCTTTTCGTGGTCTATCATTACATTGTGGGGCTTGACATCACGGTGCATGATCCCCATCGAGTGTGAGTAGTCCAACGCTCGCAACAATTCGTACATGTAGAACCGGATGTCATAGTCGGTGAACGACTGGTAGAGGGTGCGGAAGTCGATGTTATTGACGTGCTCAAAGATGAGTCCGGGCGTCTTCAGCTGGGGTTCTCTGACAATGTCAAAAAGTCCAATGATGTTGGGGCCATCCAAGTTCTTCAAAATGGAAATTTCTCTCTTGATCTTCTTTCTTTTGACCGGTTTCAACACTTTTATAACACATTTTTCGCCCTTTTTAAGATCCACTCCCAAGAAAACCTCCGAGTATTTTCCACGCCCTAACTTTTTGATGATTTCGTAGTTATCTTGCGAGTTCCACTTAATATTTATGTTTTCGTAATCCCAGTACGACTGTGGTTTCGAGGCCAAAACATCGGTATAGACCTTGGACACCGAGCTGACGGGGTTGGGGATCGACATGGCACTGGATGATGAGGACCGGAAGAAAAACAAGCTGCCAAAGCCAAAGATTAATGCTAGTACAAACGCAAGTGGAAGCCTGTGTACTGTCCTTATGGTGAAAGATGTCGTGCAATCCTGTAAGAGAAGTTGTCAAGAAACGCTATGTATCTCCAAAAGGTTGCTTTGCTCCCTTTAAAATATCGCCACGAGAATGCAGGTAATAACCCTCCGTCTTCATCCAGGAAATTTTTTTTAGCAGGGCGCACCGAAAAGGTCGTGTGCGGCTGAAGTCCACCGGTTAGTTTTAAGGTTGCTGGTTTGAGAGTTTCATCAGCCCGAATGCGCGGCCCAATTTGTCCACCAGCGGATTTTGTTTGCGTCGATTAGCCGCTTTGCCTTTGGAAACAGAATCCGCAGCTTCCTGTAGCCTCTTTAGTTCCGCGTCTTTTTTCACCAAACGACGTCCTCCTTTCTCCAAATCGTAGTTATCGAGAAAGTCGTCCAACATGGAATCGAAATCGCTTCTCTCGTTCTCCATATTAAAGTTTTCGTACTCTGGTTCTTCGTCTTGTTCGTATTTCTTCGAGAGCTGCTCAAACCGGTCGTCGAGAAGCGTAAGGCCCTCGGTTCGGAAAAGCGCCGACGAAGTCATGGAGAACGAGGTTGTGTCTGTCATCGCACCTTTCTTCTTTCGCTGCTTGGTCTTGCTAACTTTTTTGTTTGATTTGGTTTCGTTGTAGCTTGGGAGGTCGGGGAGCACATCGCGGTCTTCCTCGTCGTAGTGGTCGTCGTCGTCGTCGAAATCGTCGTCTGAATCCCACTCATTGGCGTGATTCTTGGTGTCCATTTTGAACTGGTGGAAATCCTTTTGCCACGCACTATTCGTCACCGGCACTTCTCCAGGGGCCAATGCTTCTTCGGGAGCTTCCCCCTCGTTGTACGGCATCTCCTGGCCCTCGGGAGCATCGTACTTGGCGTAGATATCTTCGTAGTTGTCCATGTCCCATTCGTCGTCTTCCGCAGCAGAACCATAGTAAAAGTCGTCCTCGTCTTCAACCTCTCCCGATGCAAGCAATTCCGCAAAAACGTCCTTCTCTTCTTTGTCCAGTGCCTCTGGCTCGATATAGGCTTCGTCCTCGAGCGCCTCCATCACTTCTCGCAATCGCGGATCCAAGTCTGGATTGAAGCCTTGAAGCTCTTTTGGTATATTTTCCAACACGTTATCCACCCTTCTGCTTTCCTCCGACGGAAGCTGGTCCCGGAAAAGGTCCTCGATATTTCCTGACGGTTTCTTGGCCACTTCTTCCGGACCCACAAAAACCGCATCGGGAGCCTCTCCCATGGGCTTTAAATGTTGCATGTAGTCGTACTTTGAGTCGTCAAAAAACACTCCATATTGTGCTGCGAGCCCCTCGTTGGCTCTAATCTTCGCCGTGGACTCTTTTCCAAGTTTTTGTTCCAATTCTGCTACAGAATACAGTTTTTTTTGCTGGTTTTTTGCATCCGATGAAGGTACAAGAACGTGCCTAGAAGCATCGTTATCGTAGTAGAGCGAGTCGTCGTGCGCTCTATGGACCACCGAGTACGTGACGGCTCCTTTTTTGTCAAAACGTCTGCGTGGTGGCATATTAGATGTGGTTGGATGTGGCTAAGAAGCTGCTACAAGCTCATCGCATCTCAACAGATCGCGACATGCGCGACATTAGATGAAGGTATAGTCTAAAGATTCGCAAAAGTAACATTCGGTTCTGTACACACACGAGTTTGCAGAACATCCATGCTCCTATTAAAAGCTGCTTGTGGTGTCCTATAGCAGCACCAGTAGTCTGTAGGTGTATTTCACAAATGGCCCAAGTCTTCAGAAATGCTTTTGAGAGCTGAGAAACCGCTGTCGAAAGAAACACATCCGAGTACACTAGCTTGCGCATAGCGTAGTCTCCGGCTCTTATTTTTGCATCTGCCAATGCCTCTCTTCTCTGGGTGATATTTGCGATGTCAGTTGTATTCTTCGATGCTACCAAATCAGTTAGTTCTTCAAATAACCACGAAGCAAAATGATGCTGCATTTTCTGTGCAACGATCTGGATACGACGAGACTCCCATTGTTGCACAGATTCACGAGACTCTTGAGTCCCATTGATGAACGTAGTGAGCTTCAAGCTTTTTGATTCAAGCCTTTTGAAGGGAGTGCAATTTTCACCCGAGCATGTAGCATGAGCCGTGTCCCGACCTACAAAGGGTGTTTCCGTCCCCGTTTCTGAGTTGAAGGTGTTACTTCTTTGCATTCCTATATTCGGTTTCGATGTCTGGACACCATCTGAAACTATTTCATGACATCTGATGGCGGAGACGCTTAGTAAAGCAAATAGGATTCTTGTGGAGAACCTCATACAAGGGTTTGGTGGCAATTGGAGAATACATGCCTTGAAAATACCTTTCTGCATGCGGCTGGTATGTGAAATTTTCTCTCCATGAAGCAAGCATTGATCGAAATGCGGAAACTGGGGTAGCATCTACGGTTCTGCTCGTAAAAGAATTAATGAGTCCTACTTTCTGACCACGGAGCACAAAGCAAAAATGGCTATAAGCAGCAAAAATTTTGTCTAGGGAGATTGCTAGTTAGGTTTTTCTTTCTCAAATACTTTAATGTAAAACATAATGTAAAACATCGAGCAACGAAATTAAACGCAGGCAATTCAATCTCGGTCCAAACAAATGCAACTTGCAGCCAAGATATCTTCAAGAGCGGTTGCGAGAGCCATTGTATTCTAAAATGCCACTACGCCTTCCACCGGCTCGTGAAGAAAATGTTGACGAATTTGCAGCCGCGAACTTCATATAAGAAACGAATATTTTATATAATGTATGTACATATGTGTCTATGCATCATGCCGTTTGTATGTGTCGATGATGATCTGGTCCCAGTTGCTGCGGACAATGCAGTAGATTTGGCTGGCGGCAAGCGAGAAAACCCCCAATATTAATCCGATCCAGAGACCGCTGATTTCGAGCTCGTAGTGGAACGCCATCAAGTAGCCAATAGGAAGTGCTATCACGTAGTAACAAGCAAGATTGAGAATCGACCCAATCTTCTGTCTTCCCTGGCCACGCAAGACTCCGGACGCCATGACATTGAACGAGTCGGAAAGCTGGTTGATGGCTGTCAAAACCAAGATTTTGTTGCTGATTTTAAGCACATCTTTGGACGACGTAAAGATGTGCCCGATGATTCCCCGGCCAAAGAAGAACACGCTAAAGTTGATCAAAGCAGTCCCCAACGCAAGCAAGTACGAGGTACGGATCACCCGCAGCGCAAGGTCGATTCTCTTCATGCCGATAAGCTGGCCGATTCTTGTTGAAACAGCCACGGAAACGGCAAACGGAAGCTGGAATGTCAAAGCAGCCACGTTTGAAGCGATCGACTGGGCTGCCAACGAATCTGTTCCAAAACGAGCAGCGAAAACCGTCAAAATCTCAAATGCAAAATACTCGGCTTCCACCATAACGACACCAGGAAACGCAAGTTTGAGCATGGGACCCCAATTACGGCCAGCATTTTTGGGATCGAAGCCTCCCCAGCATTTTTTCCCGTCGACAAAGTAGACGTATGCAAGCATAAGGAGCGAGATCATCCAGTAAGTGAGGGAAATCGCAATTGGAGCTCCGATGAACCCAAGGCTCAACGTTGGGTGCCAAACGAGAAGCCAGTGGGCAACGAAGTTGAACGGCAACACTATGACCAAAATGTAGGTGCCAGCATTGAAGATATGTTGAGCCTGGAGAAATCTTTTGCCGATTTCGAAAAGAAGAAGTCCTGGTGCTCCCAAGGTGATCCACCGCAAGTAGGTCTGACTCATGTATGCCAATTCTTGATCTGGGACCAAAACGCTGAGAATGGGGCCCGAAAACCACCAGATGAAACTGAGCGGAAACAACGTGAGAAGCGTGGTTACCAACACACACCGCTGAAAGTACAATCCCACATTATGCAAATTGCCAAATCCATAAGCCTGCGAGCATAACGAGTCCAAGCTTGTAGCCATTCCCTGGTACACGGCTATGCCAGTGATGTTGAACGTACAGATGGCCAAACTGACCGCCGCCAACTCTTTGGATCCAAGCTTACCAGCTGCAAACATGGACATAGTCGTCAATGAATATTGCAAGAGAAACGTCAAAACTAGCGGAGCTGAAGACGTCAAGATGATCCCGGTTTCGGATCGCGGCAACTTGTCTTCGATGGTCAGTCCCGATCCAGAGTCCAAGAGTTCGACTTCGTACCCCAGACTGCGTTTAGAAGACTTGCTAGTGGTGGAGCCGTACTCTAGATGATCCTCTGGGGGAGGAATGTGGAGGAGATGCTCCGAGCTCATTGTTTGTGTAGTGTAGCAGAAGGAGTGATATGGGAATGGGGTTCTTCAGTGGGCAAAAATGAAGAAAATTGGCATCGGGTCCATGATATAGATTGTGAGAGCCGCCGGAACTGGGACCCAGCGGAACGGCCCAAAGCGGAAGTTTCTTGCGCGCGGGTCCTGCATGGCCCGGGCCCTTGCGCGGTGATTCCAAATTTGAATAGGCTGGAGACTTGAGACACTGAGATGGAAAAGGACTTTCATGGACAGGTAAATGCCAGAA
Source organism: Meyerozyma carpophila (assembly GCA_030573695.1). Taxonomy (NCBI): domain Eukaryota; kingdom Fungi; phylum Ascomycota; class Pichiomycetes; order Serinales; family Debaryomycetaceae; genus Meyerozyma; species Meyerozyma carpophila. The sequence continues at coordinate 100,957 of JAJMDS010000003.1, read as the reverse complement.
TTTTACAGTACTTTCGCGCCAGTTTTTTTACTGGACCTTGGATGTAGAGCTCTAGCGATAAGTCTCTGTGGCAGAATTATGTCGGAATTGTAGAGACACGATAGTCGTGCAAATTGTCTTTTAGAGAAAAACGTAAATGGCTTGTTCCAGTTTGACGTAGAACGACTCGGGCTGGCATAGCCTCGAAGTCGGCACTGGAACCTTCAACTGGTTCGAGGTGTTGGAAAGAGCAATGTGTGATTCGGGTGTAGGCTGCAACACCAATTGCTGTGTTTCTGTATCAACACTCAATGCTAGTTGATTGGCGAGGTCAACGGCGGAGTCTGTAGTCAACTTTACTAAAAGATTGAACTTTTTGTCGCTGAGGTTTTGAAAACTAACAGCAAAGGTGACGGTAGATGATTGCCGCCTGGGTATTTCTGGCTTTTGTCCTGTCTCCTTCGGCTGGATCGACATCTCTTCAATCTCCTGAATCAACGGTTTCTTTCCAGCTTTTTGCTCGCGGTTGATGTTCATCAAGTCTGGGAGATCCTCGTCGTTCCGCGGCTCGTCTGGCTTGAGTTCTTCAATCAATCCCAAAGTATCGTTTTGTTTGAGCTGCTGCAACTTTTTCTGGAACCCGTTATCGCTCATTTCCAGAGACTCCACTATCGTTTGCGACAATTCGCCCTTGCTGAGCATCTTGGGAATGGAATATTCTCGGTCCAACGTCACCTCATACAACAATTCCACCGACTCAAGACACCACTCATTCAATATCTGGCGCAATTCACTGTTCACCTGACACCATTGAAAACATAGCAGATTGATACAACAGTCGTACACAAACGACGGAATGCCCTTTTTATCTGTGGTCTGTTTTTCCTCCGAAACTATGATGGGAATTTCCCATTCATTTTGTATGATGAGCGGGAACACTATGGCCGGATCAAACTCTTGCGGAGGCTTGGGTACTTGATTATCGTGGCAAACATTTATGAAAACCTTGGTTCCCGAGCTGTGTTTGAGGTAGTTCTGTGCTTCGAGAACCCGGGACTTGATCACGAAGCCTGGTTTCGGATCTAGTGTAATTGTAGACATGAAGAGGTAATTATGAATTTCGCGAAATCTGCAAAATCTGCGAAATAGGAAATTTCAAGATCAGAAAGATGAAAGATATGAAAGGATCAGAGGAAAGCCAGTGCTAAGGAATAGCTCCAAAGAGTGAAGATCACAATACGAATTATATACTCTTACACTATTATCAATTGTTTAAGATGACAATTTTCAGTTTCCAAAAACGGTCTTCGCTCACACGCTTCAAGTGGATAAAAGCGACAGAAATAGCATCACAGCCAATTCATACCAGGCTCTTTCCACTCACTCCACATTGACCCTCCCACAGCTCCATCGCCTAGTCATGACTCATCCTGCACCTGCCGTGACTCAGAGTCACCTGAATTATTCACTCGCGACTCAAACTATTCAGTCGAATCGCTCTGCAATACCTCCGCCAAATGAACGTTTTGGTGTATTCCGGCAGCGGAACCACGGCAGAAAGCGTGAAGCATTGCATAGAGTCGCTCAGACTACACCTTTCGCCGTACTATGCTGTGGTTACTGTCTCAGAGTCGGCCCTTTTGAACGACCCATGGATGAACAAAACCTCATTACTTGTCTTGCCTGGCGGAGCCGACCTTCCATATTGTAGGTCTTTGAATGGCGAAGGCAACAGAAAGATTGCACAATTTGTCAGGAAAGGAGGAAAATTTATCGGGTTTTGTGCTGGTGGTTATTATGCTTCTGGTCGTTGCGAGTTCGAAGTTGGTAACCTCAATATGGAAGTTTCCGGTGGCCGAGAATTGAAATTTTTCCCAGGCATTGCCAGAGGCTGTGTGTACCCCGGGTTCACATATAATAGCCATAGTGGAGCCAGAGCGACGCCATTGAGTGTTAACAAGGAAGCGTTGCCCAATGTCGGCTCTCGGGTGATAAACTACTACAATGGTGGAGGATACTTTGTCAATGCCTCCAAGTACCTGGGGGTACAGGTATTGGCCTCGTACGAGGATCCTCTGAAGGTATTTGAAAGCGAAGATGACCGGGCGGCCGTGATCTATTGTAAAGTGGGCAACGGAGATGTTATACTCACGGGCTGTCATCCCGAGTTCACCGCCAGTTTGTTGAAAGCAGAAGAAAACCCCGAGTTTAACCACGTAATTGAAACCCTCCGAGAACACGACTTAAGCAGAAGAAAGTTTCTCCAGGGCTGTTTAATCAAACTTGGTCTCAGAGTCAATAAAGATGTGGAAGTCACAGTGCCTCGTATCACTCCGATCTACCTTTCGTCCTATATGAACCAGTCATTGATCATGGAGACGCTTGAAAAGCTAGCACAGAACCTTGACATCATTAATGGAAATACCTGGGAGGATACCAACGACACCTTCTGTCTCCACAACGAAGACGAGGACGACCATGAGTACTTTATGGAATCAGGCGAAGGGGTGCTCGAGAACCAAAATCCGAACGAGGCTATTAAGCACATCAAGGCTTTCACATCAAAAGAGCTTCCAGGCTCAAAGGAAACACCCTATTTCAACATGCAAGTGTACTTCAACGAACTCGAAGCTCTTTGGCGTAATTCCAATAGCTCCCCCGGTGCCATTGGTGCGTTGCTCGGGTACAGTGAAGTTGTTTCATCCACCAACACTTTGCTAGACAATAATACCAGATGGCTATCACTTCTTCCCCACGGAACCACTCTCACTGCCACCACCCAAGTAGCGGGCAGAGGACGTGGAGGAAACCTCTGGATCAACCCCAAGGGAGTCATGGCGCTGTCGATACTCTTCAAAATGCCTCCAGGAAACAACCAAACTTCCACCATCGTAACGTTGCAGTACATGTGTTCGCTTGCTTTGATAGAGCTGATTTTGAACTACGGCGAAGGCTACCAACAGCTTCCTGTAAAATTGAAGTGGCCCAATGACATCTACATTTTGAAGCCGGAGTATTTCAACAGTTTGGACGATGCCAATAGAGAGAACCCAGAAACTGTCGATGGTGACGAGGAAATGTTTGCCAAGGTATCTGGAGCCATAGTCAACTCGCAATTCCTCGATAAGCAGTTCCATCTTGTGTGGGGAGCCGGGGTCAATGTTTCAAATGAAGCACCTACAACTTCTCTTAATATCGTATTGGCAAAGATGAACGAGATCCGCAAGCGCCAAGGCCTGCCTAGCTTGCCGCCATACAGACACGAGCTTCTTCTTGCCCGGGTGGTGTTCATGTTGGAAAACTACTTCAATGCGTTCAAAAACTCGGGACTCGAGCCGTTTTTACCGCTATACTACAAACGGTGGTTCCATAGTAATCAGACGGTGCGGTTAGAAACCGGCCTGGGGACCCGAAATTGTATTATAAGAGGGATCACCAAAGACTACGGGCTCTTGGTGGCCGACGACGTGAATACGGGCGAGCGGTTTGAGTTGCAACCGGACGGAAACTCGTTTGATATTTTCAAGGGTTTGGTATATAAGAAGAGTGTATAGTTTTCGCAGCCAAATCGAAAAATAATACAAAACAATTTAAGCATTTTAAACACACAGAAAACAAATTTTCCCGAAACAAATTCCCCACAATTGATCCAACAAACCACATGAAGGTGAAAATACTAGACTGGCACGCCGTCACTTTTTGGCATTGGGACCTTGCGACTCATGGATATTCTGAGGATCTCTGTGGAATCTGCCGAGCTGCGTTTGACGGAACTTGTCCCAACTGTAAATACCCAGGCGACGAGTGTCCCATTGTGCTTGGAGACGAGTGCACACACAACTTCCACTTGCATTGTATACTCAAATGGCTCGAGCAGGATAATCTGAAGGGGTTGTGTCCCATGTGTCGACAGATCTTTCTGGCCAAGGAGGACATTGACGATTTACAACCTCGAGATCCGCGCTATGCCGACTTGAAAAGGCTAATTGAGCGGCACAGAGCCACGAGAGAGCGCCTAGCCAACACTAGTGAACAGGAGTATGAGGTTTTGGAGGAGATGGAGACGTCGTAGAAACGAAGAAACGAAGAAATGAAGAAACGAAGAAGAAAATAAACAGAAGAAATGCTCCCCAAGATAACAGAGCAATAGAACATCACATAATTTACAGTCCTTTTTTTATCGTATACGCTTATCCTTTGTCTTTATCACGATCTCAGTTCGCATTTTTCACTCTTTCCAATGATTCGCTCGTTATACCCTGTGTCACCACTACGCCAATTTCCACGGTCTTCAGGACCATTGGGTCCTAGAATCTCGTCCATATCGAGCACATCTTCATTACGGCTGTTTTCTATATCCTCCCGGTCGTTCAATGCCGTAAAAGAAGTCGAACCGCTCGCTCACCAAGTTCCCGTATTCTCGCCAGAAGAAAAAGAAGCGGCGAAAATAGCCCGCTTAGCAGGTTTGGGGCCCTATGTGTCCAAGCTTCCACAGAAATGGATCCCATACGCTGAATTGATGAGACTCGAAAAACCCGTGGGCACTTTACTCCTACTTCTTCCTTCATTCTGGGGAATTACTATGGCCGCCTATGGAATTGGTGCTCCAGTTTTGACCACGCTAAAGGTGGTGAGTCTCTTCAGCATTGGGGCCTTGGTTATGAGGGGTGCGGGATGTACTATCAACGACCTTTTGGACCGAAATTTAGACAATAAAGTTGCAAGAACCATGGAACGGCCCATTGCAAGCGGACGAGTTTCTGTTCCTCAAGCTATAACTTTCCTTGGGGCTCAGTGTTTTGCTGGCTTGGGAGTGCTTTTGTCTCTTCCCTTTGAATGCTTCTACTTGGGTGCGCTTTCCTTACCATTTGTGGCCGCCTATCCTCTCTTCAAAAGGTTTACATACTATCCTCAGGCTATGCTTTCTATATGCTTTTCTTGGGGCTGCTTGCTTGGATTCCCTGCAGTGGGGGCTCCCTTAAACCTTCTCGTGGCTGTGCCTCTCTTTATTTCTAACTTTTTGTGGTGCATGATCTACGATACCATTTATGCTCATCAAGATAAGAAATTCGATATCTCAGCTGGCATCAAATCCACGGCCCTCAAATGGGGTGACAAGACCAAACCATACTTGAATGTGCTTGCGTCTGGTCAGGCGGGATTATATGGTTTGTCGGGATTCATGAACAATATGGGGCCTGGATTCTATTTGACGGGAGCTTGGGGCTTCGCCAGGTTATTTTCTCAGATTAAAAAGGTCGATTTAGACGACCCAAAAAGCTGCTGGAATGCGTTCACCGGTAACATCAGAACCGGATTCATTTTCTGGTTGGGCATGCTCGTGGACTACGTCATGTTGATGTGCGGATGGAGCTTTTTTTAGCCACCATTATCAAGACTTTGTGTCAAGGCGGAGGTCGACTTGACTTCAAATCTAGCCAATGCTTTTGTCGACGTAACGTGTCGTGATATTACTACTCTCCGCAACAATTCTTGCTGAAGGTACTCTTGTAGATAGCTCACGGGGAACAGTTCGGGAAGTTTCCTGATAATGTCATAAGCGTCGAAATAAGGCTCTCCATATCTTTGTAGAAACATCTGGATTATCGAATAGCTTCCACTTTTGTCTAGCACAAACTTCAAGTAGTGATCAAGTATACTTGAGAGGTTCGCTTTTACGCTATATGAATCATTAGGATTCTCAGTTGCTCTTGCTTTAAAATCTTCAAAGTAGTATGGGCGAGATTGCAAGGGAAGCTTGTCGTACTTGGCGTAAAACTCAGCATTTGAGAAGTCGCCCACGCTGAGTAGCCTCGAAATCATCTCGGTTCCAGAGACAATCCATTGAAGATATTCGTACTGTTCAGCACTTAAAAGAGTCAACACCTTTTCTTTCTCTTCCTTATTCCGAAGCCATTGAAACTCAACTATGAGGAGTTCGGCGACCTTCAAGTATAACTCAATATACTCTGGGCATTCACTTCGTCTCATGTTGGCACTGAGGTAATCAAGCCAGGTTAGTTTTGGCCAATCCAAAGTTTCAAGGTTATTCTCAATTTGAAAGGTCTGGCGAAGAACCTGAAAGTTCATGATTTCAGCATCGGTATTTTTGGAGGATAGCATACTGACTAGTTCGACCAAAGTCTCCGACAACGTCGACAAGTCTTCGAGATTGCTAACTTCAGCAATGTCGTCCCTGAGGCTGGATTCTGCAAACTCGGCTTTGAGCTGATAAATCTCATCGTTCTTATCATCGCATTTCGTTGATATTTCCTCCAAGATATGTTTGTGAGTTGCTTTGAACTTGCCGCCTTTTTGGCTTCTGAGGAACGAAACACCTCTGTTCATATCTATGTCAAGAAATTGCAACAAGTTTTTGGCATAAAGTTTCTCGTCATAGAAGCTGGTTTGAAGCAGTTCCAAGAACGTATCCAACAAGACTCCCCGATCTTGTTCTTTAAAAGCGGGATCCACAAGTTCACCTTTAAGTACCATCATGGAATACTTGCAAATTTCAACGGCGTACTCCTGTTTCACAAGGATGTCTTGTTCTTGGTTTGCAAGAAGCTTGAGAAATTCTATTCGTGCCCAGTAGTTTGTGCCTTGGCGAACGGAGTCCATAATTGTGTTATTAGCCTTCTTAAACTGGGTCCAACCTGTGGTATCTTCTCCTTTTGCAAACTTTATAGCTTCGTCGCTTGTGGCCAAAACTGTGGTGTAAATCATCTCTCTGATAATGCAGCAGTTCTTCTTTGAGGAATCAGTAAGCTTGGAAAAGTCGACAGTCATGTAGTAGCGATGGGCCTGGAGTAGGTAATCCTTGAAAATTTGCTCATCCAAGGAGCCCCGATCCATGCCATCTACCACTTTCTTCAAATTTTGGTAAATCTGGTAGCCCTCACCTGCCTTTGCTTTATAGATATAAGTCATGAATCGCGGGTCGATGAGAAGAGTGTCATCTTTGGTTTTGAGCAAGATTTCAACACTCTTTTCGCTATCTTCGAGAATGATGTAGAGAAGCGCAAGAAGGTGAGTAAGAAACAGTTCAGATGAGCCGGTGACAGCCTTCAAATGCTCCTGAATACTTTCTGACAAGGTCTTCATGTCAGTGGTATTCAATTTTGCTTGTTTCATCAAGCCCTGAAACTGCGTTCCGAGTAATGACAATTGGTCGGTTTTATGTATGATCAGAAGTTCGTTTGAGGTGACTGCAAGGACTTTGGAATGGGTGCTGAGTTCGCAGTGGGTTGTCTCTCCAGTTGAAATATTCACTGTTGTCAAAAAACTGGAAGAAATGTCGTCTTTGCATTGCAAGGATCGAGCCAGTTGAATTAGTCGAAGTCCCTCGAGCTTTACCTGGGCTTTGTGCTCAATTGATTGGAGCGAAGAAACAACGAGCTCTGATTTCTCCATGACGGTGAAAACATAGGGCCACTGTGTGGCTAAACTTTGAGGGTACCCGAGACCCACCCATGAAAGAGTTCCTCTGGTAACGTCACCGTCACTATTAACAAACATAGCTATGGAAGTGGACGAGTCGGCATGGATAGTCAAGAGAAACTCTTCACGGCCCAAGTCTGAAGTGAAAGATGCACAATGGGGTGCGATGGAGGAATCGTCGGTGGTTTTATACTTGAAGAGGCTAATCATTCTTGTCTCTTTTAGATCGATGAGATCGTAATTTGACTTGTTAGAAACAACCACGAGGTTGCTGTATGCGGCGGCAGACGTTGCCGAGCAGGATAACCCATCAATGGCATCGTTATAGTTGACGTCTTTGACAAGCTTGATCAGGTCGCGGCCAATCTGAATAATTCGTACCTTGTTGTACCCGACAACAAATGCTTTTTGTGATGCGTTAGATGAGTTTTGGAGCCCTTCCTTGTACGAGAGCAATTCTATGGTGCGGATATCCTTGAGTTTGCCGAGTTTGCACGGAGAAAGTTCGGGTAGGGTATATACACTGGCGACGCTGCCACACAAGATGAGAGCCCGCTCGACCAATTCGAGGACCAAGATCTTCACCACTGGTTTCTGGTTCGAAGAGACAGAGACTCGAGAGATAAGTATGTACACCGGCGAGTCATCGAACCGAAAATAGTGTAAAACGTTTCCCAATGAAGTTCCCACGTACAAGTTGGAGTGGTAGACAGCGACGTCAGTAAGGATTTCGCCCTCTTCTAGAGATTCCTCACGAACCACAGTCTGGAGGTGGAACTGTACGGGCCCATCGACCTCGTCTATGTTTATAGTAGCCATGTAGCCATGTGTGAGATGTAAGAAGATGGTGATAAGATGATTTCGCGAGGTGAGAAGAGAGAGAAATGAGATAGCGAGAACGAGAGAAAGTAGAATAAAACAATAGCGAAAATTAAAATGAAACGATAATATAGTAGAACAGCAGAAATAGAGTATCTGAAATAGAGTATCTGAAATAGAGTAGCAGAAATAGAATAGCAGAAATAGTAGTGGTCCATGAAAGACCCGAATTCAGTGTATTGGTTTAGGTATTTATGACTATGCCAATGAGTCGGTAGATGGTGCAAACGGAGGAAAAGCTATGTTGTCCCTGTGGGCAACATACTCACTATCTGCAAACCCCAATATGCTTTCGATCTCATGACTATGTTTTCCCATGATAAGTTCAATTTCATTAGAACTATAATTGACTCTGCAATTTCCAACAAGAACTGCCTCAGATGGGTCTGAATCTTTTTTGGGCACCACCTTTAGCGACACAGATTCACTCTCGTGGAAGGTTCCTTCCACCCCCACAATTCCCACTGGAAGTAAACCAGCACGGTTCTTTCGACTAAGAGCATCAAAGCACCCTTGATCTATGATAAGTGCACCTTTAGTTTTGTTTCCATGGAGAAGCCAGAACCGCTTGTCGGAAATGATCTTTGTTTGCCTAGGAAGCCCGAGAAATCTTGTGTGCAAGGGAATCTTTCCATCTTTTATGGACCGATCCACAAACTCGGTTTGCTCTTCTAACGTGAGTTTGAGTTTATCCATTTCCACAATATTGTTGACTATATCAAGGATATAGTTGGGTTTCGTGGAAAGCGTAATAATGGTATGAACACCGACATTTGTTGCGAGCTCAGCAGCTATTAATTTTGTGGTCATTCCACCGGTTCCAACCTTAGAACCAGCACCGGCTTTGGAGTCGGATTTGATATCCAAGTCTTCCATTTTTTCCACCAACAACACTGCCTGAGCATCTGGGTTACTTCTGGGGTTGTCTGTATACAAACAGGGAACATCGGTCATGAGGAAAAGGTAGTCGGCGTGGACCATTCCTGCGGTAATCGCCGAAAGGGTATCGTTGTCACCAAACTTGATTTCAGAAACAGATAATGTATCGTTTTCGTTGACGATTGGGATCACCCCCATCAGCATGAGCTGCTGGAGCGTATTTATGGCGTTTTTGTACTGGGTAAAGTCCTGAATATCGTTTCTTGTGAATAAAATCTGGGCGATTCTCTGATCAAATTGACGGAAGAGTGTATCGAATAACCCAATGAGACGAGATTGACCTATGGACGCCAAAGCCTGGACCTCGGAAAGCTTACCAGGCTTCGACGACAACCCCATAGTTTTCATTCCGATGGCAATGGCTCCGGACGACACAATAATGATCCGATGGCCCTGTCTCCGAAGCTTGACAAGCGTCTCCACGATATGAGACAAGTTGGCCAACCGTGGTTCCATGGTCTGCTCATCCACGATGGACGAGGTTCCCAACTTGACCACTATTATATACGAAGTTTGTTCCATAAGTAAATCGAAAGGCTAAAAGTCAGAATTGCAAATTGAGCCTGAAAAATCGAATCTGAAAATCACAGAATCACAGGCGAGTGTGGACTATGATCTGCAGGAAGAAAACGTGCCAAGACCGCAAGTGTACCGGAAAAGCAAGCGAACCTCGGGGGCAAGTTAAAACGACTAGTTACACCGGTAAATGGCGCTTATGAACAGAAGCGTGAAATGACTCTTCTCTGGAACCCCACAGGCGTGTATGCAGGTCCAGACCTATGTCAAGGCTTACGCACTGCAGGCAGCTAGCAGACCAAGAAACAAACGTGGATGTTAAACTACGACAAAATAGTTCTTTTTGGCGATTCAATCACCGAGTTTTCGTTCAACAGCAGCAAGGGGTTTGGGTTTGGACTGCAATTGGCCAGTGGTAAGTACTGTGTGCTCTACAGAATCGACGTCTTCTAACACAGATTACACTCTCAAATTGGATGTTTTAAACCGAGGAGTCAGTGGCTACAACTCCAACAACTTGCTGTACGTGCTCCCGGAAGTGCTCGCTGCCGAGCATGTTCCCGGAAAATCCGTGGTGAAACTTTTGACCATTTTCATTGGCACAAACGATGCCTTGGACACCATCCAAGCAGTTCCTTTGGACAAGTACCGAGCCAATATCAGAGCTATGACATCAATGGCTCTTGCCAAGGGTATTCCGGTGATTCTTATTGGCCCTACGCTTCACGACCAAGCTGCGAACAAAAAGGTGTCTCAAGATGGCATAATTGCAAGTTCGGCCAAGAATAGAAAATACTCGCAGGCAGTGGAACTGGTAGCTCACGAACTCAATGTTCCGTTTATCGACTTATGGAGCGCTTTTGTACGCGAGGGAGGATGGCCTGAGGAAAAGATACTAGACAATTCGCTTTCCTGTGAGAAATTTCTTCCTGACGGGATACACTTTTCTCCTACAGCTTACAGGGTATTGTACAATGAGATCATTAACTGCATTAATAGAAACTATCCTGAATTGAAGCCGGAGGCTCTTCAGCGTAAACTCAGGGAATGGAGGGACGTGGACCGTGACAATATTCAAAGGCTGGTTTTCCGGCTCGACTAGATATTCTCACGCAAATAAGCTGACAACGTCATGCTCCGCACATCACGAAATACCCAGAACACCAACGAACCGTCCACCCTATCAAAGTCTCGGTAGTACGAAGACTGTTCTCGAAGAGTATAAACCTTGCGTACTAGCTGTTGCTGGAGCACTGGATTCCTGACATCCAGGCGTTCTTTGAACGTAGACAACACATAAAGAAGGTCGTCAAAATCCATGATTTCCAACAATTCGAGTCCACATTTGATTGTGTGCACCATGCAATCGCTCACGATGGACCATGGGCCAGCCTTTTGCTTGCCAACATCAAGAGTGCTTTCTATCATCCCGGAGAGAAAATGATAGAGCCCAGCTATGGCGTACACGGAAAGCATTTTCCCATAGATCTTGTTGGTGAGAGCCTTGGTATATACAAAGGTCAAGAAGGCATTGTGAAAAACATGATAGAACAAAGCCTCTGTGGAGGATGTGAGCCTGTCTTTCACCACTAGAAATTGCTTGGGCAATTTTACCGGGAGAAGTAGAATATCGTATTCCAACTGGAGCAATTCCCGCCTGGTGCCGTTGTAGTCAAGAGGCTGGTCTTCGGTGAGGCTAAGAAACCGGATCAAGTGGAAGTTCAACTCCGCCAAGTGGTAGTGAAGAACGGCGTCGTCGGCGAACCTCAAGAACTCTTCGTAGTATGAAAACATGTGGGTTGGAAGTTGCAATTTGGAAGGTGCCAAGAGCGAGTTCCAAGCATCTACGCTCAAGGCGCCGATAGCCAAATTTATGGGGATCTCTGAGTCGGCGTTGTAAAGTTCGAGAAAGCGGTCAAGACCAGCAGTTATGATTTCACACGGGAGGGGAATCAAGTTTGGAAGGAGAAAGAAGCACGACAATTGACCCACGGTAAAGTCGGAGAGACGGTGGAAGCTGGCGGACAATTTGCCAATCAACGCCGGCGTATCAAATGATTCACTACACGAGGCCAAGGAGTAGCTTGCAGCCACCTTGATGCAACACGAGGAAAACGGGTCTTGTTCTTCGCAAAGCGAGTCGACATGGACATAGGGAGTGTATGGCTCGACGTAGCGCTTGTAGAGCAGAACGATGTAGGTGATATCGTCCGTGTGGTAGTCGATATTTTTGAGTATGTTGTTCTGGTCCATATTTTTGGGCAGAGGTTCGCCCGGTTCCGGGTACGGCAACTGCTTTTCAGGCGAAATTATGCTGGGCAAAGGACTCAACCTCATGGGCATGCTTGGCAGCACAGCACCGTTATACGGCATCGGAGATGCACTCGCACACACGCTGGGCACGACAATTTCTTGGTCTAGTCGCATACCTTCGACAACTTTCTTTTTCTTTGGCACCTCAATGCCATCTTTGATGCGATTCTCAAACGAGCATTCGAGACTATGGAGACGACAGTGGTCACATCCCGACTGTTTCATCACACATTTGATCTTTCTTAGCCGGCAATTGTCACACGCCCGGAGAAACTTGAACGTGGTATACGGCTTGGCCGACTTTTCGCTTCCTCGACGTTTCAGTTGATGCTGCGGAGTCTTTTGCTGACTCGGCCACGACCCAGATCGAGTCTTGGAAACGTTCTGCCCATTCCCAGCTTGTGGGGTTTTGGGTAGCCTCCACAGGCTCTCGTAGCCCGTCATTGATACCGGAAACTCCAGAAGCGGTAGCTGACGATTTGGGTGGGTTGTTCCACCGTGCGCATGCAGGACTACGCCAAGTTTTTGCGGGGTGACGCATGAGGTGCAAGTATCAGGCGGAGATAAGTACCCGAGATAAGGAAGTGAGAGTGCCGGTCTCGCACTCGTCTGGTGCAATTGTCAACTCCTACCGGAAACCAGAACGATTGCTCGAGTGACAGACTTCTGCGAAACCACCTCGCCAAGCGTCATTAGCTTTCTCCCGAGTGTTTTCCCGCCCGCGTACTACCTTTCTTGTACTACCTTTTTATGTCCCCAAAACACTGATTAGAATCGGAAAGAAGAATACTTATTCACCCTTGTTTCGGAATATTCAATGTAGCATCGCAAAAATCTTTCGCAATTTTACCCCACACGCCGCAAAAATTATTACGTACATATTACCGTATAAATACTTCACTTCTCTGCTCAATTGACACCCATAATGACCGTTACATACAAGTGGTGGAAAGACGCAACTGTATACCAAATCTGGCCTGCATCCTACAAAGATTCGAATGGAGACGGAGTCGGTGACATTCCCGGAATCGTTTCCGAATTGGACTATGTCAAGTCGCTCGGAGTAGACGTGGTTTGGCTTTCTCCCATGTACGACTCTCCCCAAGACGACATGGGATACGATATTTCCAACTATGAGGCGGTATATCCGAAATATGGAACTTTGGAGGATATGGACAAGTTGATCAAAGGCGCCCATGATCGTGGAATGAAGTTGATTTTGGACTTGGTTATCAACCACACTTCCTCCGAACACGAATGGTTCAAGGAATCTCGCTCATCTTTGGACAACCCCAAAAGGGACTGGTATATCTGGAAGAAGCCAATTTACGACAAAGATGGGAACAGAAAACCGCCTAACAATTGGGGCTCTTACTTCTCGGGCAGCGCTTGGGAATACGACGAAGCTACCGGAGAGTACTACTTGCACCTCTTCGCCAAAACCCAGCCTGATTTGAACTGGGAAAACGAGGAATGCAGAAATGCCATCTACAAGTCTGCGGTTCAATTCTGGTTCGATAAAGGGATCGATGGTTTCAGAATCGACACCGCCGGCATGTACTCCAAGGTGCAATCCTTCCCAGATGCTCCAATTGTCGTTCCTGATTTCGAGCACCAGCCTTGTAAGTTGTACCACCAGAATGGACCCAGAATCCACGAATTCCACAAGGAATTGTTTGCCAAGATTACATCCAAATACGATGCTATGACAGTGGGTGAAGTTGGCCATTCTCCCCGTGAAGAGTCGCTCAAGTACGTCGGAGAAGCTCGCAAGGAAATGAACATGATGTTCTTGTTCGATGTGGTTGATCTTGGCTCGAATCTAGCCGACAAGTTCGACTATAGAGGGTTCAGTCTCGTGGATTTCAAAAAAGCGTTTGTCAGTCAAAGCGAGTTTATTGAAGGCACCGATGCCTGGTCTACAGTTTTCACCGAGAACCACGATCAGGCCAGATCCATCACCAGATTTGGAAACGATTCTCCAAAGTTTAGAGTCAAATCAGGCAAACTTTTGGCTCTCTTGATGGCTTCCATGAGCGGAACCTTGTTCATCTACCAGGGCCAAGAGATTGGTATGACGAATTTACCTGCCGACTGGTCTATCGATGAGTATCTTGATATCAACACCATCAACTACTACAAGTTGTACAAGGAAAAGTTTGGTGACGATAAGGCTAAAATGGATAGATTGATGAAAACCATCAATTTGGTAGCGACAGACCATGCCCGGTCTCCTGTCCAATGGGACGACTCCGAGTATGCTGGTTTCTCTACTTGCAAGCCATGGACCAGAGTCAATGATAACTATAACGAAATCAATGTTGCGTCCCAAGTCAACGACCCCAATTCGTTGTTCTCATTCTGGAAGAAAGCCTTGAAAATCAGAAAAGAGTACAAAGATCTTTTCATCTACGGTTCGTTTCACGTCAAAGATATCGATAACCAAAAGACGTTTACATTCACAAAGGAAAAGGGCTCTCAAAAGGCTGTGGTTGTTACCAACTGGACCGCTGAAGATGTGCCGTACGAACTGCCACTTGACGAGAAGCTTACGTTGTTGTACACCAACGCCGACTCATTCAACGAGGCTACATTGGGACCATACGAGGGACGGGTGTATATTGCTAATTAAAATATAGAGGATCGCGGGCCACCAGTGTACCCATCATCCAAACTTTCGATCATTCCGTTAAACCAGAATCCGATCATGACCACCACATAGATCAATATCAAGATAACTCCCTTAAAGTAGTTCGATTTGCCCTCTGCATAAATATAGGTGAAGAGGTAGATAGAGATCAATGTTGCAATGATGTCCCATCTGGGGAACACCAACGAGAAAATCAGGTTGACATCGTCAAAGCCCCGGTACACGGAAAAGAACACAAGACTTGGGATTTGAATCAACACCACTTGCAAGGCGTAGGCACTACCGATTTCCATTGAAAGAGCAACGTTTCCGCCAACAGCAAATGAGATGGCATTGAGAAACTCGGTTGTATTGGGCACCAAGGCGAACACCGTGAGTCCAAGGAACTTTGAATCGATTGGAAAATTCACTAGCACAGCGTCCACGGTGTCGACCAAGATCTCCGCGATTATAGCGTAGAGCAAGGTAGCGCCCAACAAAATCACAACCGACTTGTTTCGAGACCAATTTGGAGCATCATGTCCACCACCTTCTTCCTCTTCAAGATCAACTTCTCTGGGATGACTGTGCCGTTTCCGGGGCACATCAACTTGCGGCGAGGGAAGTGGTGGCTTGCCCGGTTTCCGGACTGAAGGGCTCTGGACCGAAACTCCTTCCGGCAACTTTTGTTTCCCCTTGGGCTGGCTGTTGAGACTGATAACGCTGGGGCTTCTGAGAGAGTTTTCTTCTTTCTTGTTCATGGCTTGTTGTTCGTGGGAATTTGTGGCCCAGATGAGAGAGGCATGGGTCCTCAATGTGAAGAACAAACCGCAGACGTAGGCCAAGAATAGTGCAACTGCCACGGTGAGGGAGAAAGGTTCAATTATGGAATAGTAGAGCGAGTCGAGTGAGAACGAAGGCTGAATAAATCGACACTGGGTGCAATCGTCCTCAAACTTGGTGAGATCACAGCTTCTGCAACGAATCTCGTAGGCACCATATATCTGATAGAATAATGAAGGAGCAAACATTATGACCATCGCGTAAAGTAACATGGTAGAAGAGACGCCAGCCGAGCGAGGATTGTATCTCTGTGTCTTGCGTTTGAGTGCACCACCGCACATGGAAAGACCAGGAAGGAGTAAAACACCACCCAAAATGGACCCTATCATTGAACCTTCCACAAGCTTTCCTTTCTTTTGATTGAGCGCAACGCAGTATAAGAAAATCTCCACTACGGTGGAGAAAAAGGCATTGATAACCGCACCCACTCCCATGGAGGATTGCGCTGAAATCGACGCTACCGCTTGACCAATAAAGTACGCCAAGGGAATGATAGAAAGCAAACACATGAAAAAAATCACGGTAGAGTCTGTGATCCACGATTTCCAGCCAAACTGCTCCAAAAGAAGGAAATAGTCCACAATGACAAAGAGCACCAAAGCAAGAAGATTGATGAAAAAGATATTGGTGCCGTCAATGGTGAACTTGTAATAATGTAATCCGCAGCATCTATAGGTGCTGAGGATAATCAGCTGGCGGCCCTTCTTGGTGGTATCGGTATTGAATTTGCGGTAGTATTCCTTTTCGGACTCAAAGTGGAGTGCAAGAGGATGGCGCCTCAAATGGTCACACAAGATACCGGCAATGTTGAACATGGGAATAGTGAACACAAACAACCAGCAAACCGCACCAATCACCCAAATCGCAGGCTGCAAGATTCCATAGAAAAAAAGGTAGAATACAAACCGCCCGGACGACCAACTTCCACGGCCAAAGAAACGCACTTTAATATCGAGCTCGGCTCTTTCGTCGTCGCCGTCGTCGCCATTTGCAGTATCCACCGCCTCGTTGTTCTCCTGCTGGGATTGCGATGTTCCCTCCAACGACGAATAAGCGTCGCCGAGCGGTCTACCTTTATGGTCCTTCAACAATGGACGTCTCTCGTTGGTATTGGTCAACCGTCTTGGTGGGGCAAAGAAGAGACGGCCCTCTTCCTGCTCACGCCAGCGATGGAACTCCGAGATCGATCTTCCGTCCAATTCGTCCTCATCAATGTAGTTACTGTCTTTGTTGAGAAGCACGAATTTTCCAAACGGAGAAAACAAGTAGCGTCCCAAACTAAAGAGAAGCTTGACGTAGCCCCGCAGTTGTCTGTTGATGGCGAAGAACGAGAGAACAAATACAACGATCCCGCCGAGAACACAGACCAAGTATAAGAACAAGCCAAACGTAATGGACCATATAAAGTTGGTCAAGCGAACGCCCCAATTGACGATCGGTTTATGCGGTTGGTGGATATCTTCCTCGGCTCTGGTGGCCACCGAACGCTTCTTCTTGTACAACGACGGTTTCCAGATCTTGATACCGAACGGATGGGTGGAATTGATGGCATCTTGTCTCTTCTTGAGATCCAACGAACCCACCGTCGACGAGGATGCCCCGGACGAGTTGGACACCACGGACTCGCCATCGTCGTCGTCGTAGGTTATCCCGGTATCGTCGTTGATTTCGTCGTTGTCCCGGCCCACAGAATCGATCATAGCTAGCTCCTGTTCGGCCGACTTCAACTTGTTGAGAATCTCGGCCTGAGCGGCATCGGGCGATCTTACCTGGCGGCCCCTGGATTGCGCAGCAAACTCAGGCAGCGACACATTGCCAGGCTCATCGTCACCACGGCTCTCCGAAACCGGCGGAAAGTAGCTTGAATGCGGTGGTTGACCACCACGTTTCTTGATGTAAAACGACCTCAAGGCGTCACTGTACCCCTCCAAGTACTCACGGTCAGCCTTCGTGAGGGTGTCGGTGTCGTCCTCCACCGCATCGTTGATGGCGTCGTCAACGGAAAACACCAATTTTTTACTGGACTGGAGCGATTGACGCTTGCGAAGATGGGGTCTGGAGCGAAGTTTTTTCAACCTAGAGTTGGAACCCGAGCGCACTGAGGGCGATTGCGCCGTGCTGGCACTGCCCTGGCGCGACTCCCGCACGTCTTCCGGCGCAGGCTCGGCTTCGTCGGGCATGTCAATGGCAGGAATGATTACAATGAACTAATTATAACTACGGGATAGATGGCTGGGTACTATGCAGGACGTGAATTGAGCCGTTAGCCGTTGACGTTTCGCGGGTAAGATCCTCCGGAAGAACTGAAGTGAGTGTAGTTTCAATTTACTGCCCTCAATGGTTCAATCGCCCAACCGGTAGCCCTTGCCTCGGAACGCCGGGCCGTCCGAGGAAAACATGCCGCTACTTCTGGAGCCACTTCTGGAACCACTTCTGGAACCTGTGGTTGCGGAAATCGGTACGGACGCCGGGTTCTTGGGCCCGGTGAACGCCGTCCACGACTTGGTATTGTTGGAAGGGTATTTGAGTAGCTTGTAGAGCCAGAGGGGCGCCTTGAGGTAGCCCTTGTCGTACACCGAATCTTCTATGTAGTCTGACTGGTATCCACCGGTACTGTGGATGGTGGCCTGCTGGCTCATTCCTACTCTGTGGCCACCACGGTTCCCAGTGACGAATTTGGAATAGGCTCCGGGCAAGAGGTTGTATATGGGCAAAGTATCGGACTGGATGCACTGGTACAAGTAGCCTCCCAAAATGCCAATGATGGAGTTGACGACGGCTCCTCCACCTTCGAAAAGGAGCTTGAGAAACAAGTTGAAAAGCGGCAAAAAGTAGCCCTTGATGGGTACGAGGCCCATGAAGTTGATGGTGGCGTTCTTCAGGTAGCGTGACCACAAGTAGGTGACACAGGAAAGCATCATCAGATGGTGGAACAGGATGTGGGCCGGATAGAAGAGCTCGAATGTAAAGGTGGTGATGACGATCATGGTCCCCGTGATCAATGTGAACCACAAGCAGTCGGGGAAATTGCCCTTGAATTTGCCCAGAGACGATTCCAAGTCGCATGCAAATGTGTAGAACCCGTATATGTCCAAAAGAGCCAGGTACGGACTATTGGTGAACATTCCCGACGGAGTCAAAAAAGTGGTCAAAAACCGGTAACATTGGAAGATGGCCTGCACCACCGCCGCCACGATGTAGGTGAGTTTGTGGGAGTGGACGGCTAGGCGAATATTGGCCAAAACCGCAAAGATGATCGAGTTGTTCAAAACGAACACGCCACTGCCTCTTCCCAACGCGATGACAAAGCAGCAGAGAATCGAGCTTATGGTGAAGAAACGGGTCACAGGAGGTATGTTTCGAACATTGTCAGCAATTGAGTAGGCCATTGCGAGAAGAATTGAAGGATAGGGTGAGTGATTCGATGCGCACTACGTTAATTCGACTGAATTTTCATATCGCGAAGCCAAGAAAACCAGGAACACAAGCCACCAGGACGACCAATTTCCCCAGAAAACCAAGAACCAAGAGCACAAGCCACCACATCCACCAGATCCACCCCCCCAACACTATATATACTCTATCGACCATCATGAAGTTGGTACGTTTCTTGATGAACATGCCGTCGTCGACGGGCCAGCCCATCACCGTCGAGCTCAAAAACGGCACCAGTGTCAGCGGCACTCTCTTGTCTTGCACCCCGTCTATGAACCTTTCCTTGAAGAACATCAAGCTTGTCCAGCCACACCAGGATCCCCAGCTCCTACAATTCATGAATATCAGAGGAAACCAAATACGACAAATTATCTTGCCCGATGACTTGAATATAGAAAGTGTTTTGAGCAAGAGCCAGGTTAAAATCAAAGGTCTGGGTGCTGGACCGGGAAACAAAGATATAGAGGCCGAGCCCCGGCGGCCGTTCAAGCCGGCGACCAGGGGAAGGAGACGCAATTTGTAGAGAGAAAGAAGAGGAGAGGAGGAAGTGAGGAGGAATGAGAAGGAAGTGAAGAGAGAAGAAAGTGAAGAGAGAAATTAGAAGGTTGGAGATAGTAGGAAAAAGATGAAAGGAAGAGGAATAGGAAAAAGATGAAAGGAGAGGAATAGGAAAAGGATGAAAGGTAGAGGAGATAATAGGAGATGAAAGGTGGGAGATAATCGACTCCAGAGAATAGGCAGGAGGCCTGACAAATAAGTAACGAATACACTTTTACAGAACATCTGTATCTTGTAGCCTTAATTTTTTCCGGTGTATATTCTTCTATTTACATCACCACCAGGTTCTCTTCTTTTGTTCCCGCTTCTTCAACTGTTTCTTATACGTAGGTCTCGCCTCAACAATAATATCGTCCATTTTCTCAATGGCCTCAGCCCGCTGGCTAAGTTTTTCAGGCAACTGTCTTTCCCATTTATGCTTCTTCTGGAAGAGCACTCCTCTCATCCAGTTCTTGTTTTCGTATTTATCGGCATAGAATCGCTTGTGGGGAATAGGAGGAAGCAAGTCAGCAATTCCAAACTTGTATGCCATCTTGTACAAGTCTGCCGATCGCCTCAAAGAGTATTTAGGTCCGTGCCATCTTCCGGTTTGTGCATTCTTATTTGGTAAAAAAGGGTTCATTTCAGCATTATCCAACGTTGAGGGGCTGGAGGCATACTGCGCAAATGGCCGGGGCGGATACCGAACGAAAAAGTTGTGCAACTTCTGGGGAAGATGCTTGAAAGCGTCCTTCGACATGATGTTGGAGAGAACCAAAAATCGAGTTGAGATTTTTCAGCGGACCTACATGCAGGAACGAACTCGCAAGACTGATGGGTGCAAAAACATGTCATTATACTACCTACTCGGGACCGTCTATAATAACCTTCACTGCCACGTTTCCGTCACGAATATAGTCGTATGCCTTCTTTGCGTCCTCAAACTTGAAGCGGTGGGTGATCAATTTTTCAAAGTCTATGGCTGCGTTTTCACGGCCATTACGGTAGTTGTGTTCCAAGATGGCCACACTAGTCTTGTAGTCATTGTAGCCGTAACGGAACGAGCCGTACAACGTCAACTCACGCGACGAAAATGCAACGATTGGGAAGTTCACGGGACGAATGGAGTTGCCTACTTGAGAAAAACGACCGCCCATTTTCAAACTCTCGATTCCCAAGTTGATACACACCTCAGCACCGGTACACTCGACTACCACATCTGGGCGCTCACCAAGCGCCTTAATGAGTTCGTCAGCACCACCAAGCTTGGAATTGAACGTATGGGTGGCCACACCGACTTCCAAGGCCATTTTTAACTTGTCGTCGATGACATCGACCACCATGACTTTAGCAGCACCAAACTTGGTTGCAGCCGCCGCCGCCAAAAGACCAACTGGTCCTCCTCCAAAGACCACAACCACGTCGCCAAACGTGACTTTGGCTTGTTTACATCCGTGGACGCCCACACTAAGTGGTTCCACCATCGCACCCAACTCCAACGAAACGCAGTCAGGAAGTTTCACAAGAAAATCTTCTGGAGACTTGTAGTACTTACAGAGCGTACCAGGAGGACTAGGGGAGCCGTGTCCCGGGTCGGGGGTAGCGGCAAATACGATATGGGGACACAATTGGTAGCGTCCACTTTTGTATTCTTCGGAGAACCGCGAAGGGATTCCGGGCTCAATAGCAACCCTGTCGCCAACCTTCAACGACTTGACTGCGGAACCCACCGCTGTAACCACACCTGCGGACTCGTGTCCCAAGACCATTGGCTGGGTAAGAACAAAATCGCCGATTTTTCCATGGGTGTAGTAGTGGATATCACTGCCACAGATACCGGTTTTCTTCACTTCCACCATCACCTCATTGGGCTCCAGAAGCGTAGGGGCTTCGAGGGTCTCGAAAGTGATGTCATTGACCTTGTTGAGCACTAAGGAAGGGTTGGGAGTCATTTTGGTGAAAAAAATGGATGAAGAACCCCCACCTTATATACCGCGAATGCCCCACATTCGCAATGGAAAAATCCGGTTATTATTCCGAATCTGGAGATGGCGCCGGGCCCGATCAAGGTTCCGAGAGTGGGTGGAGGCGGAAGCGGTGGAGAGATGAGATGAGGGAAGGAAGAAGAGAAGAGAAGAGAGGAGGGAAGAGAGAACAGAAAAGAAAGTGGATATTAAAAGCGGAGGTATGAACCGAGTGAAAGGAAGAAATGAAAAAATTTGAAAAGTGAATTTCATCAACTACCTGATATCTTGAACAACTTTACATCTTGCAACTGCTGATTCTATATTCGCTCTAGTGCTGCTTAAGTCTTTTCCCGAGTCTCCCCTCTTCGTCCCCTCGTCTTCTTCTCTCCTACATCTTCCACTTATCTGTTCATTATGCTACTTTGCTACACCCTGCAATGCTTCCAACACTTCAAGCTCAATGTTGGCCTCGGCAACAACCACCTCGTCTGACGAGCCAGCTCTCTTCTGGGCGTCGGCAATCAACTGCTTGACAGCCAGGGCATCGAATTGGTCGGGCTTGAATGCCTCAATGGCACTGATGGTCAATTTGTTACCAGGTTGCACCGTGGCAATACCTCCACTAACAAAGTATTGTTCGGTCTCTCCTCCCTTGGAAATGATCTCCAACAATCCCGGTCTCAATTGCTCCACAATTGGAATATGGTTGGCCAAGATACCCAAGTCTCCATTGATGGATGGAAGGTTCACTTGTTGCACTTCAGATTCCGAGTACAAAGTTTGATGAGGCAAAGCCAAAGACAACTTCAAGGCGTCCGAGCCGGTGGAGGTCTCGGTGGCATAGCCTCTTCTGACAATGTTGGACGACTGTCTGGCCACTTGACGAATGGATTGTCTGAACATGGTGATGATTGTCGAAATGAAAATTCCGGCTTCCGTGTGCGCGCACCCTGTGATTGGATGGACTGTGTGCAGTACACACAACGTGATGGACGATGTAACGGGTTGGTATCACGAGAGGTGGAGACCACGTGGATGGGGAATGGTATGGAGAAGGAGTGGGAAGGAGTGTGGGTCTAGAGTGTGGAGCACGAATTTCGGGTGGCAGACTTGTGACCGCAGACAACAGCGGTGGTCACGTGAGAAATATGCATCTGGTGAAAGGCTGTGAGGACGTAGATTGTACTTGTGCTTTATGTCGTACTTGTACTTTGGATTGTACTTTGTAGTTTGGTAAGTCTGTAGTGTGCAGCGGAGTGCAATTTGCAGTAAATTTCATGATTCCGATAGCTGGGGATCGCAATGCTCTATTCGGCCATTCGGCCACCTGAGACACCTTCCATTATTCCTCTCCCCTCTTATCCCCCGCCGCCAAATTGGTTCAAGAAACTGTCGACGTCAAAGTCGTCGTCGTTAGCATCTTGCTGGGGCTGGTCAAGCCCGGGTCCCAACAAATCCATATTCAAGCCTCCAAGAAGCAGCTCGTCGTTACCCAATATATTATTCATATCGAGGTCCATATCGTCTTTCTTCTGCCCTTCGCCGTACTGTATGTTCTGGAGAATGTCTGCCGGGTCGGGAATGTCTTGCACTTTGCTCTCGTTATTTGGTTCTTCTGGAAGCTCATTAAAGTTGAAATCAAACACCGGTGAAACTCCCTGGCTTTCTGTGCCGCCGACATTGCGGCCTCCGATCCCGCTTCCGGAAGCTTCGCTCTGGCTCTCACGCAGTTTACGTTCATCTCCTTGGCGTTGTTGCTCTTGTTTCAACTTTTCTTCTTCTTGTTTCCGTTGGTCTTCCTTCCGTTTTTCGTCATCTAGTCGTTTCCGCTCCTCTTCTTCCCTCGCCTTCTGTTCCTTCTGCCGCTGCTTGTTCTCCACAATCTGCTCCACACACCATCGCGTGTCATTGAACTTGGAAATAGTTTCATCTAGAACCTCATCAAACTTGGCTAGACTGCGAGCAAGTGAGTTTGTCACAGCAGGAGTAATTAACAGGTTGTTTGTTCCAGTCAAGAGATTGCTCTGCTTCCTGTTGTTGCCGATGATCTCGAATATGTACCCAGAGGCACAGAGCACATCGTCGAGAGACTGGCGTAGCTTTTCCTCCAAGTTCATCAGAAAGAGTGGAGAAGCGGGTGCACTGATGTCGCGCTCCTGACAAGTAAGCCCCAGCGCCCGAGGCTGGGTGCAGGAAGCATCTATGTTTACGCGACGCGATTTGTACAACACGAAGTCTTAGAACCCAGTTAAAACTCCCAATTTTTTCCAAATTTCGCGTGGAAACTTAGACTACCTCAACCCCAGCGCACTCATGACTGACATTGTTTCGCGCCAGAGCCCATTGGCTCCCGTGTGGTTGGCAGCAAACTATGATAAAAAACTCACAAAACACCAACTTTTATCGGCAAATATTGTCCATTCTTCGTCATTAATAACACATCATGAGACTCCAGGCACCATCAACCTTCGTTTGTCGGGCCAGTTGTTGCTTGGGATTGTGCGCATCTACTCCAGAAAGACAAAATACTTGCTTGATGATGTCAATGACATCTTGTTCAAACTCAAAAATTCGTTCCGTTACGCCACCGGCGTGTCGTCCGACGCGATCCAGGTCACGGCAGCTCCACAAAACCAAGTTATCACCAACATCTCCTCCATAACGCTTCAAGACCAGGTCACGGACCTCAACTTGTTGTACCAAGAAGACTTACGACTCGATGACGAAGTGCCCACAACTCTTTTCCGCAACCTCAACCTGGCATTACCCGATGATACCATGGACACCTCCATCGAATATGGAAGAAATGCAGACATTCCCGATAATAATGATGTGGATTTGGAGTTGGATTTTGACTTGGACCAGTCGATCGAAATGGGAAGAAATGCACCTGGCAACAACGCGGCAGCAGATATGTCTCTCATGGACTTGCACGATGACCTCAACTTTGATATAGGTGAGCCTTTACAGACTTTGGACCCGGAATCGATGCATGACGAGGTACAGCCTCCAAAAACCCCAGCCCAACGTGCTCCAAGGAACCAAAGAAAGCTCAAGAGAAAACTAGTTATCGATTCTCCACAGGAATTGGAACGAGGAATCTCGATACATGAGTTAAAGCGGTTACTGCAGCTCCGATTACGTGACCTCACCGTCCACTCTTTCGACTTCCACTTATCGGAACAAGACAAGCTCAACTTGATTCAAGAGCTCTCTACTAACAAGCGCCGGCGTTTCGCTCTTGACTCTCAGTTGCAAGAGGTATGTGAGGAGCTTGCCATACAAGAGGAACAGCATAAAGCGGACCACGAAGAGGAGGAACCTAACTTTGAGTTTGGCAATTTGGACTTGGATATATCGCTTCCTGAGATAGGGTTCCCACAAGAGCCTATAGCGAACAATGCCCAATCGTCGGTGCAGATTGCAAATCTCTTGAGAGAAACGTTTGAAGAACTGGACACTGTAGATTTCTCCGATGTGGTTCAGCAGGATATGAAATCTCATACTCCACTTGGAATGAAGGAAGAAAATAAAATCAACAAGCGCCGAGAAGCCAGCAAGTGTTTCTTTGAGGTGTTGGTGCTTGCGACGAACAACTGCATTTCTGTCGACTCGGACTTGACAATCACCAAGAAGGAGAGCATATACACCAAGTTTTTGTAAATTAGACATTATATAAACGCCATAGACACAAGTTATCAGTGCCCACAACAATATCCTTTTCAGTCAAGAAGAGTACCTGCAATTCTGACGTTTGGAATGTGGGAAGCCTGGGCAAGTCTTCGTATTCGCCGACTAACATCTGGAGTATGGGTTTGGCCTCGTCGAGGTCCCATAGTTGAAGGAATATTTCTCCAGCAATTGATACTCCAATGGATATGAATTGGTGCTGGTACCCAGGTCGCTGGCTCATAGAGTAGATAAGAATATCTGAATTAACCACCTTGAAGATTTTCCCCAGGTCTAGATGCCATATATGGATGGTCCAATCGAGACCAGATGCGATAAATAAGTTATTGGAGATGAAAGCGTCAGTTACTCGACATGAGCCTGAATCCTGGAGCCTGGTATCGTTGACAAAAACGGATCCGTTTTCGTGCAAAATGACCCAGTCGTTGATGAGAGCATCTGACGATTTTAGGCCGTTTCGAGGAAACACTTGTTGGACAGAAAAATCTAGTTGAATTGAATCTCGGTGCGGAGCAGCCAATATATGGCTCGACCATGTATTGACCACCCCGTCGTGAGAAATCGAAGCAAATTCAGAGCCATGCCGGTGAACGAGTCCACATATGGCTGACTTGTGATGCAAAAAAGTATGCTTATGTTTGATGCTGGGAGCAATTGGAAACATGGGAGACCGTATAGACGGTAGGTATGACACCGTTTTGGAGAGTTGGTTCTCCAAGTCCCATACAACGACCGAACCGGACTTCAAACCACCTATTATTCGAGACGGCGTTTCAGAATCAAATAGTATAGCCGTTATTGGCGACGGACTTTCCAAATAGTACTCGGGGAACATTTGGGGTTCTGCGCTGTAAACCACTGCTTTGCGGGAGTAGGCCACGGCTAGAAGGCCATTTATGGCGGACTTGGCCATCGCAGTTGGGGTTCCGTGAAAAGTAGTTGATAATTTCTGGAGCTTATTTGTTGGTATTGACATCATTTTTGGAGTACTGGTGTAGTCTCGAGGAGGCTGAGGGATGGATAGCTTGCCTAGATCACGAATGGCGTCCCGTAGAGTGGCATTGATGACGGTCCAGTCGTGAAGATGGGGGGAGCTTTCTTCGAAATGGGAGTTTTTTTGGTCCTTAGAACTTTCTTGTAGTACCAATTCCTTATTCTGGTCGTCTTTTCCTTCTACTTTTTTAGTTTTTTCCGTGTTTTCATTTTCTGGTCCGATCTGAACAGCCTTATCGATGGTGATACGTTCGTTCAAAGTGACCACCGGGGGCACTTCCCAGTCCTTTTGGAGAGCAAAATCCTTCTTCGGAGGCTTGCGGTCATTTTCAGCCTTTTTCCGGCTCCGTAGCTCTTCAAGCCGCTGTCGTTTTTGTTCCAACAATTGGTGCCGGTCCATAGTGAAAAAGACAAGCGCGCGCGGTTCCTCATCTTCTTCACTATGGAAGTTGATGATATTCTTCGAGACTTTGAGGCCGATAGCGCCAAGCCCGTCAGGGCCAATATCAGTGCCCGTCTCACCCAGGCCATGCTCAATGAAAGAATGGCACCGGAAATCCTCCCTTATGAACACGAATTAATGCAAGAAACCTTGACTCAGATCGAGAACCAACAGCAGTATTTATTGGATTGCCACGAGTACGGCGACTCCAATGCCGACCTGGGGCTCGTAAGCGGCGACTTCAAGCTCCAACTAATGATAATCGAGACCGATATCGAAAGACTCAATTTTCTCGTCCGGGTGTATCTTCGAGCTCGCCTCGCCAAACTCGACGATTATAACTTATACTACATCAATTTGACTCTGGACGAAGACAACAAAATACTATCCCAGGCCGAGCTCGAGTACTTGCGGAGCCATTTCAAGATTTTGACGAAGCTTTACAACAACAGTTTTTTGAAGAAAATGCCGGAATTTCTCACCTTGTTGGACGATACCAGTGGAGGCCAGTCGATGATTACGGCCCCAGATACTAACGAGCTTGTGTTTGTACGTATAGGAGGGCGAGATCTAACGGTGTCCACGCGGGAGGAAGACTTTGAGTTGGTAGCACGGGGAATTTACGTTGTACGCTACAGCTTGATTGACCGGTACATCCAACTGGGAGATATTGATTTGATATAAAATTCCAAAACTACTCCAATTGCATGTCGCATCCACCGGGACACTCGCTATTACCCTCTTCCACGAACCACTGTTTCAAGCAGCCAAAGTGGCCCCGATGGCCGCACTTGAGACTTCGAACCACATTTAAGCCATGGCACGGCTCGTCACAGTACACACAATTTGGCTGTTGTCTCGAGCACAGGTCACAGTACCAGTAGCCAAAATCGTGTTTGTTCTTGTTTTCGTTGAGGATGACTTTGTCGCAGAAGCAGCAGAAAAATCGAAGGTCCACTTCCTTCAAAGCCCTGAGTTCGTCCAAGTCTCTCGGCACCAGATTGAGCACCGCCAGGGCCACAGAAAAGAGCCGCCATTGGTGGAGGACATCGACGTACACAGCAATGCGTTCTTTACACGCCCACGGTTCGAACCCTTTCAGGTATTTGTAGCGGTCGTAGAATAGGAGGGTCAATGCACACGCAAGCACGAGATCACCCTGGGATATTGAGTAGTCGAGGGCCGCGGTGACGAGCAGTTTCGACTGCCACGGCTCCAGGCGCTCTTGCAACGGATGGTCGGAGAGCACTTTGGAAAGCTGCGACTCTTCAACGGTGGAAAGTGGTCGCACCGACGACGCTCGGCGAAACGGTAAATTAGTATCTGGGTTATTTGCGATGAGCGGCATCGACGACTGCTTTCGGAGCGACGGGGGGTCGGTGGATTCGGACACCAAGCTTTCGGAGAGCGGGCGGATACTTTTGGAGAAACTTTCTCGTTTTGCCGGGCTTTCAGCGAGCGACACCGAGCTGTTTCGATGCTGTTTGATAAGGTCGATGAGGTTGCCCAGCGATGTGCTTTTCAGGATGCCAAGGTCGCTGCGGCTGCGGCCCAGCAGACCTCCGTAGTGGGTGGTCAGTGTCAGCGACGAGTTTCCAAAGTTCAACTCTGACTCGGAAGACTGCGATTCGTCTGCGACGGGGTCTGCCACCTCGGGCTCCACATACGAGGACACGATGCCAAACCCAGCGCCGATGATGCGCCAGGTGTGAGCGTCTCGAAGACGGCCGGCCTTCTGCGCAACGTTGGAATTGAACTCGCAAACCGTGGGGATGTCGAACCCGTCGGGAACGTTGTAGAGGTAATTTTCAGCCACAGCCAAGTGGTTGTCGTGGTTGGGGAGAGTGACAGGATGGACTGACGGCGATGAGTGCACGTCTGGAGCCTCGAAATCCAGCTTGGAATTGCATACAAACGAGAGGTCGTCGGCCGACCATGACACAGCCGTGGACGGCATTTGCTCAAGAGGCTTGGAAACGTTGGGCGAATCGTCGAGATCATGGGCCATGAACAAGTTGGATTTCGTTATGGTCCAAAGCTTGCGGCGTCCCTCGGGGTTCTGCGCCCACAAGAAGTTTTGGAATGGACGGTCGGAAGACGTAGAAACGATTTCCCTTGCAATGAATTTTCGCCGCAAATTGTACACGGCAATGGTGGGTACCTCGTTGAGGTAGGAGCATGCAAAATCGTACCGGTAGAGGTCCGGGGTGTTGAAATCGGCGTCCGACTCGTACGGGCTCCACCGCACCTTCATCACAGGCCCAAAAGTGTTCACGGTGACTTCTGGCATGGTGGAACTTTCGTTGTAGCTGCACACACAGATCTTGTGGTCTCGGCTTCCCGTGAGCACGTACTCGGCAGTTGGGTGGATGCTAAGCGAGAGTGCTGGGCCCGTGTGGAAGTTCCAGCGGCGGCACGGCTGGTTGGACATTCTAAGGTCATATTTGTGGAGAGTTCCTGAATCGTGTACCGAGAGAATCGTCAATTTGTTGCGAGCCGGAGCATGGGGTGAATGTTGGCAGGCACGCACGGGGTCGGCATGAGGGCCGGAAACTAAGGTCACCGATGCATGGCCAGCAGGCAGACGGAGATCCCAGAGCTTTATGGTGCCGTCTTGAGACCCGGAGATCAACAGGTTTGTGTCTGGAAAATCAAGGCTGTTGACACACCTTTTGTGGTCATTTAGTCGTTGTAAAGGATAGGTTTTGCCGTTGTTTCTGGTGCCGTAGAGCGCGATGGTGCCCGAGGTGAGGCCACACCCAATCTTGTTTTCGCTTGTTTTTATGGTATTGATGTTGTTGAGCTTGGACCGAGAGTCCAAGAGGTTGACGTCTCGTAGTATCTGGCGCTGGTCTTGAGACAACACAAGAAGCTTGAGGGTGTTCTTGCCGCCTAGCACAACGTGGTGGCTGCCCTTCTGGACCCCATAATTGAGCTGGGAAAGACACAGGGTTTCCCGCTCGCAGTGGTAGCGAAGCATAACCAAATTTCACAGTCAAATTTCGCGACAAGTTTCTTGATGAAACTTGTTGCGAGACTCTCCACCCTCTGCAAAACTATGGCCCAGGTGGGTTTGGCGGTGGGCGCGTTGGTGCTCTATGGTCTCTACACTTATCAGAGCTCGCTCATCTACCCGGCATCTCTCAATGATGGCCATGGCCATTGTGCCACTCCGGACGAATACGATATGGATTTTGAAACGGTTCATTTAAAAACGAAAGACGGTGAAACTCTCCACTGCTACCTGCTCAAACATGACCGCAACCACCGTGACTACTCCAACAAAACCGTGGTGATGCTCCTGCCCAATGCTGGAAATATTGGCCATGCGCTCCCACTCGTAGCCATGTTCTACAAGAATTTGAATTGCAATGTGTTCATATACTCTTACCGCGGCTACGGCAAGTCCACCGGCAAGCCGTCGGAGGTGGGTCTCAAGCTCGACGCTGATAGAGTGGTGGATTATTTGCGTAGCGACTCGCAGTACAGCTCGTCGCACATTGTTCTCTATGGGCGTTCGCTTGGTGGTGCTGTGGCCATCTATATTGCTTCCCGCTACGGCTACTATATCTCGGGGATGATCTTGGAAAACACGTTTTTGTCCATCCGAAAAACTGTGCCTCATATATTTCCGTTTCTCAAGGTCTTTGCCAGCTTTGTTCACCAGAAATGGGACCTGGAAAAACTAGTGCCCAAGATCCCGGCGTCGGTGCCGGCGCTCTTGCTTAGTGCCAAAAAGGACGAAATCGTGCCGCCCCCACATATGGACCGGATTTTCTCTTTGCTTAAGAGCGATAACAAACTGATGTACAAATTCGACTCGCAGCATAACGACACAGTGGTTCAGCCGGGATACTGGGACCACGTCGAGGAGTTCTTGGAGCGGATAGGCTGAGAAGACCAACAAGTAAATGAGGAAATTAACCAAGAGGGTTAACTAGAAAGAGATCTAGAAGGAAGGTTAACTAGATGGAAGGTTAGACTAAACGAAGTATGATGAATGGAACGACAGTGTTTAAGTTAAGAAAGCAATACAGCTGTAGTTATCACTGGAAAGTTGTAATAGCTGAAAAGGAGAAACTCGCCTGAAAGTTAATGTCGTGTGATCATAGCATTCCCGTCAGTTAGTAACATTTCAAACTCCAGCTCTCCTTCTTTCACACTTTCTTTCCACTTCCACCCTCATGCCACGTATCCTTTGAATCCTATGCTCTCTTCTCCTCTCGCCCCCATCTCTACACTGCGACGTCCTGCTCTTTATTGCATCTACAACACTAACTGAGGCTCGGCCCCCTTCTTTCCAGAATCGTCGTGCGACATGAAATCGATCTTCTGGTCGTCTGACAACTTCAAAACCTTCTTCAACCGCTCGCCAACCGTTCGTAACTTGGCATTGTCACAGTCTTTGGTCCACACTCCAATTCTGATCGCTTGTCTTCTTACGTTCAAAACAATTCCGTTCACTTCGTCTTCTTCATCTTCAATGGTCTCGCCAATCACAGACAACAACCCACGTAACCACAAGTCATTGATAGCAGGTCCAATTTTATTAGAAAACGAATATTGCCATTTTCCTCCTTTGGCGTTTTGCTCATCTTCCCATTCAGGCTTGATTCCCTCCTTAAACAAATGGTAGTCCGACTTCAAAGGGAGCTGGTTGGCGGGAGGAATCGAATTATAGATGCCCCAGAACTCCTCTACGGACGAAAATGTAATGACGGGTTTCAACAAATCGTGCCAGTTTTCACTTTTGTTAACCTGGGGCTTGGTGTACCATAAGGTCCACTTGTTGTTCAAGGGGTGTTTGGCGGTGAACTCCGACTTGTTAGTCAATACGGTTTCCTTGTCCAACGACAACGATTCTGTCTGTTTACTCAATTCTTCCGACATTGGTGACTACGACTTGGGCACAAATGAGAAAAAATTCGGTGCGGAGGGCTGGGTAAATCCAGGCACGCGTACCGCGCGGGCCCCGCGTATATTTCATACTCTACGTCCTATCCATAAGGTTTGATTTGATTAACCACTTCCTCCAAACCCGCTAGTCTCAGCCAGTAAGACTATACCACCGCAGCCACAAATGCCAACATTGCTCCTGCAAATCCCGAGTACAAATTGGGGGTTTTCTCATTACCGGCGTTGGAATTCAGAATGGTAGTGCGCTCATAGCTACGGACTTGTCCAACACTTCCGGACACGGAACCGAGTCCTACGGCTCCCGACTTGACATCGCTGCTTTCGGCTTCTGTATAAGTTGTTTTGAAAGATTGCTCGTAAACCAGCGGCAGGGTTGTGAGTTTTCCATTTGCGGTTTTGGTTACCCAAACCGTTGTCTTTGTGAGGGTCTTGCCCTGGTCGTTCTGGCCATTATTCTGGTCTGCGAGGGCGTATATGGTGGAAACGAGCGTCAAGATGGCTAGAAAGCGATGGAAATACATGATCGTGGGTTGAGAAACAGAAATGTTGACATCGCGCAACACAGCCATGGTGCATGGGTGGGTTGCGAACACCAGGAACAAAGCGCCAGGAGGACTTTAGGCTCCGTATTACTAGAGATTCTGTATACTAGAGCTTGTGGGCGATAGTTCTGAACAATAGTTAGGTGCCGGCAAGGTTTCGCTTGTTTCTATCTTGGTGCCGGCTGCAAATTTATATGCAGATCAGCTCTTAGTCACCCTGGAGTAACATACGACAACAAAACGTGCTCATTCTCTCCTCAATTCCATTTAAAGGATTAGCAACCTTCACCTCGAGGTCGCACCATGCTATTTTTACCATCTTTCTTTTCTCATTTTCGCATCTCTTCGCAACTCTCATGTCTTCGCATGTCTCATCTCTTCGCATCGCGAAAATTCACATCTCATCTCTGCCATGGCTAGGACATTAGGAGAGAAGTTAGGGGACATAGATGCTCCAGAGGACTTTGATATTGAGAACACCGAGTTCCACGAGTTTGGTTCTGACTCTGGCTCGGCCTCGGAGTCCGAAGATGACCAGGAGGCTCGTCAGCATTACGTGCCTACTGGCCGGTCTAAACTCAGAAATGCTGCTCCCATCAATGGAAAGTACAAGGGAAGCGTAGTGTCTCGGGAGCAGTTGAATGACAGCGAGGAGGGCAGTGAAGGGGAAAGTGAAGAAAGTGAAGAAGAAAGTGAAGAAAACGATGCGGATGAGTTGATCGAAAGTGAAAGCGGTAGTGAAATCGATGGGGAAACTGGTGAAATTGATAGCCAAAATGATAGTGACAACGGCGAGCTGAATGAAAGTGAAAGTGACGAAGATCTGGAAAATGAATCCGACACTAACCAGAACCCTGGCCGCGATTTCGCCAATATTGCTGCCCTTCTAGCCACCGAGCGCAAGCATGTCATCCAAAGATTGTCTCAATCGACCACTTCCGACGCCCTCAAAGGCTACTCGATCGACAAGCAGCAAAGGCTCTTTGATTCTATCATTGAGGCTCGCATGAAGATCCAGAAATCATTGATAAATGCAAATACTCTTCCCAGCAAAAACCTTCCTGAATTCAAGTTTTCGTCGTCCAAGTATAAGATGGCAGAAGATGCTTGTTACAGTCTCCTCGATAGCATTCTCAGTCTCCGGACCAAGCTTCTGAAGCACGACCAAATATCAACTGAGAAAGTGAAGAATCCCAAGAAACGCAAATTGGACGAGTACGTGAAGGCCTCTAGGAAGCAGGATGCCGTTCTCGCCAAATACAGAGAAGTGGTGTTGAACAAGTGGTCCAATAAGATCCAGAACTCGTCTGGGTCGCGGGCGTTGAATGACGGTAAGTTCAAGGCCATCAATCAGTCAGCGGAGCAGCAAGTTGCCAACCATTTATTGGACAAAGAACGGTTGATCAAGCGGACGAAAATCAACCGAAGTCAAATCACGCCTTTGGGCTATCAAGAGGATCCCGAGTCCGACACCAATGATGACGCAGAGATCCCCAAGCCGAAATCCCGTGGAGAGATGGAGCAGATTTTTGACGATGGTGATTTCTACAGAATTTTGTTGAACGATTTGGTGGATAAAAAAATACAGACTTCGAACCCAACGTCCGGGCTCAACGTGGCCCTTGCTCTGAGATCGGCCAAGCTCAAAAACAACGTCGACACTAGAGCTTCGAAGGGCCGTAAGCTTCGGTACCATGTACAGGACCCGATTGCAAATTTCGATGCGCCTCGAGGAGGTTGGGCGTGGAACGACGACCAGATTGACGAATTCTTTGCATCGCTTTTGGGCCAGAAGGTGAACATGAACGAGGAAGAGGACGAAGCGGAGCCTGAATATGTGCCGGAAGACTCAATTCTGATTTTCAGTTGAGCCAATTTATGGTTCGTTCCTGCACAATGCCTGTACCCCATAGTTGATCTTCACATGGTTCTTGCTACTTGTTCATGACTTATACCATTAAGCTCCGCCATGACGGGCGTGAATTTTCCGCCATCAGCTCCCACAAACACCAGCAAGTGTTCGCAAGACGCCTAAGTCGTCCGTGGCTGAAAGTGATCATTTTGCTTCACGGGTTCCCCGACAACAATACGTCTTATCTGGGGGTTTGGCCAATTCTTGCCGAGGAATTCCCTCTGGCGCTCTTGTTGGCACCAGCCTTGCGCGGGTACGAGCCTTCAAGTGTGGGAAAAGACACCGAATATCGAACCTCGGATCTTGCTAACGACGTCAAGGCGTGGCTCGAACAACTCGGAGACTTGCAAGGAGTGCCCGTACACCTTGTGGGCCACGACTGGGGTGCAATTGCCGCGTATAAGACCGCCATGTTGTTTCCGGAGCTCTTGACATCGATGGTGACTTTGGCCATTCCTATGATGTCCAACATCAAGCCGTGGGAACTCGCGGTGAAATGTCCCCAGCAGCTCTACTTGTCGAGCTACTTTTTCACGATGCAGTACCGGTTTCTTTACGGGCCCAAGTTCCACGGCGACTATCTCGACCAGCTCTGGCGGTACTGGTCGCCCACCTGGAAATTCACCGAGCAAGACATCGGTCCTGTGCGGGAAACGTTGGCTCAGCCGGGAGTGCTTGATGCCACTACGGCCTACTACAGGTGCTTGTTCCGCGTGCTTAACATTAAGGACCGGAAATGGTTTGTGGATTTCGAAAAAGTGCCGACTTTGATCCTCGGCGGTGAAGCCGACGGGTGCATGTCGAGCCGGTTACTAGATATCCAAAGAGACAAGTTGGCGGGAAACCCCAACGTCAAGGTGCAGACCATGGCGGGCTTGGGCCATTTCCTACACCGCGAGGATCCCAAGAAGGTGGGAGAGGCAATTGTGGAGTGGTTGAAAACCCACAGTTGAACGTACTCCACGTTCCGGCCTGCATGCACTGCCGGCCTTACATATGACAGCGCTCACAAAATAAATGTCCTGTACCGCAGAAATATGCTGTTAAGATTATAATTAATAAGCGGCCCACGGTATATATAGAGTTGCCCGTCGCCTTGCCACCGTAATGTCCACCGCTTTTGTCTCTGGAGCTACCGGGTTCATCGCCCAACACATTGTCAAGCAATTGCTTGCTGCAAATTTCAAGGTCGTGGGGACCGTTAGATCGCAGGAAAAGGCCGATAAGTTGCTGAAGCTTTTTAACAGTGACAAACTTCATCTTGAGATTGTTTCGGACTTGATTGCTCCAGGAGCGTTTGACGACGCCTTGGAAAAGCATCCAGATGTTTCGGTGTTTCTTCACACTGCCTCGCCGGTGCTGTTTGGAGGTAAAGACCCTGAGAAGGATTTCTTGCTTCCTGCCATTGAGGGCACCAAAAGTGCTTTGAAGGCGATCCAGAAACACGGCCACAACGTCAAGAGAGTTGTGCTCACGTCGTCCTATGCTGCTGTGGGAAACCCTTTGAAACAAGGACCAGCTGAGGTTTCTGAGGAAAGCTGGAACCCAATTACCTGGGAACAGGCACTCGCCAACGAGCTGCTTGCGTATTCTGGCTCGAAGACGTTTGCGGAGAAGGCGGCGTGGGAGTTTTTGGAGAAGGAGAAGCCTCAGTTTACTCTTTCGGTGGTCAATCCCGTGTTCGTTTTCGGACCCCAGGCTTATGATGAAACCGTCAAAGGTGACTTGGGGTTTTCTTCGGACTTGTTGAAATCTGTTCTTTCCATCAAGCCGGGAGATCCCGTCAGGGAGTTCAAAGGTGGCTTTATCGATGTGAGAGATGTAGCCAAGGCACACTTGCTTGCTGCCCAAAAGGAAGAAATCCAAGGCAACAGATTGCTTTTGACCGAGCGTCGGTTCACTTTCCAATTGCTTTTGAATATCGTTCGGGAAAAGTTCCCTGAGCTTCGTGACGGCCTCGCAGTGGGCGAGCCGGAGAAGGCTTATGATGGCCTCGGTGATCTTACTGTGGACAATTCGAAGACCAAGAAGCTTTTGGGATTCGAGTTCACACCCCTCGAGGACAGTGTCTACGACTCTATTCTGCAACTTTTGAAGTACAACGACTTGGAAGCCCTTAGGAAGTAGAGAGATAGAAGTGATAGATGCACAATAGAGAACCTAGTTATCCACAAGTACTCATAGAGGAGCCTAGCTTGTAATTCATAAGTACACTTGGAATAGTTTGTAATTCATCATACTCTTAGGGAAGCCTAGTTTGTAGTTCCATAAGTACTCTCCAGGCCCCCTATGTGGGCAAGCACTCTTTCTATTAGCGCCTTGTTCTGCTGCTGCTGTTCCACCAATTCTCTCATTGACAGCTCAATAGTCTTTGTGCATTCTTCCAATTTTTGTTCGACGAAAAGTCGAGTTTGTTTCATAATTCTTTCGTTCTCCTTTAAGCTCGATTGCTCGCATTCGCTGGTTAGTCGTTCTATTGACTTAAGTAGTGATTTTAGTGAGTGTGCGTCTTCAGCCTTGAGCGCAATTTCCACCTGATTTCGAGTGGTTTCGAGTAGTCGCTTACTTTCGTGGAATGTGGGCACAATCTCGTCTTGGGAGGTATTGGTGGTCAGGCTAGACATCAGTGATAATCTTGGAAGACTGAAAACCAGTTCTGAAACAATCTCGAATTCTTCACTGGAAACTAACGATTCCACCGGAACTTCTCGCCCTGCCTTGAGGTTCTCGCTGAACAAATTGAGCTGGAAAGTGGCATTTTCTAGCTCCTCGACGCTTGTTTCTCGGGTTATTCGACCGAGAAGTTGAGTTATATTGTCAATCGTATTTTCTTTGTTCACCATCCTCAGTGATGCTCTCTTTATAGCAGAAGACAATTGGCGCTGTAACGTCCGAACTGTAGGTGCTACCACCTTGGTTTGTCGCAGATACTCCTTGGTCTTGATTTCCACATACTTTCGTTGCACTAGTTCCCATTTATATGTCTGGCTCACCGAACGATCTCCCACATATTTGAACGGCTTGATTTGCACAATCAAGTAAAGTATCAATTGAATGTCGTTTCCGTTTAGTTTGGTCTTGCTGAGCGTTTTGTTGTAGGAATCGAGCTCCTCTATGACTTTTCGGGCGTTTAGGTTGGTTGCACTCATGTCAGAATTATCACCATTTGTTTCAGAATGTCCAGAATTAGCTCGTTGGTAGGTGACTTTGTCTTCGTGCTGTGGTGCCAATTTTCTCGGTTCTTTACTGACAGGAGGTTTTGAAACCCGGGAAACAGAGCCAGGGCCGGCGTGGGTACTATGAGCCAGTTTCATGAGTTGAACTGCTACAAAAGTATGGGGAAGTTGTCGCAATTTGTGTCGCGAAAATCCGACATGGTATATTACAGTGATGCTATGTAGTCTTTTTAGTCAAAGGAAAACCCAGAAACAAAAGCATTGGTCAAGCTCTTCAAGTCTTGCTCAAGTGTAGAGTTCCGCTCGTTGGCGTACACTGGCGATGAATCCTGTATTCTGGAATAGTGGTTGGAGGATAATGGATGCGAACCTGATCCATAAACGTTGTCATTGCCATTTTGTTCCTTGCTCAAACGAGGCCATTGAGCTTCCTCGCTGCTGTGGTCTTGTCGTGGTGCAGCAACATACGACATCACACTGGCGGTGTCGTCGTCCATGAAGTTTCGCGCTTGAAGTGGCATTATGCTGGCAGGAGTTTGTCTCAATTGCACCATTGAAAGTTGAAGATTATCCAACGGTCCTTCAACAAGACATCCTTTTTCCCTGAAATGGATGAGGAGGTGGTTCCAGAGCTTGTTTTTGGCCAAGCAGCGTGGGTTACCTACGATGACCAACCCGTACTTAGCACGAGTGAGTGCAACATTCAACCGTCGAGGATCGCTCAAGAACCCGATTCCATGGGTTTCATTGGCTCGAACACAACTCAAGATGATGTAGTCTTTCTCTCTTCCTTGAAATGCGTCGACACTGGCAACCTCGACTTCAGAATACTGCTCTCTTTTGTCCACCAAGGACCCGGTCAACAGCATGTGTTGAAGAATATATGCTCGCTGGCCCTCGTATGGTGTCACCACACCAATCTGTTCGGCGGTGACACCTTGCTTGAACAATCTTGTGATGATTTTTTCCACATTCATCGCCTCGACTCTATTAAGATACGAATATCCGCTCGCCGAGATTTCCTCTCGACCATAATTGGCCCAGAACATCATCGGGAAATCCAAAACCGGCCATGGGAAAGTTTCGTTTTTGAACGTTCTGCTTTCACTGGAAACTCCGTTTTGCAATGAGCCCTCGTAGAACATATTCGATGGAAATTCAGAAAGACATGGGTGCATTCTATATTGCACCTCAAGACGAATGGGAACATGCCCCAAAACCACAAGTCTTTCAAAAAGCGACTGCTTCAACCCAGCATCGCCCGCTTTCTTGTGAAGAATAACTGGACCCAATTGCTGATGATCTCCAACAAGTATAACCTGCTTCGCACCCTTCACTATCGGGATCATAATTTCCGGTTCTGAAGCCTGGGTACTTTCATCAATTAACACGGCTCGGAAAACCATCGAATCCAATCTATGATCGCCTGCTCCTACACAGGTAGAGCAGATAACCTCGCAATCTTCCATAACGGTTTTCTCAGCCTTTCGGGTCAATTTGTGAAATTCCACAGCTTCCTTCGCCAGCAATTCTCCCTCGGCGTTCTTCTTATCTTGGAGTTTCTGAAGACGCTTGTTGGTTTGGAGTATTAGGTTGTGCAACGATAAATGTGACACCAGACTTTCTGCATCTTCCCGAGATTTGGCAGTAAGTCTCATCACCTTCACACCGAGGTTTGCGATCTTTTCAGCGAGGTGGTCTACAGCCACATTTGAAGGTGCACAAACTAATATCTTCTCTGACGAATGCTTCTTTTTGCCCTTTGAGGGCTTCTTACCCGAAGGTTTTTTATTGATCATGTTGCGAAGATGGTAGATGATAGTTGCCGATGTGAACGTTTTTCCAGTTCCTGGGGGACCTTGAATCAACGAAAGTGGTCTTTGTAGCACGGTTCTAATGGCGTTTTCCTGCGATTCGTTCAATGCCGTCAAGTTTGGGATAGAGAGCTTTTCCGGTAAAGTAAAAGAAAATTCCACCGGCTCGACATTATGTCCCAAGATGCGATGGTAGATGTAGCCAGAAACCGACTTTTCGTCCACCGCAAACGACTTGAGAGCATGTTGCATCCTGTTGTAAGAGGTGCCTTTCCACACAAACTCGGCGGTGAAATTAGTAGTGAGATGAGTTGGAGGAGCATCTTTTTGCGGGTTGAGTTCGAGAGTAAATTCGTTGTGGTAGGCATTGGGCAACCTGACAATGAAGCCAGAGCCTTGCCAAGGCTCGCGGTCACCGCCGTTGTAATGGAGAACGATTTCATCGCCGACAGCCACTTTGAGAGATGACGTTTCGAATGTGGAAAGAATAAACGAGGCAAGATGTCTCTTGTTGAGTCCCATGGTCCAGCGAATGGTTATGTGTTCGAGAGCCTGGGACTCCTTCATGCTCTTATCAAACTCTGCTTCCAAGTGCAAAAGTGGTGCGAAAGCCCGCTGGTACTGGAAGGCGTCGTTGTAGCGCATCAAAATGGGAAGCACTTCTTCCTCTTCTTCGCCCTTCTGGTCGATGTCCTCGATCGTGGCGTCGCGGTTGAGTCTCCACTGGGCTTCAAGCTTGGTTATTTGAGCGTGGGTGATTGGAACAGCTTCGATTTGATCGTGTTCTTCAGGATTCCCAGCGATCCATGGTAAAAACTGTCTCTCTTCGATCAACGGCTGCCATTGATTGGTGTCCCAGTTGATATCCTTCTGCTGGGCACAAGGAAGACGACATAGTATTACCACAACCGACTCCTGTTTGGCGCTAACGTATCCCAAGATGAAGACGTTTCTGTTACCACAATTGTAACATTCGAGAACGGTGTCGCCGAGGTCCGATTCCTCGTGCAACGACACTATACGGTGGCGGGAGAGAATCAAGTGCGATACGATATGCGAGCCT
Source organism: Meyerozyma carpophila (assembly GCA_030573695.1). Taxonomy (NCBI): domain Eukaryota; kingdom Fungi; phylum Ascomycota; class Pichiomycetes; order Serinales; family Debaryomycetaceae; genus Meyerozyma; species Meyerozyma carpophila. The sequence goes on along the minus strand of JAJMDS010000003.1, from coordinate 60,931 downwards.
TTGTCTCCGGACTTGGAATTGCAAAACCACTTATTGCAAGTGTTACACTTGACCACACAGTTTGTGGCGTTGATTCCGCAGTAGGCACAAGCATGGGGAGAACGAGCAGCTAGCGTCTGCTCGTCACGCGACGGTTCTTGGAGCGAATTATGCTGTTCTGTGGACTCGCGGAGGAGCTTATCGTCGTCATCTTCAAAGTCCATGTCTGTTAAGCTGCGACTGAAAATTCAAATGAAGAGTCGCGGTCGTGCACACAACAGAGCACCGGCCGCGCGCAAATGAGCGGATGAGAGGCCGCACGAAACCGCTAATGTGGGCCGACTCTCGATAGCCGACACTCTCGAAGTTGGGCTTAAGCACCGTCGCCGAAAACACGAGGCAGCCACTCAATGCAAATCCACTGTTTTTGAAGCGGCCACTCGTCCTGTGGCTCTCATTTTCAGCGCTTCACCTCTCCGTTTTTTCATTCTCCACACCTCCATCTTTACAGCTCTACCCTCTCCAAACTCCACCCCAGAAACCAGTCCATTCTCGCCTCTGGACTCGAAGCCGCGCAGCCGCGTGCTCGGGGTTTCCTGTATGCGCTCGGCATCCTCTACTCGTCTCGCGCTTCCTGCACAGTACCTCCTCACCATTGTGAAACACGAACAAGATTAAACTCTAAAACTATAACCTGGTTCTCCCTCAAATATATTCCTGTCAGATTCCGCCTCCACATATCCAGTGCTATCTCTCTTTCAAGGCGTTCCATTTAATTCCCCAACTGTACTGAATACCATATCTCATCAGAATTGTGTAAACCATGAAAAGCACAGTGTTCCACAAAATAATAAAACGAGACAAGGGGATTTTCCACGGCCGAAATTTCTCCATATCCACAGACTCGGTGACCTGGATCCATGTGTACTCCCTTTTCATCACTCCCGAGGGCCAATTATTCTCGTCCGAGGAAAACGAAAACCACTACCTCCTTCTTCAATCTTTGCAATCGTGCCACGTCCAGGTGTTCCCCAACATGTCTTCGGCTTCTACAACGAGCCAGCTCCCCTCTCTCCACCGTCTCAAGAAGGGAACTGCTTCTCCAGCTAGTGCAACAAACGCCGATGAGCCACCGGTGGTTTTCATCAAAACTTATGACAACGAAAAACTCTATATCAAAATCACCTCCAAGACCTACTTCACCAACTTGATTGCCGCCTTGATGGTCTGGCAGTACATGAAACCCCAGGGTCTTGTCAAAAAGTGGTACTGGGAAAGTGGGTCTCAACAGGTGGTGGAAGAGAGTAGATCTCACCTGCAATCCATCTCGGTATTGGTGTGCCGTTGCAAAGTATACGGGCCCATTCCCTCGCGAAACAAGAACATCACCATTGTGTCTGGTCCGAAGGCTCCAACGTTTAATCCTAAGAGTCTGTTTGAACACCAGGACTCGCTGCTCGCTCAGCTGCAAAACCAACATGGAAGCCAGGGCATGGACAATGTCAGCGAGGGATGGTTTTACGCCATGGGTGTACTCAAATCAGACGGTATTCTCAACTTTATTACCGAGCTCGACGGAACCCTCCTCTACTCCGTGGACATGACCACCATTTTCTCGTCCGAAATCCGCCAAGTTCACCACTCAATCTTCGATAATTCCAATACTCTTTTTCTTGGCCAGCTCAGATTGCTTCGGTCAAATAACTCCATCAAAACCGTTTCTCCCTCCGACCAACTACTTCCTCCATTCCTCACCAAAGACGGCAAGCCTACTCCGAATAACGGCCGCTTGATGATCCAGTTCCCACTTCACATCGATCTAGAGGACTGGTTTGTTGGATTGAACTACTTTGCACGCCGTGAATATATCGGCTCGTTCAGCCCCAAAATTAAATCCAATCAAAAACCTACCTCGTCCGACAAACACAACGATGAAGATGTGAGCGGCATCCAGGATACCACCATCGACGAGTCTTTCACCAGTGCCACGCGCGGGAGCGAGACCTTAAAAACCAAAACCAGTCTCCTGGAGTACAAAAGAGAAAGCTTTCGAGTTACCAAAAAACTTAAAATCGACCTCATTGAAGCAAAGTTCGACAAGGATCTACCTGGTGAGGGAGGCATTTACGCAGAAGTATACATGTGGGGATACCCGTGGTCGAGAACAGCGCCAGTAAACCATGCTAATAATCCGTTCTGGAAGGAAGAATTCTCCACTGACTTGCCTATCCTGACTCAGATGGTACACATATTGATCAAGAGAAGTACCCTGGGCAGGAGGTATGGTCCCAATGATGAATTGGTGGGAACCGTCTTTTTAACGCCGGATATTCTAAACAAGCAGGGTCGGCCAAACTCGACATTAATTCAAGATGCTAATGGTACCAAGATCCGTGGCCATGATACCCCAGAGGCATCGCTCAGCAACATCACCAACGATATCGTTCGACTCTCTATTTACGATCTGTCCAACATTGTAATTGGCAAACTTGTCCTCACTGCCAATCTTAAAGAATTTCATATCTTGAGCCCAAGTCACTTCAAATCATTTGAGAATATGTTGGCCAATGCTCCCATGAAAGACCTCATCAAGTATTGCAACGATACCATACCAACCTCGGAGATAGAAAGCGTCAGTATGCTCCTCTTGGATGTGTTTCAAACCCTAGGCGTGGAAGACGACTGGTTCAAGGCGTTGATGGAAATGGAACTTGTCAATGTTGACATGGTGACTCGTAAGAATTACGCCAAGAAGTCTGGCTCAACAAGCTCGTCTAACAACGTATTCAATACGCTTTTCCGCGGCTCATCGATCTTTTCCAAATCGCTAGAAAACTACAATTTGAGAATAGGGCAAGAGTATTTGGAAAAAGTGTTTGGTGATTTTTTCTCCAAGATTTCCACAGACAAGAAAAACTGTGAAGTGGATCCCCGGTATGTCAGAGCTGCCATTGTCGCAGCGAAAAAGGGCGATGCTGATTCGGATTACGACGACTCTGATGATTACGATAGCGATGAAGAAAAGGAGATTGATGACGCGGTTCGGAAGCAGGTGGATTCCAACTTTAACAACTTACTTGGTTACTGCGAAGAGATATGGGACAAGATTTGCAAAACAAGCAAAGACTTACCAGAACAGATAAAGAAGCAACTCAAGAACTTTAGAACCAAGGTAGAGTTAGCGTGCGACCCTGAGGATAAAGTCACCGCCTTGAATTGTTTGAGTGCGTTCATCTTTTTGAGGTTCTTTTGTCCTGCAATTCTCAATCCAAAATTGTTCTATCTTACCAAGGATCACCAGACTGGAGACTCTCAAAGGACTCTCACTCTCCTTGCAAAGGTGCTATTAAACTTGGCAAATCGTCAAGAGTTCTCACCTCATAAGGAGCCACATTTGGTGCGTATGAACGATTTTTTGAAACGGCAAGAAGAGAACCTCTTTGACTACTACGACAAGATTACGGGCCGCAAAAATGACTTCAACGAGAAGATATTGGAACTCTCGCATGATATGAAGCGGTTCGACCTCGGTCTCTCGGATACCTCCACGTCGCTGGAGCTTCCAACGAACCCTTACTTGATCGATAAATATCATCGGTTAACCGAGTTGGTGCAGTTGCTCGACTTGGGAAAGTACACTGCTAACGGACATGATAGTATAGCGGGCTCAATTGCAACCTCGGGCACACCTTCTGTTTCACAACTGACTCGGGGACCCAGTCCGTACCGGCAAAGCAAAGACTCGTATGATCTCGGAGGTGGGACTGCCGAGATTCAATTGAATGATAAGCGTAACGTTTACCAAATTGGATCGTTGGAATTTGAAAAATCAGAGTTTCTTGATCTCGCTGGCGACGACGAAACCGAGGGCTTCATCAAATCGTTGTGCCGCAGCAACGAGGACATCTTCTCGTTCATTGCCAGCAACATCACCTTGAAGGATTTGCAGAAACGAAGCTACACCCTTTGCAATACCATCAACGACTTGGAACAATTTTTGGAAACCCAAGATGTACCGTCTAATTACCAAGGCGATAGCCAAATGTGGGACGCGCTTACCAACGAGATCATGGCGCACACCTACTTGGACATCCACCGCAACGCTATGGTCTTCATCCAAGGCGGAGTTCTCGTGCCGTCCAACTACAAGAGTTTCGCTCACAATGCGCTCAGTTTTCTCAAGTTGCGCTTTCCTGAAAACGACGTGAACATCGCGCCGTCGTCGAGCTCCACGTCTTTGTACAGTGCCTACAAGCCGGAGAAAAAGAGCATCTTTAAGCGGTTTATGAAGAAGACATAGTGAATATAGGTTTATAGTCCTGCACACGCGCGCTTGCGGTCGCCGGAGGTTACGCGGGGCCTGCATACACGTGGCGGGTGTTTCCATCGCAACAAATCGTTGCCGGAGCACTTGCAATGACAGACAAACCAACGGAAGAGGAAATTTTGGCCTCCTATCCTCAGATAAGTGCGCCCACTGAGCAGACCGGGTACACTTCGAATATCACCACTGAACAAGAGGAGATAAAGGATAAACTTAGAGATGAGTTGAAGGCACTCGGCTATACCAAGAGACTCGATAATGCCTCGTTGTTGCGTTTTTTGCGGGCCAGAAAGTTCGATCTTGCGAAGGCGAAGCAGATGTTTGTCGAGTGTGAAGAGTGGCGCAAGAAGTATGGCACCGACACCATCTTGGAGGATTTCCATTATAAGGAAAAACCATTGGTTGCCAGCATGTACCCGCAATATTATCACAAGACTGATAAGGAAGGACGCCCGGTTTACTTTGAGGAATTGGGCAGAGTGAACTTGACCGAGATGTTGAAAATCACCACTCAGGAAAGAATGTTGCGTAATTTGGTTTGGGAGTACGAATCGTTCGCCAACAAACGGTTGCCGGCTTGTTCGAGAAAGGCGGGGTACTTGGTGGAGACATCGTGCACCATCATGGACTTGAAGGGCATATCGGTGTCGACGGCGTCGCAAGTGTTGTCCTACGTTAGAGAAGCTTCTTACATTGGGCAAAACTACTACCCGGAGAGAATGGGTAAGTTTTACTTGATCAACGCTCCGTTTGGATTCGCCACTGCTTTCAAGCTTTTCAAGGCATTTTTAGATCCGGTGACTGTTTCCAAGATCTTCATATTGGGATCCAGTTACCAGAAGGAACTTTTGAAGCAGATTCCTGCCGAGAACTTGCCAATCAAATTTGGTGGTACGTGCCAGATTTCCGACCAGGATCTCTACTTGAATGACTACGGTCCCTGGAGAGACCCCCAGTACATTGGGCCTGAGGGCGAAGCTCCCAGAGCATTCAGTATGGATTAGATAGATACTATAAATTCAGATTCCAACCTGTATGCACCACCTAGATCGTCTTTCTCATATGTACAGTACCACACGTCTTATGATAGTATGGACTTTACCAGTTTAGACTTTGGCACATCGGCTATCCTAGGCGATGTTGCGTGCGAGAACAACGATGTGGTGGGCCCCGGGAGCAATAGCCTTGAGCTGGAGAGTTCCACGACAACTTTTGAGTTTCCTGGGAACGATTTCGGCTCCAAAGGCACCGCTCGCACGGCTAAGAACGGTGAAAAACAATTTGTTTCGGCCAGTGGGAAGGTCATAAACCTCCGAAAGCGAGACGTTCCTGCCATTGAGTCGACTGACAGCTTGGGCATCTCTGAAATGGAAAACTTCATCGATATGGATAAACTTTTCAATACGGTGGAGCTTCGAAAATCGCTAAAATCCTCCGTGAAGCCCACAACTCCACCTCCCCAAAACAAGAATGTTCCTCTCTTGACAGAGAAGTATAAACCTGCGTCTTTTGTGGAATTGTGCTCCTTGGGCAACGATAAGCAGTATCGTGTGGTTTTGCAATGGCTCAAGAAATGGTCTCCCATGGTTTTCGGAGAACCCATACCTACTTCAGAATCCAAAACAACGTTCAACAGGGATTTCGAAGATCCGTACGGAAGACCTCATAAGAAAATAATGTTGATACATGGACCGCCTGGTATTGGAAAGACGGCAGCGGCCCATGTCTTTGCTCGCCAGATGAAATACAACGTTCAGGAAATTAATGCTGCCAACAGTATGGATATAAACCAGCTGCTTGCTGACGACAAGAAAGGCTCCAAGGGTGCCTATGCTTCGCTTAAACTCAAAATAACAAATGCTCTCACCAGCAATTCCGTGCTAGGAAAGGGTAAGCCTACGTGCATCATTATTGACGAAATCGACACGAGTCCCAATTCAAACGAAATTATCAGGGTACTATCAGACATAGTGCGTCTGGATGGACGGTCCAACAAGTCATCTAAAAAGCCATTTTTGATGCAACGGCCCATCATTTGCATAGCTAACAGCAATTATCTGACCCGGCAGGGAAACAACATGGATGTTCTCCGGTCGATTTCAGAAATGGTGGCATTCAAAAAACCACATATCTCCACCGGATCGAAAAAAACCAGTGGGAATGCCGTCAAAAACTTCAAAGAGCATTTGATCCACATCGCCAAGAATGAACATCTTAATTTGGACTACAGGGCCATTGGAGAAATAGTGGAAATCTGTGAAGCTGATATGCGAGCATGCTTGAATTATATTCAGTTCAACTCTAAAAAGCTTAGCGTGCCAGTCATAGAAACAAAAGCCGGTGGTGGCCCCACTAAGGATTCAGACATATCGTGGTTTGCACTAGTCAACTTGCTCTTCAAGCGTAACTCCAAATACTCCAAGGAGGAAAATTTCCAACAGCTTTTCGACCTATTGTTCAATGGAGGAGGAGTGTCGGCTCTGAGCGCCAGCGGCACGTTCGACAAGGTGTTGACTGGATGCTTCAGCCGTTACTTGGATGTGATCCACTTTCAAAGTGATACCTTATTTGGGCCTGCTGAATTGAGCGACTGGGTGAGTCTTTATGATCGAAAAGGTTCGCTTCGACTCGAGGCAGATTATATGCCCTCACTTATCTGCTTGAAGATATGGTCTTTGTTCAGTTGTCCTGATCCCAATCTTAACCCTGTAAACGAGCTCATTCCCAATAGTCGTTCCATCGATTTTGAGTCTTACGAAGCACTTAAGGCCAATGAACAAATACTTGAGCAAATTGTTGGGAACCTCCCACCGTCCCTTGTTAATGTACTTGGGGTATCCAAGGGTGGAAAAGAAACGCTTGCGGGAACATTGCTTCCCTACTTGGACAAAATGGTAATGGCGGACCAAATATGCACTGGATCAAAATCAATGCTGACTCTTGCAGACCCCGAACGCAAATGTCTAGAAAAGGTGTCGGCCATAGTTAAAGATTTGGATCTTCGTCTTGAGTCGCATAAGGCCATGGACTCCAATCAGGTACTGCTCAAAATGAACCCAGATTGGGACTCAATTGTGCATTTTGAGAACCATAATCAAGGGAAATTTGCAGCCAAGCAAATTAGACGAAAAGTCCTGTTTCCGCTTATTGCGTTGCAGCTTGAGAAAGACAAGATTGTGAAGAACACAACAAAGAGACATCTAGTTGGTCAGAAAGAGTCGGAGAAAAAGAGATCGAGGCTGGAAAAAATTGACGAGTTCTTCCATTCGCTGAGACCCAGGGAAGCCGCGCCAACAAAATCAGCCACCCATGAGTTGACTCGAATCTGGGTCAAGTATAATGAGGGCTTTTCGAATGCGGTGCGCAAGAACATTGGCTGGGCCGACTTTTGGAGAGATGGCGCTTCATGAGGTTTCTGGGATTTAGTCATGCCTCAAGTACAACGAAGCTGTAATGTGCGCAGAGTGCGGCTGAAGGAGAGGTGAATGCTTGATAATGAGCTCAATTCAATACCATGATGGCAGGACGATGATTAATATACGATACACAAGAGTTTTCGATCCAGAAAGCTGTAGGCACTTTGAGAGCGAGTGAGAATCTGAAAAATAGTTGATCATGACGAAATTTCACATTTGCAGCTACATTTTCGTCAAATAAACATAATATTAAAGAAGACAGAAACAAAACCAACTCTAATATAGGTCCGTACCCCGTTTACTTGTTGTTGTCAAGATACTGCTTGACGGTGTCGTAAATGGTGGTTTCAAAGTCAATGACCTTGCTGCCGATGATCTTTTGACTCTCAGAGTTGTCAAGGAAGTTTGGCACCTTGGTGTTCTCTGGGTTGCCCTTCAACAAGTCCAATTGTGGGAACTTTTTGTTTATAACGTTGAGGATCTTTTGAGCGTTGAAGGTGTCAGCGGTAACCAACAATCTCTTGTTGGCGGCGTCCTTCTCGAAGGCATCGATGTGAGCTCTGGCCACATCACGGACATCGACGAAAGAGCCCGCAGTGTCTGGGACTTGGTCACCTTCCTTCAAGCGCAAGTTGGAAATAACAATCATATTGGTAACGTTCAAAGAACCCTTGGCGGACGAGTCGTAAGCCTGGGGACCAAACACGTACACTGGGTTGACCGTGGTCAAAGTGAAGGTTGGTTTGTTGAGTTCGACAAATTCCCACGCAGCCTTCTCGGCGTAGGTCTTGGAACCAGCATAGGCCGACAATCCATTGCTCAAAGCCTGTTCCCAGGTGATATCATTCCAGGACTGTTCATTGACCGTGCTTGTAATTGGCTTACGGAGGTTGACAAGAGCGGTGATAGAAGAGGTAACAATCACCTTCTTGATGTTTTTGCCGTGAGCGTGAATGGCACTCAACACATTCTTGGTACCGTCGATAGCAGGCTTCAACACATTTTTCTCCAAATCGTCACTTTCGAAGGTGGCAGGAGAAGCAGTGTGCAAGAACACATCCACCTCCGGGTGCTTCTCGAGAGCACTGTCAAAGGCGTGGGGGCTGTCAATGGCCTGGACGATTTCGTAGGAGAAGTTGGGGCTGTTGAAAAGTTTCCCAACCAGGTCTCCCTTCTCGGTAGATCTAACGGAACCAATCACATGGTATTTTTTTTCAAGCAATTGCTTGATGATATGTTGGGCAATGAAGCCAGTAGCACCAGAAACGAAAACAGTAGTAGTCATTGTAGAGTTTTCGCAACCTTCCAGGGTCTTATATAGCGCCGCAGTGAGGGAGGGTGCCTCGGCTGCGGCGCCTAAATAGGAAAGACCCTTATGCACCCTACGGGTCTTACAAATAGAAATTACTAATTGACAAGGTCGACCGTTATTCACTCGCATTGTGCCCGGCGGAGTCACATGCCCCGCCACCTATTTACCCATTGGTAATTGTGGATGCCGGCTGCAGCGGCCGGAAATATCGGTGTTCAGTACAATACGTGGCGCAATCGGGTGCCACCGATAGTTCTGCAGATGAGCAACCATGGTGGTCTTCTATTGTATTCCACTGTGAGGTTCATTACATATCGACTGAAACGTGCTTTCCCAACTTTCTCAAGATGCTCAGATTAGTGGAAACCAAAGGCTAACGGAAGGTACGGGAGGTTCACCAAAGGTCCTGTGATGGAATTGGCTCTTCTTCAAGCTGGTAGCAACCTCTAATCGCAATTAGCATTATAAGTGTAGCTTGAAGTTTTTGAGTCTCGGAGAGTTGCACCCATTGCAGATTTCAAATCATTTATCGTAGTTGAAAGCAAGTTTCAAAAGTAGTACCAAGCCATTAACGTCTGCTCCAAGATTTAATTGCAGCTTCTCACCTTTCGCCATCGCTACACTATGCTATCTATGCTATCTATGCTATCTATGCTACTCTATCTACTCTATCTATTCTACCCCATATTGTTTCTGTGCAGGCCGCGACATCTCAAGTTTTCGTATCTATAGAACGCCATGACTGAGTACTTCACCCAATTGCTTCCACTGCTGGACAGGGGTAATGCAGGAGGAGACGAGAGCCTGGTTTCGAAATTGGAGCCCCAAAACCCACGTATAGAGCTTTTCTTGGTTTACAATCCATCGCTTGTGAGCGCAAATTCCGAATCTTTTGAAGAACTATCAAAGCAAATTGTGTGTTGTATATGCCCCAATGGGTCCACCAAGTGGACGCTTGAAGCGCAGACGTCCATCGTGGGCCTAATCCAAGGAATTGAGTCCCTTGCCACGTCCATATCTGAAACGAGCCAGCGAAACTTGTGGTCGTTCAACTCGCACGATTCGAGAGTGATTGTTCAGAAGGTTGAACAGTACTATTTTGCTTGTTGTGTGGCCACAAAGCTGGAGGCGACACAGCTACGCATTTCCAGCAACATTACTCAGGCTTACGGCTATTTCACGCTACTCAATTCCACCATGTCCAACTTGGCAAAGGAGTATAACATCGAAGTTTTGGAACTGACGCTTCTAGAGTTTTGGTCCACCTATGTCAAGTCGTACAACGCAAACGGCTGTGAAGCGTTGAATTGCAAGGGTCTCCTCGGTCTACTACCTAGTACCAAGCCTGTTTTCAAGAGATCAACTGCTTCATTCGGACCAGCAGCACCGGAAATTGTAAGGCTTCTCGGTGAAAGCGTGTGCTTGAAACATGTCGAGCCGTCTGCTGTGCTTGTATCTTGCTTTGATCGCTCACTTCCCAAACGATACGGCTCATTATACATGGACACTATAAAGCCCGGCTCTGTTTCTCGAGAATCGTTGGTGCGCTTGTACAACTACCTTGAATATCTCGACTACTCCGAGCAAACGAGCCAAATATCAAAAATCACCAATAAAACCGTGTTTCCTACGGCTGAGATTGCAGATGAACAAGCGGACACCAATACTGAAGCAGCGGGACTCACCCTGGCAGCGCTAGATTTATTGAACCCTATTCATCTAGCCAATAATTTGGTGGTTCTGCCCGTCAATTACACGGTGAGTGGAGTGAAAAACACCTTCAGTCAGGACAGTTGGTTGCCTCGCTGGATGGGTGGAGCCCTGTCTCCAGCTGAGACCAGTCTAGGTGAAGAAAACGAAGAAGATGACGCTGATCTTGGCGTTTACTTGACGGGCCCCGATTCCAGTGTAATTCTTTTCTTGGAAACGCTGGATGGGTTTCAGCAATTTCGTTTGGTGACATATCAAAGCAGCAAAAGCGGTGTGAACATCACCTTGGTGTTTGATGCTACGTTTCCTGAGCTCGATAAACCCTCCTTCTACCAACAGTTGTCTTCGGAAGTTCTCGAGGTTGCCATGGAAGACATAGAGGGTCTTATTACCGGGACCAATGCCCTCGGGAACAGCCTCAGCTCGCTTCCGCAATCTCTTAATGGTATCAGTCCAGCTAGTCAAAAAGCTCAGTCGGTCGACGTTGACTCGAACTTTTTTTTCGTAACCTATGACATGGAAAATGGCTCTTTCAAGTCATCTTTACCGTACCTTCCAAGCATGTCGCCCAACTCTATTGGCACCAAGTTTAAGCTCGTGATGCATCGTTTACACAACCAGCTTATCGACATCTTGGTAGCGAAAAGAGACGGTGAATTTTTCACCCAAGCATCCACCGAGTACTTTCACAAGTTCAGTGCCAACAAACATAACGATTGGATGCTCTACTATTTGAAATACCAAGAGAAGTATATTATAATTATCAAGAACCACTCCAAATTGGCGAAAAAGAAAAAGCAGAACATACCCGATATTTCCCCATCGTTATTAGCACAGATCACCAACGGTGTATACGACTACGCACCTTTGGGATTTTTGGACAATCTCGGCGACGACATCAAGGTGTGGCTAGAGAAATTGACCACCTCAGACGTTGCCTGAAGCCACCCAGTTCAAGAAATGTGGCACATCTTTGGCTACTGCTGGGGGTAACCCCATCTTGGTTATCCAGTCTGGAACCAAGCCTCCAGGACTGGAGCAAGTTGCCATGGACCATACCAAGTCATTTTTGGATTCATCGTATGCTATCTTTTCGATAGAGGTGTAGCGAGCAGGAACAAACGAGGGTTCCTTGTTGGCAAAGAGACTAGGGTCCAACGCAAGGGTAATCACATATGCTTGTGATTCGTCTTTGGCTTTGACAATGTGGACAAGTTCGTGGAAGATACGCCGTTGCAATGGGAACTGGAACTTGTAGTACATCTGGCCTTTGTAGGTTATGGCATTTTCATCAGAATTTTTCAATGACACAGGCTCGAGTTTATAGTCGTAAATCTCATCGACATACTTGGTTTCGTACTCGGTGTGGGTCTTGTGCTGATCCACAGTCGACCCCACAATATACTTGAGCAAGTTCTGATACACCTGTTTCTTTTCTTGGCTCAATTCCTCCAACGACGAGTCCCTGGCACACCAATAGTCATTATTGATTGTGCTCGTATAGGTTTGAACCGCAACTTTTTTGCCTGAAACCAAGTCGTAATTGTATAGTTTGCTTTTCTTCCAAGTGGTTACCGAATCTATGATCTGCTTGCTTTCTTTGAGCAACTCCTGGGAGTCCAAATGGTCAATGGTCGTGAGCGGAGTGGAGTTCATGATAGGAAGACTGGGCACGATGCGATTGCGAAATTCAGAAATATAGCAAGAAATTGGAAATGTCAAATTTGGGGAAATGGAGATAGACTGTCAAAAGGAGAGACCAGAGAAGAAGGGTGGCTACTCTGGTTGCAGAACGTGTGTATACAATGGAAAGTTTTAGATTTCATTACACGAAAATGAAGTCTAGATTCCCCGTAGAGCGAATTAAGTAAACTTCTCTACAAAATGGTAAAGCATTCCCATACTTACAAGTGCCCAAGCAAAAATCTCACCTTCATAAGTGTGTTTCCTTATCTGACATTCCCTTGGCTTTACGCTTTGAAAGTTTCAGAAGATGAAAAGATAAACTGGAGCATTCCGCATTTTTCAGCTAACGCATAGTCACAAAAACTCATCGTTTATCGCTCTGAGCAATTGAGCTTATAAATCTGAATCAATTCCAGACATTCTCTTCTTTTCATTCAACACTTTCAACTACAATCCCAGCAGCGTAATCTAGCTTTCCTTATCTACAGTCCCCAGATCTTCTCCTGCACCCAACTTCTCGTCTACGACATTGTTGTCACAGGCAAGTCGCACTGTTTACCTTTTGTGAACAACTACACGCAAGCTATTTTCTAACCGTCTTTGTAGACTGGTGTGATCCCTTGAGTAGAGCACATTCCTGAAAGCCACAGAAGTCCATCCGAAAACCATGGAGGAGTCCCCGGTGAAAAATAAGCAAACTTCCAGAGTGATAGATTCACTCCACGGCGAAATTGACGACTTGAAAACGGAGCTAGAGAATGCCAAACAGACCTCCGAAGACTACAAGAAGAAATGTGCGATTTTGACCAAGAAAAATGACCTGTTTGTGGACCAGTTGGCCAATGCCAAGCACGAAAACGACATGATCAATGCACTCTTGAAGCGAAAAGAACGTAGAATCAATGATCTTGAAAACCAGTATAACGAGCTCAGCTCCAGCAATTCATCGCTTCAGTTGACCACGAAAAACTTGAAGATCCGATGCGAAAATCTCCAGGAATCTTCGGCCACTTCGACCGCCGAATACGAACGGTTGAAAATTGCATATGATGCCCTTATAGCGTCTCAAGTGGAGTATAAGAAGCATTACCAGCAGGAAATCACATCGCTCGTGTCTCAGTTCGAAGCCTACAAGGCCGATACCAAAGATCATTACAGCACGTTGTCGTCAACTCTAGAGAAGAACGACAGAGACATCGACGCCCTCCTCGACGGCCTTGCTAACAAGCGTAAGACTATGGATAACTTGTACGTATCCAAGAACAAAACCGTCATTGAGCATTTGCGTCGGTTGGCTGTGGTGGCCAAGGCACACGGTGAGGACTCGAAACAACTCCTCCTGGAAAATACTGATACCATCCAGAAGCTTATGGCCAAGTACCCTGATCTACAACTCAAGCTCAACGAACATGAAGACTGTCAAGTGAACCTTGACGAGTTGTTGGGAGAAACCTCCGAGACAGCTGCTAACATTTCATTTGAAGACGAGTCTGCCGAACCTTCAAAACCTTCGGTAACTCGAACCAACACTATGACGAAGAGAAAGAGGAATAATCGAAATTCAATCAGATTTGAACCGAGAAATACCAGCTCAGACTTTGAAAGTCTAGACGTACAGCTTCAAGCGCAAAAGCTGACCCAGAAACCAACACCGCTTCAACAATCAAGCCGTATAAATTCGAATGCCCCGCGCTCGAGAAACTCAACTCCTCCGTATGGAGGCACGCTGGACACCGAGAACAAGGTGTCCCGCCAAAACTCAACCAAGGCCTCCGGCAAAAATAACAGGGGAAAGAGAAGATCCATGTATGGGGCACCTAAAAAGAATGGTAATCGACAGGCGTCTGATAATCTAAGCGAGCACTCGTTTAATGCTTAATCAAATAGACGATGGATAGAATGTATTTAGATACTCAAATCTCATACATGATAGTTACTCCGTCGGCATAACCAATCGCAAGTAATCGGGGACTCGCTTGACGAGCTCGTACGAGATCTCTGTAGTTCGAGCGACTAACAGTAAAATTTTCCACGATGCACAAAGTGTTTGCCTTGACTTTACTAGGAAGCTCTTGGGATTCTTTTTGTCCGTTGTTGGACTCTAGAGTGCTGATGCGAGGCACGTCGCGGGACATCTTCCAAGCAGGTTTCAATTCGTACTGTTCACTTTTACTTTCCACGCCTTGTATTTCGTAGCCTTTGACCACTCCATTCCAAAACGCAACTACAGCTAGTTCCCGTAAAAGTGCGATATCTTGCACTCCAGCAGTCTTCAAGTTGTGGCTCTCTATCACTGGTTCTTCAGCAATTGAAGATTGTTGCGTGTGAACCGATAGCCTCTTACCAGCGGAGCCCGCATACAACCTGTCCTGGTAAAAAAGTGCAGTTATGGGGTGGGGACAATGAAAAGCCGAGAAATAGATCACATCCACTGAAGGCTCTTTATTAATGAGAGAGGCTTCAAAAGACTTTGATGTTCCTTCTTTGCTCTTTACAGACACATTCGGCTTGTGTTCTGTGAGCCTGAACCCTAAAATGTGTCCCGACTCGTAGCCAATGTAGAACAAGGTAGGTGAGACAAGCACCACTTTCATCATGATTCCAAAACCATCTCGTTTCGTGTTTTCGTCGCTGATCTCAAACTCAATGCCATTTGATGCGTTTTCTCTGGTTACTGCTTTCTTATGGAGGGCCAATGGGTCTGCATTTGCAACTATTCGCCTGAGCGACAACCGCAGGTCTATGTCTGGAAGATGGGCGGCACTCTCGGGGAAGATTGAGTATATGTCGAAATTGTTACTGTCCTGGGTAGCGGGGGTTATCAACTTCCCATAGAGATAGCAGACATTGCAAAAGTTTAGGGTGTTGACAGGTATTTCAACGTATTCTGGCCATCGATGAGATTGTGGATCTGTATGGTTTTCGGCTGGAAAAGTCTTGGAAAAGCCCTGGAACTGGTCTAGTACCCATATTCGTGCGCAAGAGTCTTTGCCGTGAGTTAAAAGTAGACTATGGTCGATTTGAACCACCGAAAGAATAGAGTTGGAGTGCGCTCTCCAAACACCTAGAGGTCTTTTTGTGCTGATATCCCACCACGCAACCCATCCCTCGTTGTCCGAGGTCACTAGTGTGTTGCAATTGCGCTTGTGGTCCTTAAATACTGCAGTGCATGTTATGGGATTTTTGTGGCCTCGAAGAGCACCTTTCTGCAATGGTTCCATAAATCACATTTGTCTTGGCGCGCATAAATGAAAAAACGAGGAATGAGAGAAGTAGGTAGAAGAACAAGTAATGAGTTTGATGTGTAAACTGGCTAAGCCGTTATAGTGCGTGATTTCCAATATTCCTATTGGAATTGCAACGTTCTGTACCTCTAGCCGTACCAACTAGAAACCTGGATTTGCAATCGTTTCTAATACTGCATAAGAAGTGCTGCTTCAGCAACCGTAGCACTCGTCTTCTCAATTGTCATGTCGAAAATCAACTACATAAAAGGAGACCTTTTCTCCCACAAATCACTGGCCTCGGCTATCCTAGCACACGCTTGTAACTGCCGCGGCTCATGGGGAGCTGGAGTGGCCGCAATATTCAAGAAGCAATTTCCATCCACTTATAAATTGTATGTGGAGCATTGCAAGAAACATGCTAGTAATCCAAGTGGGCTCTTGGGTTCCACCTATCTTATAAAATCAGAGTCCAGTGACCCTGGGAATTCAGGAAGAGACAATGTGGCATATGTTGCATGCATGTTCACCAGCGATGCATTTGGCAGAAGGAAGAATGGCCCTGACGATATAGTGGAGAACACCGACAAACTGATGAGCCATCTCGAGTCCCAGTTGGCCGAATTGGCCAGAACTGAGCCAATTGAGCAGCAGGAAGGTGCCAATGTGGTCAATATGCCGAAAATCAATGCGGGTCTTTTCAATGTTCCGTGGGAAGAGACGGAAGCGGTGTTGAAGAAGCACCAGGTTCTGATCAATGTTTATGTCATTTAATGAGTAACGATTGCAGTCTCAAGTCTTTCCCATTTTCTTTCTTTCTTTCCTTACATTCTTTGTACTCCTTGTAGTTTCCTCTTTCCTGGTTGGTCCTCTCCACGTTTTGCTCATCGCGCTGAAAAATCTCATCGAAATCCGGGGTAACCACACATGACGAATCTCTTCTCTTTCGACGAAGAGGCACTCTCGGCGGATTTCCGCTCGGGTTCGGCCATCGCCGATGACAACGATGAATTGAATCCCAGAGAACTCACAGAATCCATGCTTGGTCGTAGTCCACAGAGGCGCCGACAAAGTAACCTTCATCCTCTGGGAGCGCATTCTTTCCGCCGGCGGAGCAGTATTTACGGGCGGATGTCCATATCTTCGTCTGTGAAGAGTTCAGAAATCAAAATCCCGGCCGACTACAAAAACGAGGAAGAAGGGAATGCAAGCGTACGACTTGAGGACTTCGAGCCATTGACGGTCCTTGGCCAGGGAGCTTACGGGAAAGTTTATTTGGTGAAACACAAGGGGACCAACAAGCTCTTTGCCCAGAAGCAGGTCCGGAAACCTGCCATTAACATGAGTGAGGAAACTGAAATTAAAAAGCATATCGACAGAACCCTTTCCGAGCGGCAAATATTGACCAATATCACCCATCATCCCAACATTGTCAAATTGTTCTATGCCCTACATGACCAGGAAAAGTTCTACTTGATCTTGGAATACATCCCTGGAGGAGAATTGTTCCATCATTTGAGCTCGAACGGAAAGAACGTTTTCAAGGAAGACGACGTAGCGTTCTACGCTGCGCAGATGGCTCTTGGTATGCGGCACTTGCACCAGCTTGGCATCGTGTATCGAGACCTAAAGCCGGAAAACTGTCTTCTTAACACCAGTGGACACTTGGTGCTTACTGATTTTGGACTTTCCAAAGACATCGACCCCAACGACAAATGTACCTCTATCATTGGCACCCCGGAATATATGGCACCAGAAGTGCTCAAGGGCGAAAGCTACGACTATGCCGTAGACTGGTGGTCACTTGGATGTGTGATATATGATATGATGTCAGGAAAACCACCGTTCACCGGCAACTCCCACAAGAACATACAGGACAAAATCGTCAAGAACAAACTCAATATTCCGTTCTACTTCTCAATGGACGCCAAGGATCTAGTCAACAAGCTCTTGAACAAGAATCCCAGTAAGCGGTTTGCCGTGGATGAAAAATGGGCCCAGTTTCAGCAGCATCGGTTTTTCAGAAAGATCGACTGGAGAGCACTCGAACTGCAGACTGCAACTCCTCCTATCCAGCCGGTGATCACAGATCCGATACTAGCGGAGAACTTTCTGTCCGAATTCACATCCATGAAGATTAGCGGAATGGGAACCTCTTCTTTAGCTGCATCCACCAGTATAGATATAGCCGCACCGGACCCTGTGGATTCCGCCGCTACGTTTGCCGGTTTCAGCTATGCCGCCAGCACCAGCTTCGTGGAGCGCTGGGGAATGACTCTGCCCGATATCGAGCCGTAGAAACCACAGGCAACCCCGGAAACTCGACCACATACCGGTGCCGGTCGGTATAGTTGGTGTGTGGATGTGTCTCGCTCGACCTCCAGCCACCAGCTCGTCACTGGTATTATCGCAACGCCAACTCACACACTCATATAGTACGCCACCATGGATGAGACACTTATTGCAACCATCAACAAGCTCCAGGATGCGTTGGCGCCTCTTGGAGGCGGGTCGCTGTCGCCTGTAGATTTGCCCCAGATTACCGTAGTGGGAAGTCAGTCTAGTGGAAAATCGTCGGTTTTGGAGAATATTGTGGGTCGGGATTTTTTGCCTCGTGGTACTGGAATTGTCACCAGAAGACCATTGGTATTACAATTGATCAACAGAAGAAGCAACGCGTCCAAAAGTGGCACTCCAGCAGCAGAATCGCAAGACTTGTTGGACATTAACACCAAGAATGATAAGGGAGAACAATCGGAAAACAACGCCGAAGAATGGGGAGAGTTTTTGCATTTGCCCAACAAGCGGTTCTACAACTTTGAGGAGATCAGAAACGAAATTGTCCGGGAAACCGATGCGAAAACCGGAAAGAATTTGGGAATTTCCCCCATGCCCATCAACTTGAGAATCTACTCGCCTCACGTTTTGACGTTGACATTGGTGGATTTGCCCGGTCTCACCAAGGTGCCAGTGGGAGACCAGCCCAAGGATATCGAGAAGCAGATCCGGGAAATGATCATGAAGTTCATTTCCAAGCCCAATGCCATCATTTTGTCGGTGAATGCTGCCAACACCGATTTGGCCAATTCCGACGGTTTGAAGCTCGCCCGTGAGGTGGACCCCGAGGGCTCGAGAACCATCGGTGTGTTGACCAAGGTGGACTTGATGGACGAAGGCACCGATGTCATTGACATCTTGCTCGGCAGAGTGATCCCCTTGAAGTTTGGCTACGTGCCGGTGATAAATAGGGGTCAGAAGGATATCGAGCAAAAGAAGACCATTCGCCAGGCGTTGGACGATGAAAGAAGATTCTTTGAGAACCACCCATCGTACAAAATCAAGGCCCACTATTGCGGTACCCCCTACTTGGCCAAGCGCTTGAACGGTATTTTGTTGCACCACATCAGAAGTACGTTGCCAGACATCAAGATGAGAATAGAACACTCGTTGAAGAAGTACCAGAGCGAATTGGCGTTGTTGGGCCCGCAATTGGATGAGAGTCCTACCTCCATTGCCCTTAATGTCATCACCAACTTTACCAAGGATTACAATGGAATTCTTAGTGGTGAGGCCAAGGAACTCACCTCTCAAGAGTTGACTGGTGGTGCCCGTATCTCGTTTGTTTTCCATGAGATTTTCAAGAATGGTATTAGTGCGTTGGATCCGTTTGATCAAATTAAGGATGCAGACATCAGAACCATTATGCACAACACTTCTGGATCCGCGCCTTCTCTTTTCGTGGGAACTCAGGCATTTGAGGTGTTGGTCAAGCAACAAATCCACCGTATGGAGGATCCATCGGTTCGTTGTATCAACTTGATCTTTGACGAATTGGTGCGCATTTTGTCTCAAATTATCTCGCTGCCTCAATACTCTCGCTATCCTCAGTTGAAGGAAAGATTGTCGCAGTGTTTCATCCAATACTTGCGCGACAAATTGACTCCTACAATCGAATTCGTTACTGATATCATCAAGTCTGAAGAAACTTATGTGAACACAGCACATCCTGATCTCTTGAAAGGTTCCCAGGCCATGGCTATAGTCGAAGAAAAGTTCCACCCCAAGCCTCAGGTTGCTGTGGACCCCAAGTCCGGCAAGCCATTGCCTCCTAGCCAGCAACCACCAGCACAACAACAGCAGAAGGGAGATGATGCAAATGGATTCTTCGGTGGATTCTTCTCGTCGAAGAACAAGAAGAGACTTCAGGCCATGGAAGCCCCTCCTCCTATCTTGAGAGCTACCGGAACTATGACTGAACGTGAAACGATGGAAACCGAGGTGATTAAGTTGCTCATTCTGTCGTACTACAATATTGTGCAAAGAACCGTGGCAGACATAGTGCCCAAGGCCATCATGTTAAAGTTGATCATAAAATCCAAGGAAGAAATCCAGAAGGAGTTGTTGGAGAGATTATACAATGCTCCTGATTTGGACAAGCTTGTGCTTGAAAACGAATTGACGGTGCAAAGGAGAAAGGAGTGCTTGAATATGGTGGAAGTTTTGCGCAGTGCGAGTGAGATTGTGTCGAGTGTTTAAGGTCAGAAGACTAACTTGGGTTGAGATTGCTACACATTGACGCCGCCTACGTATTAGAGAGCTAATGTTTATCAGTTAGAGCAGCTTACTATAGGAATAAGATGCATTGTTCGAAGAATTGTCGCTACAGCCAGCGCCAAGTCGCGCACGTGACCACACCGGGAAAATTTTCACATAAGATATGAGAAATAATTGCAGTGACCAACTAGTTGCTTCAATTTTCCACCACCACTTTGACTATTTTTGCGGTTTTCAAATTTTCCAATCGAGTAAACCCAAGCGAGACATTGTCCTAGAGTCCTCACAAAGCTCATAAATTTAAAGTTTGAGGACCAATTCTAAGAGATAGTGTTGTCTTTCTGATTGTTTAAGCACCAATCAGAGTTATATTCCAGCTTATAAAGACGTTGGTAACTTCTATCAAGGTGGTTTATGCCTAAGAAGCAAGCACGACATCGAGAGCTTTTAAATCAACCTATTGAACCCGGATAACATTGGAAATCAGTGTACAATCAAGAAGTATAAACTTCTGAAAACCGACTAAAATCACAAAAAGCATATAAAAATCAATTCACTTGGTTGTTGACACCCCCATCGACCGGTGAATTTCGAATTATTTGATATTGAAACGTTTCTTGCTACTTCTCTCTTCGTTTCATTACAGGTAATTCGTCCTTTTTGTTCCCACAAAAGAGTAAGTTTCAATCCACCAAAAAGAACTTATAAGTTATGGTTGCTCCTGCTTACGCGGAACCCACTTACGTTGATCATGAATTATCTGCCAATTTAGACTCGACTTTTGCCTTTGAAGGTCCAGAAAAGTTGTTAGAGATTTGGTTCTTCCAGTCTGAAAATGACATTCCTCGCCATTGCAACAACGAGGGCTTGCGGGCCATTCCTCTTGAGAAATGGCTGGAAATTTTGGATTTGGTTAGCTGCAAGATCTTGTCTATGAAGTCGTCAGATTACATGGATGCCTACCTATTGTCTGAATCGTCTCTCTTTGTCTTTCCCCATAAGATGATCTTGAAGACCTGTGGTACTACAACCACCCTTGCCTGTCTTGATGCTTTGTTTGCGACGGTTGAAAAATTTGTAGCAAAAGGCAGATCATTGACGTCGAAAGATGTGGAGAAGATTTTCTACTCTCGTCGGAGTTTCATGTTTCCTGAAAAGCAGAAACATGTCCACCGAGACTGGAAGTCCGAGGTGAGTCTCTTGAACAAGTACTTTGACCATGGAAAGAGCTATGTAGTTGGAGACTTCACCAGCGACGACCACTGGTACTTGTATCTGGGAGGAACTAATTGTGAGTTTGACGAAGCCAGTGATTCCAAGGACATCACTTTTGAAGTTCTTATGACCAAATTGGACCCATTGAAGGCCAACGAGTTCGTTACTTCGAGGAAACCAGGATCAGAATCCTTGGTTGAAGAAAGCGACGAGTACCATGATTTGGGCCATGATTTTGGCATGGAAACCATGAGAGATACTGCACTTGATTCCATTTTTGAATCGAGACGGAGATTGTTATCGGAGTCGCATCTTCCTTCTCCTTCGTTATCGGATAGCATGGAGTTGGAGAGTGTCGACGACAGTCCATTTGAGGAGGGTGATAAGGAAAGTTTCAATCGACTCGAATTTATCCACGATGCGTTTTCGTTTAGCCCTTGTGGATTTTCATCTAACTCGGTCTCGTCTCAATTGGGAGGTTACTACTACACGCTTCATATTACGCCAGAAAGTGGATGGTCATATGCGTCGTTTGAAACAAATTATCCATTCAATGATGCTAGTGCTAATACCACTGTGGTTGAAGTTTTGATCAAGGTTCTTTCTGTTTTCCTGCCAGGTCGTTTCTCTGCAACTTTGATTGCTGATCAGACAGGCGAGGCATCCAAGCCATTTGAGGCGTTGTCGTCGTGTTGTGCTGAACTAATGAAGTTTGGTTACAAGAAACAAGACAAGATCTTTTATGACATGAGAGGTGGGTATAAGCTTCTCTACTTGAACTACCAGAAATGTTAGGACAAGATTATCGATGTTTTTATGGATATGTGTTATTGGAGCTTTGGGGTATATTTGTGGTCTTAATCCCAGCCAGAGGTATGTGTCGGGTGGTCAATATCTCGGGAAGCGGATGCAAATACATAGTTCAGTAATACATATAACTGAAAAGTACACTTGAAGTAAACTTAAAAGTAAGGTTATGGGTACAGAAGGATACTAGTTAGCAAAACATATATACAGCTAGAGCCTCTATATCACTTAGAACTTCTTACCGAACAAGATGACTTGCAACTGGTCGTACATGGAGATGACACCGGCACCAGCGACACCTCTCAAGATGTTAGCACCGCAACCCTTGAACAAGGACTTGACACCTTCAGCAGCAACAACCTTGGTGAAACAGTCGAAAGCACCCTTGTACTTGACGGCTTGACCAGAGGTCATCATCATTCTTCTTCTAACAGTGTCCAATGGGTAAGAAGCAGTGGAAGCACCGGTGGTAACAGTCCAACCCAACAAGAAGGAAGCCAAGAAAGAACCTTCCAATGGACCAACCAACACAACAGGCTTCAAGGAGTCGTACAAACCGAAGTACAAACCTCTGTACACAATGATACCGATGACAGATGGTCCGAAACCTCTGTACAAACCAGCAATACCATCGGAAGCCAAGGTCTTCTTGTAGACATCCAACAAACCGTTGAATTCTCTGGCACCGTCACCCTTGGAAGACTTGGCATCGTTAGCCAATCTGGTTCTGGCGTAATCCAAAGAGTACACGAAAGCCAACGAGGTGGCACCAGCCATACCACCGGAAGCCAAGTTACCGGCAAACCATTTCCAGTATCCCTCATCCTTCTTGAAACCGAACATAGCCTTGAACTTGTCCTTGAAAGCAAAGTTCAAAGCTTGGGTTGGGAAGTATCTCACCACGTTAGCGGTGTTACCTCTCCAGAAAGAAGAGACACCCTCCTCAGCAGCAGTTCTTCTGAAACACTCGACGATACCGTCGTATTTCTTAGCCAAACGACCTTGCTTGATCATCTCGTCTTGGTTTTGGATCAACAACTTAACTCTCTCAATTGGGGCAGCTGCAGTCTTGGAGACTGCAGCGGAAACACCACCCATCAAAAAGTCAATAAGGAAATTGGAGTCCATGTTTGTAGTGAATAGATTAAATCAACTGGAAATGATTTTTCAAAATTTTTTTCTGAGGTTGCAGGGGCCCATTTATAGCTTCTGCACTACCGGGGGAAGTCGGGAAACTACGCGCCGTGATTGGACGTCGCACGGGTTACCCGCCGCAGCCGCCCACCCACGCTGGGCGGGTGCCAGGCTCGCTAATGCCGAGCGAGTGAAAAGTGGTCGCTTGAACAAATTTGGGAATGGAAAATGGGGCATATATTCAATTGCATGCGATCTACAGACTGAGCACACTCTCAGTTCCCATATCTGGCTTTTTTCTGCCCCAGACCAATGGTTGGTACTGCATATAACCGGATCAAAAAAACGCGTTTCTATTTCCGACACATGCATGGACGGCTGCAAAATCCTCGGTGTTGGTGGGGGCACAAGACCGTTATTGGCGCAGTTGACACAATTGTGCAGATGCGGTCGACGAGATGGAAAGCAATCTTTGACTTTTAATTTTCGATTTTGAATCTTTCGCAAAATAACCCCAGGCATGTTCGATCGTCCTGCGTTGCCCCGACGTTTCTTTTTCGAGCCGTTTCGGCTAATGGCAGGTGTGGCACAGTAACTACCCTCAACCATGCATGTCGTTTATGTATGTATATATGTATATCAATGGTAACTTTTCATGCTCTATTATGTCTCATATCGTCCATGGCGATCTCCTCGGTACGCACCGACAGATCGTCTGCCAGAGGATTGTAGGTGTCTATGAAAGAATTGTTGTCGTAGTATGAAACCCCCTGACTTTTCCTCTTGAAAATGTCAAGCACAGACTTGCGGTTTCCTCCACGACGAACCACCGATTCGGTGTTATTTGGGGTGGGACTGCTCACGCGATGGTGATTATTCGCCTCGATGGGCGGGGTTGGAATCGCGGTGCTGTTTTGCATCACTTTGGTTTGCTGCTCCAAATCGCTTACACTGCCGCTGCCACTGCTCCAGTTGTTGTAGTTTGCAAGCTGTTCCGTTTTCAACGACACAGTCGACTCGTAGTTATTGTTCAGAACCGAGCCCATCCGCAGCACCTGCGTGTTGCTATACTGGCTGACCTTGGGCCGGTCGGGATCGGTGGGATCGTAGCTCTCGGGATAGGCGTCGAAATCTCCTCTACGAACACATTCACGAATGAGGTCGATATCTCGAGGGAGAAAATGGCGCTGAAGAACATCGTAGAAAAACCGAGGGATCAAACACACAACGACACCAATAAACGAACAGGCCCAAAATGACGCCAAGCCAAACATCTCTGCTCCTGCCTTGTAGAACTCGGCACTGTAGAGAGGGGTGGTCCAGAGCCCTGTCCAGGTGTAGATAATCAAGATGGAGATGGCCACGATCAACGAAGACAACCAATCCCACCGGTATTGCTGGAGGAATATGTAAAAGTTGCACGAAATACACGAGATACATGTGACAACTATTCCGATCCAGAACCGGTGGTCCACGGGTAATCCGTTCATGGAAACAAATCCTCGATAATACATGAGGTATGGGAAGAAGAATGAAATGGCTGATTGGTAGATGCCGTCTATCATATACCACCAGAACTTTGACTGGGTGAATTCTGTCCGCTTTATACCGGTACGGTACAACTCAGGAATCAAAAGCGATACCTTGGCACTCACGTCTTGGTCGAAAACTCCTAAGAAGATCACCGCCAACGATGTAAATGCCAAATTGTAGAACATCAAGTAAGTGAATTCGAACAAATAGGTACCATCGAAATCATCGTAGATTCCATACCAGTACATGGCAACGGAAAAAATCACATTCTTGTAAAAGAACAAAGGAATCATTTCACTGAATCGCTTGTACGACCATCTTCCGTGAGCCAAAAGCAACCGGGTCAAATACCTGAATTGCCCTACAGCATAATCTGATGACATGGCAGCCTGGCGTCCCTCTTCTCCCACTATTCCCACTCCTACGTCAGCAGACTGGATCATAGCAACGTCGTTAGAACCATCACCAATGGCCAAAGTCATCACATCCAAGGTGTCCTTGACTAACTTGACCACGGCTGCCTTCTGGGCTGGAGAAACTCGACAGCACATGACGGCTTTACACTGCTTGCAAAGCAACAAGAACTTCCGTTTGGCGTCTTCATTCTCCAACGCGACCTTCAAAGCATCACCATCAATGACTACTCCAAAGCCTTCGTCGGGAGGACTGTGATCGCCAATAGCAGCTTCTTTTTCTTCAAAAGAGCCTGACATTCCAAAATGCTTTTGCAAGTATCTGGTAAGTAACAGTGAAACAAGAGTCGCCGGGTTGTCACTGTTCTCGACTCCAATCTCGGCTGCTTCTTCATCGTCCATTTCTGTCTTTACAACCAAGAGTTCCATGTCGTTTCCCAACAAGTTACAAGAAAAACCAATATTGATGGCGGTCTCAACCTTATCACCAGTCAAAACCCACAACTTGATTCCAGCACGTCCAAGCGTTTCAATGGCATCAGGAACCCCATCCTGAAGTCTATCCTCAATGGCGGTGCCTCCTAAAAGCACAAGCTCACGTTCGATCGAATCAGCCACTGCTTCCATCTTTGCTTCTCTCCTATCGAGCGCAGCTGAAGCCTCCTGGTGACGAACATTCCACGCAAGGTACTGCGACCAAGGAATCTCTCTCTGGGCAATGCACAATGTTCTCAATCCCTCTGTGGCATATTCCTCCAAGTGCTTCGATGTCGTATCCAAAAGAGTCTTGTCATTCTGAGTACGAGACAACCGCGAGTATATGATCGAATCGGCACCCTTACAAATTAAAAGTGCCTTTGGCTCACCGTCAGGAGTCTCTGCGGGGATCTTGATTATGGCACTCATTCTCTTTCTGGTGGAGTTGAACTCAAGCATATTGAGCACTTGATATTCTTTAGTCACACCCTGAACTTCGACAAGAACTCCGGTTTTCGTATTCGCCTTGAAATTGAATCCCAAACTACGGGCTGTACCAACAAGAGCAGCTTCGTCCGGTGATTGTGCCTTCAACAACATTTTGGAAGGGTCGTCCTCTCTTGGTTCAACGAGCACATTGTGACACAAGGCAAGTGCCAAAGCAAAATGTTCATTGCAAGCCTTCTGATGGTCTCCCGAAGCACCGGTAATATCCTCAGCAAACTCCTTACTGACAAAGGTCAACTCGTCCACATAAGGGTTTTCATGAATGGAAGACAAGATCTTCAACATTTGTTGCTTATTTTCCTCAATTAGCTGACGCTCACGAGCACCTTCAGCATCAACGTCGATTCCTTGACGTTTACGCAACCCAGCTAATGCCTCGGTATACGCCTTTCCATAAGATATTCCGTTAATAGTACACTTTCTGAACTCCATCAAATTTTGGGTCAATGTTCCAGTTTTATCACTGAAAATATACTCTATCTGGCCCAAGTCATCAGAAATACTCCAACTTTTAGGTGTGCATGGATGATCAAGCCTTTTGTAATACATCGCAACATCAGAATAGATGAAATATGCCTGCAAGGTCTTGATGATCTCAATGGTAATGTACAAAGAAATAGGGACCAATGATTGGTAAAGAATCACCGCAACGAAGACAGACACAATACCATTTTTCGCTGGAGTCCCAGCAATAGTTCCAAATTCGTAATAATCCCTGGACGTATTCTTTTTTCGATAGTAGAATCCATTGATGATACCCGATGTGAAACAAAGAATGAAGAGGAGAATGAAATTGAGAACAACATAATAGTTAAGCTCTCGTGAAAGTCTTGATTGCTTTGTGGGTGTGATTCCGGCATTCATCATGATTTTGGTATCATCACCGGTGAATGCAACAATACCAATCGCCCACTTCGTGTTCCTTAAGAAACATCCACGCAAGAGAAGATTATTTATCGTGACACTTTCTGTCGCCTCTTCGGATGTGACTGGATGCTTGTAACTTATGTTCGCCTGATATGAGTAGAGATTTGCCTGAGGGCCCTCACTATTAATCTGAAACTCACGCTGAAGAAGGTCATCAGCTCGCTGGATTTTATGGCCCAAGGAGCCGTATTTAAGAGCCTGGCGGACTTTCAAGTTTGTCTCTCCGTCAAGATTTTTCGTCTCGACATAGCAACAGTTGTCGTCGTCGCTTGTGGAAATGATCACCAAATCGGCCGGGATTTCTTCGTTATTTTGCACCCGGACAATGTCGCCTACACGGACATCTTTCCAGTATTTTCTCGCATACCGGAGTGTCTTTTCACGATGGCGGAGCCCTGATCTTCGAGAATACTGACCCGAAGGGCGGGTTCTTTGCATCGACCGGCGGATATCTGCAGATGGTCTGGGCGACTCGATGTCCGACATGATATCGCTATCGAAAGATTTACGCATATGCTGGGGTTCTGCCACGTCTTGACGAGCCTTTTGTGCCCGACCCTCTTTGGTAACATTGCGCTCGAGAAAGCGAATAAACCGGAAAAGGAGACGAGAGTTCAACTTCTTGAACCGACGCCACAACGACACTTTTTCTTGCGACACGTTGGGGTTTTCGTACTCGGAGTTTCCAGCCGCGTGCACGAGAATGTGAGTGTATTGGTTGTTGATCTCCATGTCGGAACCAGTTCGCCTGGAGTCTTCGATGGCGTCTTTGCACGCCGTGATAAGCACAATGACGATCAAGGGCACCGCGGCGAGCACGGGACTGGGCACGCCGAAGATCTGGAACGCACCCAAGATGAGCATGGCGAGGAAGTAGATGTTGGCGACGTTGTGGTAGAACTGGTTGAAGATGTTTTTCGGGAGAAACGACAACGGGGTGTACTTGGTGGTCCTGATCTTGTTACGCGGGTAGTTGACGAGGGGCTGGCCGCTTTGCGGGTCGACTTCGGTGGGTGGGAGCGGGCGGTTGAACACCACGGTTCTTTTTTCGGCTTTTCTGTCTTTCGGATCGGCAGATTTCGCCGTGTCGTCGTCATCATCGTCGTCGTCGTCGCTGGAATCGGACCCGTGGGCACCGTCGTCGTCGGTGCGGGGCGGGCGGATGGATATTTTGCGTTTTGGGTGGGTCGTCAGCTTGGACCGGCGCACCGAGTTCTGCGAAAAAATGCCCTTGAGCGTCTTGGACCGGCTGACGTTTTCGCGCTGCGGGCGGCCCTTCTTGTTCCTGGTGGTGCCCCACCGGTGCCTCTGCATTGCCGGCGGCGACTGGGCAGCGTGGGCGCTGGCGGGCTCGGGCCCGAGGATGGAGTCGGAGTCGGCCGACTCGAACGTCACTTCGGCCGAGTCTGCAAACGGCAGCTGTGGTTTCTGGAAGCTGACCTCGTGGTTCTCGGCAATGGCAAACGTCGGCGACGTGGCCCGTGGCGTGTGGAATTCGCCGTGGGGGTCCTCGTCGCGATGGGGGTGAATGGCGTTTTGCAGGCCGTGCAGGTGGGGGAGATTGTAGAGCGAGTGGGCCAGATGGAAGGTTCCGGACGACGGGTGGCGGCTGTCGGAGCGCATTTCCGGCAGGGCAAAGCTGGCAGGGTCCATTGGGATGGCCGGAAGCGAGCTGGTGGGCGGAGAACCTTTGGTGGAGGGGGACCTGGTGGGGGGGAGATTGAACCGGAGGGAAGGTTTGCGCGAGGTGGAGGAGCTGGCGACATTGAGCTTGGGCGTGGGCATGGCGCTGGACTGCGGAGACGCGTGCGGGTCGAAATCGGACCGAGTTTGATGCAAAGACGAGTCCAGAAAACCCGAGGTGGACGAGTGGTTTGAAAAAACCCGATTGTTGGAAGCGGCGTGGGGCTCGTATCGGTCGGAAACGCCTGAGTCGCCGTCTACGAACGTGTAGCTGTGGTCCGCAAACGGACTCGACGCCGGCTGGTCGTCATCGGAATTGTGGGCCGCCATCAGACGAAAAGATTTTGAAATCGGATCTAGTGGGCACCGTAACCGCGTGTTTGTCAGCGCTGACGTAACGAATGTGTCAGCGGGCGTGGGTTTGGCGGGTGGAGCTGGCGGGCCAGGCTCGGGAATGCCGGTGTTTTCTGGTGGCTACGTGGTCTACGGGGGGAATTGGGGGCGCGGCCCGAGTCTCGCCGCAAATGCGGCCGGGTTTGTGCCGTTTCGTGCGTGGTGGTGATGGCCGAGGTTCGCTGGTGTTTGGATTCGTAGCATTTTCCAGGGGGAATAATCGCGCTCATCGACGCGGGTTCCGTATGATCCGTAGCTAATTATGTAAGGAGTGCGATTAGAATCGATTTCGAGTCGCATACGAACGGAATTCAAAAATAGAATTCAGAATCAACTCAGAAGAATTGGAGAAATTGAAAAAATTCAGAATACTCAGAAAAACTCAAGATTCTGAGTGGCCTCTAGGCCTCCTCTCGAGGAGGCGTGGCCTTGTAAGTCCGCGATTTCATCAATTCCTCTTTCTCTCTCTCTCTCTCCTTCCTCTCCTACTTTGCATACTTTTGCGTCCACTCCTTCGCCACCTCGATGGCAGCCTTTTCGTCCTTTTTCCAGTCCTCCGCCACATCATTGGCCAATGGATCGTCAGGATTGGGCGCCCCCAACAACGCCTGGATGGACAACAAAATCGTCCTGATTTGCAACGCCGGACTCCAGTTATCCTTCAACACATCCAAGCAAATTCGCCCCAACTTGTCAATGTTGGGATGGTAGATTTTCGTGAGAAACCGCACCTTGGGTGCACACATGGGGTAGTCATCGGGCAAATAAAGTTCGAGTTTGAACTTGCCGTCTGCGTATGGCGAGGAAGAAGGACCATCAATACACACTTCAAAGTACCTCAAGTTGTCTTCCAGAGGCACTGCCGTGATGCCAGGCACGGGATCCGACACCAAACGTTGGGTTTCCTTGGATATTCTCTTTGGAAGCGCAGCCATGGAAATTAGGGAGTTGCGATTGGGAAATGAGGGCCTGGTGCACGGGTGAGCAGCGCGCACGAGAAACGATTTCGAGAGAGGAACGAGGAGGTGCGAAATCGGCCACATCGGCCAAATCGGCTGAAACCGCGCTGAAAATCGTGCTGAGCTAAGCTGCGAATTGACTGCGAATCAAATTGACTGAGATGAGACATACGCAATTGGATTGAACCACCCGGCCCAGATACTTCTACGTCTTCTGCTTTCACTGCTCTATTTCTGCTTCTCCTCCTTCTTCTTCAACCTTCTATTTTTGGCCAACCGATACGCTTCAACAGGCAGCTCATTGGCACCGTGTGGTCACGTGATCCCCTCCATCTCCATTCTCCATTTTCATCGTCTCACCGCTCACCTCTCTCCATGTCCTCGCCTCCGTTTGTCAATCGTCTCATCGTCGGTACCTTGGCCGTGGTCGCCGGTGGCTGGGTGTTCTGGGACACAGGAAAAGACTTTGAATTTATCAAGTATACGCCGCACACCCCAGAAGAGATTGAAAGACGCAAAAAGGAGCACCAGGGTTTGCTGATTAAGCACTTGGAAACTTGTACTCTCGACTACACCCCGGAGGCCAAGGCGCGGTTGGAAAAGTTGGTGAGAGAGAGGAATCAAAAGGAAGCGCAAGAAAAGGAGGGGTAATCAGAGAAGCAAGTCCAAATCCGAAAAAGTCAAGAGCCAAAAAATCAAAGCCAAGAATCACGGCCAGAACCTACAGTGCACAGTGAAGTACGGTACAAGAACAACGAAAGACAGCAAAAGACAAAAGACAAAAGACAAAAGACAAAAGAGCAAACGAGCAAAAGACAAAGTAACAAATACTATCAAAAGTAGCAAGTCGCAAAATCGTCTGGTAACACAAAAACACCACAATGGCAACAGAATTCAACAAACAGATTCAAACACAAGGAAACACCTTAAACAAACCACAAACAATTACGAGAATACAGAAAGTACAAGAGAGTTGACTCAACTCGCAACTATTGCCTTGGTTCATTTTGCCTTGGCTCAACAATTCTCAATTGCTCAATTGCTCAATTGCTCAACTGCTCAACTGCTCAATTGTCTGCCATTGGCTCTTGCCAGGGAGTTTACAGCTTGTTCTCGTTTGCTGCTTTCGTTTGCTGCTCCGTTTGCTGCTCCGTTTACCTTGCTCATTAGTTCTCGTTGCTCGTATGCAGCGGACATAGCGGCAATATCACATTCAGATTCTATTCATCACCCCGCAAATTGATTGTGATCCGGTGGTGCGGAACAAAGATTTTGCATTTTTGCGGATCCACCACTATCTCCACTTCCATTGATGATCAACCTCGGTGCCTCCAACATGCCCCCCTCGTCACACTTCCTTTCCGCCGTCACTATTCCCCGCAAGTGCCCCATCTGACTCCCGGGTTCATCGGCGGCCTGCACGGAGCTCCTACCGCTTACCCCATCGGTTGACGGACATAATGTACCCGACTTATCAACCCTGTTTAGTATCAAAATGTACAATTGTTAATATAATAATTTTAAAGTTTAAGAGCTTACATGGTTGAGTGAAATTCACGCCAATGACGTAATTGTCAATTGCCCGGTCAATTTCCATGGTTAACATTGGTGCTAATATCAACGCATGATTTCCATGCCTAATTAGGCCGAATATTTCTAATATCATTTATTCATCCCTGCAGTTGACCCCTTCTGCGGCTTACACTTCAACTGTCCTAATTAGGCCGCATGCATTAAAAATTTTTTAAGGGAACCCGCCATTGTGCAGGCATCGGGATAACTCGAGGGGCCGTGCGACGACAATACCATGGCAATTATGATGCCAAGTACATCGAAACACATCAATGAAATGCAGCAATGCAGGTCCAATTGATTAGTGACAACAACTTTTAATTTTGGTATTATACAGGGTACTTTGTAAATCAATGTGTCAACGATTCATCAATCATTGTCGGGCATGAAATCACCGCCGCCCACGTTAATTCCGGCAAAAACTGATTTCCGGCCCGGATTGCGCATATTCGAGCTATTGCAATTTACCCCACATTTTATCGCTAATACCTAAGGGCAATTTCATAGAAGCGCAACTTACATGGTCACCCGCAGGGTGCATATTCCCCGCTTTCCTAATCGGGCTATTTTGATTCCCCACATTCCTAATTAGGCCTAATGAGACGCAGCAATGTATAATAGAATGCAGATCAATCTTATATTACGTGCATATAGTGCGTGAATCCAACCTAATTAGGTAGGCGAGTGTCGCCTACGACGGCGCTATACGATGCACGCGCCTCAAAACGCCCCAAACTATCAACTCGTAATCTTCCATTTACCGATAATTGCCGCAACCCAACATAGTTGATACTGGATATATTGTTAAGTTCTATCGAAAAATTCTTTGCACCACCTCTCTAGCTTCAATTTCTTATGTTCCGACGTGCATTTCCAATGGGAATTGATTTCGAATCCCATATTTGAATTACGTACATGAAATCAAACTTCCTCTTTAGGAAAAGAGGAGTTACATCTCATCCTGTTTAGGTTGCGTATGCAAACACTATACCCGAATAGGAAAATAACATTGAACGTTTCATGCGCGCTATTAATGTGGTCCTTCCTTTCAAGGAGGTGCCATTGTCTCTGATTCACCAAATATAATGCGCTTTTAATTTGACAGAGTGACCCAAAACTAAGGGATAATAGATTCGGTCAATAATTAGCCGTGTAGTAACTCACACCATCAATTGAACACGTCTATAGCTACAAAGGGTCTTACTCTTGGCACTGCAGAAGCATTTATTGAAATTTATTACCAATTTTATGCATCATGCATTAGAGTATGCATGATGCATAGGACGGCGCGCATCATGCATGAATCGGGCCCATCGCAAATGCTAGTGTTTGCAACTACTACCAGTGAGTTGCATCATCCACAGCGGCTCCGGCGCCTGCCTTGCATTTGCCGGAGCATCTAATCCTTTGCCGCATGGTCCCCCTTCCTGTTGGGGTTTCTATATAAATCCATTCTCTCGCTGTGGTTGAATTAAGATCATCCTAATCTTATATTTCCTTTCCTTCACTGTTAGCTATCTTGCTTCCACCAATTGATACCCGGCACATCGCCTACTTCCCTCGCTAATACCCAAGGAAGTGACAATGGAAAATAAAAGGTATGTCTCATTTCACTCATCGAACCTCATCTCATTGACCAACATTGACCGTTCGCGTCAATTGTCAAGTTCAATTCCTCGTGTGTATACTAACTCAGCAAAATACTTCCTCCTGCTAACGGAAGAAAATTATGGCGTGTAAGACTGGCCAGTGCCGGTGCCAAAAAAGCAGTGGGTTCCAACTTTTCGATGGAATGTTTCAACAACTCAATGAAAATCTCCGCTGCAGGCACCAGCTTTCTGACCAGGAGGCCACCATCAAAGAGACCTAAAAATAAACCAGGAATGCCCAAAGACTTTGTCTTTGTCGATTTGCTGCCGGTGAAGACGCAAGAAGCGGAGATGACCGGTTCGAATGATTTGGCGTCAATTTCGTCGGCACCAACTTCTGCGTCGGCTTCCGCATCTGGATCGCTCCCACCTTCACCTACGTCCGATGACGACTCGATTTTCTCGAATATCGACTCAGCTACTATGATGAGCGAGTTGGACGGCAGCGGTGCTTATGTGCAGGATGTTTTTTCCAACGACACTCGAGCGGAGATGGGACTCGGTATCACCAACATTGATTTCGGGATGGGCTGGCAGTCTCAGGAGGCTGCGTCTGGCGCCGCTGAGCTCGCTCCTCTTGCAAATTCAATGAACGGCATCGATATCTCATCTACCCCACAATTCAACAACTTTGTGTTTGGCACGACGCGCGGCCGCGATGATGTCGACGTCGACGTCGACACCATGCAGGCAGTGCAGCCCCGCGGGCATAAACGCGCATACACCGTTGGTGAAATCTCAACTGGTGCAGCACCAATTCTCAAACGTTCAAAAAGTACCGGAGACAGAAGAAGAAGCGGGGAAATCCAATTCAAGGCATATCACGCTCCTGTGGCTGGTCCCAGGAAGCAACTTGCTCACAGACACACCATGTCTGCCCCAGTGGTTCCACAAATCAAATCGCAGCCACAACAACCAGCTTCTAATTTGGAAGATTTTATGCTTCTCAATGAGCAAATCACCGTTTTTTTGAGTGATTCTGACGCTTCTGATGCCGGTGATTACTCGCCTGTATCGGAGTTTGTTCCTGAAGTGGACAATATGAAATTTTCAAACTTTAAAGGATGTGCAAACGACCAGTTTATGGCCCACAAACCAGAGGAGTTTGACTTCAATTCTTTCGTGACATTCTAATCAATTCTTTCTTGCTTCTGTGTTCAGTTTCGGCCTTCTTTACTTTCGTGATTATTTCGTGCCCTTTGGCTTACTCAATTCGTGGTTTGCAACCATTTCGTGCCTTTTTGGCTTTGACAATTTCGTGCCTTTGGCTTTCAATTTCGTGCTTCGGCTTCATTCGTGCTTCGGCTTTAATTTCGTGCCGTTATGGCTCCAATTTCGTGCCCTTTGGCTTCACCTTCGTGCCTCAGCTTCGGCTATGGGCTTCAATTTCGTGCCTTTTCGGCTTGTTTCCCGCCTTGGTCTGCCTTGGCTCTTCGCATTTCGTGCCCTTAAGCTCGCTTCCGCATCAGTTTACTTTTGCAACCATTTCGACCAGTAGGAATTTGTCCTACTGAAGAATCGTATTGACGATTATTCATATTTATTACGATCTGTGCTTTTCTGGTTGTTGGCCATAGTTGCCGTGTACATTAATTAGGATAACTAATATATCATACCCGAGAATAATCTACTGTAATAATACTTGATAAGTGTTGGTGTATGTTTAGTAGTGTCAAAATCGGACTTTCCTAATTTGGCACCAAGGTTTCCGGTTCGTGCATATCAACTACATTTCCTAGTCGGGAAAGGTTCCACGCGAGTCACTCTCGCTTTCTTGAACAGGAAACCTCTCAAGCTTCATAATCCGGAGTGCGTATTCCCTCTTCGGGAAGCACATTCCATGCAAGGAACATCCTCATGAAAAATACTTGCGACATCGCCGCACTGTGCATTAACCTTTCAGCATTGGTCAACGAGCGTTTGACAATTGACGGCTTTTCCAGAAGCAGAAAAACGTTCTTTAGCATTTTTCGAGTCACTGCATTTGAGCTGATAATGGCAAGAACTGGTCTACGAATTTTCAACAAGTTGAGATGAAAGAAACTGCCAAAACGTAGAGTGACAACAACCGACGAGATGCGGTGCGTATCAACGTCGACACTTTTCCTCGTAAATTTGAGCAATAGTCTACAATTTATGGGAAAGTCTAAAAGACGTAATTTGTCCACTTCTTGTAATAGTTTAAGCGATCACTTGAGTCTCAAAAACAGTTATTTCTTTACAAGTAGTTAACCAAGACGGGTTGCTAGTAGAAGATTTGAGTGTCAACTGAAATTTGTAGCAATTCATTCTATCAATTTGGCAATCCATCAATTTTTCAACTTTGCAAATTTTCGAAATAATGCAAATAGAAAATATGACTAGTTTTTCCCGAGATATCCCTGACTTATCCCCAGTTTCAATGTTGAATCCGATATGTCCGTATCGTTTGTCTTGCACGTAGAAAAGTAGAAGAAATCACCTCCACGTAAGTATTACCAGAAAGGGTAATCTTCTGATCTCACGGTCTGCATATAGTCGTATCTCGAGATCTCACTGCTGCACGCTGAATCCAGTACTGATCCAGCAGCTCAGCCTATTAAACACTACTATATAAATGCCCAAAAAGCAGCAGCTCAAACTTGGAGATGGAAAATAGAGATAATGAGATTTGCATGTCATTGAGCTTTCAAACTTAGCCTAGATGATTTTACAACAGCAGTAAAATAGGCTGGCTTTGCCTTCAATTTGCATAAACGATTCAAGTTTTTCGGATCCAGAAGCCAATGCTTTCGTATTATCATATAGTGACATCAAATGGCCGCTCCTCAACCCCCCATCTTAAAGATGATCTTAAGCTGGCAAGGAATCATTCCACTGCTTCTTGGTAGTTCTTTCAGGTTTCTCAAAAGTCAAACAAGAAGAGTGCTATATTTAGATCTACTCCACAGGTTCTTTATCACGATAAACCCAATTTATTCAATCTACAGGCATCTAGCTCAACTGCTTCCTAGCTGTTCAGGCTCAGACCGAGTCAACAAACTTCATCCCATGTTTTGTCAGCCCACGAGCCTTCAGGCTTTCCACGTATTCTTCATAGTACTGGGGAGGTAAATACGGTGGTAGCTTGCGGGGGATATCGGCCGGACACTGGGGCTCAAAGAAGTCGTTTTGTTCGTCAGAACCCATGCAATCGTGCTTCTGGTCCAGAGTAAAGCTGGTCGTTAAGCAATGGAGATTATCCCGAAATTCATCAACTTCTGGGCACGAATACTGGGTGTATGGAGACCATCTTCGACGCACACCTTCAAGAGTGGAGGCTATAGACGAATCATTATGAAGACTCATACTAACCGAATGCCAAAAGCCAGGCCGTAATGGATGTTCTGCGGGCCAATGTTCACAAGGATCGAGCAATTCTCTTGCTGAATAACCAAACCTCCATACTGGTTCTGCGCCAGAATTCACATAAGAGTCGTTCAATGGTGTGTAAAATGTGAACGAGTTGACAATATCAAAGGTATCTTCGTCAACTGAGTAGTAGCGCCAGCCTGGGTTCGAGCCTTGGAACGGACTAACAGGCGGAGCCATTAAGGCAAACGCAACCGCTGCGTCGGCGGTTTCTTTGCAATCTGTGTCGTAGATAACCTGGTGGAATTCATCTTCATGGCCAAAGAAAATAGCAGCAATAACCTTGGGAGAAAATCTTCTGACAATGGTGAGGAATACCTGAGACGCAATTGGCATAGAGTTCACACTTGGTGGATGTTCTCCAATGATCCAAACTCGTTGGTTGTTCTGCTCACTATCCAAAAGCTCTTCCACCAAAAACCGCCAAGCTCCGAACCGATCTGGACTTTCTGTGCTGATGAAATTGTACAAATTCTTTGTGCTCCACACCTTTGAATTCAACGAAATCACCTTCAAGCCTCGGTCAGTTACAACTGCGTAGCCAAAGTGGTTGTACCGGATCTGGCTGACTTCATTGGAGTCGACCCACGCCAACCTGTTCATTAAGTCTGCTTGGAAATCAAACTGCCATTGCTGACCCGAGAACAGAGGATGGCTTTTGGGTGCAAATTGATGCTTTGGATAGGTGTCACCAAACGAGGGAAATACAGGAATGGAATGCAAATGGCACTGGATTGCACTATAAGCCAAATCCTGTGTGCCCATGTGGCCATTTTTCGTGAGAAACTGGCGGTCTCTGTGGTCAACTGCCGAACCAGTAACGATTGCAAATTCGAAATCGAGCAGATTTTCGTGAAAGCTTCGAATATTGCGGAGAGTGCTGTTCAACAAAACTGGCGGCGAATCACACATATAGGTGCCAAACCCATGAGCAGGGCACCATGCATCTTTGTTGAAGATATCTACGTAATTTCCCTTTTCGAATTTTCCGCGCGAATAGCTGCTGTTAAAGAACGACGCAGTGCCAGTTTTAGTGTCGCTAACATGCATACTATAACCTTTTGGAGCACTATTGAGATTGGTAGAATAAGGGGAGCAACAGGTACTTTGTGAACAATTTGCCTCGGAAGCGATACCATAGTCTGGTTGAAGATTGATATTGCCAAGATGGAGCACATTAAACGATTCACCTCTTTGTACCGGAGCAGAATAAGATTTTGGTTTTGGAGGCCACATGGTATCAAGATTAATTTCTGGGGTTTGTGGCCGTTGGAGGCATTTCGATTCATGGTAATAACAGAAATAATCTCCATCCAATCCTTCTGGACTCATCGATTGAAGCATCAAGATGAAGTCGGAACCAAGGGAAGATTTGTCGGCAGAAAAAGGACTAAAATTCATCTCACATTGCCCAGCATTGTTCATGGCTTCTGTACACCACCGCTTGAACACATAGGGAACAATATCTGGCCGGGTCAGTGAAAGAACCTTGCCAATAGAGAGCCTTGATTTGCAAGCGGAACAAGCGTCGGCGGCATTTCGAGTTAGTTGTAATTGCTCCAAGGTTCTCCGAATAAGTTCGGTGTCGTCCAAGGGAGTTACCACGGTTTCATGGTGGTCGTAGATACCCTTGACTGCTGAGAAAAGTAGGGGAAGGAGAAATACCGGTTTCATGTGGATGAAAGTGATTGTTTTTCGCAGCCATTTCACAAACACAACCGGGAGTGCATATAGATTGCAACAGCCCATGGCCAAACGGTGAAGGTAAGAGAGGATACTCAGTTGAGTATTCACAGATAAAGTACTACAATTGAGATTTTTCACAATCGAAGCATCAAACTTAATTCACAATCGAAGCATAACTCAATTGAGGTATATGGTCACTAATTTAGTGGCTCATTCTACAGAGAAGTCAGGTGAATACGAAGTTGGCTAATTGCAATCACCTGGGAGGTTCGAAGTTGTTAGAGAAACTTGAGATTCCTGAAAGCCGGCTTCAAGTACTCAAATTTTGCACCTATTAGGGTCCCGGACATACCTTGAAATGAATGCACGGGTATGCACCGTCAACAAGGCTACATTACGCAGACATCACCATTGGAAGAAGAGGTGGAAAACTCAACTTTTTCGTTCGGAAACTTCCAGAATCGTCACAACTTGCATATCATTTGTAAGGCAAGTATCTCGCTTCTCATTCGGAACTAAATTATTATTGAAATATGCACGACGGGTAAAGACGTTCTTTGCTGAGAAATCATTTGTCTATACGATGCGTCAACTTTGCATTCAAGTTGAGTGAAAATGGGTGATTCTCGGCCGCAAGTTTGATCTCATCGGACATATCGCGAAGCGTACTGCACGGCTCGTGAAATTTGACGTGCCGTTGACGTGTCCTGACGCAAAAAACGCAATGGAGTTGCGAAGACGTGCGGCGTTTGATGTCTTCGGAGGCAAAATACTGCGCGCATCGGCTCCGATGCAGGCCATCGAGCAACCGTTGGTGGACCCCTGCTGCGTAATTAGTCAGGCGGCGGGCCACTGAGGTTATAAATTGACTGCAAAAGAAGTTTTTTCCCCAATGACTTCAGTTTTCGTTTCTGGTGCTACCGGGTTTATTGCCCAACATGTGGTCAAGCAATTGATCGCCAAGAACTACAAAGTGGTTGGTTCCGTCAGATCTAAGGAAAAAGGTGAACAACTCGTGGCCAAATTTGGTGATGATTTCCAGTACGAAATTGTCAGCGATATCGGCAAACCTGGCGCTTTCGACGACGCCTTGAAGAAACACCCAGAGGTGACGATTTTCCTTCACACGGCTTCGCCTTTCCACTTTAATGTCACTGACATTAAGAAGGAATTGTTGGATCCCGCTACTCAAGGAACCGAAAATGCGCTTCGTGCAATCAAGGTACATGGTCCACAAATCAAAAAAGTTGTGGTGACTTCGTCGTACGCTGCTATTATGGACCTCAATACCGAGTACAATCCCGAGGTTACAAACACCGAAGCTACCTGGAACCCAGGAAGCGTTGAAGATGCGCTTAAAAACCCAATTGCCGGCTACCTCATTTCCAAAACATTGGGTGAAAAAGCTGCTTGGGACTTTGTGGAGAAAGAGCACCCCAACTTTACCGTGGCCACCGTGAACCCAGCTTATGTTTTCGGTCCTCAGGCATTTGACTCTGATGTCAAAGATACCCTCAACACATCTTCTGAGCTCATCAACAAGGTTTTGAAGTTGAAGTCAAATGACGAGATTCCAACGATGGCAGGCGGTTTCATCGACGTTCGTGATGTTGCTAAGGCTCACTTGGTTGCTTTTGAAAATGCGGACGCCGAAGGCAAGCGGTTGGCTCTTATTGAAGCAAGATTCTCCAACCACGATATTGCCAGAGTTATCCGCGAGCGGTTCCCAGAAGTTGACATTCCTCAGCCCGACGCCAAGAAGGCTGAAGCGGAGAGAGCCAATTTGTGCAAGTTGGACTTTTCTCAAACCAGAAAGATCTTTGGGTCGAAGTACATTGACTTTGACACCAGCGTCTACGACTCCGTGAAGCAGATTCTCCAAAAGTGAACGTAGAGTAAGTGGACAGAGGAAGTGAGTGATAGACGTGAGCGATAGATATTAGTCCTATAATTTAGATGTTCTATTTACATTGTATTTACATTTATTTACATTCCATGCCGTTGGGCGTTATACCTCGGTGGGCCCGAAGGTTTCGGAGTACACATTGAAATTATCTCCTCTTTTTCTAAGTTCGTCATTGACAAAGTGCATGTAGCCTCTAGGTCCAAGTAGGTAGATATCGTATTTCTGGCTGGGAACGATAAAGTCAAAGTCTCGGCTTTGGAGACGGGAATCATTTTCTGAGTAGAAATCAGTAACACCAAAATCAGAATATTTTGCTGCCAATTGAGAAAGCCACTCTCCAAAGGGACGGTGACTTTCAGATCTGTTCGAATTGAACATTTTCACCTTGCGGCCTTTGGAAAGTGCTTCCTCCAAAATACCGACAAGTGGTGTAATTCCAATGCCTCCAACGTACACCAACATATCCACACTTGGGTCATTATCATGATAAGTAAAGCTACCGGCTGGTGGAGCCACCTTGATTTTGTCACCGACTTTGAGCTGTTCATGAATGTAGCTGGAAATCTTTCCCCCATCAAGTTTGCGGACAGAAATCCGGTAATGGTTTTCAGTGGGAAACTCAGAAAGAGAGTACTCTCTACTCTTCTCAAACTCCTGCCCGGGGAGGTTCCAGCGAATACAAACGTACTGGCCTCTTTGTGGAGCAGCAATTGCACTTCCGTCACTAGGTGAAAAATACACAGATTTCACATCGCTCGCTTCAATTTGGATTTTCTTGATGGTAAATTCCTTAAACCCTTTCCAAGACTGATGCTGGTAGCAGGTACTCTCGGCGTCGATCAACAATTGGGCCAAGTTTCCGTAGGCTGTGGCCCAGGCTTGAAGAAATTCTTTCGTTGCTAATTCTCCCAACATATCCTTCATAGTGCCGAGAAGACAAGTTCCAACAATTGGATAATGTTCTGGCTTGACTTGAAGTCCCACATGTTTGGTGACGATCTGTTGGACAAACCCAGTCAACGGTTCCAAGTTTTCAATATTTTCAGCGTATTTCAACAATGCAAATGCAAGAATTCTTGGTTGACGCAACAGGGCTTGGTCGGATTCGTTGAAAAACGGCTTTACTTCAGGATAAGTGGAAAGCATTTTCTGATAAAAGTTCTTGGTGAGGTCCTGACCCAGCTCCTTCAATATGGGAACCGAAGCCTTGACAATGCCAATTTGTTCTGGGGTGAGGTGCTGAATGGTGTAAACTTGATTTGCAGCCATTTTTTATTTTTGCAATTAAGCGTGCGACGAGTGGAAAGTATGGGGTATTTATGCATCCTGTATACCGTGGAAACCGTTAAGCCGTCACCCATGGTTGTGAGAATTTCAGGTATGGTACGATAATCGGCCAAACCCGGAATGCGCAATGGGTGCGAACTGAGTGGAGAAGTACAGAGAATGGAGAAGCAGGAGGGAAGTAGGAGAGAAGTACGCAGAGAAGAATGCAGAGAGATTTAGTCAGCATCAATTGTCTATGCTTCATGAATTACATGTTCATCCCAAATCAATCGTTATAACCTTCACTTGCTTGCACGAAAGCTCGGGTGTATAACTCCGATCCGTCGGTTGCAAATTTGTTTCCAATTTCGTTTCGTTTCCTACGTTCTTGTTGCAATTCTCACCACACGTACCGAAAGTTCTTTGCCTTTTGCTTGTCTGTCAAGTCTTTGGCATCCTCTTCGAAATCCAACGCTGGTGGCCCGTAAAGCTTGTCTCTCCGAGAATTTTCCATATAGCATCCAGCGCCATAAGCCAAAATAGAAACCACAGCTGCGGCGGTAAACCCTAAAATTGCATGGTATCCAGTACGATAATGGGGAGCCTCTCTGGCGAGAAAGAACTGGGGAGCAATAATGTTGGACACACAGTAGGACACAAAATTCACCGTATTGACGATAGTCTTTTTTGTGTGGCCCGAGGTGTTGGCCATGGACAACGACGTCATGCACACGTAAGGACCCCAGTAGAAGTAAAAGAAGTAGTAAGCAACGAGTAAACCATGTTTGTCGTGGAGAGTCATCATCAATGCACAGCAAATCAAAGGACACAAACAGACGGTACCAGCACAGATTGTCCGGTATTTTTTGGGGAAGTAGAGGCCCGGCAACGCAATGAGCCAGCTGCTCAATGTCATGAACACCCCAGTGGGCATGCCAAGCAAGGTGGTTCTGATTGGAGAGTAACCCAAACCAGAGACAATTTGCGCTGCAAACGTCACCAAGGCTCCATTGCTGATATTGATGGACAACACAAACACAGCCATGACCCAAGTCTTCCAGTCTGTCAACGCCTCGGCCACCTGGTCTCTCTTGAAGACGGTGCTTTTCGTGCCGGTTTTGTTCTCGATGGTTCTGTGCACGGCAATGTCCTTTTCCCGTTCGTTGAAGTAGCGACACGCTATGGGGCTGTCGGGCAAAAGCACAAACAAAAAACAGGTGAAGAAAATGGTTATGGCTCCAAAGACGAGAAATAAAAGCCTCCAGTTGGCAATGGCGGAGTGGGCGTGGCCGACGCCGTAGGACAAGATTCCGGTGATGAGCGACGAGAAGCCGGAAAACCATATGGCGGTGCGGAACGGCTGCTCTGACTTCTTGTAGAACATGGTAGTTATCACCGTCAACGAGGGAAACAAAAACGCCTCGCCCATTCCCAAGAGAAATCTCATGGCGCCAAGACCGGCAAAATTGTTCCCAGCGGCCATACACATCAACACGATGTTCCACGCTATGAAAGAAGCACAGAGCACCTTTGCCACGGGGAGTTTCTGGAGCAAGTAGTTGGCGGGAAACTCCAT
This sequence comes from Meyerozyma carpophila, assembly GCA_030573695.1. Taxonomy (NCBI): domain Eukaryota; kingdom Fungi; phylum Ascomycota; class Pichiomycetes; order Serinales; family Debaryomycetaceae; genus Meyerozyma; species Meyerozyma carpophila. The sequence continues at coordinate 17,633 of JAJMDS010000003.1, read as the reverse complement.
AAGCAAGTAGCCAAAGTAAAAAATCGACCCCAACCACGAATATTCAGACCCCACCAAATGGGCATCTTCTCTCATTCCGTACACGGCCGCATTCGAAATGATGATTTTGTCGGCAGCAGCAAGGGTGATCACGATGGTCATGATCGGCATCAACAACCAGTCGATTTTTCGCAAGACTTTGCGGGCCTCTTCCGGGGAGTAGTCGGCATGTTGGGGGTGGTCCAAAAGGTATTTTGCACCCACGTCAAGCTCGGCGTCATGTGCCAGCAGCAAAATGGACTCGTGCACCTTCAACTCCAGTTTTTCCTGGGTGTTCATTCGAGTAATTATAAGATAACTTAAATAAGGTTTGACTTAAATAAGGTTTGACTTTAACAATTTTTCACGCAGATTTTGCAGCTTCTTATATGGGGCGGAGTTATCTGAGTATGCAAGGACCAGTTCTCCTCGTACATGTTCTGGGACGGGAATTGTTTGCAGCCAAAAAACTAAAACGGCAGGTGGGAACGCACAAGGGAGGACGCCGGTGGAGTTTCCCATCGATTGCAGCGCGGGAAACATTATCGCGGACCCGCAGGCAGGTCGGTGCGCCGCGAGCCCCGCTGTGCGGCGCCGGCTCCTGTGCGCATATGAATCGGGCGCTGAGATATCGAATCGGAAACTCCACACTGGCCTATATTTGCACCGTGGTCCGCCCAGGATAATTGACCTTCGACATCACTCCCGGGACTCTCAGCTACGACAGAACCTGCACGCTACAATGTCTTCGGTTCTAGTCGTTGGATGTGGCGTAATGGGCCTTTCTTCGGCCATTGCTCTTGCCGAGCGAGGCCACCAGGTGGTTGCAATGGACTCGTATGCGGTGCCGTCGCCGTGGTCGGCGGCGTGCGACTTCAACAAGATCGTGCGGACCGAGTACACCGACAAGTTGTACACGGAATTGAGTGTTGCTGCTCTTGAAAAGTGGAGAACCAGTGCTGTGTACCGGCCCACGTTCAACGAATGTGGACGTATTTTGGTCACGCCCGAGAGCCACGAGGGCAGACGGGAGTTCGAGAAGCTCAGCATCGCCAATCTCCAGGCCATTGGCGGCGGCAAGCGCATCGAGTACTGGCAGGGCGGTGCCCAATTGGCCGAAAAGTTTGGGTTCTTGAGCGACAATTCCGTCAAGCCAACAACGGAAATCAAGTGGAACCCCGAGTCGGGACTCGCCCACGCTGCCAACGCATTGAAGCAGGCCCACGCCCGCGCCGAGCAATTGGGCGTGAAGTTTGTGTTTGGCGACGCAGGACGGGTGGTTGCTACCCACAGCGAGAACGGCGCCGTTTACGTTGTTTGCGCCGACGGCTCGCGAAGAACAGCCGACCAGGTGCTCTTGAGCGCCGGCGCCGCCACGGGCTACCTCGTGGACTTGGGCCACCAGCAGTCTGCTACCGGGCTTTTTGTTACCCACATCAAGCTCACACCTCAAGAGTACGAAAAGTACAAGGACATTCCTGTGGTGTTTGACGGAGAAATGGGGTACTTTTTCCCGCCCGACCCAGCCACCCGCATCCTCAAGATCGCCTTGCCCGGCTCGGGGGCATCAAACTACGTCAGCGACCCATTTGGAGCGTCCGATAAAAAATCGCTTCCTCGCTACAAAATTGATAATCCCAACGACACCGTGCCCATGGACGGATATGGCCAGGCCAGACGGCTCCTACACAAGTACGTGCCAGACCTAGCCCATCACCAGCTCCGCGACAGCAAAGTGTGCTGGATAGCAGACACTTCTGACTCGCACTTTATCATCGATGCGGTTCCTCAACTTCCCAACATGTTTGTGGCCACCGGCGACAGCGGCCATGCGTTCAAGTTTCTCCCCACCATTGGCGACCTTATTGCCGATAAGCTCGAGGGAAAGCTTGCGGAAAAGTACGCAAATGCGTGGAAATGGCGTGCCAACATTTCTCCATTCGATCCTACAAGTTGCACATGGAGAGTGGTTTCTGAGCCATTGGACTTTTCCCAGGTGAAATGGGTCAAGGAGGACTCTTACGGTATAGGTAAGCTATAGAAAGAAATAGAATGGAACCATACAAATTTCACTAATCAGGTTTATTCAAATCTCAACTCTACCAAATTGAAATTTCACTTGCAAGACATTGGGGGGGATTCTCTGGCCGACAATTAGCTTCCGCAGATACGAGACGGAGATAGCGTGTGAGGGAGTGTGACAGAGCTGGGCTAGAGGGAGATAGAGGAGATAGAGGGGACAGAGGGGATCTCACCAATTGCAGCCAAGCCGCGCATTCATTTTTCTGCCACGGCAGTGCGGAGCGCCCACCCCACCCGTGATCATGCACGGCGCACCCACGTTCCCCCGGGTGAAAATGAAACCGGTGCCGCAAGATGCAGGCGAGGCCCGAATTTTCACCGATAAGCTGCATCTCCACATATAAATGTCTTATCCACCGATTGTCACGAACTGACTTTTTTCTTTCAAATATCATGACATTAGGGGAAGGGATCAAGATCGCCATCGACAGAGGTGGAACCTTCACGGATGTGCTTGCGGTTATCCCCGGGCAGAGCGAGTACGTTTTCAAGCTACTTTCCGTCGATCCTGCAAACTACGACGATGCTAATATCGAAGGAATTCGGCGGGTTTTGGAGTACACGAGCGGCAGGGAGATTCCTCGTGGCGAATTGTTGGATACGACTGGAGTGGAAAGCATCCGGTTAGGAACCACGGTTGCAACCAATGCACTTTTGGAGAGGAAAGGTGTGCGGACGGCGCTAGTCACCACTGAGGGCTTCAAGGATCTTTTGTATATTGGGAACCAGGCACGTCCCGACCTCTTTGACTTGAATATTCGCAAGCCGGGGGTTTTGTACGAAAAGGTCATTGAGGTGGAAGAACGGGTTACGCTTCCAGCGTATTCGGAAGATGCCTCTGGGTATACTGCTGAAGACAAGGTTGATGGAGATGTGTTTGTGCGGGGCTCCACGAAGGAGGTGGTGAGGATCGTCAAGCCATTGAATGTGGAAAAAACCAAAAGCCAGTTGCGAGCCTTGAAGGAGGACGGCATAACTTCGGTTGCAATTGTGTTGGTTCATGGCTACAACTTCCAGGAACATGAAGTACAAATTGGCCAGTTGGCCCGAGACCTCGGGTTCGAGAACGTCACCATGTCCCACAAAACCTTGCCCATGATCAAGGTTGTAAACAGGGGCCAGTCGTCGGTGGTGGACGCATACCTCACTCCCATCGTCAAGCAGTATATCGACAGTCTTCTCAGCGGCTTCAAAGACGGGTTTGAAAACCACACCAGAATCGAGTTTATGATGTCCGACGGCGGGCTCTGTCACTACACGAAATTCACCGGGTTGAAGTCGCTTCTTTCTGGTCCTGCCGGTGGAGTAGTGGGGCAGGCTCTTACATGCTATGATCCCAACGAAGGCACAGACACAATAGGCTTTGATATGGGAGGAACATCTACCGACGTTTCTCGGTACGCTGGTGCCTACGACCATGTGTTTGAGACGACGACAGCCGGCCTAAAAATCGCTGCTCCCCAGTTGGACATCAACACTGTTGCAGCTGGAGGAGGGTCGATTTTGTCTTACAAGAACGGGTTGTATCAGGTGGGCCCGGACAGCGCCTCGGCTCATCCTGGGCCCGTGTGCTACCGTAAAAATGGACAAAACTTGACGGTGACCGACGCAAATTTGATGTGTGGAAGAATTCTTCCCGAATACTTTCCCAAGATTTTTGGCCCTAACGAGAACGAGCCTCTTGATGGGTCCGCCGTGGTGTCCAAGTTCCAGCAATTGGCAGATATTATCAACGCTGAGCATCCTGAGAGCAAGCCAAAGTCGGCGCACGAGGTGGCTCTTGGGTTCCTAAATGTTGCAAATGTTGCCATGGCAAAGCCGATCAGACAATTGACAGAAAACAAAGGTTTCGACGTTACTAAACACAACTTGGCATCTTTCGGAGGTGCCGGTGGTCAACATGCAACCTCTCTAGCAAAGGTATTGAAAATCAAAAGGGTTATCATCCACAAGTACTCTTCGATCCTTTCTGCCTACGGAATTGCTTTGGCGGATGTGGTTCATGAAGAGATGGAGCCGGCCTCGGTAAAGTACACTGACGAAGCCGTGCAATCTCTTATGCAAAAGTGTGAGGATTTGAAGAAGAGAGTGGCTCTTGAACTTGAAGATCAGGGTGTTTCGGCCTCGGACTTTCAAATATACTTCAACATGGGCTATAAAGGCTCAGACTCAAAGCTCATGATCGCGGAAGACGAATCCAAGAGTTTCTTGCAAAACTTTTATGAGACCCACCAGAGAGAATTTTCCTTCAACGACAAGCACAGAGACGTCATTGTGTCGGACATCAGAGTCAGAGGGTCCGGGAATGCTGGCAAAATCACCGAAAGATCGGCGCTCAAAGATTTGGCCAATATCAGTTCCAAAGTTGTTGCACCTGGAGTCGAAAAACTGAAGTCCAGCGTTTATTTTGAAGGAGGGTTTCAGGAAGCAAACGTCTATCTCTTAAGTGACTTGGAAAGCGGAACGGTTATTCCCGGGCCCGCACTAGTGATAGACTCCACTCAAACAATTTTGGTCGAACCAAACTCCCATTTGACCGTTCTTCCCCGGCATGTCATTATTGATCTCGAGGAGCCCCAGGCGGCACAGGTGAAAGATACGGAAGACCTCAAGATCGATCCCGTGCAGTTGTCGGTCTTTGCTCACCGGTTCATGTCCATTGCCGAGTCCATGTGCACCACGTTACAGAAGATATCTGTGAGCGCCAATATCAAAGAGAGAATGGACTTTAGCTGTGCTTTATTTGACGAGGTTGGAAACTTGGTAGCCAATGCTCCGGCTGTGCCAGTTCACTTGAGTTCGATGTCGTTTGCCGTGAAATATCAGATCAACTACTGGGGTGACGATATCAACGAAGGAGATATTTGGGCCACCAACCATCCCAAGGCGATGGGAACACACTTGCCAGATATCACTGTGATTTCACCAGTTTTCGTGGACGGAAAAATCCGGTTCTATGTGGCCTCGAGAGCACACCATGCCGAGATAGGAGGCACGGTTGCGGGGTCTATGGACTCGTCAGCCACAGACCTCAAGGACGAAGGTGCCCAGTTCATTGCGTGGAAGCTTGTGAACAACGGAGTTTTTGACTATGACGGAGTGCAAAAATACTTTGTGGATGAGCTTAAAAAGATCCCCGGATCGTCTCCTTCAAGAAAAGTCGAAGACAATATAGCCGACCTCAAGGCGGAAATTGCCGCCAACCAGCGTGGAATCAACATGTTGACGGACGTTTTCACTGAGTACGATACCGACTATGTTTTGTTCTACATGAAGGGCATCAAAACCACCTCTGAAGCGGCGGTGAGAAAGTTTCTCAAAACATTGGCACAAGATAACAAGCATAGGCTTCCATTACGAGCGGTCGATTTCATGGACGATGGAGCCAAGATCCAGCTTACCATCGATATCAGCGAAGACGATGGTTCGGCGGTTTTCGATTTCGAGGGAACTGCCGACGAAGCGTTCAACTGTTTCAATGCTCCCCGGGCAGTCACTTATGCTTGTATCACCTACTGCCTCAGATGCCACATTACCGAAGGCGACTTGCCCATGAACGAGGGAGTGCTAGCTCCCATCGAGGTACGCATTCCTGAAGGCACAGTGTTGAACCCCAGTGTCACCGCTGCTGTGTCTGGAGGAAACGGGATTACTTCACAAAAAATCACCGACACAATCCTCAAGGCATTTGGCACTGTTGCGGCGTCGTACGGGTGTATGAACTGCTTGTGCTTTGGCCAGGGCGGCCTCGACAAGGAAACAGGCGAAATGGTTGCTGGGTTTGGGTTCTGTGAGACAATTGGCGGAGGCTCAGGCGCTGGAAATGGGTTTCATGGATTCAGTGGAACCCAATGCCACATGACCAACACGCTTATGACCGACCCGGAGGTGCTTGAGCTGCGGTATCCCGTTCTATTGAAGCAGTTCTCCATTCGAAAGAACAGTGGAGGTCGTGGAAAATGGCACGGAGGTGATGGTTTGGTGCGAGAATTGGAATTCACCTCGCCTTGTCACGCTTCCATTTTAACCCAGAGAAGAGTGGTTCCACCGTACGGAATGGCTGGAGGAGGCGAGGGTGCCAGAGGAGAGAATAAGTTGGGACGAGTGGACGAGAACGGAAAAATTCACTGGAAACATGTCGGACCCACTGCAGAAATTGAGTTGAATGTTGGAGACATTGTCAAGATCTTGACTCCGGGCGGCGGAGGATACGGCTGTGCTGATGGCAAGAGCGAGCCCGAAAAGGCGCCTGAAAAGGTGCCCGGAACCGGAGGATATTCTGGAATTGGAAGAGCCGGCGGAAGCTTGGGGCTCATGCGAGAGGCCATGAACTCGTCGCAGTAGATGGAGAATATATAAACTACAGAGTATACGAGTAATCCAGAGAGCCACGAGCTAGTGTAATCTAAAACGCACCCAATTAGCTGTTCTACTTCGACTCATCCTGTCTTTTCGCAGCAGCGTCGGCGCCGCAATTCGCAACTGCTCTATCGAGCATTAAAGTGTGCGCGAATCGGACGATAAGAAGCGTCAAGTTCACGGCTGATCTACCTAATGCCAGCAACAAAAAGCGGGGTCTCCAAGCCGCGGCCGAAGGCCAGGAACGACCGCCGAACCCGGGTCATTGTCCGGAACAGAACTGGGTGCCTGGCATGCAAGCGAAGACGCAAAAAATGCGACGAACAGAAACCGGTTTGCGGTGCTTGCATCAAGTTGAAGCTTCCGTGCAGCTTTGACATTATGTTGCATTGGCACCCTTCCAACCAACAGTGCCGTGCTATTCCCGTCAGCTTGAGTGCTCCTCGCTCGCGGGGGTATCTTCTCAATTGCAATTATGACGACATGAACTTGTACCATGTCTTGACCAATTGTGAAATGGTGAGTGATGAAGAACGGGTATCACGATTAAAGGGGATACGGCAAATCGAGTCTGTGTTGGACACCTCTTCGCCGATGGCAGAAGACCAGGAACACGAGGGAGTGGAGAGTGAATTGTTCACATACTACGTAGACGTTGTTTCTCGCAGAAAAACCTTTGGAGACTCTCATTTTAACGAGTTCAAATTCTTGGTGGTTCCCAACAGTATCGTATCGCCGGCCCTCTACCAGTCGGTTTTGGCCCTAGCGGCCCATGATATGAAGTCTAGAAAACCCGATCAAGCGGCCTACTACTTGCGACTTCGCGGAAAGTATAAGCACGAAGCAATCAATTTATTGTACAAAATTTTGGACGACGAACCCGATTTTATATCGAGCCAGTCGTCCAGTGGGCTTGACGAGGTAGTGATCACCATTCTCATGCTTTGTTCTTTGGAAATCAGCGACCAGGGTAACAAAAACTGGATCAGCCATCTCCGCGAAGGAGGACTCATCTTTGGTTCGCTCCTGACTGAAAAAGTCATGCTGTCAGAAATCCTACTCTTTGCCTACCGGTACTTCAGCTTGCGCTACATTCTTCTACTAACCACTCTCAACCGACGGGAATTGGACCTCTTTATGGAAAGCTCTCCCTGGCCGCTCTACGAGCTGTACTACCAAAGCGACTCTGTGGACTACATTCTTGGCTGCTCGCCCAAGTTGCTTTTCCTTGTCTACGAAACAACCCTTCTCCGCCGGGACTTATCCACGAGTCCCAAAAGTGAAATAGCGACAAGATACGGCGACCTTTTGACAAAACTAACCACCCTCAAACAGACTCTCGGCATTGACGACAAGGATTCCGAACAGTTGTATCTTTGCTCCCAAGCATACTTCACGGCCACAAAACTCTTCTTTAGCGAGAGCTTTGACCGCATAGTCTCGGAGTACTACCCCATGTTTAAACTCCCTACGATTCCTGAAACACAAAATCTACAACTCGAACTTTTGGCAATATTGGAAAATCTAACCGCAAGAGCTCATACCCGCACATTATTTCCCACGTGGTGCTTGTTCATCTCGGCCATGTTTCTACCTCAGGAAAAACACAGACTATTGATTCTCAACATATTCCACGATTTGGAAATTCTCTGGCCGTTGGGATCACCCACCACCATTAAGACTGCCATTGAGCTCATATGGAAGATGAACGATTTGAGCCAGGTGAAAAACGACTGGACAGAAATACTAAGCGTGTGCAACTACATGCTCGCATTGACATAGGAAGAGAAAGCCAGAGAAGAGATCACTAATAAAAAAGCTCACCAAGAGACACCAAAAGGACATCAGTATATCACCTGTTACGGGCTTGTACATATGTGGAAGTAGCTTTTTTATGTATTTTGGAGTCTTTTGAGGATGGCCATCACTTGCGTTTCTGATATAGATACCGGAAAAGCTAGTTTTTCTCTTCTTATCGTTTTGTCTGTCTTATTTTATAGCTAATAAAATACTTTTGGTTAAAATATATAATTATGCAAATTAAGTTTATTTTATAAGAAAGCTGTTGAGTAAACTATTGTTCACCAATTTCGTAAATTAAGTCAATACTAGCTCGATATCACGTTTTGAACCAATAAGAATCAACTTGTGGTCTCGGCACCACCTACTTGTACAATATTCATCCAAAAATAGATATATGCACTACGGCAGTTTATCAGTACTGGCTATCAATTTTTCACATATTGTTGCAAATTCAATAAATTGAATATTGAATACTAGTTACAAGACTTTGACACAAAAATTGCATTGGTATGAAACCCACCGGGCCTTGGCGACACTACAAGGAGATATTTCAACGGTATGGGCGGTCCCCGCCAAGATGCAAGGGTGCAAGATTAACGAGATTATCGAAATCGAAGATCGCAAGAAGCGAAATCTTGCATAACAATCTGCAAACCTGGAAAAACGGATAAGGCTTGTTGGATCTGTAATTAAATCAAATTGAGAGGTCGAGAAGAATTCCAGGAAGTTGGGTTGATTAAGTTTAGGTCGAAAAGGTTAGGTAGAAATTTCAATCGATGAGTAAGGTCGATTGGCTCACTGCAAGCCAGTCTTGATCCAACTTCTAGTTCTACAGCGGCTGCGGCATCTACACGTTTGCTGCTGCAAGACTTGGGCGCGCCGGTAATATGTTCCCAATGCGGGAATTACACCCGATGACGATACTGATAAGCGATGCCAAGAAAAAAGAATCCTGATAAACGGTAATTATGTGCAAGATATATCAACCATGACAATTGTTCACTGCAATTGAGTCCACTGCAATCGAGTCGTCGAAATGTCTTCCATGATGAAGAGATCTACTTTGGAAGAACAAACTTCCACGTTTGTTGCAGCCGATATGGTGTACATCCTATTCTGTTCATTTGGAGTTTTCCTCATTACCCCAGCAATTGGTTTGTTTTACACTGGTGTACTCAAGAGAAAGAACGTGGTCCAGGTGTTGTTCCAAACTTATATGACCACATGTAATGTGGTGATTGTATGGTACCTCATCGGCTACTCGCTTGGAAATTCTCCCACTTCCACCTCCAAGCTTATTGGAAATTTGGACAATGCTGCTCTTCACGACGAGCAAGCCAAGCCGTTGTTTGAAGGCGGTAACATTCCCTCGGCAATCAATTTCTGTTTCAATGTGTTTTTCCCTGTTGCAACGGTGCAGATTTTCGTTGGAGCTATTGGTGAGAGAGGTCGGTTTTTACCATCCCAAGTCATAGGGACAATCTGGACAATTGTCGTCTACTGCCCGTTAGCATTCTGGGTGTGGGGAGCCAACGGATGGCTTTTGAACTTGGGCGCTTTGGATTTTGCTGGCGGAGGTCCTGTTCATATAGCATCTGGTGTCGCATCTTTTTGCTATTCTTGGTTCATTGGTCCTCGCGGCCAGCCAGGAAAAAGAGTAGGCAAGGTTACACCTTTCCGGGGCCATTCTTCCACCACCACGTTCATTGGAGTTACGTTGATCTGGGCCGCTTGGTTCTGTTTCAATTCCGGCACTCTTTTGTCGGTCAATGCCAGAACCGGCTATATTTTCCTCAACACCATTCTTGCCTCGAGTTTTGCCTCGGTAGCGTATGTGGCTACAGACAAGATGCTCACGGGTAAGTACTCGATGGAGGCTGCGTGCGAGGGAGTTATCGTTGGGCTTGTGAATATTACTCCTTCGTGTGGTTTCTACTGGCCATGGGCCGCAGCCCTCACTTCGGTGGTCAATGCTGTGATTTGCAGACTTTTGATTCCTGTCAACGACTTGACCGGTGTGGACGATTACAGCAAATCTGGCATAATCCACGGAGTGGGAGGCATTATTGGAGCAACCTTGACGGGAATTTTCGCTTCGAAAACCGTCGCAGGCTACGACGGAGCCACCGAAATTGAAGGAGGATGGATCAACGGCCACTTTGTTCAATTGGGCTACCAGATTGCCTCGTGGGTCAGTATTGTGTTGTGGACAACTGTGTTCAGTTTCATAATCTTTTTCCTCGTTGACAAGATTCCGGGCTTGCAGTTGCGGGCATCTGCCGAAGGTGAGGACATGGGCATGGATCTTTATGAAATGGCCGAGACCGTCGATGAGTTTGGAAACAACTACAATGAGCTCTTCTCCACCTACGCTAGTAGGTTGAGAGAAATTGCCAATCAGATAGATGCTGGGGTGATTGAAGTAATTGACGGAACTTCTCCAGATCGAAGCTCGATCGAGTCTCAGCGAGTACAGCACCATCAGAAGGTTTAATAGACTACGCCAAGTGGTTCAGAGTACTACTCGGTGGTCCTATAGATAGGGCTAGAAGGTAACGAGTTCTTTAAAAGAATTATTTTATATTAAATTTCAATCTCTTGTTATACGCACCAAGTTTTCACTCGCCGTAGTACCTGATAGACTTTACGTCTTCCTTTTTAATACCCTCTACGCCAACAACCTTGTCATCACCGGGGAAAATGTCAAAACCGTTATCCTGCAAAAACAAGTCGTTGTTGAGAATAACTTCGACTCCCTTGACGGGCTTGTTAGCAGAGAGAACAATCTTGTTCTCCTCAACTCTGTAAGAAATCTGTCTATCATTGAACTTGAGGTACTTGAGAGGCTGTGGCCAGTCGGCAGCGCTTCCAATAATAGAGCCGTCTTCAGACACAAATCTGCTGTAGACCACAACTGGGAAATCATACTCAAGAGAGTGACGAGAGACAAGCTCAGTAGTTTGGTTCTGCTTCAACACAATTGCCCTGTCGTCCAAAGATTCCACCTTTTCGCCGGATGTAACGTTGTAGATATCAACCTTCAATGTTGCTGGAATGTCAACTACACTGGAATTGACACCCCAAATATCAACGTAGAGGTCAGCCTTGGAGTAGTCATGTGGTGGACCAGCGTCGGATACAGCTTTGGCCTCTTCTGGAGTGTGTTTCTCTTCAATTCTGTACATGCCAACTCCCACGGTCCGACTTTCTCTCTTGACCGAGTAAAATGCTAGTTTGGGACGACGGTAAAAATCAACGAGTGCCCACGAAGCCACCGGCCAACAGTCGTTGATTTGCCAAACGATGGCACCTCCGGAGTATCTCTGACCCTCGCCTTTCCATTGTCTTCTCCAGCATCTGTAGGCATAACCAAGACACTCCAGCTGCATCAATTGGGTAGCGTAGATCCACGAGTCCAAGTCAAAGTTCTTGACTTTGATGTTCTCGATAACATATAAAGCAAGACGACGCTCGAACCCATCGGCCTTGTTGTGGTGGTCCACCATTTCGCTCTGAGGATACAATTCACTGGAGTCAGTAATACAGGCTTGGTATGTCTTCAAGCTGGGCAACGCTTCCATACCAAATTTAGATACAAAACGTCCGCCCAACTTATACCAGTCCTGGTACTTTTCTTGACTTCCATGCCAAACGTTCCATTGATGAATATCTCCAACGGTGGGATCAGCTGTTCCATTTCCTCCCCAGGGCGATCCGGGATGGTATGGGACATCCAGCGAGTATGCTTTCACCAACTTTGGTAAAACTGTCTCGTAAATGGTTCTTGCTGGAAAGCTGGTTTTACTGTAGTCACCAGATGTGTCATTCACATCCCATTCCAAGTCAAACAGCTCGGCCACTTGATAGTCTTCGTTGTTACCAGCATAGAGCGCAATGGAGCAGTGGTTCCGCAACCGTTTGAGCTGGTCTTTAGCTTCAGCAGCAACGTTTTCAAGAAACTGTGGGTAGCCTGGATACTGGCCACAGGCAAACATAAAGTCCTGCCAGACCAAGAGTCCGAGCCTATCACACTCTTCATAGAAAAAATCGGTTTCGTAGATTCCTCCAGCCCAAACTCTGACCATGTTCTGATTTCCATCCACCATAAGTTGAAGCCATTTACTGTAGTCTTCATTGGTTAAGAGCGTCAACAACGAATGAGCAGGAATCCAGTTGGAGCCAGTCGAGTATACTGGAATATTGTTGACTTTGAAGTAGAAAGACGAACCTTCCTGGTCGGCCAAGGGCTCTTGAACCAATTCCACTTTACGAAGTCCCACTTTCTTGGTGATCTTTTGCGAACCCAAAGTAACAGTGAAATTGTAAAGTGGTTGCTCTCCCAGTCCCAATGGGTACCACAACTGGGGCAGATCCAATTCAAGTTTATGAGAAATCGTACCAGATGATTCCACTTCGTGTTCAAAAACTTTCAAAGTTTTTCCCTTGGGATCGGCGATTTCCACCTTCAATGAAGTAGGACTGCCACAAATAACATCGGTGATAACGTCTACCAACACAGAGAGATCATCGCGTACCTCTGTCTTGACATATACATCTTCAACCTCGCTGTTGTAAGAAAGAAGCTTCACAGGCTTCCAGGGTCCACACGTCATGAGAACCGGGCCCCAATCCCATCCATAGTGGTACTGTGATTTCCGGACCTGAAGTCTGCTGGTTTCTCCATTGAAGCATACCAAGCGTCCAAATTCTTTTTCCAATCTTCTTCCCTCCCTCAACGCACTCTTGAAATATATTCTGAGACTGTTGGACTTGCCAAACTCAATTTTATCCTTCACATCCACCTTGTAGGTTCTGAACATGTTGTCTGACTCCAAGATTTTCTTTTCGTTCAAGTAAACGGTTGCAAAAGTGTCCAATCCTTCAAACACCAATTCTTGAGTGTTCATAGAACTAGCATCAGATCCAACTTGGAAACTTGTCTTGTACTCCCAATCCTTCTCGGCAACCCATTGAACCTCCTTCTCATTGAGGTCCACAAAGGGGTCGGGGATAGTTTTGTTATGGAGTAAATCAGCATAAATCTCGGTTGCTTCCACAGGACGAGATGAACTCCATGTCTCTTCACCACTTTCCTTGTATTGCCAATTGGAAAGGGTTTGCTCAACGTAACACTCGGGTTGCAATTTTGTCATATTGGATACTCCAAGGTCATGTTGGCGATTTATATCATTACGAAGTTATCGATATAGGTACATATGCCCGTTTTACGTCATCTGATTTCGACGCACGAATGCGGGGCGCGGAAAGTGGCCCGAAACGGTACAAACGCCCGTCGCACATATGTATCTAAACGCAGAGGTTTACGAAATGTAGGCACAGGGCATCTCGTGGTGCAGGCGAAATTTCAAGAGGTTTACTTACGGAGCAATACTTTACCTTCCCATCTTCATTTACATGCACCACTTCACGTACGACAAGCTTATTCTATTTGGTGATTCCATCACCCAACTCGCGTATCAACCCGACTTTTCCTTCACCTTGGGCAATGCCTTGCAAGGTGATTACATGCGCAAGTTTGACGTTTTAGATCGTGGTTATGGAGGATACAATGCAAGATGGGGAAAAGAGATTTTACCCGAGATCTTGGCTACAGAATCGAAAAATGCCACCATCAAACTAGTAGTAATTTTCTACGGAACCAATGACTCCAAGGCGAACGAACAAGGAGTCGGCATAGAAGAATACAAAAAGACTCTTCAGTTCATGGTAGAGCTCTGTGAAAAGTACAATGCCAAGGTTATTGTTGTAGGGCCTGCTGTGTACTCTGCTGCTTTGGGATCTCCTTCTGATGCGGCTTCGATGCAAGGACATTTGAACTATAGTAATGCTGCCAAAGAAGTAGCCGAAAAATCCGAAGTTCCATTTGTTGATTTGTGGCATGCATTTACGTCCTACTTGGGTAGTACTGAGGAGGAAATGTTGAAGTCCCCGGCAGATATGAGTGAATTGTTGGTGGATGGAGTACATTTTGCACCCACCGGCTACAGAATATTTCACAAAACTTTGACGAACACTATCAACACCGCATACCCAGAATTGGCAAAGGACAACTTACGGGAGAGGTTGGCATCCTGGGACGAAGTTGACAACGACAATCTTAGAAAATCTATTTTCAAGTATGAATCGTTTTGAATACCCGAGCCTTGGCTTCGTCAATATACGTCTGTAAAGACATGCTCCTTATATCTCGAAAACCCCAGAATATACTGGGACCATCTGAATCATCGGGCTGTTCATTGTAATAGCCTTGGCTTTTAATTAATTGTTGCACTTGTGAATAAACTTTTTCTTGATATTCCAAATCGTAAATGTTGCTCGCCTTTTTGTAATATTTGAGTGATGGAACAAATAATTCATACTCCATTATTTCATACAAATCGAGTATTCGCTTGGCGTTATGGAGCTGGCATCCGCTTATTATCGACCACCGGCCAACTAATCCATGCTGAACTTTGAAGTTACTTTTCGCCATACCGGCGATAAACCGATATAATCCTGGAACTCCAGAAATCGAATTCATTTTCCCAAAAGTGTCCTTATTTTTCACAGCATTATAGTAAAACTCCGTTAACAATGTGTTGTGCACAACATGCAATAAGAAAGCTTCTGGAGTAGCCAACAAATCATCCTCTACTATTGACAATTCTTGGGTAAGTTTTGCCGGCCAGAGAAGCATATCGTATTCCAACTGTAACATTTCTAGTCGAAGATTATCATAGGGAAGTTTTTTGTCGGAAATGAGCGAAACAAACTTGTAGAGCAAGTAAGCCACTGAAAGAAAATGGTAACTGAAACTATTTTCGTTTAATGAGTCGAGATAGTTCCCAAGTTCCACAAGAACTCTTGGGTCAGTCTTTAAGGTCCAGGTTCCATTTAAGAGCGAGTAATAGGCATCAACTGTGCAAGCTCCCACAATCAAATTTGTAGATAAATTATTATGCTGTTTAAAAAGCTCATTGAATCGCTGTAAATTATGTTGGACAAAAGTGTCGGCTATGTTAGTTCTCAATGGAAGTAGAAAGAAACATGATAAAGACAGTTCATCCCATGGGTTATCATCCTGGAAGTAATCATGTAACATTTCGAGAAGGAGATCATTGGTGCTCATTGGTATTTGACTTATGGGAGAAGATACCGAAGCAATGTTCAAACAAAGTTTTGAAACCCGGTCTAGCAGTTCCCAGTTGACTTTTGGATTGACAAATGGAGTATATGGCTCGATATTTGTGCGGTACAAATTTTGCACTGGCATTCTATGCTCCAAAGACTCGGTCGTTTGCGGAGAAAAGTCTTGCAGAACCAAGCTTCCCAGGCGAAGAGTGGGACTTTCAGAAAGGTCGGGAGACTCCATGGCAAAAGAGCCATATGCGGTTCCACGAAATTGCAAATTTTGCGAGTTGAAATTCTCTTCAATTGGTGAAAGGTGATACGTCTTGGGCGACGGGGATGGCGAACGCGCCACTTCGCCGGTAGAATGGCGTCGTTGCGGATTTATTTGGTCGGAACGTGGCAGATTTCCACCATCGGAATCATTCCACTTTGGTTTGCGGCTACGCAGTCGGATTTTTTTGTGGTCAAACACACATTGAATGCCTCTAGCAACACAGTTTTCACATTTTTGGTAGTCGCCATTGATACTACACTTGAGCTTACGCTTGCGACAAAACGCACAAGCTTTCAAAAGCTTAACATTCATTCCCCAATTCTCGATGAAAATGTTGTGAGGTTTACGGGTACCATTTTTACCCATCTTTCTATCGCGGATCGATGACTGTCTTGCATTTTCTAATGACTTGTGCATACCACTTCGATTACGAGGAACGGAGAATACACCTCAAAACTCTGTCAACGCCCCACATATTTTTCACTGTGGGGGTGACGCGGGGCAGCCGGGGGGCACCCCGGATCGTACATTTCCTAAAACGTACCATTGCTCCGTTTCCGAGCGATGACGCTCAATACTTCCCAACTCGAGCCCAAAAGATATATAAATGCACAATCTTACAATGTACTTCATAGAAGATGAGTGACAACGATACAACTACAAGACAGAACAATGTCGGCTCTGTCGAACTGTTCACACATCCTGAAAAGTTGGACTCTTCCAGTCTCAATTTGGACCTTTCTGAGGATGGTTATAAGGAGATTTTGAAAAATCATCCAGTTACAAGATGGCATAAGAATAGATATATCATATATCTTGCTTGTTTATCAATTTATCTTGTGTCTACCACCAATGGTTACGATGGTTCTTTACTTACGGCCCTTTTTGCCATGCCTAATTTTTTGAAAACCATGGGAATTAAGAGCACTCTGGGATCTGGTTTGGTAATGTCCATTTTCCAAATCGGACAAATGTGTGCCACCGTGTTTGTATGGTTGGGAGATTTCATTGGAAGAAAATATGCCATATTTTGTGGCTCAGTGGTGGTTTGTGTGGGAGCCATAGTTACATCCGTGGCTAAGGATTCCAGTACTTTTATTGGAGGAAGATTCTTACTTTCATTTGGATCAGGAATTTCAAGTTCATTGGCTACTTCTTACTTGTTGGAGATCGTCTCACCAAACGAACGGTCGGCCTTGTGTTCCATTTACAACAGTTTGTACTACATTGGAAGTATCATAGCCACCTGGAGTTCTTATGGTACCCATAAAACATACGGGGATTCTCATTTGTCGTTCAGAATTCCATTGTGGTTACAATTGATGTGCCCAGCATTGGCTTGTATCTTGATACAATTTGCTCCCGAAAGTCCCAGATTTCACTACTTGAAGGGAAACAAAGATAAGGCAAGAAAATTTTTCATCAAATACCATGCTAATGGAGATGAGACCCACCCCATCGTCAATTACCAGATGGCCCAGCTTGAAATGTCACTTATGCATGTTCCAAAGCTTACCATCAAGGACTACTTTGACTACAGAGTTCTCTTTAGAACCAAGAGGGATGCCAAGAGAAGTTCATTGGTGATCGCTGCATCGTGGTTTGGTCAATTTTCTGGTCTTGCTGTGGTTGGTTATTACTTTACCACCATTTTGTTGGACTTGGGAATTAAAAATGAGACCACTAGATTGTTATTGAACGGTATCAACTCCATTTTGGGTTATGCTTTTGCAACTGCCGGTTCGCTTCTTGTTGGTAGATTGGGAAGAAGATTTGTGTTCCTCTATTCTACCTCTGGATTTGTTGCATGTTTTGCAATCTTGGCAGCTTGTCTTGCAGCATTTGAAAACAATGGTAACAAAGCAGCTGGAAGAGCAGGTATTGCCATGATTTACATTGTCAATAATGTGTTCTTCTCGTTTGGTTACACTCCACTTCAACCTTTATATCCTGCTGAGGTGTTGTC